>CM038792.1:317832663-318496301 GCA_021764765.1 Vicia sativa | reverse complement strand
TTCGCCGCATTGCCTTCAACCTTTCAAATATTTGACCTTTCGGCCTACCATGGCTCATCGCCATGTCCCCTCGGCCAATCAAAAATCCAAAGACACATAAAATAAATAAGTTCTAAAGGCATGGTTCGATTCTCGAGATCATTCGAACACGATGGTATAGGTCCTATTGTCAATTTATCCTATTAAGAGAAACCCTAATTGCTCACGTAAACCCTAATCATGGTGTAACACGATTCGTGCCATGGAAATTCAATCGGCTTGCCCGTAAGCTTGCAAATACATCACGATCACAAAAACAAACACAAATCAAGTTAATAATGCATGAATGAAGGAATTCGATTTTGAAAATTCAAGAACAAACCGATTTTGCCACGATTCGGATGATTTTTGGCAAAGTGAAGGTCCGATTCGATTCGAGATGTCAAGGAATGTGTTGGGCACCTCAAAAACGATTGAAAACTACCGGGAGTGATTACCACTGCTTGTGCACCACCGGTTTTTTGAGCTTGGAGCTCCTGACCATGTGGATCTATGGTTTGTTTGGTTCGAGGAGAAAGAAATTTGCTCTCGGCAAGGATGAGACCATAGCTCACGATTCTCAAAAGGATGTTGAGAAAGTCGGAGGAATCGTAGTCTCACTTATGCTAGTGGAAAGCAACGGATGTTAATAAGAGACATAGACAAATGTCATCTTAATGAAAATGTATCTAATCTATTTCATCACATACATTTTGAAAAGTTTGATTGATTAAAATCTTTCATCGTGAAATTACGTATTTCACTGAGTGTACAAGCCGCTACCACTTACATGTTTAAGAAAAGACGCTTGAAAAGATGATGAATCTTAACTGTACATTGTGTTTTGCTTGTGTGTAAGCGTTACCACCTCTACGATTAAGAGATGTTTTGTTTGAAAAGAGTTTGAAAAGTTTTGATTGTATGTGATGTGATAGATGAGATACTCTTCCATAGAGATGATAAACGTCTACATCTCGAGGAGAAATTGATTGGATTAAGGGGATGCTTTTAAGAAGCCCGGGGGTCCTTGTATTGTAAGCCCAAGAGGAGGCATTCTGAGGGTCATCGAGGGTCATCGAGGGCCCTTGTATGAAGCTCAAGAGGAAGCTATAGGGTATGGTTGGCTTTGGCTTTAAAAGGGATTTCACCGGGAAACCATCCTTTTGTAATTAAGAGCAATTTCACCGGGAAATTATACTCTTTGGGTTCTATCCTAACGCGGGTGATTCTTTGTATTGGAAGCCCAATAGGAGGCTGTTAAGAGATTTCTTGGTCTCTTTGTTGTTTGATGCCCAAGAGAAAGCTAAACTCAATGAGGAGTTCTTTTGAACGAAGCCCAAGAGGAGGCCGACTCAAAGAGGGAGTGTTGTCTTCACCTAGTGGAGGCTAAACCCGATGAATGAGTTTTCTTATACGAAGCTTCCAAGAGGAGGCTGAACTCAGATGAAATGAGTTACCTTGTACAAAGCCCAAGAGGAGGCTAACTCTGGGGAGAGTTATCTGTATAAAGCCCAAGAGGAGGCTATAACTGTGGGGAATCTATTGGTTAGACTAATGGTTATGTTATAACTAGACAGTTATATAAACAAGTGTGTGTGTGATATGTATTCACAGGAGTGTATGAAGGAAATATAAATAATGCATGATGTTTATTTACAAGAGTTTATGAAGGATATATAAACAAGTGTCTGTGAAACGAACGTTTAAAACGAGCATAACTTGATTATTTACAAGTTTGAATTATGTACAAGGAAGTAAATATGTACACGATCGAGTATTTATGTACAAGGAGGTGTGGATGTACATAGGAGGGTTGGGACTTACACCATAAAGGTGGCCTATTGGTTTAAAATAAGTTTCACCGGGAATAATGCTCCTTTTAATACCAATGGTATTCAGTGTATACGCAAGCGAAGTGAAAAACAAACGATCGAAGTTTGTCTGTACTTGAGTATTTAAGAAAAATCTGTATTATGTACAGGTAAAGGTTGGTATGTTCATGAAAAGAATTATATATGTACAAAGAAAATATGTATGTACATAAAGAATGTTGGGACTTACACCGTAAGGGAGGCCCATGATCGGTTAACAAATTCGAGAGAAAACGAAATCGATTTTATCGTCTAATCGGATCGATCATGGTAAAAATGTAAGTTTGATGAAAAAGTTTTGAAGAAATGATTTTGAAAGTGTTTTTGAAATGTGAAGTTTACTTATAAGAAGTTTTTGAAAAGAATCGGGATTCGAAAGTTTGAAAAATTCACCTTTTAAAGTGGTTTTGAAAAGTGCTCAAAGTGTCGTTTTCGGATCGATCAAAACATAATCGGATGAAAGTTTTTTCTGAAAATTTTTGCACTATCATAAAATAGATACATTTATTGACAAGTGTACAAAAAATCACCTCAAAATGAGGAGTTTTGATTGGGTTTTGAAAATGTTAAAGTTTGTAAAAAAAATGAAGAAAAAATGAAAAGTTTAAAAAAAATTGGTCCCAAGAAGGCTTGAACCCGGGACCTGTTGGGCAAATACATGGCACAAAGACTTAAGAGTGATCTGGCAACCGCTGGGGCGGCAATACATCCGTGTATTGAAGTCAAACCACGTGTTAATATTATATTGGAATTTTTGAATTTGAAAAAAATCGCGCGCAAGCTTCATCATCTTCTCCAATCTTCAGAAATTGAATGAAGTAAACATGAAAGTTGATCGTTTTGAACCCAGGAACATGATGGAATCACTTAATTTCATTTATTTTAAGCCTAACATAACTGAATTTTTGATGAACACGAAGAACCCTAAAACTGAAAATCCTAATTGAAATCGTGTATGGTTGATGATTTATTCAATTGATTGAGGGTTAATGATCGTGGAGGGTGCAGAAACAAAACGGCCAAGATTTTTTTTCAAATGAATCAAAGAATCATGGAGTTGAAGTTTGAGCTCTTACCTGTTGAAGCTGGAATCGAATTCGATGAAGGAGTGTTTCCAGTTGAGTTTTAATGATTGCTTGAGTACCAACGGCCTCTATGGATCATGTATGAGTGGTCTGCTTGCTCTGAAATGGCTTGGATAGCTCTGACCAAGTCGACCTGCATATAGCTCAAAGCAAAACTGGAAATCGTGGTTAGAGGTGTTACAGATTGTTGTTAAGGGTCTGCATCATCTCTATGATGTATGTTGATGATGTTTGGATGATTAGAACTCAAGTTGTTCAAGCCAAACCATGAATTCGAATCTTATGGCAGTTTTGCAAGCTTATGGACATGAAATGTGAAAACTGTTTTTTAGGTTTCCTTGTGTTGATCTTATGTTTCAAACATGTTAGATATTGATTATAAGATATGTTAGACACCAAAATTCTTCATGGTTTTCACAAGTTTTTCAAAATTGCATGAATTCTCAAAATGCACTATGTTTCTTAAATTTCAAGTAAGAAGAGAGAAAGCATGTCTTGGCATTACTTTGGTGTCATTTGAATGGCAAGTAAGACCTCTATTTATAGGCCTTAAGTTCTGAAAATAATTGAGAAAGTTTGGCCATTGGTAAATTTGACTTGCCTTAGAGGGCAAGGAAGTCTTTTTTGCATTAAATGCAAAAGGAAGCTTCCTTCTTTTAACCATGGTTAATTTCAACTTGATCCTATCTTATAATAATTACATACAACTGATTTTTATCAGTTCTAACTTATCTTGGCAAGGTGGCAAGTGTTCTAGAAGAAGAAAATGCAAAATGACCTATAATCTATGAAGTTTTGAACTTGAAATCCATGATCATGGAGCCTTATGTTTCAAAATAAAAAGTATATCTAGACTCCATGGATTTGAGAGTTCTTGGACATTTTGGAAAGCTTGTTTCAAGGGCTACAAATTTCATGTTTTGAGTTTTTCCCAATTCAAAGTGGAACTATGTGAAAAAATGCCATGAAGTTTGGAAAAAATACAAAATTTTAACACTTAAAATTTTTCTAAGTGTTAGAAATTTTGACTTTTTGTTGACTTTTCCAAATTCTTTGATTTTTTTATGATCATGATGGATCATTTGAAGTATTTTGATGATTGAAAAAGTTTTGTCTTGAAAAAGTTGACCAAAAGTCAAAGTTTGACTTTTCAATGCAGATGAAATTTCATCAGATGTTTCAGAAATTGACTGATGAAGTCTGTGAACTTCTGTGATGTTTTGAATCCAGAAATTAGGTTAAGATGTTGTATCTAAGATATGAAGATAAATCTCCAACCCAAAAAGTTATTTATTGATCAGAAAATCAGAGATTGCACATCCTCGATCAAAACCCTAATTGGTCGATCCTTGATAGATCAATGAAAAAAGTTGGATATCTGAGGATCAGAGGTTGATGATTTGATCAAGATAGATCAAATGAAGTGAGTAAAACTCAAACCCTAATTGGTTGCCCTTGAACTGATGAAAATTTGATGAAACCCTAATTTTGACCTGTGAAAGCTACACCCGATTAATTCTGTTCTGGACTGTTAGTGATGCAATGATGCAAATGTAAGGTGGTATATTAGGTAAAAAATTGGGGTATGACAGTCATCAAGGGACTATGATCTTTGTATCGAAGGCTCTATGATGATATTATTCGTAGGCGTCTTTGCTAACGGTATCCCTACGTTCGAGGGACATGAGCATTGAATTCGTAAAGGCAACAAGAGAGGATACCCTAAGGGGTGTGCAAGTGTGAATAATGTGTTGTATTCAGATATTTATCTTGAAATTAGAAGTGATCTAGGGTTTATTTTAGTCTTTAGCATGCAAACCCTAATTAACTAGCAGTTAAATATGTAAAGGAAAACAAAGTGCAGAATGTAAAGTGAAGAAATGTAAATCCTACGCTATTACATGGCTTTGGGGCATATACATAATAGGAGTGGGAAAAGTAAAGGCAGAAATGTAAATCTACGCTATTATAGAATAAAAAATGTGTGACATATACATCCTTTCTAGAATTGTAAATGCAGAATAGCAAATAAATAATCAGGATAATAAGAAATATGTTAGTGAAAATGTTTTAGACATTAGTATAAAGAAAAGGATTTAGGTTAATAACCCTAATTACTAGAAAAGAAATTATCTTTTTTTATGATTTTTGAAAAGGTTTTAATTAATTTTGAAAAGAAAATTAAATTAAGAAAAATAGAAAAAAAATAAGAAAAGTTAGAAAAGTGAAAAAAGGGTCAGTTGGGATCGAACCCCAGAAGTTGTGCTTGCATGCTTCTATCAGAAGTTGCGCTTGCATGCTTCTATCAGAAGTTAGTTCCATCAGAAGTTACTTCTATCAGAAGTTTACACTTGTATGCTTCTATAAGAAGTTGTACTTGTATACTTCTATCAGAAGTTGTGTTCCAGAAGTTCTTTCTCAGAACTTCTAAGTTCATCTTCTGCTCAACATGGTGTAGTGTTTCATTCTAACACCTGAATTAGAACATCTGCTTAAAAACATAAACAGGTCAGAGTATCAAATTCATCAGAGGATCATAACTTTAATAGATTATCAGAGTATCTATTTTGAACTTTCAAACAAAACACGCATGGGCCCTAGGGAGTTTGAATGGACCCATCAGAAAGCGCCACGCCTAGGTCACTAGGGTCAAACGTTCAAACCACCATCCAGGGTGGTCAACTTTGTCTTCTAGTGCGAGGTCAAATTCCAAACCTGCAAAATAAAGAGAATCGATGCAAGAGATTAAGCCTACCCCCTTAAATCGACCCCTGCGAGTTTAGTGGTGGTGTCAGTTTGGTCTGAAAGTGCCTGCAAATAGAAATACAAAGCTTAGAAGTTTTATGCCCTAACTGTGGCAAACCACGATTTGGCCATGAAAATCTTGTAACGATGGCCCAGACCTGCTCTAATAAACCTCAGGAAACGATTAGCATGGTTAGTTTAGATCAAAACATCATAAAAACAGAAATACGAATTTAAGAAAAATATGTAATCAGAGCTTCATGATGCATGCAATTCAGGATGTTTTGGTCATGGATTTTGATCCATACTTACCCTATGTTACCTCAGGAGCCCGATGGAGTTCTTGGAATTGCTTGAGAACGGCTGGAACTAGGGTTTCGATGGTGCACTTTCTCTTGAAAATTTTGAACAAGAACCCTAGTTTTCTGGCTGCCAAACTCGCCCTCCTTGACGTTTAAATGTGCTATATATATAGGGCCAGAGATTAGGTCAAGTATTTGTGGAAAATATATCAACTTGAATGCAAAATATTTGATTGACATATTTTATCAAATTCTTCCATATTTGGCTCAATCTTGTATTAATGCATGTGCATGAAATTTCCAGCTAGCATGGGCTATCTTGGACCTCAAGACAAGTAGAAAGCAAGCCCAACTCATCTTAACTCTTACCTTTGTATTTTATTTAATTAAAATTGAATTTAAATCATTAAATTCAAAAATAAATCAAATAAATACAAGATGGGCGTGCACTTGAGTTTTTAGGCCATAGATAATGTCAAGATTAAGTTTGGATCATGAAAACTTAGGCCCATTTGGAAAATATCTGCTTTTGCTAAGTATTTCTCTTCATGCACCTCCTTAGAAATGTCAAACTTGCACAACTTTTATCTTGCCCAATTTTCAACATTTTTAAGTGTTCTTGGACTTTTTAGAAAGCTAATGATGTCCTCTAAACACTACTTTGGTTTCATCTTCATTTAAGTTTCCATGTTCATGTACACTTCTTTGCAAAAAGATGAATTTTTGTTGACTTTTAGGATGACCTATAATGTCATGATACATAACTCTCAAATGAAGCGTTTTTGGCCAAATATTGTGAGACAGGTGTAACACGGTGAACTGCCTTTGTAGGTTTTTGTATCGCAAATGTGCGGATAGCAAGAGTCGCCACCGACTTTTCTTTTATCCAATTAAGGGAAGGTGAAAAGAACAGGAAAAGACCTTCGTTAGATTCTGAGTAAGGGAGAAGGTTATGAAAAGGGAAGGTATTAGCACCCCTTTCCATCCGTAGTTATGTACGGGCTCTTAGTTGCTCTTAGATCACTTTAAAATATTTGTGCTTTCTGTGTGTTTGACAAAAATGTTTTGAAAAGGAATTTCGCTGACTTTGTAATGATTCATGTAGGAATGTATACAAAGTGTTCTAAATGTTTCGCTTTTGAAAAGAGTTTGAACTTTGACAAAAGTGTGAGGTGTGAAAAGTATTTTGATAGAGCAAGCAACTAAAAGTCTTATTACCTACTCGTAATTGGTCGCTGTGTTATTTTATTTTCCTTTAGAATAGTGCTATCCATACCATTAGTTGGTTGGTAACCCTATTCTGGATGTAAGCGGACATCTGAAGGGACGCCGGATGGTCATAGAAGGCAACTGTAGGAAGTATCCTAGCACATTCAAGGACTATCATCATTTTCGTAGGCGACAATCGAGGGTCAAGATCATGTATTCGGAGGCGACATCGTGGGTCTATGATCTTTGTATCGAAGGGACTATGATGATTTTTGAAGGCAACGGTGCTAGAATACCTCTACGTTCGAGGGACATGACCATTTGAATTCGTAAGGCAACGAGAGAGAATTACCCTAAGGGGTGCATGTGTGAAGAAGTGTGTCAATTCAGATATTTTATCTTGAAAATTAGAGTAAGCTATTGTTCAATTTTATCTTGCCATACACGCCTAATTACTAACAGTTAATAGGTGCAGAAAGTAAATGCGGGAATGTAAAGTGCGGAAAGATAAATCCTACGCTATTACATGGCTTTGGGGCAGATACATAATTGAAAAGTGCGGAAAATAAAATCTCTAATTAACTATTACATCCCATAAGCAATTACATAATTAGAATAAAGAAAACGATAAAAAGAAACTGTCCGAAACGGGATAACCTGTGAAAAGATGAGAAATCGGAAAATACAAGAGAATCGAATAAGAGAAAAATGTTAGTAAAAATAATAATTTTTAAATGAGAAAAATATTTCATGCTGGAAATAACATTAATATGCTAAAATAATTTTTTGGGATTTTTTGGAGATGATTTAATAATTAAAAACTAATTAAAGTGATTTAAATGATAAATTAGCAATTAAATTAAATATGCATGCAAAATAATATTTTTTAATTTTATAAATTAAATAAACATTTTCTGAAAATAAATGCAAAAAGAAAAAATATTTTTGGTATTTTTAAAGAAATAAATTAGAAAAATAAAATAAGAAAATAGTTTGAAGTTTGTAAAAGAGGAAAACAAATCTGGTCCCAGGCTGGTTCGAACTCACAACCATTGAGAGAATCTTCTCCATCCCAAGCCTTAACCACTGCGCCATGTTGCAATTGGTGTTTGAAAAGCTGAAGACAATTGGATTTAAGTGATGACGCGTCAGGGACAAGTTTGAAACATAGTCAGTGCGCGTGGGGTCTAGGTTGAATGAGAGAGCGAATCAGAACGCGTTATAACGCCATGCAAGCCACGCCGGTCAAGCCAATGTCAACGACGCTGGAGCCCTAGCTCCGGTCGTCTTCTCCGGCGATCAGAATCTCCAAACCTGCAAAATACGTAGAATCAAAGCAAAAGAAAGACCTAGTCTACCTAATTCGAACCTTCTGAGTTCAATGGCACTATTGGTTTTGACTGAAAACGGCTGTATCGGGAGTTTCGAAGAAGAACACAAAACTGCCCTAACAATGGCAATCTGTGGTTCCGGCCTTAAACCACGCATGTGATACGTCAAAAATGTTCTAATTGGCACCCTGAACTCAAACAAACAAACAAAAACGTTTAATGATGCATGGATTAGGAAAATCGAAATTGAGAAAGATTGCAAACCGGTGAGAGCTAGATGGCTCGATTCTGAATGGCTTGGCTTCGAATGAAGGTTGATTTCGCTTGCTGGGATATCAAGGAACAAGATTGGATGGTTGAAACACCTTGAAACTGGCTGGAAAACAAAATTCGATTTTCAAAGATTCTTGAAAAATTTTGGCAAAGTGAGGGGTGTGTATGGGGCTAGGGTTTCGTGTCCTTTGTTGTACATGTTGCTGGCTATTTATAGAGGGATTTGAGAGAGGAATAACAAAGAAAAAAGATTTGATTTGGAAAGCATTCAATGATTTTCAAATAAAATCAAATTTTTGAAAGAAATTTGATTTTCTCTTAAATGCATGATCATGCACGAAATTGGCAAGTGTTTTGGGCTTCCTTGGACCTCAAGTTTGATCAAAATCCAATCATCTTGAAAAAATATCTTATTTTCATATTTTATATAATTTAATTTTGAATTAAATGGTTTAAAATTCAAAAATAAATTAATAAAATAGAAAATTGCCATGGCCAAGCATTTATGGGTCACAAATAATGTCATGAACAAGTTTGGATCAAAAGATTACAGGCCCATTTGGAAAATTTTGCATTTTGACCAAAATGTCCTTTTGTGCAATTTTCCAAAATTGCCCAACTTCTGAATAGTGTATCTTGCTCAATTTTCCACATTTTTGAGTGTTCTTGGACTTTTTGGAAATCTCTAAGAATCCTGTAAACAAACTCTTTGGTTTCATCTCAATTGGAGTTACCATGCTCAATATATCTTCAAAACAAAATGTTGACTTTTTGTTGACTTTGAAAAGGACCTGTAATATTTTGATCCATACCTTCCAAATGAAGCATTTTTTGAACATTCTTGTGAGACATGAAGTTGTAGAGAATTGAATTTCCTTCAAAATGAGCTTTGGTGGGGAAATTTCTGAGAAAGTATGAAGAAGTTATGCTCACTCAAAGTTTGGTTGACTTTTCCTCAAGAAACCCTAATTTGGAAAGTTGACTTTTGAGCAAATCTTGAGTTTTCTTGATGAATCATGATCAACCCTTGATCAAATGATGAATGTGAATTCAAAATGAGGATGTTGACCAAAAATTAGGAAGTTTGATCAGATGTTGACCACGCTTGACTTTTGACCAATACAACTGATTTTCAACCATCTGAGCAATTGTTTGAGGAAACTTGACTTGTGAGGCTTGAAACTTGACATGGAGAATCTTTGAAGCATATGAGGAGGCATGATGACCATTGGAGATATTGGAAGTCCATCTGGATCTGAGAAATACCAAACCCTAGTTTGGGTTGATTGTCTAGGAGAGAGTTTGTCTGATCAACTCTTGAGGAATCCTTGAGCATGGATGTATGGAATGTCTTGAGAAATAGGAGGGCAAATTTTGGGGTATGACAGCAGGACGTTGTAGAGAACTGAATTCCCTTCAAAATGAGCTTTGGTGGAAAAATGTCTGATAAAGTATGTGAAAGTTATGCCTGTTCAAAGTTTTGTTGACTTTTGGTTCAAAAACCCTAATCTGGAAACTTTAACTTTTGATCAAATATTGAGTTTTCTTGATGATTCATGATCAACACTTGATCATATGATTAATGTGACTTAAAATATTGATTTTGACCAAAAAATTATGAAGTTTGACTGTATGTTGATCACAGTTGACTTTTTGTCCAATACAGCTAATTTCAACTAGTTGAGCAATTGACTAAGCAAACTTGAGTTGTGAGGCTTGAAACTTGACATGGTGATCCCTTGAGACATGTGAGGACTTATGACGACCACTTGAGGTATTAGAACTTTATTTTGTCTTGAGAGAACCAAAACGCTAGTTGTGGGTTGATTGCTTAGGAGAGGGTTCATCTGGTCAACCCTTGAAAAATTCTTGAGTATAGAGATGTGGATTGTCTTGAGAAATAGGAGGGAAAATTTTGGGGTATAACAGTTTCCCCTGTTCAATCTTCTTGTACTTGAAGGGTTATATTGGTATGCTTGCCTTTTGTTACCTGAAGGTAGAAGATGATTGAACACTCGAATACACCTGAAAATTTGCACACGCCTGTATATGGAATGAGATCGTTAGTTGATGATGCATTAGAATAGGCTTATAGATGCCATTTGGAGAAGTGGATGCTGGAGAGTGAGTCGTACGTTAGACTTTGTGCTCGTCTTTGAATGAAGATGACTGGTATGTCTTGATTTTAACCATATATGCAACATTCTGAAGGTGGATAGATATCGGTGTGTAGTCGGAGATGGGCTTAAAGATGACATCTAAAGAAATGATATGATAAGATAGAATCAGAATAAACCGTCATCTTGGTTATTTCTGAAATGAATAATTCGTCAAGATGTAGATAGCTCCCCCGTCTTGTTTCGGGTATTAATCTGTATCTTGCTGTTTGTTGATAACTTGCTTGGTCATTTATATAGCTTTCCCGTCTTGTTTCAGGTATTAATCTTTTGACCTTTCGCCTGGAAAATAACTTTCACCTGCTGGGAAATTTAGCTTGAAAGGATATGGTTAATTATATGCAGATTATGATGCATGTGAGATAATGACAATGCTCATGAAGGAGATATGCACATGTTATGATTTTTTATGAATAATGTATGAATGTAGATGCCGTGGTATTTCAAAACATATCCATCTTGAAGAAGATAGGAATGTTCTGCTAAGGATCTTTGATTTCTGCTTGGGGATGTAGTTGTTGGAAACCCTGACTGGGGAATAAGAGAGATGTGAATTCCTCCGATGCACTATCTGACCAAGTTTTGAGTCTGGATATTGCTGTTGTCGGGGATTGGTAATCATTGGGAGATACTCCGCTAGGGATGAATATCTTGTATATAAACCTTGCTAGGGAATGACATGATACTGAGTAACCTATTATTGCTCTGAGACTAACATAATAAGTTGATTGATGATTGGTTACTGCTCGGGGACCAATGTAACGTGATAACTTGAGAAGGTAGATAAGTTTGATAGGATCATTGCTCAGGAACCAACGTGATGATGTAGAGATAAATAATCATTGTGCGGAGACTAACGTGTTGAAGTTGAGGATCACTACTCGGGGACTAACGTGATGATGTTGATAGGATCACGGCTCAGGGACTGGCGTGATGAAGTTGATAGGATCACTGCTCGGGGACTAACGTGATGATGTTGATAAGATGACTGCTCGGGGATGTTGCACCCCAAAAATCTCCCACTTCATTTTTTTTTAATAATTGGCTTACACTTAATCAATAGGCACATTGCATGCATATCATTTGTGCATTAACCATGGGATCGGGATTTTCCGATTATGAGAGTATACAGTATTCTGAAGAAGAGGGTTCATTCTCAAAAGTTGAATATCTGAGGTTCCATTATTTCAAGATTCGTCTTAATATAAAAGATGTGTGCATCCAAAAGCTTTTGACTATCTCATGAGAATCGAGGTTTTGAGAGTTCTGATTCCCTATCCAGCAGATATTGATTGAGGTTTTCGAGTAAAAGTGTGTTGTGATCGAATATTTGAGCCTGAAGTGATTCTATGGCCTTCTATGAGTCTTGAAGTATATGTATGCGGCTTATCGATCCACATGATTCATCAGAAAATCAGAACCTCCTAACGGTCATAACTTCTTCTCCTAACATCCAGAACTTCTACTCCTAACGGCCAGAACTTTCTACTCCTAACGGCCAGAACTTCTGCTCCGAACAGCCCGAACTTCTGCTCCTAACAGCCAGAACTTTTGCTCCTAATGGCCAAATCTTCTGCTCCTAACGGCCAGAACATCTACTCCTAATGGCCAGAACTTCTGCTCCTAACGTCCAATACTTCTTCTCCTAACGGCCAAAACTTCTGCTCCTAACGGCCAGAACTTCAAAATTCCAAGAGACCTAACATTCTAGATTCATCAATAAATCCAATTTTTACAACATATCAAAAATTCTAAGCCCAACATCACAAAAAATTCAAAGCCTATTAAGCCAAAAATCACTAAGTCTATAATCAATAAAAAAACCCTAGAGTTCATGATATAAAAGTTTTAATGCACAGAAACCAATGGGAGACACGTTCACAGAAATACCAAAAGCTGCACATAAACCCTAATAGGAATAACCACCATTCATCTTCATCCGCCTCCAACAACCTTTCTCCGCCAACACTTCCTCTCTTCCATTGTCCCTTATCCACCCACCTCCATTTACTCCAACTGAACCACCAAACTTCCTCACGATTCGCTGCCGCCTCCATCTCAAATTCCAAATAGCCTTCACAATACTCCCTCTTCTATACCCTCCGCAAGACCCTCTCAAAAGCCACTTGTCTCTTCATAACAACAACAACCTATTCAACATTCTCATGGCACAACCGATTCTTCTCTTTACAACTTACCTCAAACATAAAACCTCATTCTGACCAACCTTACACCTAATTCCACTAACTCACTATAAAGTTTCTCCACTGCCACTCCCTCATTCAAATTCCGGTGACCATACCTCCATCACCCTTATTCAATTTCAGGTGACCATACTTCCTCTCTCTCTATCTCCATACATACCCCCTCCGTTGCCTCTTTCCGAAATACTCCCTGGCGTCATCCATCCACCAGTGGCACCCTTCCGCAACTTTTCTCTGTTCTATTCATCATCTGCTATATTGATTTCAAATCAGAGCATCCGCCGAGCTCCTCTCATCAGCTTTCGAGATACCTCAATTCTCAAACAACCGGATCATCTGTTCCCGTTATCCAACTTCAAATCGGTACGAAATTAATTAAAGTTCTGTGATGTTCTGTAGATATGATGGAACTTTTAGTTAACTATCTTGCTGTGATAAATTTTGGAAAACAGTTTGTGTTTACGTTGATATGGTGAATTAGAACTGTTCATATGGTATGCTGTTGTTTTAGATCTTGTGTTAGTCTCTTGAGTTCAGAATTATTAAACTGTTATGCTACCATGAATGTTATTTATGTATTCCAAATTTAAGTCTGTAAAAGGTCGTTATGATGTGATATCTAGTTTGATATTGTTTTAGTTAATAAAATAGAATTGTAGTGCCGTGACGAATTCTCTAAAAATTGGTTTGATAGTATAATACATTGGATTTGTCCGACGTACTAAGATACTGTTAATTGTAGCTAAACTTTAAGATGTTATTAATATGATGTTGAAATTTGGATGGGAACATTGTGTTTGTTGTGATAAAATCCGATGATATCGCTTTCATGTTTAGTTTATACCAACTTAGATAATACCTCCCATGTCGACACTGTTTTCTTTTGAGCTGAATTATGTAAGTTTGCTATCTTGATTGAAGCATTCGATTATGATATTTATGCGATTTGATTTGAATATTGACATCATTGTTGCTTCTTGTTCATAACTGAGCGTTTCAAATAAATATGTTTGCGTCATTGGATTAGTGTAGCGGCTGCCCGGGTTGGTAAGTGGTTGATAATATAAGTTAGTCGATGATTTGTGGTTAATTGAGTATGTGTTAACACTTGTTTGTATTTGTCTTTGAGTTTATGTGGTCTTTGATCGATATTTAGAGTGTTTCTTGGGATATCATAGTTGTTGCCTGATATTTGTTTTGGTTGATTTAAGCTTGCATTGAACTTGATTTGTCATGTCTTAAACTTGAATCGAGTAATAACTTGAACCATTGTCATTTGTTTTCATTTTTAAATCGATAATCATGAATAATTGTTGTGTTTACTCGATATTGAATGAAGTTAGAACGAAACTCTGTGGAATTGAATATTGATTTAAAGCTTTCGATTATTTAATAGTATTCATGTTAGATTCATGTAAGCTTCATTCAATTTTATAATCTTGATTACTAGCCATGCACTAATTTGTTGCAATGGTATCTCATTTGAATTTTATCTCACTTGTGCTACTAACTAGTTTGCTACTTGTGAAGGCATTCAAGAATAGTTCAATCATCATTTTATCTTAGCATCAATATACATTTTCCCCCATTACATTTTTATTATAGTTATTCTATTATTTAGATTTAATATTTAATAATGTAATTTTATTTCTGTATGTATAAATATACTTAGTATTTTTATTATTATATTTAGAAATGTAATTATATAATTATGTACATATTATTTTTGATCTTATACTTTATTAATTTCATTTGTAAATAAATTCAAATTATACTGTAATGATCTTTGTGTTGCGATTTCGAATGCGTATGAACACAAAAATATTGGTCGCCTTCTTAGAATTAATTTCTACATAAATTTTATTCTAAATAATCTAAATACAATAATCGATACTTGAGTTTTGCAAGCTTCTCTACTTTGTTTTTTTTGTATCTCGTTTGATGTAGGGATCTTCATCTAATATCCAAGCTTTATTCAATCTTGAAGACTGCTTGAAGCATTTTCTAGCACCATGCGATGGAGTTTACTTGATTATTCAATTCGATTCGATTAGTTTATATTGTTTGTTTATTTAGACTTTTAATCGCATTTTCGATTTATCCCCCATTCATAAACTTGTATCCCCATCCCCATATGGTTTTGTAATAGCTTAGGTTTTATTTCCTTGTGTGTTCTAAATTACTGCTTAATTATGAGTTTGTCATGCAATTAGAACACATAGCCTCCTCTTGGGCTCCTCATCAATGAGCATGTATACATACACAGGGCACACTCGCACACATTCATAGTTTGGTCCTAGGCTATTCTACTGTGACAACTATCCGATCGATTGTTTCAATCGGTCGTTTAGAATACTAGTGCCACGCTAGTCCCATTTCTTAGGAGCATACGCATAGCCACCTTGTATGGGCTCGCTTGCTTTCCCACCTCATTACTTCTATTATCGGATTCTCATATCCTCTTGGTCCACATACCAAGCCTTTCCAAAAGGGTTTCATAGTTGAGTTTGGGCAGGGCCATTCTCACAAGATTAATCAAGTTTCGACCTTGGTTAATCATAACCCGATTTCTCACCTCGGTTCATATACCAAGTGTTCCATGAAATAAGGTTTCATGGTTAGGAGTAGGAGCACCTGCTCTCACGAGGTTAATCAAGTACGACCCTTGGTTAACCATGACCCGATCAAATTCTATCCATAAACCAAACATCTAAAATAATTTCATAATCAAAGTTCCAAACCTCGATCCAACATCGAGTGACTTTCAAAAATTCTTTTCACAATAAAACCCAAGTATTTAAATCGTTGGACGCTAGGCCAATTGTTTAAAAACTTGTGCCAAATAAACTCTTAGTCTTTAAATCATTGGACGCTAGACCTATTGTTTAAAGACTTCTAATTAACGTGAACTTTGTTTCACCTCACTTTTCATAAGAAAACCTTTTTGGGTGATAGACGACTCCTCTGAGCATTAGCTCCTCTGGTTTCTAGTATTTGAGTCGTAAGACATTAGTCCTATTGTTCGATACTTTTCATCCACTTAAAATAAATCTTAACTCATTCAAGCCTTTTTGTGCCTCCGAGCACCATTATCTTTAAAATCTTTTTCAAGATTAGACATGAGTCATTTATAATGGAGATGCTCTTCCTCTATCCCTAGGGTTTTTCGACTTCTCCACTTGAGTACTAGAGGCGTTCTTAAACCCTCCATCATGTTGGTGCATAGTCCTTTATTCTTTATCACACCTTGTAGGCGTTTAGACGAGTCTTCTCTTTTAAAAATGACGACTTGTCTCTTCATTTAAAATCAACTAACAAACTTCTAGCATTTTCTAGAAGAACTACGGAGTTCTAACTTTCCCATTGTACGAGGGAATACGTAGGCACAAGGTTTCAAAACCGCGGCGAACTCAAAATTCTAAAAAAATAAAAACCCTTTATTTCTTCTCCTTTCTTGATCATTAATTAGAAGATAGAATTATTACGATAACAAACAACACACACGTGAACTAAACGGGTACCATCGAGTACGATGGATGTGAGGGGTGCTAATACCTTCCCCTTGCATAACCAACTCCCGAATCCATATCTTTTTGTCACGCCGACCGCCTTATCCGATGTTGTGGGTTTTATCTATATTTTTCCGTGCTTTTAGAACAAATAAAATTAGGTGGTGACTTCATTGTTTTTTTCATAATAAATGATTTTTGAAAAAACCAATTGCTACAGTTGGCGACTTCATTGGGGGAAAACACGAGAGTCCACCCTAGTTTAGTTTTTGCGTGTTTGTGTGTTTATTTATTATTTGCTTTCTTCTTGATATTCTTCTCTTATCTATTGTTCATTGCTTATTACTTCTTTATGCTTTATATATTATCATGTTGATGTATATTATTATGTTGGGAGCTTGTTGGTTATGATTCATAGATAAGCCCAATAACCAGGCTCTAGGTTAAGTTAGGATAGAGTGGTTGAATAGCTTAGGTCCATTAGACATCCGTGTCTCTTGGATCGACGTGAAGACTGCACCTTAGAGTTGGTCTTTTAAGGAAGTTGTTGCACCGAATGCTAGTGCGAGACGACAATTTATGGACAAAGGGCCTATAACTCTAAGTATTAGTATCTTTGAACTTGGACCGTCTGCTCAAAAGATTTTGAGTATCCTGTTAAGAGACGTTTCTTGGAATATACACTTTTGGATATATTATCACTACATGTGTGGTGATGATGTTTGTTAAAAGCGGATGTTTCACTCCGAGAAACAGCTAGCAAAAAAGCATTAGAACCACCTTATTCGGGATTATTGGGTAGAAGCCTAGAGCTTTCCTATCATAGGAGCCCACCTATTAAGTTGTTCTAATTGCCAATATCATTACTGTTTCATGTCTCTGTGAATCTATTATTATCATCATTCCATTTGCATCATTTAAAAAAAATAGTTTATTTTTCTTATCATCCATGCATCATCATGCATTTCATTAATTTCAATCAAAGGACTCATTTCAACCTGGCATCTTATTCAGAATCTCAAGACTGCAAGACTGATTTCCTGACATCATCATCATCATGGATCAACTTCAGGAAAGTGTGGCTGCGATGAATACTCATATAGATACCCAGATGGATCAATTCATAGAGATTATCCAGAACCTCTCCATTGGACAAGAAGAGTTAAAGGAAGTTGTTTAGAGGTTTGAAGTTGTTACTACTGATCATGTTAATCCACCAGGTATATTAATCTTAACCACGTGGAGGTCCTTTCAGGTCAAAATGTTAGAAACACTATTCAAATGCACGTCAATGGAACTCCTCATTGTGATGACATCTTCGAGTCTTCGTTTGACACCTTCAAGTTTCCGATTGAAGAGCCTTAGTTTGAGAAAATGCTTCACTTCCTTGAGAAAAGGATGAAAGCTATTGAGAGTCGTGTTTCCCTTGGTTTAGACGCTCCTAGTTTATGCTTTGTGCCTGGTATCAAAATTCCTGCAAAATTCAAAGTCCCCACTTTTTAGAAGTATAAGGGTACCCCTTGTCCAATTACCCACATCAAAGCCTATTGCAATAAGATGGCTCCATATGAGGAAAATGAAAAGCTCCTCATGCACGTTTTTCAAGATAGCCTCAGTGGAGCATCTCTCAAGTGGTACACTAAGCTTGAACGAACTCACATCCGAGCTTGGAAGGAATTGGCTGAAGCTTTTGTCAATCAGTACGACTATAATAGGGACATGGCTCCCACCAGAATTCAACTCCAAGGTTTAACTCAAAAGACTGAAGAATCTTTCAAAGAGTATGCGTAGAGATGGAGAAAATTAGCTGTTAGAGTTCAACCTCCTCTTTTGGAACGAGAACTTGTTGAGATGTTCTCCGATACCTTGTGAGGTCCTTATCTGATTGCTGGATGTACTTCTAAATTTTCACACCTGGCTATTGTAGGGGAACGAATTGAGCATGGTATTAAGATGGGTAACATTCAGGATGTTGCTTTTACTTCCAAATTTCCAGAACAAATTGATGAAGAGGCAAGTACAATTTCCGAGGACGAGGAAAAGGCTCTTGCGTACCCTCCGTTTTAGATTCCTAATCAGGTGACAAAAGTTAATTCTAATTAGTGTGCTCCACAAATCTGTGCTGCAACTACATTCTGAGCACCAGGTCAATATTGCTCCCCAGCAGCAGAATGCTCGTCAACAACAAACTTATCTATAAAATCGTCAACAGCGAGGTGGGAAGAATCTGATAAGGCCAAGAAAAGCGCATGATATAATCCATATGCCTCATAGTGAGTTGTTCTCTCGCTTACTCCAACATTCTTTGGTGGAGTTAAAAGAGCGTGGGATGCCTCCTTTTCCGTATCCTTTGGGATATGATCCTGATGCCTATTGTGAGTTCCATTCTGGGGCACCTGGCCATACAATTGAAGGATGTAATATTTTCAAAGGCACAGTTTAAAAACTCATTGGTTCCGAAGCCGTCACATTCACTTCAGAGAGACTACGCATTAATTGAAATCTCCTTTGACTCAGAGAATTCCAGGACTACAAAGTACATCTTCTGAAGAAGAAATCTATACGGAGACTAGTCTCCTCAACATGGAAATTTATAGTTTCATCTTGCATGCTCATTTGTAATTTGTCTTGTTTTGTTTAGTTTTTTCTTGTATGCAAAACTTGCTTATTCTTGAATACTAATCATAATGCATTGAATATGTCCGTCTTGAAATAATCCATTCGCTATCACACTTATTTGATTTACTATGCTTTTGATACTCAACTCTTATTAATAAAGCAACACCTCTGTAGGGAGGATGACGAATAATTTACCAAGAATCTCAAACGTTATGCTTTTCAGTAAAACCCATGCTAATGAAGCACATGCCTTATTTCAAATTCCTAAACACCGGAGATATAAGGGAGTGAAACCCTCGTTAACCCCTTTTGAGCCTCAAAGTAGGAGTTTCTTTTCTATTCATAAAAACCCTCATTTTTTAAACCTGGGGCAGGGTAGTGTTCAGTTAACCCGATCGAGCATTCAAAACTCATCAAGAGTGCACATCCAAGGATACAACAATTGTTATCTTTCAAAAGATCTAGGAAACTCAAAACTGGAATGGTCAACCTTCGTCTATCAACAATGTGCATGAAAAGAGGATGATACCATAATGGTTAACTCTCGCACATCAGGAAATCAACAGATGATGATACCACAATTGTTATCTCTCATCCACAAGGATTCAGACAGTCATAATCACCTCCAATCAAACAAAGATGCGAGATCACACGACTTGTTCAAAAGAAAAAGTAAAAAAAAATGATGACAAAAAGCCCGCTAAGTCGAAACTTCATAATAAGTCGCTTAGGAAAAAGTCAGGCAAAAGAAAGAAAAGAAAAGGATTACCAAAAAAATAAAATCCTCAGCAAAAGAAGAAAGTCGTATGATCAGACACCAAAAGCAAAAGGTGAGTGACTATCGTGTTCAAGAAACCTCAGTGGTTCCTCAACCGCATCATAAACTTCTCTCAAGAGATGAATGCTCACATTAAGTTATCTGAACCTAGGATTGGGGAACATCACGGAGAATGGGAGGGCACCAAATATTTTGAGCCTAAAAATCTTTTTTCTAAAAACCCGTGAACCAGGCCAGTTACAACCCTTGAAAGTCCTAATTGAAGCATAGGTTAATTCGAAAGCAAAACTGTTACAAGAATACGGTAACCTGACTCCTAGGAGGCTTTCTAAACATTTGAGTTGGTATTACTCCATCTTTTTACTTTATTTCACACAAAAAATTTGATTTTTCGACATCCTTTCAATAAAATATTTTTAAACTTCAAGACAAACATGAACTTTGCATTAGAATTATCATTCGTAGAATAAAACATTCTTTGCATATAAAGTGCTTAATCATCAAGTCAGCTTGTACAATGAGTATCAGATGGATAATTTGATTGTCCTGAGAGACGTTTTTCTTCAAGTATTTGATTGAGCACAAAGTAGATCGAGGTGAGAAGTGAGGTTGTGAAGCAGCCTACTTTCAAGATTTAAGTTAACTACCCAGAGTAGTTGATATCTTCAAAGTTCCACCAATCTGGAGCATTTATATTGAGATTCGGAGAGTCTCTCAAATTGTTGAGTAATCAGGGGCATTCATCCGAGCATGGTTGAAACCTTCTTTACCTTTGGTTGGCCAAGGGCAGTGTTTCCAAGTTTATAACATTGGGGCAGATTATCTTGATGGTGCAGATCTCAGGAAGCCTTCTCGAGGCTATTTTCTTCAAAAGTCCCTACAGACTGGGGCAAAACATTATGCAGGGGCATTCCTCCACCTCATAATTAATCAGGTTAAGTCCAGGCGCAAGCTAAATAACTATTGAGTTTGAAGGGCATATCGAGAAGTCAGGATTGTTATCCTTAGCTCATTATAGACCAAAGTTTGTGTTGGCTTTTCTCCATCAGCCATTAAGGATCCAACTCAAGTCAGGATTATCATCCTCGTCAGAGATCAGGGTTTAATTCCTGGTTATTGGTTTCCTTCAACAAAAGTCAGAAGGCGGGATTATATCCATTGAGTTCCAACAAATGTCTTTCCTTCGACACATTGCATATAGTAATCATCATTTCATTGCATTGCATCCTCAAAAACGCGTAACATTTCCATTAATATGGAGCATTACGCCAAAAAATAATAATCTCAAACATGCATCTAAGCATAAGCCGTATTAAAATGTTTCTCGAGTACCTTTTGCGTCTTCGAAGAGAAGTCTATCCATTAAAAAAATCCCAAGTGGTATTCCCTGTCATGTTTCCTCATGACATATCTTCCTGTTGTTGCTATCTACATCTTTGACCATGTGTCAGTCTCTTATATCATTGAAATTCATTTTAGTTACCAAAACGTCTTACTTTTTGTAAATTCTTATTTTGGTCATCTTACCCGTGTTTGCATTGTCGTTAGAGTGTGAGTAAGAGTCGGTGTCTAACCTTTCTTGCTTCTCAATTGTTTGATTGTCCATATTGGGCGATCCTTGCTAGGGTCCCTTTTGGTTGGCCTCTTTCCCCGTGAATTCGTCTTTGATCAACAATTTTACCATTCCCTATTTCTTTTCCCCAGCGAGTTTGCTTCAGTCGTTCTCATTCTTGTGTATGTCTAATATCTTTACCTGACATATACTCCCCTTCCATGAGTTCCCATCTTTATGATCTGCGAAGCCGCTTGTCAAGCGTATTCATGCCAAATATCTGTTTGTTCTCATTTTTTATCTACGAAACCGCTTATTTAAGCATGTTCGTACCAAAGATCTATGAGTTCCCATCTTTCTGATTTGTGAAGCCACTTTTTCAAGCGTACTCGTGCCAAATATCTATATGTTCTCATCCTTTTTGATCTACGAAGCTGCTTATTCAAGCGTATTCGTGCCAAAGATCTTTGAGTTCTCACCTTTTTGATCTGCGAAGCCGCTTATTCAAGCGTATTCGTGCCAAAGATCTGTGTTTGGAGTTCGTCGTTTCTCCTTTCTTTTAAGTCCACTTTTGACTAAACCTTTTCTTCCCGGTAACCTTACCGATGCCAGTAACCTTACTGTATGTCTCAGTTGCCCGATCACCCGATCGATGTCTTTTGGTAACCCTACCGATGTTCATAACCTAAGAATATTTAACTATCTTCCGATCACCCGATCGATGTCTTCCGGTAACCCTACCGATGTTATGGACCTTACTACCTCTTTGGTTTCCCAGTGACCCCACCGATAATAATGACCTCACTATGGCTTTCTTTTCCAATCACCTGATTGTGATATCCCGGTAACCTTACCGACGTCGGCTATTTTGATATCATTTTCATTCTAATCACCCGATTGACTCGTAAACCAGTAACCATACTGAAGTCGAGCCTTTTTACCAACAATTATTTTTCAAAACCTGGTCGTCACCCAATAACATTACTGTTGAGTCGTCCACTTGTGAATCTTTATTGTGTCTTTTCTCTGCCTTATGTGCGAGAAATGTTACTCCCTAGCGGAGTTCGTATTCACCTTTTGCAAGTACGCTTGGTTAAGCATCATTTTGTCTTCCATTTGTCTTTGCAGATATGCGACATAATTCCTCTTCCCTTCGAAGAAATCTTTCAGGAATATCTTACCATTATTTGCCAAATCTTGTTAGTGGAGGCCTAAAAAAGACAAAAAAAAATTCTACCTGTTCTTCGGAGCGCAAATTTTCAGGTTCATTGAGTATTTAATCTTCTTCTACCTTGAAAGTTCAAAAGGCTAGCGCCAATTTCACTTTCAGATTTAAGACGATTAAATAGGGGCAACTTGTGCACCCCAAAATTCTCCCTCTTCATTTTTTTTAATATTTAGCTTACACTTAATCAATTGGTGCATTGCATTCATGTCATTTGTGCATTAACAATGGGATTGGGATTTTCCGATTATGAGAGTATACAATGTTCTGAAGAAGAGGTTTGATTCTCAAAAGTTGAATATATGAGGTTCCATTATTTTAAGCTTCGTCTCAATATACAAGATGTGTGCATCCAGAAGCTTCTGACTATCTCATGAGAATCGAGGTTTTGAGGTTCTGATTCCCTATCCATCAGATATTGATTAAGGTTTTCGAGTAAAAGTGTGTTGTGGTCAAATATTTGAGCCTGAAGTGATTCTGTGGCCTTCTGTGAGTCTTGAAGTATTTTTATACGACTTATCGATCCACATGATTCATCACAAAATCAGAACCTCCTAACGGTCAGAACTTCTGCTCCTAACGGTCAGAACATCTGCTCCTAACGGTCAGAACATCTGCTCCCAACGGCAAAAACTTCTGCTCTTATCGGTCAGAACATCTGCTCCTAACGGCCAGAACTTCTGCTCCTAACGGCCAGAACGTTTTCTCCTAACGGCCCGAACTTCTACTCCTAACGGTCAGAACTTCTGCTCCTAACGGCCAGAACTTCTGCTCCTAACGGCCAAAACTTCTGCTCCTAACGGCCAAAACTTCTGCTCCTAACAGCCAGAACTTCGGCTCCTAACGGCCAGAAGTTCTGCTCCTAACGACCAAAACTTCAAAATTCCAAGAGACCTAACATTCAAGATTCGTCAATAAATCCAATTTTTACAACATATCAAAAACTCTAAGCCCAACATCACAGAAAATTCGAAGCCTGTTACGCCAAATATCACTAAGTCCATTATCAACAGAAAACCCTAGAGTTCATGATATAAAAGGTTTAATGCACAAAAATCAATGGGAGCCATCACTCTTCATAGAAATACCAAAAGTTGCGCATAAAACCTAATAGGAATAACCACCATTCACCTTCATCCGCCTCTGTAACACGGTGGGAGAACTGACTTGTTTGTTTTGCGTTTTATCGCAAATGTTGCGGATAGCAAGAGTCGCCACCGACTTTTCTTTTACCCAATTAAGGGAAGGCGAAAAGAACAAGAAAAGACCTTCGTTATATTCTGAGTAAGGGAGTTGGTTATGAAAAGGGAAGGTATTAGCACCCTTTTCATCCATAGTTATCTACGGGCTTGTAATCGCTTAGCTCACTTTGAAATTTGCTTTCTATGTGTTTGAAAATGTTTTGGAAAAGGCATTTCGCTTTGACTTCGTAATGATTCACACTAGAATGTATACGGAGTGTTTGGAAATGTTTTGTTTTGGAAAAGTTTTGAGAAAAGTGTGAGGTGTAAAAAATCATTTTTGATTGAGCAAGCAAAAGAGACTTATTTTCCTACTCAGAATGGTCGCTTCCGTGTTATTTTGCTTTCCTTTAGAATAGCATTATCCATACCATTAGTTGGTAGGAAACCCTATTCGTTGGATGTAAAGGGACATTCGAAGGGACATCGGATGGTCATAGAAGGCAACTTGTAGGAGTATCCTAGCACATTCGTAGGGACGATCATCATTTTTCGTAGGCAACAATCGAGGGACGAGATCATGTATTCGTAGGCTACATCGAGGGACTATGATCTTTTAAGTCGAAGGGACTGTGATGATATTTCGTAGGTAACCGTGCTAAGATACCCCCACGTTCGAGGTACTTGACCATTTATAAGGCAACGAGAGAGAATACCCTAGGGGGTGCATGTGTGAGAAGAGTGTATTGTTTTTCAGATATTTATCTTGCGATTAGTGATCTATGTTGATTTTATCTTGCCATACACGCCTAATTACTAGCAGTTTATATCTACGGAAAATAAATTGCGGAAATATAAAGGTCCTACGCTATTACATGGCTTTGGGGCAGATACGTAATAGGAGGTGCGGAAAGTAAAGTGCGGAAAGTAAAATCCTACGCTATTACATGATAAAAAGTTTGCGACCTATACAACCTTTCTAGAATTTAAAATGCAAGAAATATAAATAGGGGAAAAGAAAACTAGTCCTAATATTTTTGGTATTTTTGAAATTAGAGTTTATGTGAAAATAACCTAGTTCTAGTTGATTTTAATTAATTAAGAAATATTAGTGAATACTAACCTAAATTAATTAATTAAATTAAATAAAAGAAAATATTAATGAAAGTTATCTAATTAATCCTAAATTATTTAACCTAATTACTAATTAAATTAATTAATTATTAAATAAGCAAAATAAGAAAAATATGAAAAATATAAAAAAAAAACGTTGGAAAGCATATGACAGAAGCCATCCCAGAAGCTCCGAGTTCCTTTGCTGGAGGCACCCAGAAGTTGGCACTTCTGGGGTTTCTGGTGCTGGGAGGCGTCTAGAAGCTAGAGCTTCCGGGGGCTTCACGTCTGGGACCATCTAGAAGTTGGAACTTCTGGAGGAATTCTGCGCCGGGAGGCTCAGAAGCTGGCACTTCTGATGCTGCTGAGGCCCATAAGTTGGAGCTTCTAGTACTTGTGACGCCCAGAAGTTGGCATTTCTGGCTGGAAAGGATCTAGAAGCTGGAGCTTCTGGGGCGTAACTTCTGGCAATCTGGGAACCTACAAGGCAAAAAAGAAAAATATTGCAAAAGGTGGGGTTTGAACCCACGACCTGATAGAGAGAATCACATAGTGCGTGCAAGGTGAACCGTTGGGGCAGTGATACATCCATTCATCCTTCTGAACCCATAAATAGGTAAGGGTTAATAGGCAATGCTCCGGTCATCTTCTCCGATCGTGCTCAAACACCAAAACCTGAAAAACGCATGAAAACACAAAACAAAATAACCCAAATCCACTAATTAGGATGCTACGAATCTAATGGTGGCATTCTCTTTGCCCTGAAACAGACTCTAACAGTGGATACAAAGTTGCACAGTTCATGAGTGTCATACCCCAATTTTTGACCTAATATACCACCTCACATTTTCATCATTTCATCTTTAACAGTCCAGAACAAAATTAATCGGGTGTGGCTTCTACAGGTCAAAATTAGGATTTCACAAAATTTTCATCTGACTCAAGAGGCAAGCAATTAGGGTTTGAGTCTTACTCACTTCATTTGATCTATCTTGATCAAATCATCAACCTCTGATCTTCAGATATCAAATTTTTCCTCATGATCTATTGAGGATCGACCAATTAGGGTTTTTGTCGAGGATGAGTAATCTCTGATTTTCTGATCAATGAATGACTTTTTTGATTGGATATTGATATTCATATCTTAGGTACAACATGTTGACCTAATTTATGGATTCAAAACATCACAGAAGTTCACAGACTTCATCAGTCAATTTCTGAAATATCTGATGAAATTTCATCTGCACTGAAAAGTCAAACTTTGACTTTTGGTCAACTTTTTCAAAACAAAACTTTTTCAATCATCAAAATACTTCAAATGATCCATCATGATCATAAAAAATCAAGAAATTTGGAAAAGTCAACAAAAAGTCAAAATTTCCAACACTTAGAAAAATCTTCAAGTGTTAAAATTTCTTACTTTTTCCAAACTTCATGGCATTTTTTCACATAGTTCCACTTTGAATTGGGAAAACTCTAAACATGAAAGTTGTAGCCCTTGAAACAATCTTTCCAAAATGTCTAAGAACTCTCAAATCCATGGAGTCTAGCCATACTTTTGATTTTGAAACTTAGAGTTCCAAAATCCATAATTTGCAAGTACAAACTTTCAAAATTATAGGTCATTTGGCATTTTCTTCTTCTAGAACACATGCCACCTTGCAAAGATAAGCTAGAGCTGATAAAAATCAGTTGGATGTAATTATGATGGATAAGATCAATTTGGAAATTAACCATGGTTAAAAAAGGAAGCTTCCTTTTGCATTTAATGCAAAAAAGACTTCCTTGCCCTCTAAGGCAAGTTGAAACTACCAAAGCCAATCTCTTGTACTTACCATTCAGAATTTGAGGTCTATAAATAGAGGTTTTGTTTCAATTTCAAAACACACCAAAGTAATGCAAAGACATGCTTTCTCTCTTCTTTCTTAAAATCCAAGAAATATAGTGGTATTTGAGAAAACTTGCATTTTTGAAAAACTTGTGAAAAACTTTGAGTAATTTGGTGTCTAATATGTTTTAATGTCAATATGAAACTTGTTTGAAACATAAAATCAACACAAGCCAAGCTAGAAATCAGATTTTACATTCTATGTACACAAGCTTGCCAAAACTGCCTTAAACTTCGAATCCATGGTTTGGCTCGAGCAACTTGAGTTCTGATCATCCAAACATCATCAACATACATCATAGACATGATGCAGTCCCTTAACAACAATCTGTAACACCTCTAACCCAGGATTCGAAGTTTCCCTTTGAGCTTGTGTAGGTTGACTTGGTCAGAACGATTCAAGCTTATTTGAAGTGAGCATACCATCCTTACACCTTCCATAAGGTCCGTTGGTGCTCAAGCAATCACAAAAACTCAACTGGAAACGCTCAAACCCAGAATTCGATTCCAGCTTCAACAGGTAAGAACACCAACTTCGAACTCTGTGATTTCTTGATTCAAATCCAAAAAACTCTTGGCCGTTTTGTTTCTGCACTATCCACGACCATTAACCCTCAATCAATTGAACAATTCATCAACCATGCACGATTTCAATTAGATTTTTCAGTTTTAGGGTTCTTCGTGTTCTTCAGAAATTCAATCATGATAAACATAAAATAAATGAAATTAAAGAACACCATCATGTTCCTAGGCTTGAAATGAGCAAGATTGATGTTTACATCTTCTGATTTCTTCAAGAAACGAAGGTTTGAGGATGGATTGAAGGATTGGAGAAGATGATGAAGCTTACGCACATTTTATCAAATTTAAAATAAGAGTTTATAATATATTTAACTGGTTTGACATTAATACACGGATGTATCACCGCCCCAGCGGTTGCCAGCTCACTCTTAAGTCACTATACCATGCCTTGCCTAACAGGTCCCGGGTTCGAGTAGCCTTGGGACCTTTTTGCCAAACTTTTTGTTTTTCTCTTCATGTTTTTTTAAAACTTTGACTCTTTCAAAACCCAATCAAAACTCCTCATTTTGAGGTGATTTTTTGTACACTTGTCAATTAATGCATCTATTTTATGATAGTGCATAAATTTTCAGAAAAAAAACTTTCATCCGATTATAGTTTGATCGAGCCGAAAACGGTACTTTTGAGTACTTTTCAAAACACCTTTAAAGGTGATTTTTTTTCAAACTTTTGAAGCCCGATTCTTTTCAAAACTTCTTGTAAGTATACTTCACTTTTCAAAACACTTTCAAATAACGTTCTTTAAAACTTTTCATCAAACTTACATCTTTTACCATGATCGATCCGATTTAAACGATAAAACTGAACTCGTTTTTCCTCGAATATCTTAACCGATTATGGGCCTCCCTTACGGTGTAAGTCCCAATCCTTTTATGTACATATTCAATTTTCCTTGTACATATTCAAATCATCTTTGTTAATATTCAAACATAAACAAACTTCTTTCGTTTGTTTTCATTCGTTTGTTTATACACCAAATCCATTGGTTCTAAGAGAAGATTTATTCCCGATGAAGTTCCTCTTAAACCAATGGGCCTCCCTTTACGGTGTAAGTCCCAACATTCTTTATGTACATACATATTTATTTGCACATATCAAGTTCTTTTCATATACATACAATTTTTTTTACCTGTACATAATACAGATACTTTTGTAAACATTCAAGTACAGATAAACTTCGTCCGTTTGTTTTCGTTTCGCTTGTGTATACACTGAATACCATTGGTATTAAAAGGAGCATTATTCTGTGAAACTGCTTTTAAACCAATGGGCCACCCCACGTGTAAGTCCCAACCCTCCTATGTACATCCATACCTTCTTACATAAATACTGCTCATGTACATATTTACTTCCTTGTACACAATTCAAACTTGTAAATAATCAAGTTACGCTGTTTTAAACATTCGCCTCACATAACTTGTTTATATTTCCTTCATAAACTCTTGTAAATAAACATCATGCATTGTTTATATTTCCTTCATAAACTCTTGTAAATAAACACATCGCATTGTTTATATTTCCTTCATAAACCTCGTGAATACATATCACACATACACTTGTTTATACAACTGCCTAGTTATAACATAACAACTAGTCTAACCAATAGGTTCCCACAAGATTAGCCTCCTCTGGGCTTTATACAAGATAACTCATCCCCGCAGAGTTAGCCTCTTGGGCTTTGTACAAGGTAACTCATTTCATCTCGAGTTCAGCCTCTCTTAGGCTTCATATAAGAAAACTCATTCATCCGAGTTTAGCCTCCGCTAGGCTTCATATAAGGCAACACCGCCGAGTTAGCCTCCTTGGGCTTTCAAAAGAACTCCTCATTGAGTTTCTCTGGGCATCAAACAAGAAAGAGACCAGAAATCTCTTAACAGCCTCCTATTGGGCTTCCAATACAAAGAATCACCCGTTAGGATAGAACCCAGAGTATAATTTCCTGAAATTGCTCTTAATTCCAAAAGGATGGTTTCCCTGAAATCCCTTTTAAAGCCAAAGCCAGCCATACCCTATAGCTTCCTCTTGAGCTTCATACAAGGACCCTCGATGACCTCGATGACCCTAATGCCTCCTTGGGCTTACCATACAAGGACCCCCGGGCTTCTTAAAAGCATTCCTTAATCCAATCAATTTCTCCTCGAGATTTAGACGTTTATCATCTCTATGGAAGAAGTATCTCATTTATCACATCACATACAATTAAAAACTTTTCAAACTCTTTTTTCAAAACAAAAAAACATCTTCTAATCTGTAAGTGGTAACGCTCGTACACTCGAGCAAAACAACCAATGCTTACAGTTAAAAGACTTCATCATTTTTCAAACATCTTTCTTAAACATGTAAGTGGTAACGCTTGTATACTCAAGCAAAACACCTGTAACTTACGATGAAAGATTTCAATCAATCAATCTTTTCAAAATGTATGTGATGAAATAGATTAGATATATTTTTCATTAAGATGACATCTGTCTGTGTCTCTTAATAACATCCTGTTGCTTCCACTAGCATAACTGGGAACTACGATTGCTCTGACTTTCTCAACATCCTTTTGAGAATACGTAGGCACAAGGTTTCATCCTTGGCGAGCAAATTTCTTTCTCTCTCAGACCAAACAAACCATAGATCCCTTTAGATCTAAGCTACAAATGCTCTGATTCCCATTAAGGGATATGTATGCAGAAGATCCCAATGATCTTTGCGAGCACAATAATAACAAAACCTAGGATCCCACATAATCTATCCTTCTTAAAAATCCCAAAGGAGAAACTTTCCCAATCATAGAAATAGCAATTTAAAACACACAAACATATCAAACGTATTCATATATAAAGCTATGGATAACCATATATATTTAGGGTGCTCCATCTATTCCCTTTATATAACAAACCCCCTTACCCGGAATCTCCCTAATGCGTTGCGTCTAGTTTGCGCTAGTCGTTATGCATATCAAAATCAATTGAGGGTATTAACAGCTTTCCCCTTTTTCATAATCATAATTTCTTGTGTTGAAAATAATAAAGCTTGATGCTCGCGGCATCTTTATAAACAAATCAAAAGAGTAAATCGTTTCGAGTTAGAGAATCCGAACCATTCGATTCCCCGCGCCACTTTTAACGAACAGAAAAATGGCGACTACTGGGAGTACGCAAAATTTTGATTTTTTCAAAAATGTGACTCGCTTAAGAGCACCAAGCTTTTTGTTTTCAAAAGAAAAAAGGTTAAGCTTTCATTGTGCATATGTTTGTTTTTCTTTATTATGTTTTTCGATTTCATCCGATGGAAAGAAATCCTAACCCGGATTTAAGAAACATTTTAAGATCTAGGTGGGGTATAGTCCTATTAACTTGTGAGAAGTCTCAAGACTTACGGAGTTAATTTGAGATCCCTCTCTGGAGGTTGTCTTGGGGTATTTGTGTTTAGCAAGTATTTGCGAAGACATTTTGCTTTCAAGGAACTCATAAGTCGAGTGGTTGTAGAACACATAACCCATCCTGGCCATTTAGGATGTAGTGCAGAAATTATTCGCGTAAGTTTAGAATAATTGTCATGCGAGACTACGATCGGAGTTTTCTTGAAAATATTATTGACTTCGAGTATTCAACAACCGATAATATTTCAAAGAGAAGTGTTGAGCCTCAGACATCGTAGAACCCGCTTCACGTATGAATAAGCTCTTAGAACTTACCCACGTTGATTCTTATCGTTGGCTTCATGCTCGTGACTTCAACGCCGACCGGTGTATAACTACTAACCATGTTTGTCGTGATTCATGCATTCATTCAAAAACTTCATTTCTCTTCCTGCTTCCAAAGAATTTAGAGATTTTCTTTGTAAATATTTTAGGTTAGAGTGATGGACGCCGAGGAAGATTCACCAAGAAATACGCTTTTAGGATTCTCGATGTAGGAAAGTTAAAAGAGTTAGCATCCTTGGTAGAAGATCCCTGATTTCGTAAAACGCTATGGAACTCTTTTTAACTGCTCTAAATACTAACGTTGATGAAGGACTCTCAAAACTTTCGCTCGCTTTACGATCCAAATATCGTTGTTTCACTTTCCCCGACTATCGCTTGATGCCTACTTTGGAAGAGTACGACACATCCTAGGTATCTCAAGATCGTACAAAGTTCCTTTCAATGGTTTGGAAGCCATTCCTAAGTCACCGTCATTGCAACAATGACTCACTTAAAGAAATCGAGATAGACAAAACCTAACTACCAAAGGAAAACTCTTAGGACTCACTTCAAAGTTCCTAATGGAGAAGGCTCTTAAATTCTCCTCGCAGAGTATGGTAGCTTTGAAGCTATTTTAGCTTTACTCATCTATGGATTGGTGTTGTTTCCCAACGCCCAAGTTTCGCTGATATCAACGCCATAAGGATCTTTCTGATTGGAAACCTGCTCCCACTTTGCTTGGTGATACGACTTCCATTCACCATAGGAATCACAAGGAGATGGAACTATCGTGTCAGGTACCTCTGCTTTTCAAATGGATTATCTCACACTTGCCTAAATCTCCTATCTTCCGCGAAACAAAGACGATTGGCATTGGTCTCAAGGCTCATGTCCCTTACAAACGATTTATATCCATTGGTATACCGCGCATAATGAGATGGAAATCATTGAGAGTCAGGAGAATTTGCCAACATACCTCTCATCGGTACGAGAGGAGGAATCAACTACAACCCATTCTTGGCAAGACGTCAACTCGGATACGCAAACTCTGGTAAACCTCTTGGTTTTACAGTAGAAAGCTATTTCTATCGTGAAGGGGGGGATTCCTAAGGCTTGAAAGACAGAATGATCAGAGCTTGGCATCACATCCGAAGGAAGGATAGAGGTAAGACAAGGAATTGTGTAGCCATGGAAATCTACACTTCTTGGGTAAAGAAAAGAGCAAAGGAATCCCGAATGCCTTATGCTTATGAAGAACCTATGTTCTCAGCAGCTTCCAAATCAACAATTTTTCCCGTTTAGACTATGGGAGAATACCAAGAAGCTTTGGCCAAGATGAGACTTGAGAAAGAGGCTTTGGAAAACAAATTCTTAAAGACTGATCTCGAGAACGAGAAGCTCAAGAAGAAAGTCAAAGATCATGAAAAGACGCTTTACTTCCAAGATGAATGGCTCATGGAGAAAGATGAGAAGATTCGTCAGAAAGATATCGCAATCAAAAGATACATCAAAGAAAGGAAAAGAAAGCTTGAGGAAATGACAACTAGCGATCCCGCTCCCGACGAGTGGAAGAAAGTCATTAACAAGCTAAAAGCTGAGAAAGCTGAACTAAAAGCTCACTATGGGAAGGAAATCCTGAAGTTAAAACTACATCAAGCCTTTGGATCATCCGACGAGGACGATTAATTAGTTTAGATTGTAATTTTTTATCATTTATTTTATCATTTGTGAGAGCAATGCTCCAAAGCAAAATTGTTGTAATCTTCTTTCAATAATAAATAAAATATGTGTTTTCCATCCAAATATTTGCCAGAAACCTCTCTTTTAGCGTAAATTCTTTGGACATCTTTATTTACATTCATAATCATGCATCATACTTTGCATATCGAGTCTATTGCTTAGAGTCTGATCTTTTGGAATTTTTTCCAGAAAGGAAAAGATCGCCAAGCTGTCGCGTCTTAGAGTTTCTCGACCACGTCCAGAGCCAATTCGTACTTACGATACACGTTCAAAAAGAAGGAAAGTAATGGAAGGATTCGAGCAAGAAAATGTTGAGCTTCGTAGCACAGTGACGACACTGCAAGAAGAAGTAGAGAGACTCACTTCTTTGGTCAACTCGTTGTCAGCAGCGCAAAGTCAGCAAGCAACATTGAGCAGTCAAAATCAAGCAGCGATTTCAGAGAACACTACTACTCCAGTTTCAACTGTTGCAGCCAGTAGTTCACTCTTCAGTATGCCGGAAGGTTATCCATGGGGCATGCCTTTCAACTTTGGCATCGGATTTCGCCAACCGACTTCTCAGGTACAAACAACCACGCTTGAAATACCTACTTTGCAGAACTCAACACTTACTCCACAACATGGAGTAACTTTTCCACAAGTCACTATGACGGTTTCTCAACCGATCATGACGAACTCAGCTTCCGTAGTACACACTACTGCAGACAAAGAAGTTCACCATAACCCAGGCGAAAACACGAATTCCCGTGGCCAAATGGAGACTCTCCAGGAACAGCTCCTCAAAATGCAGCTTGAGATTAAAACAATTCGCGGAAAGGAATTGTTTGGGAAGAACGCCCATGATCTGTGCTTAGTTCCTCGCGTGAGGATACCTGCAAAATTCAAAGTCCCTGACTTTGAAAAGTACAAAGGAAATTCCTGTCCACAAAGTCATCTTACGATGTATGCCAGGAAAATGTCTACGTACAACGACAATCACCAATTGTTAATCCATTACTTCCAGGATAGTCTCACAAGTGCCGCACTGAAGTGGTACATGGGGCTAGACAGCGCGAATATCCGAACATTCAATGACTTAGGTGAAGCTTTCGTACAACAATATAAGTTCAACTTGGACATGGCCCCAGATCGGGATCAACTTCGCTCCATGTCTCAGAAGGAAAGAGAGACATCCAAAGAGTACGCTCAACGATGGAGGGAAATTGTTGCCCAAGTCAACCCACCATTAGAAGAAAAGGAGATGACCAAGGTTTTCTTAAACACTCTTGGCCCGTTTTATTACGAACGAATGATCGCTAGCGCTCCCGGAGATTTCACCGAGATGGTAAGCATGGGAATGCGGCTAGAGGAAGGAGTTCGAACAGACGCTAACTAAAGAAGTGGATCTTCTAGTGGAACTAAGAAGATAGGAACCAGTTTTCCAAAGAAAAAGGAACATGACATAGGAATGGTGTCCCGAGGGAAATCACGAAAGAATGTCAGCCGACAATAACAGGTAACTGCCATAGCACCCTGTAACACGGTGAACTGACTTTTAGTGTTTTGTATCGCAAATGTGCGGATAGCAAGAGTCGCCACCGACTTTTCTTTTATCCAATTAAGGGAAGGTAAAAGTACGTAAAAGACCTTCGTTAGATTCTCGAGTAAGGGAGAAGGTTATGAAAAGGAAGGTATTAGCACCCTTTCCATCCGTAGTTATCTACGGGCTCTTAGTTGCTTTCTAGATCACTTTGAAAAAACTTGTGCTTTCTGTGTGTTTGAAAAATGTTTTGAAAAGGGCATTTCGCTTTGACTTTGTAATGATTCATGTAGGAATGTATACAAAGTGTTCGGAAATGTTTCGCTTGAAAAGAATTTGAACTTTGAAAAAGTGTGAGGTGTGAAAAGTATTTTGATAGAGCAAGCAACTAAAAGTCTTATTACCTACTCAGAATGGTCGTTTTGATTTTTACGCCCTTTAGAATAGCGCTAGCCATACCATTAGTTGGTAGGTAACTTTATTCGTTGGATGTAAGAGGGACATTCAAGGGACATCTGATGGTCATAGAAGGCAACTTGTAGGAAGTATCCAGCGATTCAAGGACTATCATCATTTTTCGTAGGCGACAATCGAGGGTCAAGATCATGTATTCGGAGGCGACATCGCGGGTCTTATGATCTTTGTATCGGGGACTATGATGATTTGTTTTGAAGGCAACGGTGCTAGGACACCCCACGCTCGAGGGACATGACCATTTGTATTCGTAAGGCAACGAGAGAATTACCCTAAGGGTGCATGTGTGAAAGAGTGTGTCAAATTCAGATATATGTTATCTTGAAAATTAGTGGGCTATGTTCGTTTTATCTTGCCATACACGCCTAATTACTAACAGTTCATTTGTGCGGAAATTAAAGTGCGGAATGTAAAGATGCGGAAAGGTAAATGTCCTACGCTATTACATGGCTTTGGGGCAGATACATAATTTAAAAAAATGCGGAAAATAAAGTCCTAATTTAAACTATTACATCCCATAGACAGTTACATTATTGGAAAAAGAAAACGATAAAGAAAAATCGTCTGAATCGGATCAACCTGTGAAAGAATGCGAAATCGGAAAGTAAGAGATGAATCGAATAAGAGAAAAATGTTAGAAAAAATGCAAGTTTTAAAATAAGAAAAATATGACATGCTGGAAATAATATAAATATGCTAAAATAATTTTTTGGGATTTTTCAGATGCAGTTTAATAATTAAAAACTAATTAAAACTGAATTAAATGCTAAATTATGAATAAAAATAAATATGCATGCAAAATTATATTTTTTAATTTTATAAATTAAATAAAGGTTTTCTGAAAATAATGTAAAAAGAAAAATAATTTTTGATGATTTTTTAATGCAGAAATAAAAATATGAAAAGAATTAAAAATAATGCAAAAATATTAAATATGAAAAATATGAAAAGTTTGAAGTTTGTGAAAAAGAATGCAAAACTGGCCCTGGGAGGATTCGAACTGAGGACATGGGAGAGTATCTACACACAGTGAACGTCTTAACCACCACGCCAGCTTGCACTTGTTGTCATGGAATGGAAACGGATGATCATGAGATGCACACGCGTCGCTGCCTGGGGAGGTCAATGCACGATCAGCATGATGGGGTCCTCGTTGGATGAGAGAACGAATCAGAAAGCGCCGATACTCCACGCATGCCATGCCGGAGTCCACTCAGGTCAACGACGCCAGAGCCCTAGCTCCGGTCGTCTTCTCCGACCAAACAAGATTTGAAACCTGCAAAATACAGTGATTAAATGGAAAAGGAAGACCCTACCCCCCTAAATCGACCCTCCTGAATCCATTGGTGGCATTAGTTTTGGCTAAAAACGCTTGTATAAGGTTGTTCGATTCAAACAGTTTGAAAAGCCCTAGTCATGGCAAATCAAATTCCACACGTCCAAGCTTGCATGAGATGGTTTGTTCCTGACCTACTAATCACCCTGAATCCATACAAACACACAAGAACGATTAATAATGCATGATCAAAGAAATTCGAATTTCTCAAAAATACCAAACCGGAGCGAGTTCTTGAGCACGATCTGGGCAGCCTGGGCTTGATGTAAGGATTGTTTTGGACTCCTGGGATATCAAGGAACAAGATTGGACGGCTGGAAGGGATTGAAACTTGCTGGAAAATAAAATTCGAATTTTAAAGTTTCTTGGAAAAATTTTGCAAGAACAAGGGTTTGGCTTGAGCTAGGGTTTCCTCCTCTTTGCTTGTACACAATGCTGAGTATTTATAGAGAGAATTTGGATGGCAAAAGGAGTGAAAAAAAGATTTGATTTGGAGCATTCAATATTTTTCAAATAAAATCAATTTTCTTGAAAAAATTTGATTTCCTCTTCAATGCATGATCATGCACGAATTTGGCAAGTGTATTGGGCTATCTTGGACTCCAAGGAAGATATAAATCCAACCCATTTGAAAAAATAAATTATTTTCATATTTTATATGATTTAATTTGGAATTAAATGGTTTAAAATACAAAATTAAATCAATAAAATAGAAAAATGCCATGGCCAAGCTTTTATGAGTCAAAAATAATGTCATGAACAAGTTTGGATCAAAAGATTATAGGCCCATTTGGAAAATTTTGCATTTTGACCAAAATGTCCTTTTGTGCAATTGTCCAAAATTGCCCAACTTCTGAATAGTGTATCTTGCTCAATTTTCCACATTTTTGAGAGTTCTTGGACTTTTTGGAAAGCTCTAAGAGTCCTCTAAACAATGTCTTTGGGTACATCTCAATTTTAGTTACCATGCTCAATATATCCTCAAAACAAAAAAGTTGACTTTTTGTTGACTTTGAAAATGACCTGTAATGTTTTGAGCTATACCTCTCAAATGAAGCATTTTTTGGACATTCTTGTGAGACATGAAGTTGTAGAGAATTGAATTTCCTTCAAAACAAGAGGTGGTGGAAAATTTCGAGAAAGTATGAGAAAGTTATGATCACCAAAGTTCACTTGACTTTTCACCTAGAAACCCTAATTTGGAAAGTTCGACTTTGAGCAAATCTTGAGTTTTCTTGATGAATCATGATCAACCCTTGATCAAATGATGAATGTAACTTCAAAATGAGGATGTTGACCAAAAATCATGAAGTTTGACTGTATGTTGACCACAGTTGACTTTTTGTCCAACACAACTGATTTTCAACCATCTGAGCAATTGTCTGAGGAAGCTTGACTTGTGAGGCTTGAAACTTGTCATGGAGAATCTTTGAAGCATATGAGGAGGCATGAAAACCATTGGAGGTGTTAGAAGTCCATCTGGATTTGAGGAATGCCAAACCCTAGTTTGGGTTGATTGTCTAGGAGAGAGTTTGTCTGATCAACTCTTGAGGAATCCTTTAGCATGGAGGTATGGAATGCCTTGAGAAATTAGAGGGAAAATTTTGGGGTATGACAGCTGCCCCTGTTCAATCTTCTTGTACTGGAAGGTTAGATTGGCATGTTCGCCTTTCGTGACCTGGAGGTAGAAGATGATTGAACACCGAGTACACCGAAAATTTGCACCGCTGGTCGATGATGCGGGAATGGGCTTACAGATGCCATTTGGAGAAGTTGGAGACTTCGCTGGGGAATGAGTCATACGCTAGACTCGAGATTGTAGCACGGATAGGAGAACTATCGGAGATGGGCTTAAGATGCCATCTGGAAAGATCGATGCTGGGGAGTGAGCCGTACGCTAGGCTCCGTAGGCGTTTCTGGAAAGGAGAGCGGAGATGGGCTTAAGATGCCATCCGGGGGGAGTGATACGCTAGACTTCGTGCTCATCTTTGAATGAAGTTATTGGTTTGTATTGGTTTTTTAACCAAATATGCAGCATTCTGAAAGCGGAGAAACGTTGACAAGTGGTCGGAGATGGGCTTAAGATGCCATCCAAGGCAACCGAGTCGTACGCCAGACTCTGGAGTTGCTGTTGATAATAAGAAGGAATCAGAATAGATCTTCGTGTTGATTACTCTGAGGGGATAGTAGTTGGAAAAAGCGTGGATATTTTCCCTGTTGTGCATCGGGCATTGATCCACTGCCTGTTATCGGAGGATAACTGGTGATCGTTCGGATAAGGTTTCCGCCCGCTTCGTATTAATCTCGATCCTGTTGGAGAAAAGGGTGGTTGCTTTGATAGTTTTCTCCGCCTGGATTCGGTCTTGATCCCGAACTCGCTTAAGGCTGAATGACTTTCACCTGTTTTGGAAAAACAAGAGAAACTTTGATAGAATATTGTTAGTTTTATGCAAAGTATGATGCATGATAATGTGTATGAATGACATATGCATATATTATGAGAAATGTATGAATGATGGATGTTGTGGTATTTCAAAACATATCCATCTTGAAGAAGATGCGGATGCTCAGCTTGAGGATTTCTGTCTTCAGCTCGGGGATGGATATCCTGAGAAGAGAAGAACTTTGATTCCTCCGATGTACTATCTGACCAAGTCTTGGGCCTTGATATTGTTGAGGCTGGTAGAGATCGAGAAACACGCTGTTGAGGATCTCATACATAGACCCTGCTGGGGAGAGTCTGGGAGGCAATCTGTTGGGGATCTTGTGTGTAGATCCTGCTGGGGGAAAATTAGGAGGTGCTCTACTGGGGATTTCAAGTGTAGACCTCGTCGGAGAGCGTTTGATAGCTACTGGGAGACCAGGTTAGAAGGATCTGAGCCCGCTGTAATCTCGGCCGAGGTATAAGAGGTGCGGATTTTCGATGCACTATCTCACCAAGTTCCAAGTCCGGATACTACCCGGAGAAACAGGGGACTGAGAGGTATTTATCGAGATAGATATCTCGCTGAGATGAAGTGTTACCGCTGAGACTGATGTAACATGATTCTAGTTGAGTGGAATTATTGCTCGTGGACTGACACATACTCCGTTGGGGAAGGCTTCATGTGAGTGACACCTCCGTGGAGATTATGCTCAGGGGATCACGCTCATGGGAATGTATTGGTGACTTTCGCCGCCATCTCAATTCCTCGGAGCTCAGTAAGTACTTTTGTATGTTCACTTTTCGTATGTTTGTGAACAAGTTCTTATTGTCAAATGCATATAATCATTCGAAGCAAACGTTGGACTTTATGCAAATAACAATAGTGAAAATTGTAAAGAGAAAGAATTCATATTTATTCGAAAGGTGGTGTATGGCCAAGTAGTTTGTACACAAGAAAGGGAAAGAGCTATGCGGAAACAATCTCGTTAAGTTCCAACTATGCTAGTACTCATATATTTCAACTATCTCATCTCCTTGCTGTCAGTAGAAAGTGAGTGAATTGATCTTCGCCATTTGAATCTTGAATGTCGATAGTAGTCTCAGATAGGTGATCCGAAGAGACATAGTCGACGCTTAAATCCCTAACTTTTGCCTAGACCGCCTTTCGTTTTCACCACCGATACCTTTTGCCCAAGCCGCCTTTTTAGGTTTTCGACTTGCCGTGTACATGTTTTATATATATCCTTAACTTTGCTCGAACCTTTTGGTTCGCCAGATGACCTTATTTTTGCCTAGGCCACCGACCTAGCGGGTCTCTTTTATGCGTAGTATTTTTGACTATGTCCCGCTCACAGGTGTGGGAAGTCTTCACCATCCATGGTGCTAAGTATCATAGTCACGGAAAATACTGTTTTGACTACAAATGGTCCCTCATAGGTGGAGTCCATTTGCCCTCGATCACCTTGTGGAAGAATGATGCGCTTGACTACTAGATCACCGACTTGGTAGACTCGATGCTTGACCTTCTTGTTAAATGCTCGATCATTCGCTTTGATAGATCTGTCCATGGCGTATGGATGCGAGTCGCTTCTCATCAATCAAGATCTGGTCAAGGCGAGTCTCGACCCAATCGCTTCGCCTAACTCGCATCCCGGAGGACTCGTCGAGGGTATCTCACTCGATAGGTAGGACTGCCCATACCTTACACAAGAGAGAAGGAGGTTGCCCTCGCTGATGTCTCGATCAGAAAGCGATAACCATGAAGAGCAAATGGTAACATCTCATGCCAATCCTTGTAAGTCACCGTCATCTTCTATATAATCTTCTTAATGTTCTTGTTGGCGGCTTCATCGCGCCATTCATCTTAGGCCGATATCGAGAAGAGTTGTGATGCTTGATCTTGAACTGCGGCAGAGTTCGGTGATCATCTTGTTGTTGAGATTAGAGCCGTTATCCGTGATAATCCTTCGTGAGTGCCATACCGACGATAAGATTATGTTTGATGAATCGAGCCACAACATTCTTGTAATGATGCGAACGAGGTCGCCTCTACCCACTTGGTGAAATAGTCGAATTGCCACAAGGATGAAACGATGTCCATTGGAAGTCGTGGGCTTGATTTCTCCAATCATGTCAATGCCCCACATTGCAAAAGGCCAAGGAGAGTTAGAACATCGTGGGTACCGGTACGTGTACTTTGTCGCATATATCCGCACTTGTGACAAGATCGAGCGAAGGTGACAATCGCTTCCATGGTGGACCAATAGTAACATGTTCTCGTAATCTTTTAGCCATCGATGTCCATCGGAGTGGGTACCAAACGCCTCGTAACTCTTCCATGATACGCCTGCTTTTCCGGTCTACACAACAAGTAAGCACAAGTCGTGATTGCTTGTATAAGATGTCTGTCGAGGAAGAATTTGATGAGAATCTTCTCATGAACTTTATCATTGATGATGCCTCGGATATTCCCGAGTCTCAAGATACCTCTTCACATCGTAGTACCAAGGTTTCTCTTCTCGCATCAAGTTCACAACAAGACGCCGGTTCACAAACTTTCAATGATGATCCGGGGAGCTCGTTGTCCCATCTAACCTTGAACATAGAGACATAGTAGCCAATGCTGCCCAACCGATTCTCTCGTGGAATGTGATCAAAAGTAATCTCTTCAAGTAGGGATCAAACTCATAACATGCCTCGACACGGAATGAGATTCGGATGCTTCGATCCCACTCGCCTTAACTGATCGATCACCAAAGCCGAGTCTCCATATACTTGCAAGAACTTGATTCTAAGTCAATAGCAGCTTTGATACCCATGATGCACGCTCAGATTCGCCATGTTGTTAGTGCAACTTAAACATAACCGGCGTGAAAGGCGATGTCCTCAGGGATGTGATGATGGCGCCAATGCAATTTGCAAGTGCTTGTGCTCCATCAAAACCATGGTCCATCGGGATCCTTGTTCGTGTCCTTCGTCTGGGCCTCGGTTCTTCAATCAGAATTAGCAAAACATCTTCGCGGAAACTCGAATCGCATAGATCGATAGTCATCTACGGTTGATGAGCCAAATGATGGCTACTACACTTCCTTTGATCGCTCGAGAAGTGTACTAGATGTCGATTCGGTCAAGATCATTTGCCATCTTGCTATTCTTCCGAGAGAGCTGGTTTCTCAAATATGTATTTTATCGGATCCATCTTGGAAATCAATAAGGTAGTGTGAGTCAACATATACCGCCTTAGTCGGCGAGCAGCCCAAGTTAAAGCGTTGTAAGTTTTCTCGAGCGTGAGTATCTTGTTTCACCGGTAAACTTTTGTTAAGGTAGTATATTGCATGCTCTTTCGCCGACTGCCATGTTGCCCCAACACACACCCCATTGAGTTCTCTAACACCGTCCAAGACATGATAAGAGGTCTTCGTAGGCGGCATCGTGATAGGAGGATTCTAGGTACCCTTGATTTTGTCCAAAGCGATCCGCAATCGCTGCTCCATTCCACTACTTGATCTTTCTTAAGTAACTTGAAGATGGCTCACAAGTAGCGTTAGATGTGCAATGAATCTGCAATGTAGTTCAATCGCCCAAGAAACCTCCGACTTCCTTCTCAAGACGGGAGTCGGCATCTTGAATAGCTTTAACCTTGGCGGATCAACGCAATACCTTTACCATCGACAATAAACCCTAGAGTTTTCGGATCCGACCCAAAAGTGCACTTGTTGGGATTAAGTCTCATCTGTATTTCTTCAACCACAAATAGTTTCTGCAAATGATCAAGATGTTCTTCTTCTGTCTGTGATCTAGCTATCATGTCGTCGACGTAGACCTCTATCTCGTGATGAATCATATCATGAAATAATGTTACCATAGCACGCTGATAAGTGGCGCCACTTCAAATTCAAACGGCATAACTTTGTAATGTAGTACCCCACTGTGTAACAAAAGTTGTCTTCTCCACGTCTTCGGGAGCCATTTTGATTTGATTGTAACCGGAGAAACCATCCATGAAGGAGAAAACTTTGTGTTGAGCGGTGTTGTCAACCAGAACATCAATATGAGGAAGTGGAAAATCATCTTTCGGACTCGCTTTATTCAAATCTCTGTAATCTTCACACATTCGTATTTTGCCATCCTTCTTAGGTACGGGTACCACATTTGCAACCCACTGCGGATAAGAAGTAACAACTAGAAAACCGGCATTGAACTGCTTCATAACTTCGGCTTTGATTTTCTCGGACATCTCAGGACGCATACGACGAACCTTCTGTTTCACTGGGAGAAAACCTTCTTTTGTTGCAATCGTATACCACAATATCAATGTCTAGACCTGCATGTCTTCATATGACCAAGCAAAACCTCAATATAGTCTCAGTAGCATCCGAACCAATCTTTCTTTAACACTGCTCAAGACCCGCCTCCTATCTTGATCTCTTTTCTGCCTTCATCAAGACTCCAAATTCACAACCTCAACTTGCTCTTCGGTGGTCAGATAACTCGATCTTCTTGCAGTAGCAATCAAAAGTTCTCCCGCACTTCACAATCTTCCTCACTTTCGCCTTCGGCTTGGTAGATCGGATTATCAAGTCATATTTAGCACTAGCATATATTAACTAGATTCGAGTGATTCTCGCAGTATCACGGGTGTGTGTAAGAAACACATAGCTTTTGAAGGGTGATAAAGTAAAAGAAAGAAAAACACAATTGAATGCAAAAGTCCAACGAATTTATTGAATGAAAATACGCAAACGACAGATAATAACCCTCGCAAACGAGCCATAATGCCCCGGGCAAGGCACCAGGCTTTAGAGTTTATTGTTCAAAACATAAAGAAAATACGAAAAGCAAACAAGACAAAAATAATTACTCCTGACTAAAGGAGATTGGTATGACGTCTTCAGTCTTCCAATTGCTGAGTCCGTTGTTGGGAGTTGGAAAGATCCACTTGCTGATGTCGAAGCCGTTGTCGTTGTCCTCTATAGCATGGATTCCACTCTGGCTGATGCGGAAAGGAAGTTGGCAAGACGCTCACGCGTATCATCTTCGACCTTGATGGTGAAGCCTAAACCAGCCTTTGTCAAACTTGAAAGGAAGATCGTGAGTCGACCCCAAATAGCACTACCACCTTCTTCAACCGCAATGAGCATCTTTCGTGGAGGCCATCCTAGGAGGAGCTGTGTAACTTCAGAATAACAGGAGAGTCAATGTGCATGACTGGGATTGTTTAAAAAGCTTGACAGGGAGTTTCAAAGAATTCACCCTCCATCTCGAGATATCGGAATGACGTAGATGATCGACTATATTCTTCTTCACCGCACACCGTAACAACTTTCCCTTCACCGGGTACTTCACTGATGCAAGGTAGAGGTAATAGTCACGCCCCATGTATCCAAGGGCGCCCAAGTAGGCAAGAGTAAGTCGGACGGATGTCCATGACAAAGAATGTAGAGTCAAAAGTCCGGGAACCGACCTTAACAAGCAGAGTGAGTTTCCAAGCAATCGCTTAGAACCATCAAAAGCTCTCACAATAATGTCACCGGGTCTCGTAACCAACCCTTCGACATCAAGTCGATCAAAAGTTCGGTAAGATATTCAGAGCGTAACCTGTATCCACCAAAACATGAGATAATGTAACGCCTTGCATTCAACAGAGTGCAAGGCCTTGTTGTGTTTCCTTCCTATAGAGTCAAATCAAGATCGAGAAGCTTAGGCCGTTGTTGGCAGCCGTGCTAGCAATACAAACTTCAAATTGATCAAGAGTAGTGTTCGCAGACATGAGCATTCTTCTAAACTTCACCAAGGCATTAGCATGGGCCTGAGCACAAGAGCAGCAAGCATGGAGATCTTGGACGAGTCTCGCCCAACTGCTCCACAACATTGTAGTCACTTTTCTTGATAATCTTCTAATTTCCTCCATTTCTTGTTTGGAGGTGGCTTCAAGAACTCCTTTGGTACTTCGGTTGAGCAGTGATGAGTCACCGGTTCTTTCCTCTAGCCGGGATATTTCGAGTAGTTGGAATGCGAGCCGGAGTCGCGTGTCTTTTGGAGGAGAGATTGAGAGAACACTCTTCCGGCTCCGTCACCTTACTTGATCCAAAGGATATTGTCTATGTCGAATGGGAGCTTCAACTGTAAGGTCTTCAATGGTCGAGGGTCTTGCTTGACGCCATGATAGTAAACATCACCCATAATTCCAAGGAATAGCCTTGTCGAGGAATATGGAACTGGTCTTGAGAAGTGATAATGAGGGTGCCACTCTAGGCACGTGATCGCAGAGGAAACTTATGTGTTAACATCAGCATAGTCTTCTGGGAACTCGTCACCCCATCCGGTCGCCTTAACATCTTCAATAGGAATCTTGTAACTCTCAGGAACGGAGTACTTCACCATGTAATCGAACTTTCCACTTGGCTGCCCCAAGGTATCCCACACATCTGGTACAGTTTCATTCACATCTTCGATCTTCAGCTTAGACATGTCTTCACACAGCTTCTGTACAGTGGTTTCAGAAATAGTATCTCACGGTTATCCATCATGCACTGAACACGTCTTCTTAACCAAGCACAACCATCAGGCGCAGATGGGCACCACCGACAATTCTCTGGGCATCCTGGATTGACACCAGCTTGCAGTAAATCCTTCTTGATAGTCATCAGAGGAATGGTCAAGTCATCTATATTGAAAACATAAGTATCATCACCAAAGCATTGGAACTCTTGTCATGGCTCGGCATAGGAGCGTTGATCACATTCGGAGTCTCAATAGGAGGATCAAATTCAATCTGCTTCGCTTCAATAATATCTTGAATCTTGTTCTTCAGAGCCCAACAATCATCGGTACTGTGTCCAGGGCTGTTGGAATGGTAAGCACATTTAGCATTAGGATTGTATCTCGGAGAGGAAGTGTTGACATTCTGAGGAGGATCCCTCAAGGTAATCACCGCTTTCAACATGTGTTGCAAGGCTTGCAACAATGGCATGTTGATCTTCAGAACCGCCTCGGCGCTGCTCGCCACGCCGCTGTCTCACCGAGGTTGTGCCGATGTAGGATCGAGATCACAACCGCCTCCCACGATCGAGCGCCACGTTTTGGCTCGACTTTTCCGACCATACACAAGATTAGTTTCTTTCTTACCACCAAAAGATCTCTTTGCAAAGATTTGAAGACGACTCTACATGAATCTTTCCACTTTGATACCACTTCAATGCGCCGTCATCAATATCACCGGTGAATCCATCAAGAGTTTCCAATCGATGATTGACGAATGGGCCCGCTGCTGTTCCCATGAACATATCAACCAACTCCTATTGGACAAGGGTGGTTGAACTCACCGCTAGATCTCTCCATTTCGAGCATACTTTGAACTTCTCATCACGACCCATAGACATGCTCAGTAGTTGCATGCGAGTGGGTGTCAATTCAAGATTGTACTCATATTGTCAGAAAGCATCACCAAGTCACCCAAGTACGGATACGGTCATTTTCTAGTCGATAATACCACTCCAACCGAGTTCCGACAAACTCTCTTGAAAATAGTGCATCCACAATTTCCCATCAAGGGGTTGATCTTCCAACATAGGACTTCGATGCAGCTGGACAAGAAATGCCATCATACTTGGCAAAAGTGGGAACTTTGAACTTAGGAGGAATCACAACACCAAGGACAAGACTTAGATCATCAAAATTCAGCCCGGACATCTTCAGGTTTTCCACAGCATTCAGACGGTCTTCAAGTTGCTTGTACTTGTCATCTTCATCGAGTATTGGCTATGATCGTATTGATCATCTCTCCTTTCTCGTGCTCCGGCTGCCTTCGCCATCACCCTTGTCACTCCCTTCATTCTTAACACTGTCCTCAGAGAGTTCAAGCCGACTGACCACTTTAGGACCACCTTTGTAGCGTCTGCCCATGTTGAGTAGACCCACAACCTTCTTCTTCTTGTTGATGAGCTTCTTCAGATCTTCTTGGCCTTGGACCAAGCTAGTGAACATCAATAAACCGAGCATTCGAACTCGAGATCTTTGACAACTGCTCGAGAGCCATTTTCCTAAAATAAATAGCGAGAAAATAAGAAACCAATCTCCAATGTACCGTGATGCAATTTTATGCTATGATATGCAATGTTTATGCGAATGCGATGCAATGTTTTCAAGGACCCTAGGATTTAAATTTTTAGACAAGCAATGAACAAACAAATATTAGTTCTCTTTTTATTCTTTTCCTTTTAAGTACAAAAGATAGTTCATAACAATAAAAGAAAACATATAAATCATAAAGCTTCTAGGTCTCCCATGGCGCTTCCTCTTGGTGCCGAGATAGGCGTTGATGTTGCGCCTCGTGAAGTAGCTTGGTCAATTCTAGCACTTTCCTCACTTGCATAACATCGAGCTTCAAAGGTATCCTTTCTTCCTTTAGTTGAATCCAGATCTCTTCAAGTCTTCAAAATTAGTAGGCATGTCGATGGAGAACAAGATAGGTACGCCACCTATAGCAACAGTTCCATAATCACGGTAGAACAGCGCGAATGGCATCATGAGGTTTTGAGCTCGAGCTCGCACCCATTTGAGGTAAGGTTCCCAAGGAGTGGGGTTTTGGTGCCCCAAAGTCTTGGTATCAGTCTTCTTTACCATGCCCCAAGCATGTATGAACCTTCGTCGGTAATTCTGGAGATCGTGATTGTAGTCGAACACAATATCTTGGAGAAGCATATCATGAGGACCATCTCTTCGAGCAAAACCAAATTGACGTAGAGCTAGAGAAGGGTTGTAAGTAATACCTCCCCTTATACCAAGGAGTGGTACATTAGGGAATTCTCCACAACGCTCAATGAAGGTGAAGTCCTTTTGAGAGAAAAGACTCCAACGGATATCTGAATGAGAAAGTGACATTAGCCTTTGGGACCACTTCATCCTTTGTTCGTTCTTCAAAACTGATGGAGGAAGGTGCGAAATAAACCACCTGGAAAGTAACGGTATACAACACATGAGAGTGCCTTGTCTCTTAGTAGTACGAGTGTGGAGGGAATGTAGGATATCTCCAAGTAAAGTAGGCACTGGATTTTGGGTAAGGAACAACTTGATGGCGTTGACATCTATGAATTGATCCGAGTTAGGGAATAGAACCAAACCATAAATTAGCAAGGCCACAATGTTTTCAAATGCATGGAAACTCATAACTTTGAGGAATTCTCGGGCTTTCTTAATTAGGAACTTAGCAAGTAAACCCTTAACTCCACTCGTTTCCCAATTGGCTTCAATGTCCGAGCGCTTAAGATGTAAGGTCGATGCAATGTCTTCATACCTAGGAACCTTTTCTAAACCGTGAATGGCATTTGGTCAAGAAAGTATCCCAAGTAGCTTAGAGAACTCTTCCAAGGTAGGAACCAACCGATAACTGAAATGTAAAGCAATGGTGTTTCGGATCAAAGAACCGGAATAGGACATGCATCATATCTTCTTCAAACCGAGATAACCAAATCAAGTAGATAACCATGTCTTTGATAAACCGAGCATGGTCGGAATTTTCAAACCAATTTTTGAGTGAGAAGGTATACCCATGAAGTTGATTCGGATAGTCTTTCTAGAAGCCATAATCCCTACAAAATAGAGCAAAGATAAATCCCTAGGTCCTTGAAATGGTTAGAAATGATATGCAATGCAAATGTTTGGCACACACAAATAATTCACACAATGAGCCTAGGTTTAAGGCTCGCATGAGGTCTACGTGATTACCCCACCAAAAGTTTGAGTTGGTTCATCCTGTCCTATAATAGTAACCGGGTTCTAGGAATCTCACATCATTGATCTTTCTCGTAGGCGCTTATTTCAATACGACTACCAAGTGGTCGACCGAAATGTCCCAAAAGTCTCGATCTCAATGAGCGAGCATCGAGTATCAACCAACCTTAGTCTCACTCAAAGTCGGCCATCTCACTACCTTCTAATGGCTAAGATGGGTCAATTAAGGTTCTAAAAGTTTAGTTAGCGCTTGATGACACCACGCAGAAGCCAAATACTATCCTCAACTTGGAAATGAAGAGTATCATGACATCCAAAGTGTCACGCTAACGTAGCCATCATGTTGACCGCTTAGTTATACGCTCAGCGGTCGCGATGATCTAATGCTACTTACCTAAAAGGAAACCCGATCCGTGTAGGATCCCCACAAGTATAATACCCAAGCAACCCTTAAAGATAAAGCAAACAAGTCAAACAAAAGCAATAAATGTTATCTAGAAATCCTAAGGCATTCTCTTAGGTGTGTCCTCCAGAGTCGCCACCAGAATACGTGAACTCGACTTTTAGTGTTTTGTATCGCAAATGTGCGGATAGCAAGAGTCGCCACCGACTTTTCTTTTATCCAATTAAGGGAAGGTAAAAAGTACAAAAAAAGACCTTCGTTAGATTTTGAGTAAGGGAGAAGGTTATGAAAAGGGAAGGTATTAGCACCCCTTTCCATCCGTAGTTATCTACGGGCTCTTAGTTGCTTTCTAGATCACTTTGAAAAAACTTGTGCTTTCTGTGTGTTTGAAAAATGTTTTGAAAAGGGCATTTCGCTTTGACTTTGTAATGATTCATGTAGGAATGTATACAAAGTGTTCTAAATGTTTCGCTTTGAAAAGAATTTGAACTTTGAAAAAGTGTGAGGTGTGAAAAGTATTTTGATAGAGCAAGCAACTAAAAGTCTTATTACCTACTCAGAATGGTCGTTTTCGTATTTTTACGTTCCTTTAGAATAGCGCTAGCCATACCATTAGTTGGTAGGTAACTTTATTCTGGATGTAAAAGGACATTCGGGACATCGGATGGTCATAGAAGGCAACTTGTAGGAAGTATCCTAGCGCATTCAAGGACTATCATCATTTTTTCGTAGGCGACAATCGAGGGTCAAGATCATGTATTCGGAGGCGACATCGTGGGTCTTATGATCTTTGTATCGAAGGGACTATGATGATTTGTTTTGAAGGCAACGGTGCTAGGACACCTCTACGTTCGAGGGACATGACCATTTGTATTCGTAAGGCAACGAGAGAGAATTACCCTAAGGGGTGCATGTGTGAAAGAGTGTGTCAAATTCAGATATATGTTATCTTGAAAATTAGTGGGCTATGTTCGTTTTATCTTGCCATACACGCCTAATTACTAACAGTTCATTTATGCGGAAATTAAAGTGCGGAATGTAAAGATGCGGAAAGGTAAATGTCCTACGCTATTACATGGCTTTGGGGCAGATACATAATTTAAAAAAATGCGGAAAATAAAGTCCTAATTTAAACTATTACATCCCATAGACAGTTACATTATTGGAAAAAGAAAACGATAAAGAAAAATCGTCTGAATCGGATCAACCTGTGAAAGAATGCGAAATCGGAAAATACGAGATGAATCGAATAAGAGAAAAATGTTAGAAAAAATGCAAGTTTTAAAATAAGAAAAATATGACATGCTGGAAATAATATAAATATGCTAAAATAATTTTTTGGGATTTTTCAGATGCAGTTTAATAATTAAAAACTAATTAAAACTGAATTAAATGCTAAATTATGAATAAAAATAAATATGCATGCAAAATTATATTTTTTAATTTTATAAATTAAATAAAGGTTTTCTGAAAATAATGTAAAAAGAAAAATAATTTTTGATGATTTTTTAATGCAGAAATAAAAATATGAAAAGAATTAAAAATAATGCAAAAATATTAAATATGAAAAATATGAAAAGTTTGAAGTTTGTGAAAAAGAATGCAAAACTGGCCCTGGGAGGATTCGAACTGAGGACATGGGAGAGTATCTACACACAGTGAACGTCTTAACCACCACGCCAGCTTGCACTTGTTGTCATGGAATGGAAACGGATGATCATGAGATGCACACGCGTCGCTGCCTGGGGAGGTCAATGCACGATCAGCATGGTGGGGTCCTCGTTGGATGAGAGAACGAATCAGAAAGCGCCGATACGCCACGCATGCCATGCCGGAGTCCACTCAGGTCAACGACGCCGGAGCCCTAGCTCCGGTCGTCTTCTCCGACCAAACAAGATTTGAAACCTGCAAAATACAGTGATTAAATGGAAAAGGAAGACCCTACCCCCCTAAATCGACCCTCCTGAATCCATTGGTGGCATTAGTTTTGGCTAAAAACACTTGTATAAGGTTGTTCGATTCAAACAGTTCGAAAAGCCCTAGTCATGGCAAATCGAATTCCACACGTCCAAGCTTGCATGAGATGGTTTGTTCCTGACCTACTAATCACCCTGAATCCATACAAACACACAAGAACGATTAATAATGCATGATCAAAGAAATTCGAATTTCTCAAAAATACCAAACCGGAGCGAGTTCTTGAGCACGATCTGGGCAGCCTGGGCTTGATGTAAGGATTGTTTTGGACTCCTGGGATATCAAGGAACAAGATTGGACGGCTGGAAGGGATTGAAACTTGCTGGAAAATAAAATTCGAATTTTAAAGTTTCTTGGAAAAATTTTGCAAGAACAAGGGTTTGGCTTGAGCTAGGGTTTCCTCCTCTTTGCTTGTACACAATGCTGAGTATTTATAGAGAGAATTTGGATGGCAAAAGGAGTGAAAAAAAGATTTGATTTGGAGCATTCAATATTTTTCAAATAAAATCAATTTTCTTGAAAAAATTTGATTTCCTCTTCAATGCATGATCATGCACGAATTTGGCAAGTGTATTGGGCTATCTTGGACTCCAAGGAAGATATAAATCCAACCCATTTGAAAAAATAAAATTATTTTCATATTTTATATGATTTAATTTGGAATTAAATGGTTTAAAATCCAAAATTAAATCAATAAAATAGAAAAATGCCATGGCCAAGCTTTTATGAGTCAAAAATAATGTCATGAACAAGTTTGGATCAAAAGATTATAGGCCCATTTGGAAAATTTTGCATTTTGACCAAAATGTCCTTTTGTGCAATTGTCCAAAATTGCCCAATTTCTGAATAGTGTATCTTGCTCAATTTTCCACATTTTTGAGAGTTCTTGGACTTTTTGGAAAGCTCTAAGAGTCCTCTAAACAATGTCTTTGGTTTCATCTCAATTGGAGTTACCATGCTCAATATATCCTCAAAACAAAAAGTTGACTTTTTGTTGACTTTGAAAATGACCTGTAATGTTTTGAGCTATACCTCTCAAATGAAGCATTTTTTGGACATTCTTGTGAGACATGAAGTTGTAGATAATTGAATTTCCTTCAAAACAAGAGGTGGTAGAAAAATTTCTGAGAAAGTATGAGAAAGTTATGATCAGTCAAAGTTCAGTTGACTTTTCACCTAGAAACCCTAATTTGGAAAGTTTGACTTTTGAGCAAATCTTGAGTTTTCTTTATGAATCATGATCAACCCTTGATCAAATGATGAATGTAACTTCAAAATGAGGATGTTGACCAAAAATCATGAAGTTTGACTGTATGTTGACCACAGTTGACTTTTTGTCCAACACAACTGATTTTCAACCATTTGAGCAATTGTCTGAGGAAGCTTGACTTGTGAGGCTTGAAACTTGTCATGGAGAATCTTTGAAGCATATGAGAAGGCATGAAAACCATTGGAGGTGTTAGAAGTCCATCTGGATTTGAGGAATGCCAAACCCTAGTTTGGGTTGATTGTCTAGGAGAGAGTTTGTCTGATCAACTCTTGAGGAATCCTTTAGCATGGAGGTATGGAATGCCTTGAGAAATTAGAGGGAAAATTTTGGGGTATGACAGCTGCCCCTGTTCAATCTTCTTGTACTGGAAGGTTAGATTGGCATGTTCGCCTTTCGTGACCTGGAGGTAGAAGATGATTGAACACTCGAGTACACCTGAAAATTTGCACTCGCGGTTGGCTGATGATGCGGGAATGGGCTTACAGATGCCATATGGAGAAGTTGGAGACTTCGCTGGGGAATGAGTCGTACGCTAGACTCGAGATTGTAGCACGGATAGGAGAACTGTCGGAGATGGGCTTAAGATGCCATCTGGAAAGATCGATGCTGGGGAGTGAGCCATACGCTAGGCTCCGTAGGCGTTTCTGGAAAGGAGAGCGGAGATGGGCTTAAGATGCCATCCGGGGGGAGTCGTACACTAGACTTCGTGCTCATCTTTGAATGAAGTTATTGGTTTGTATTGGTTTTTTAACCAAATATGCAGCATTCTGAAAGCGGAGAAACGTTGACAAGTGGTCGGAGATGGGCTTAAGATGCCATCCAAGGCAACCGAGTCGTACGCTAGACTCTGGAGTTGCTGTTGATAATAAGAAGGAATTAGAATAGATCTTCGTGTTGATTACTCTGAGGGGATAGTAGTTGGAAAAAGCGTGGATATTTTCCCTGTTGTGCATCGGGCATTGATCCACTGCCTGTTATCGGAGGATAACTGGTGATCGTTCGGATAAGGTTTCCCGTCTGGCTTCGGGTATTAATCCTGGATCCGCTGTTGGAGAACAGCAAGGGTGGTTGCTTGGATAGTTTTCCCGCCTGGATTCGGGTCTTGATCCTGAACCTGTTTGCGTCAGAAATGACTTTCACCTGTTTTGGAAAAACAAGAGAAACTTTGATAGAATATTGTTAGTTTTATGCAAAGTATGATGCATGATAATGTGTATGAATGACATATGCATATATTATGAGAAATGTATGAATGATGGATGTTGTGGTATTTCAAAACATATCCATCTTGAAGAAGATGCGGATGCTCAGCTTGAGGATTTCTGTCTTCAGCTCGGGGATGGATATCCTGAGAAGAGAAGAACTTTGATTCCTCCGATGTACTATCTGACCAAGTCTTGGGCCTTGATATTGTTGAGGCTGGTAGAGATCGAGAAACACGCTGTTGAGGATCTCATACATAGACCCTGCTGGGGAGAGTCTGGGAGGCAATCTGTTGGGGATCTTGTGTGTAGATCCTGCTGGGGGAAAATTAGGAGGTGCTCTACTGGGGATTTCAAGTGTAGACCTCGTCGGAGAGCGTTTGATAGCTACTGGGAGACCAGGTTTGAAGGATCTGGAGCCCGTTGTAATCTCTGGCTGAGGTATAAGAGGTGCGGATTTCCTCCGATGCACTTTCTGACCAAGTTCCAAGTCTGGATACTACTCCTGGATAAAACAGGGGGACTGCTGAGAGGTATTTACTGGAGATAGATATCTCTGCTGGAGATGAAGTGTTACTGCTTGGAGACTGATGTAACATGATTCTAGTTGAGTGGAATTATTGCTCGTGGACTGACACATACTCCGTTGGGGAAGGTTTGCGGTGAGTGACACCTCTATGGAGATTGCATTCTGCGGGGGATCACGCTCTGCAGGGAATGTATTGGTGACTTTCGTCGTCATCTCAATTCCTGGAGCCTGTAGTAAGTACTTTTGTATGTTCACTTTTCGTATGTTTGTGAACAAGTTCTTATTGTCAAATGCATATAATCATTCGAAGCAAACGTTGGACTTTATGCAAATAACAATAGTGAAAATTGTAAAGAGAAAGAATTCATATTTATTCGAAAGGTGGTGTATGGCCAAGTAGTTTGTACACAAGAAAGGGAAAGAGCTATGCGGAAACAATCTCGTTAAGTTCCAACTATGCTAGTACTCATATATTTCAACTATCTCATCTCCTTGTCACAAGAGTGAGTGAATTAATCTTCGCCATTTGAATCTTGAATCGATAGTAGTCTCAGATAGGTGATCCGAAGAGACATAGTCGTACGCTTAAATCCCTAACTTTTGCCTAGACCGCCTCTTCGGTTTTCACCACCGATACCTTTTTGCCCAAGCCGCCTTTTCGTGTTTTCGACTTGCCGGTGTACATGTTTTATATATATCCTTAACTTTTGCTCGAACCCTTTGGTTCGCCAGATGCCCTTATTTTTGCCTAGGCCACCGACCAGCGGGTCTCTTTTATAGTATTTTTGACTATGTCTGCTCATTGTGGTGTGGGAAGTCTTCACCATCCATGGTGCTAAGTATCATAGTCTACCGAAAAATACTGCCTTGACTACAAATGGTCCCTCATAGTGGGAGTCCATTTGCCCTCGATCACCTAGTGGAAGAATGATGCGCTGACTACTAGATCACCGACTTGGTAGACTCGGTGCTTGACCTTCTTGTTAAATGCTCGATCATTCGCTCGATAGATTCAGATATGGCGATGGATGCGAGTCGCTTCTCATCAATCAAGTTAATGGTCAAGGCGTAGTCTCGACCCAATCGCTTCGCTTAACTCGGCCCGAGGACTCGTCGAGGGTATATGTACCGATAGGTAGGACCGCCCATACCGCATACAAGAGAGAAGGGGTTGCCCTATTGATGTCCATCAGAAAAGCGATAACCATGAAGAGCAAATGGTAACATCTCATGCCAATCCTTGTGTTACCGCATCTTCAGATAATCTTCTTAATGTTCTTGTTGGCGGCTTCCACTGCGCCATTCATCTTAGGCCGATATGGAGAAGAGTTGTGATGCTTGATCTTGAACTGCGTGCAGAGTTCGGTGATCATCTTGTTGTTGAGATTAGAGCCGTTATCTGTGATAATCCTTTCAGGAGTGCCATACCGATAGATAAGATTATGTTTGATGAATCGAGCCACAACATTCTTGGTAACAGATGCGAACGAGGCTGCCTCTACCCACTTGGTGAAATAGTCGATTGCCACAAGGATGAAACGATGTCCATTGGAAGCTGTGGGCTTGATTTCTCAAATCATGTCAATGCCCCACATTGCAAAAGGCCAAGGAGCTGTTAGCGGTGACAATCAGCTTCCATGGTGGACCAATAGTAACATGTTCTCAGAATCTTTTTAGCCATCGTATGTCCACTTGAGTGGGTACCAAACGCGCCTTCGTGTAACTCTTTCATGATACGTTCCGCTGTTTTCCGGTCTACACAACGAAGTAAGCACAAGTCGTGATTGCGTTTGTATAAGATGTCGTTGCTGAGGAAGAATTTGGATGCGAATCTTCTCATGAACTTCTTATCGTTGACAGATGCCCCTGCGGGATATTCCTGAGTCTCAAGACACCTCTTCACATCATAGTACCAAGGTTTCTCTTCTGCATCAAGTTCACAACAGTATGCCAGTTCGTCAAACCTTTCAATGATGATCTGGGGAGCCTCGTTGTCCCATCTAACCTTGAACATAGAGGACATAGTAGCCAATGCGTCTGCCAACTGATTCTCTTCTCGTGAAATGTGATCAAAAGTAATCTCTTTGAAGTAGGGGATCAAACTCATAACATGCTCTCGATACGGAATGAGATTCGGATGCTTCGTATCCCACTCGCCCTTAATCTGACTGATCACTAAAGCTGAGTCTCCATATACTTGCAAGAACTTGATTCTTAAGTCAATAGCAGCTTTGATACCCATGATGCACGCTTCCTATTCGGCCATGTTGTTAGTGCAACTGAAACATAACCTGGCGATGAAAGGCGTATGTCCGCCTACAGGGGATGTGATGATGGCGCCAATGCCATTTCCAAGTGCGCGTTGAGGCTCCATCAAAACCATGGTCCATCGGATCCTTGTTCGTGTCCTTCGTCGGGCTCGGTTCTTCAATCCAGAATTAGCAAAACATCTTCGCTGGAAACTCGAATCGCATAGATCGATAGTCGCTCACGGCTTGATGAGCTAAATGATCGGCTACTACACTTCCTTTGATCGCTTTCGAGAAGTGTACTAGATGTCGATTCGGTCAAGATCATTTGCCATCTTTCTATTCTTCCGAGAGAGTGGTTTCTCAAATATGTATTTTATCGGATCCATCTTGAAATCAATAAGGTAGTGTGAGTCAACATATACTGCCTTAGTCGGCGAGCAGCCCAAGTTAAAGTTGCCAAGTTTTCTCGAGCCGTGAGTATCTTGTTTCACCGGTAAACTTTTGCTAAGGTAGTATATTGCATGCTCTTTTCGCCGACTCGCCATGTTGCCCCAACACACACCCCATTGAGTTCTCTAACACCGTCAAAGACATGATAAGAGGTCTTCCTTCTAGGCGTGCATCGTGATAGGAGGATTCAGAGGTACCCTTGATTTTGTCCAAAGCGATCCGCAATCGCTGCTCCATTCCACTACTTGATCTTTCTTAAGTAACTTGAAGATTGGCTCACAAGTAGCGGTTAGATGTGCAATGAATCTGGCAATGTAGTTCAATCGGCCCAAGAAACCTCTGACTTCCTTCTCAGTACGGGGAGCTGGCATCTCTTGAATAGCTTTAACCTTGGCTGGATCAACTGCAATACCTTTACCACTGACAATAAACCCTAGGAGTTTTCTGGATCTGACTCCAAAAGTGCACTTGTTGGGATTAAGTCTCAGTCTGTACTTCTTCAACCTGTCAAATAGTTTCTGCAAATGATCAAGATGTTCTTCTTCTGTCTGTGATCTAGCTATCATGTCGTCGACGTAGACCTCTATCTCGTGATGAATCATATCATGAAATAATGTTACCATAGCATCGATAAGTGGCGCCACGCTCTTCAAATTCAAACGCATAACTTTGTAATGTAGTACCCCATCGTAACAAAAGTTGTCTTCCACGCCTCGGAGCCATTTTGATTTGATTGTAACCGAGAAACCATCCATGAAGGAGAAAACTTTGTGCTGAGCGGTGTTGTCAACCAGAACATCAATATGAGGAAGTGGAAAATCATCTTTCGGACTCGCTTTATTCAAATCTCTGTAATCTACACACATTCGTATTTTTCCATCCTTCTTAGGTACGGTACCACATTTGCAACCCATCATGGATAAGAAGTAACAATAGAAACCGGATTGAATCGCTTCATAACTTCGCTTTGATTTTCTCGACATCTCGTGACGATACGATTTAACCTTCTGTTTCACCGAGAAAACCTTCTTTGCTCAGAATCAGATACCACAATATCAATGTCTAGACCGCATGTCTTCATATGACCAAGCAAAACCTCAATATAGTCTCGTAGCATCCGAACCAATCTTTCTTTAACAATCGCTCTCAAGACCCGCCCTATCTTGATCTCTTTTCTGCCTTCATCAAGACCCAAATTCACAACCTCAACTTGCTCTTCGTGGTGGTCAGATAACTCGATCTTCTTGTCAGAGTAACCGACAAGTTCTCCGGCACTTCACAATCTTCCTCACTTTCGCCTTCGGCTTGGTAGATCGGATTATCAAGTCATATTTAGCACTAGCATAGTCATATTAACGAGATTCGAGTGATTCGCAGTATCACGTGGTGTGTGTAAGAAACACATAGCTCTTTGAAGGGTGATAAAGTAAAAGAAAGAAAACACAATTGAATGCAAAAGTCCAACGAATTTATTGAATGAAAATACGCAAACGATGATAATAACCTCGCAACGAGCCATAATGCCCCGCAAGGCACCAGCTTTAGAGTTTATTGTTCAAAACATAAAGAAAATACGAAAAGCAAACAAGACAAAAATAATTACTCCTGACTAAAGGAGATTGGTATGACGTCTTCACTCATCCAATTGCTGAGTCCGTTGTTGGGAGTTGGAAAGATCCACTTGTCGATGTCGGCCGCTGTCGTTGTCCTCTATAGCATGGATTCCACTGGCCGATGCGAAAGGAAGTTGGCCGCACGCTCGCGCGTATCATCTTCCGACCTTGATGGTGAAGCCTAAACCGCCTTGTCAAACTTGAAAGGAAGATCGTGGAGCTGACCCCAAATAGCACTACCACCTTCTTCAACGCAGCTGAGCATCTTTCGTGAGGCCATCCTAGGAGGAGCTTGTGTAACTTCAGAATAAGAGAGTCACTGCATGACTGGGATTGTTTAAAAGCTTGACAGGAGTTTCAAAGAATTCACCCTCCATCTCGAGATATCGGAATGATCAGATGACCGACTATATTCTTCTTCACCGCACACCGTAACAACTTTCCCTTCACCGGGTACTTCTTTCGATGCAAGGTAGAGGTACACACCCCATGTATCCAAGGGCGCCCAAGTAGGTAAGAGTAAGTCGGACGGATGTCCATGACAAAGAATGTAGAGTCAAAAGTCCGGGAACCGACCTTAACAAGCGTAGTGAGCTCTCCAAGCACGTCGCTAGAACCATCAAAAGCTCTCACAATAATGTCACCGGGTCTCGAACCAACCCTTCGACATCAAGTCGATCAAAAGCGCCTCGTAAGATATTCGAGCGTAACCGTATCCACCAAAACATGAGACAATGTAACGCCTTGCATTCAACAGAGATGGCCTTGTTGTGTTTCCTTCCCAGAGTCAAATCAAGATCGAGAAGTTCAGGCGTTGTTGGCGTGCTAGCAATACAAACTTCAAATTGATCAAGAGTAGTGTCTGCGGTACATGAGCATTCTTCGTAAACTTCACCAAGGCATTAGCATGGGCCTCGAGCACAAGAGCAGCAAGCATGGAGATCTTGGACGAGTCCGTCCCAACTGCTCCACAACATTGTAGTCACTTTTCTTGATAATCTTTAATTTCTCCATTTCTTGTTTGGAGGTGGCTTCAGAACTTCCTTTGGTACTTCGTCGAGCAGGATGAGTCACCGGTTCTTTCCTCTAGCGGGATATTGGTCGAGTAATGGAATGCGCCGGAGTCGCGGTGTCTTTGGAGGAGAGATTTGAGAGAACACTCTTCCGGCTCGTCACCTTACTTGATCCAAAGGATATTGTCTATGTCGAATGGGAGCTTCAATCGTAAGGTCTTCAATGGTCGAGGGTCTTGCTTGACGCCATGATAGTAAACATCACCCATAATTCCAAGGAATAGCCTTGTCGAGGAATATGGAACCGGTCTTGAGAAGTGATAATGAGGGTGCCACTCTAGGCACGTGGATCCAGAGGAAATCCTTATTATGTTAACATCAAGATAGTCTTCGGAACTCGCCACCCCATCCGCCGCTTTAACATCTTCAATAGGAATCTTGTAACTCGTGAACGGAGTACTTCACCATGTAATCGAACTTTCCACTGGCTGCCCCAAGGTATCCCACACATCCGTATGCTTCATTCACATCTTCGATCTTCACTTAGACATGTCTTCACACACTCAGACAGTGGTTTCGTAATAGTATCTCACGGTTATCCATCATGCAATCGAACACGCCTTCTTAACCAAGCACAACCATCGTGCCATGGGCACCACCGACAATTCTCGGGCATCCCGATCGACACCACCAAGAATCCTTCTTGATAGTCATCGAGGAATGGTCAAGTCATCTATATTGAAAACATAAGTATCATCACCCACAAAGATTGGAACTCTTGTCATGGCTCGCATAGAGCGTTGATCACATTCGAGTCTCAATAGAGGATCAAATTCAATCTTCTTCGCTCAATCATATCTTGAATCTTGTTCTTCGTGAGCCCAACAATCATCGGTGTCCGTCGTTGGAATGGTAAGCACATTTAGCATTAGGATTGTATCTCGTAGAGGAAGTGTTGACATTCGAGGAGGATCCTCAAGGTAATCACCGCTTTCAACATGTGTTGCAAGGCTTGACAATGGCATGTTGATCCAGAACTATCTTCGTGGCGCTATGGCTACGCTGTCTCACCGAGGTTGGCCGATGTAGGATCGAGATCACAACCGCTCCCACAGATCGAGCCGTTTCTTGGCTCGACTTTTCCGACCATACACAAGATTAGTTTCTTTCTTACCACCAAAGATCTCTTTAAAGATTCAAGACGACTCTACATGAATCTTTCCACTTGATACCGCCTTCAATGCGCCGTCACAATATCACCGGTGAATCCGTCAAGAGTTTCCAATCGATGATTGAAGAATGGGCCTGCTGTTGTTCCCATGAACATATCAACCAACTCCCTATCGACAAGGGTGGTTGAACTCACCGCTAGATCTCTATTTTCGAGCATACTCTTTGAACTTCTCATCACGACCCATAGACATGCTCAGTAGTTGCATGCGAGTGGGTGTCAATTCAAAGATTGTACTCATATTGTCTGTAGAAAGCATCAGCCAAGTCACTCCAAGTACGGATACGGTCATTTTCTAGCTGATAATACCACTCCAACTGAGTTCCGGACAAACTCTCTTGAAAATAGTGCATCCACAATTTCCGATCATCAGTGTGGGGGTTGATCTTCTGAACATAGGACTTCAGATGCAGATTCGGACAAGAAATGCCATCATACTTGGCAAAAGTGGGAACTTTGAACTTAGGAGGAATCACAACACCAGGGACAAGACTTAGATCATCAAAATTCAGCCCGGACATCTTCAGGTTTTCCACAGCATTCAGACGGTCTTCAAGTTGCTTGTACTTGTCATCTTCATCAGAGTATTGGCTATGATCGTATTGATCATCTCTCCCTTTCTCAGGCTCACGCTGGCTGCCTTCGCCATCACCCTTGTCACTCCCTTCATTCTTAACACTGTCCTCAGAGAGTTCAAGCCGACTGACCACTTTAGGACCACCTTTGTAGCGTCTGCCAATGTTGAGTAGACCCACAACCTTCTTCTTCTTGTTGATGAGCTTCTTCAGATCTTCTTGGCCTTGGACCAAGCTAGTGAACATCTGCTGAAACTGAGCATTCTGAACCTGGAGATCTTTGACAGTCTGTTCGAGAGCCATTTCTCCTAAAATAAATAGCGAGAAAATAAGAAAACCAATCTCCAATGTACCTGTGATGCAATGTTATGCTATGATATGCAATGTTTATGCGAATGCGATGCAATGTTTTCAAGGACCTCTAGGATTTAAATTTGTTAGACAAGCAATGAACAAACAAATATTAGTTCTCTTTTTATTCTTTTCCTTTTTAAGTACAAAAGATAGTTCAAAACAATAAAAGAAAAACATATAAATCATAAAGCTTCTAGGTCTCCCATGGGCGCTTCCTCTTGGTGCCGAGATAGGCGTTGATGTTGCGCTCCTCGTGAAGTAGCTTGGTCAATTCTAGCACTTTCTTCTCACTTGCATAACACTGAGCTTCAAAGGTATCCCTTTCTTCTTTTAGTTGAATCCGGATCTCTTCAAGTCTTCAAAATCGTGAGGCATGTCGATGGAGAACAAGAGGGTACGCCACCTATAGCAACAGTTCCATAATCACCGGTAGAACAGCGCGAATGGCATCATGAGGTTTTGAGCTCGAGCTCGCACCCATTTGAGGTAAGGTTCCCAAGGAGTGGGGTTTGGTGCCCCAAAGTCTTGTATCGCCTTCTTTACCATGCCCCAAGCATGTATGAACCTTCATCTGTAATTCGAGATCGTGATTGTAGTCGAACACAATATCTTGGAGAAGCATATCATGAGGACCATCTCTTCGAGCAAAACCAAATTGACGAGAGCTAGAGAAGGGTAAGTAATACCTCCCTTATACCAAGGAGTGGTACATTAGGAATTCTCCACAACTCTCAATGAAGGTGAAGTCCTTTGAGAGAAAAGACCTCCAACGGATATCCGAATGAGAAAGTGACATTAGCCTTGGGACCACTTCATCCTTTGTTCGCTCTTCAAACCGATGGAGGAAGGTGCAAATAAACCACCGAAAGTAACGGTATACAACACATGAGAGTGCCTTGTCTCTTAGTAGTACGAGTGGAGAGAATGTAGGATGTCCCCAAGTAAAGTAGGCACGGATTACGGTAAGGAATAACTTGATGGCGCTGACATCTATGAATTGATCCGAGTTAGGGAATAGAACCAAACCATAAATTAGCAAGGCCACAATGTTTTCAAATGCATGGAAACTCATAACTTTGAGGAATTCCTGCTTTCTTAATTAGGAACTTAGCAAGTAAACCCTTAACTCCACTTGTTTCCCAATTGGCTTCAATGTCCGAGCGCTTAAGATGTAAGGCGATGCAATGTCTTCATACCTAGGAACCTTTTCTAAACCGTGAATGGCATTTGGTCAAGAATGTATCCCAAGTAGCTTAGAGAACTCTTCCAAGGTAGGAACCAATCGATAACTGAAATGTAAAGCAATGGTGTTTCGGATCAAAGAACCGAATAGACATGCATCATATCTTCTTCAAAACCAGAGATAACCAATCAAGTAGATAACCATGTCTTTGATAAACCGAGCATGGTCGGAATTTCAAACCAATTCTTTGAGGAGAAGGTATACCCATGAAGTTGATTCGATAGTCTTTCTAGAAGCCATAATCCCTACAAAACAGAGCAAAGATATATCCCTAGGTCCTTGAAATGGTTAGAAATGATATGCAATGCAAATGATGTCATGATGTCATGTTTGGCACACACAAACAATTCACACAATGAGCCTAGGTTTAAGGCTCGCATGAGGTCTAGGTGATTACCCCACCAAAAGTTTGAGTTGGTTCATCCTGTCCTATAATAGTAACCTGTTCTAGGAATCTCACATCATTGATCTTTCTCGTAGGCGTTTATTTCAATATGACTACCAAGTGGTCGACCGAAAATGTCCCAAAAGTCTGATCTCAATGAGCGTAGCATCGAGTATCAACCAACCTTAGTCTGCACCAAAGTCGGCCATCTCACTACCTTCTAATGGCTAAGATGGGTCAATAAAGGTTCTAAAAGTTTAGTTAGCGCTTGATGACACCACGCAGAAGCCAAATACTATCCTCAACTTGGAAATGAAGAGTATCAGGACATCCAAAGTGTCACGCTAACGTAGCCATCATGTTGACCGTTTAGTTATACGTCTAGCGGTCGCGATGAACTAATGCTACTTACCTAAAAGGAAACCCGGATCCGGGTGTAGGATCCCCCACAAGTATAATACCCAAGCAACCCTTAAAGATAAAGCAAACAAGTCAAACAGAAAGCAATAAATGTTATCTAGAAATCCTTAAGGCATTCTCTCTTTAGGGTGTGTCCCCAGCAGAATCGCCAGTTCTGTAACACGGTGAACTGACTTTTAGTGTTTTGTATCGCAAATGTGCGGATAGCAAGAGTCTCCACCGACTTTTCTTTTATCCAATTAAGGGAAGGTAAAAAGTACAGAAAAAGACCTTCGTTAGATTTTGAGTAAGGGAGAAGGTTATGAAAAGGGAAGGTATTAGCACCCCTTTCCATCCGTAGTTATCTACGGGCTCTTAGTTGCTTTCTAGATCACTTTGAAAAAACTTGTGCTTTCTGTGTGTTTGAAAAATGTTTTGAAAAGGGCATTTCGCTTTGACTTTGTAATGATTCATGTAGGAATGTATACAAAGTGTTCGGAAATGTTTCGTTTTGAAAAGAATTTGAACTTTGAAAAAAGTGTGAGGTGTGAAAAGTATTTTGATAGAGCAAGCAACTAAAAGTCTTATTACCTACTCAGAATGGTCGTTTTCGTATTTTTACGTTCCTTTAGAATAGCGCTAGCCATACCATTAGTTGGTAGGTAACTTTATTCGTTGGATGTAAAAGGGACATTCGAAGGGACATCGGATGGTCATAGAAGGCAACTTGTAGGAAGTATCCTAGCGCATTCGAAGGGACTATCATCATTTTTTCGTAGGCGACAATCGAGGGTCAAGATCATGTATTCGGAGGCGACATCGTGGGTCTTATGATCTTTGTATCGAAGGGACTATGATGATTTGTTTTGAAGGCAACGGTGCTAGGACACCTCTACGTTCGAGGGACATGACCATTTGTATTCGTAAGGCAACGAGAGAGAATTACCCTAAGGGGTGCATGTGTGAAAGAGTGTGTCAAATTCAGATATATGTTATCTTGAAAATTAGTGGGCTATGTTCGTTTTATCTTGCCATACACGCCTAATTACTAACAGTTCATTTGTGCGGAAATTAAAGTGCGGAATGTAAAGATGCGGAAAGGTAAATGTCCTACGCTATTACATGGCTTTGGGGCAGATACATAATTTAAAAAAATGCGGAAAATAAAGTCCTAATTTAAACTATTACATCCCATAGACAGTTACATTATTGGAAAAAGAAAACGATAAAGAAAAATCGTCTGAATCGGATCAACCTGTGAAAGAATGCGAAATCGGAAAGTAAGAGATGAATCGAATAAGAGAAAAATGTTAGAAAAAATGCAAGTTTTAAAATAAGAAAAATATGACATGCTGGAAATAATATAAATATGCTAAAATAATTTTTTGGGATTTTTCAGATGCAGTTTAATAATTAAAAACTAATTAAAACTGAATTAAATGCTAAATTATGAATAAAAATAAATATGCATGCAAAATTATATTTTTTAATTTTATAAATTAAATAAAGGTTTTCTGAAAATAATGTAAAAAGAAAAATAATTTTTGATGATTTTTAATGCAGAAATAAAAATATGAAAAGAATTAAAAATAATGCAAAAATATTAAATATGAAAAATATGAAAAGTTTGAAGTTTGTGAAAAAGAATGCAAAACTGGCCCTGGGAGGATTCGAACTGAGGACATGGGAGAGTATCTACACACAGTGAACGTCTTAACCACCACGCCAGCTTGCACTTGTTGTCATGGAATGGAAACGGATGATCATGAGATGCACACGCGTCGCTGCCTGGGGAGGTCAATGCACGATCAGCATGGTGGGGTCCTCGTTGGATGAGAGAACGAATCAGAAAGCGCCGATACGCCACGCATGCCATGCCGGAGTCCACTCAGGTCAACGACGCCGGAGCCCTAGCTCCGGTCGTCTTCTCCGACCAAACAAGATTTAAAACCTGCAAAATACAGTGATTAAATGGAAAAGGAAGACCCTACCCCCCTAAATCGACCCTCCTGAATCCATTGGTGGCATTAGTTTTGGCTAAAAACACTTGTATAAGGTTGTTCGATTCAAACAGTTCGAAAAGCCCTAGTCATGGCAAATCGAATTCCACACGTCCAAGCTTGCATGAGATGGTTTGTTCCTGACCTACTAATCACCCTGAATCCATACAAACACACAAGAACGATTAATAATGCATGATCAAAGAAATTCGAATTTCTCAAAAATACCAAACCGGAGCGAGTTCTTGAGCACGATCTGGGCAGCCTGGGCTTGATGTAAGGATTGTTTTGGACTCCTGGGATATCAAGGAACAAGATTGGACGGCTGGAAGGGATTGAAACTTGCTGGAAAATAAAATTCGAATTTTAAAGTTTCTTGGAAAAATTTTGCAAGAACAAGGGTTTGGCTTGAGCTAGGGTTTCCTCCTCTTTGCTTGTACACAATGCTGAGTATTTATAGAGAGAATTTGGATGGCAAAAGGAGTGAAAAAAAGATTTGATTTGGAGCATTCAATATTTTTCAAATAAAATCAATTTTCTTGAAAAAATTTGATTTCCTCTTCAATGCATGATCATGCACGAATTTGGCAAGTGTATTGGGCTATCTTGGACTCCAAGGAAGATATAAATCCAACCCATTTGAAAAATAATTATTTTCATATTTTATATGATTTAATTTGGAATTAAATGGTTTAAAATCCAAAATTAAATCAATAAAATAGAAAAATGCCATGGCCAAGCTTTTATGAGTCAAAAATAATGTCATGAACAAGTTTGGATCAAAAGATTATAGGCCCATTTGGAAAATTTTGCATTTTGACCAAAATGTCCTTTGTGCAATCATTCAAAATCGCCCAACTTCTGAATAGTGTATCTTGCTCAATTTTCCACATTTTTGAGAGTTCTTGGACTTTTTGGAAAGCTCTAAGAGTCCTCTAAACAATGTCTTTGGTTTCATCTCAAATGGAGTTACCATTCTCAATATATCCTCAAAACAAAAAGTTGACTTTTGTTGACTTTGAAAATGACCAGAATGTTTGAGCTATACCTCTCAAATGAAGCATTTTTGGACATTCTTGTGAGACATGAAGTTGTAGAGAATTGAATTTCCTTCAAAAAGAGATGGTGGAAAATTTCGAGAAAGTATGAGAAAGTTATGATCAACAAAGTTCAATTGACTTTTCACCTGTAAACCCTAATTTGGAAAGTTCGACTTTGAGCAAATCTTGAGTTTTCTTGATGAATCATGATCAACCCTTGATCAAATGATGAATGTAACTTCAAAATGAGGATGTTGACCAAAATCATGAAGTTTGACAGATGTTGACCACGCTTGACTTTTGTCCAACACAATCGATTTTCAACCATCCGAGCAATTGTCCGAGGAAGCTTGACTCATGAGGCTTGAAACTTGTCATGGAGAATCTTGAAGCATATGAGGAGGCATGAAAACCATTGGAGGTGTTAGAAGTCCATCTCGATTTGAGGAATGCCAAACCCTAGTTTGGGTTGATTGTCAGGAGAGAGTTTGTCCGATCAACTCTCGAGGAACTTTAGCATGGAGGTATGGAATGCCTTGAGAAATTAGAGGGAAAATTTTGGGGTACGACACACCACGTTAACGCAAGTCCAACATGTGAATTGCTCAGCTCCAACAAACTCAACCGCCTCAAGTTCTAGCTCAACCATCAAAACCGCGCCTGTGGTCTCACAATTTGACCCAACCGATAACGCATACGTAACTATACCCCGATTAATAGAAAGGAACCTTGTATGACAAAGACACCACCTCCGGTCCCGAAAAATTGCCGTGGTGGTACAAAGCGGACGATCTTGCCCTTTTCATCAAGGGGCACCGCCATGATCTTGAGCATTGCATAGCCGAAGTCGAGGTACAAAGGTTAGTAAGGTCTAACCTTCTCTCATTCGTAAACACAACCAAATGTGCAAGCAAATCCACTTCCCAACACAAAGGACACACAAGTGAATTTGATACTAAGAAATACGACCGTATCTCGTCACGTATGTGAATCTAATCGAGGAAACTTAGTACACCCATAATACATACAAGACGATGGGCGCTTTCACTAAACACGACACGCACTTAAGATCTCGCCTAAGGATCTTCAAGGATGTCCCACCATAAGAGCGTATATTCAACGCTTGCTAGACATTGGTGATATATGATCTACGTAAATGTAGATGACTATGACGTGAATACGAGGGAATTTTCCGCATGAGCTTTTAGTCTCGTGATATCAACCCGAAAACTCAAGTAAACGTTATTATCCCCTGTTTCAATGTACCCAAGCTTGTGGAGATTGAATATAATGATTCAGACGTTTCGGAGTCTCCTTTGGTGATTTGCCTACCCGGTCCTGTTCCATACAGTTCTTACAAAGCGATTCCCTATCAATACAACGCAACTATGATAGAGGATGGGAAGGAGAGACCCATGCCAACTCTTCCAGCTAATGTCAACATAACTGAGATAGGACGAGTAACACGAAGTGGACGCATACATGCTCCATTACTTCCAAAGCCGCCGGCTGTTCCTATTGTTAGGCCAAATCCAGTTAATGCAGCATTTGAGAATCCCACGAAGATTCCCGTTGTCAATCCAAGCACAGATGTTGGTCCGCCTGATAGAACCAACGTCAACACAGATTTTGATGAGATATTAAAGCTCATCAAGAAAAGCGAGTACAGAGTCGTGGATCAGCTGATGCAGACTCCCTCCAAGATTTCAATACTATCTCTGCTTTTGAACTCCGAAGCTCACCGAGAGGCTTTAACGAAAGTACTAGATCAAGCCTATGTAGACCATGATGTGACTACGGACCAATTTGGAGGAATTGTGGGCAACATAACAGCTTGCAATAATCTATGTTTCAGTGATGAGGAGCTTCCAGAGGAAGGGAAAGATCACAATTTGGCTCTGCATATCTCGATGATTTGTCAATCAGATTCCCTGTCCAATGTATTAGTAGATACCGGTTCATCCTTAAACGTAATGCCGAAAATGACTCTCGCTCGTTTAGCTTACAAAGGAACACCGATGAAGTTCAATGACATAGTGGTAAGAGCCTTTGACGGGTCCAGGGAAATCAGTTATTGGGGAAGTCGATCTCCCGATGACAATTGGTCCGCATACTTTCCAAATCACTTTCCAGGTCATGGACGTGCCAGCTGCCTACAGTTGTCTACTAGGAAGACCATGGATCCACGAGGCAGGAGCTGTGACATCCACTCTCCATCAGAAACTGAAATTCACAGTAAATGGGAAGCTAGTAACCATCATCGGTGAACAAGCTTTACTAATAAGCCATTTGTCTAGTTTTTCTTTCATCACAGCCAATAACGTTGAAGGGACACATCTCCCAGGACATCCGTTAGAAGATGAATCTACGAGCAAAAGCAGATCGTCTATCTCTTCTTATAAGGAAGCAGCGCAGATAGTAAAAGATGGTAATTCTACGGGTTGGGGACAAGTAATCAAACCTGTCAACAACGAGACAAAAGCCGGGCTCGGATTCGCTCCAGCATGTCCTAAAGACAAGCAGAAGGATGAAGCACTTCGTCCAATCAAAGAAGTATTCCACAGTGGGGGTTTCTTAAACCCGGTTCTTCAAGAGGTTAACGTTCTTACCAATGATGGCGATGAAGACGATCCCTCTAGATCTGAAGAGTGGAGCACTTATCTTACCAGCTCTGAATACGTGTCTCAGGAAGAATCGCCTGCGCCGTTTTATCCTCCAACTGATCAATTCAAAGGCATGTCTCTATAAAAGAATGAAAATCCACCGGTCCCTTCTGAAGTTTGGGATACCTTAGGAGAACCAAGTGGCAAGTTTGACTATATGGTGAAATACTCTGCGCCAGAAAGCTCAAAAATCAGAATTGAAGATATCCAGCCCACTGGATGGGGTGATTCGTTTGAGTATCCTAGTCAACCAGAAGAGGTATATACGTCTTCCCGATCTCATCAATCAATTGAGGTTCCCAATGAGGATCTTTGCTTTAACGCACCTGTGGAGTTTGTTAAACCAGATCTTAATTACCACTACATCAACGTAATTACTGAGGATCAGGGATACGATTCGGGGTATGAACTGGAAAGTGTCGCTGACAACGAGTCTCTTCACTCAGAAGATTGGAGAGTACACCCTCAGAATTCAGCACAAATGCCAATAGAGAGTACATATGCAGTATCCCATGCTTCTCGATCTGTTCATCAAGCGGAAGAAGATCGTTTCAGTAGCACAAAGGGCAAGGTCAGCCGTCCAGAGTTTTCAAAGCCTGTTCGACCAACGACCAAAGTTTATTCAAGAAATAAACCAAGTGGAAAAATGCCAGAATATCTCGACGTCCAAGGAGTTCGCTACTATTGGAAGCCTGTTGAAGTTTGGACTAACGTTCATAGTTCTAAGTAGTTTATCTTTGCTTTTATTTTGAACTCTCGCTCCGCCCAAAGCGAAGAGATGTTTTATAGGGTTTAGCTTTTAAATAATTTCTCTTTGTCTTGCCCAAGACAAATGAGTTTGTATTTTTAGGGCCCTATTTCATATCATGAATCATAAATAAAAATGCGTTATTTTGATTCCACACTTTGTGTTTGTTTTTTGTTTTACCCTTTTCCTTGGAAATGATAATCCTAAAAAACACAATAAAAATCTTCAAAAAAAAAAATCTTCAAAAATAATAAATGATCTGCATACATTTTCACATTAACTTTTTCTAAAAAAAAAAAAGGAGAGAAAAGTTAATTAATCAAAACATAAATCAAACATGCAGATTAACAAATGGACAAATCCATTGAAAGCAATAACTCTATGCTCTCTCCCAACTTTGAAATCCTCAGTGAAGTTGCTAAGGAAGAAATTGAAGAAGAGATCTCGGATGAGATTTCTCGACTACTTAAGTACGAGGAAAGAATCATTCAGCCTCACAAGGAGCCTTTGGAAGCAATCAACTTAGGATCTGAGGAAGATAAAAAAGAAGTGAACATCGGAACTCTACTCAACGTTCTCTCCTCTACGTGACCTTTCTCCATGTGGGGCATTGATATGATTGGGATGATCGAACCCAAAGCGTCCAACGGACATCGCTTCATTCTAGTAGCTATTGATTACTTCACCAAATGGGTCGAAGTAGCATCTTACGCCAATGTTACAAGACAAATGGTTGTGAGGTTCATCAAGAACAATCTCATCTGCCGATATGGAATTCCAAGTAAGATCATTACAGACAATGGATCGAACTTGAACAACAAAATGATGAAAGAAATGTGTGAGGAATTCAAGATCGAGCATCATAACTCATCTCCTTACCGGCCAAAGATGAACGGCGCCGTTGAAGCTGCCAACAAGAACATCAAAAAGATCGTCCAAAAGATGGTCATCACCTACAAAGACTGGCACGAAATGCTGCCATTTGCTCTGCATGGGTATCGTACTTCAGTACGCACTTCAACAGGGGCAACTCCTTTTTCTCTAGTATACGGCATGGAAGCAGTTCTCCCCGTGGAAGTTGAGATTTCGTCAATGAGAGTTCTCATGGAAACTAAGTTATCTGAGGCCGAATGGTGTCAAAGCAGATACGATCAGCTAAACTTAATCGAAGAAAAGCGCTTGACCGCTTGATCGCGACTTTATCGTCTATTAATCAGCAGACTGCAAGTGCACAGTCCTATCGCGTAGTTTTAAAAGATATCGAACCCACAGAGACTATAAATCGACCTATTGTTATCCTATGTTACGGTATACAGCTAAGGCGAATAATTCTTTAGGATTTTTGGTTAAGGAAAATATAATAAATAAATAGATATCAGTATGTAATTAGTCTAACCTAAGGGGATCTGAATTTCCACTGGCTTGTTACTCAAAAAATCCTATTTCAGCAAACAACACTTATCTAAAGATCCTATCTCAAACTGTCGCTCTATTGATAAGAATCGTGTAATTAAATCCTAACGTATGCTTTCGCTATCCCGCCGAATATAAAAACACTTTTTGAAAATAAATAAAATTTAATTGGTTTTAAAATGCTGTCGCGGTTTTTAAAAGCAATACCTAGTATCTACTATCTGATTCTAAACCTCAAACTGTCGCTCTGTTGGTTTCTAATCTTAGTCAGTTTATTAACCTCAAACTTTCGCTCTGTTGGTTTCTAAACCTATTGATAAATTAAATTAGATATCTAAGTCAGAAAGAGTATTTTTAACAACGTAACATTATGCCAGTTTATTTTAGATTCCTAAGGATCGATTAATTTACATACCAATATCAAAACTAATTAGCCAGACATATTAATTAATTCAGACATGCATAAATAAATTGGTTCAATATATTTAAACATTACCACAATCAAATAAATAATATTAGGCAACAATAAATTAAATAACATAAAATAAATAATAAAACCTGAAATTAAGAATGCTAGAAATAACCTTGTTCTTGACTTCTTGAATTGAAAGGAAAAATAAAATACGACAAGGAATAAAAAGCACTGGATCTAACGTAAGGTTAGATCAGTGAAAACTGAAAATAAAATAAATGGAAAATACAATACTGGAAATAAAAGTGCGAAATATAAAATAACGGTTGTTCGGTGAAATGCTGACCGACCCCTAATTCTGGAACTGGAACTTCCTATTTATAGATCTATGAAATAACTGCCAATCCTGAATTTTCGTAGCTTTTTCCTAAGAAATCTCACTCCCAACTGCCCACTACTTGAGATGGACGTCCCGGATTTCTCTCCTCTTTTTCCTCCACGTGAGACGGGCGTCCCACGCAACTGCTAGGGCTGACATGGCATTGGAGACGGGCGTCTCCCACTAAGGAGAGAGACCGAGGCGGGCGCCTCCCTTTTAGGAAGAGGGTTGAGACGTGCGTCTCACCCTTGCACGTGGCCTTTAGGGTTTTGCTTGCTTTTGGGCCTTTGCTTGCTTGGGCTTGGTTTGTAGGCTTGGGCTTTTGCTTGCTTTAATAAATCTTTGATCCATTGTTTTACTTTGCACACCCCTTTTCTTCATTTCTTGCTCATTTAATTAAATAATCCTCTTAATTTCTTCACTTTGCTCAATTTGTTTATTTAAAATAAAATACCTGAAACAATAAAAATACCAGCGTAATATGGAAATAAAATGAAATAATTAAATAAAAATACTAACATTATTTATGAAAAATACATCAAATATGTTATATAAAATCTTGTTATCAAACTCCCCTATACTTAAACCTTTGCTTGTCCTCAAGCAAAAAGTAAAAATGAAAAATCACTTAAGCATAAGTCAAACGCAAATACATAACACAATTCAATTTGTACTAGGTTGCAATTCACTTATTTGTTGGATAACTCGAGTTTAGACTTTGACACCAAAATTACCGTAGTAACACTAGACAACCCCATTTTTGCAGACCAATTTAAGTCATGTTATTATAGCTCGACCTAGTACTTTTGTTTTGTTTCACCCGCTTTCATTCTTGCGCAATCACATTAAGCCCTTTACCTTACGCGCACATAGTGGAGTAACCGGTTAGTGACTTTGATCTTTATAATCCAGCTAGGAGTCCTGGTAATTATATTTGGTACTCCTTTATCCAATTACAAATCATGGGATCGGATCGTCATCCGCCCTACCAAGTTCAAAGACTGGACCATCGAACCAATTCATAATGGATGTTTGCATAAATATTTTATAGTTTTCGAACTGTTGAATTAAATGATCCGTAAGGACCATTTAACTTAATAAGTGCATCTTCTAATAAAAATTTTCTTTAAATAACTTGATCAAACACTTATATTCATCGATTCTCCACGTAGTTTGTCGTTTAAGGCGGTGTATCGCTTAATAAACTACTCGGGGCTACTTTAAAACTAAGTCTTAAGGTGTTGGTATAATAAGTACTTAAATCAATCTAACACATTGGGGGTTTTAGAGTGTTAGGACGATAACAATTTTGCTAAGTCGCGCTCGAATTCTTATTTAATTTAAGCAACCTTAATACTAGTTGAATATGTCAATAAATGCGTTTTAATTTTTGTTAAAATTTGTCGTTATGGCTCAAGAAAAGGAGGAATTCGAATATGCACAAAAATTAAACATAAAAGACTAAAATTACATAAACATGTATTTTATTGAAAGGAAATTTTGCAATACATAGAAAAAGGAAACTAAAAGGGAAAAACTAAATAGAGCAAAGAAAATAAAAATGAACAAAGAAATGTTCTGACTCCCCCAAACTTAAAATAAGCATTGTCCTCAATGCGAGAAAACCAGGAGAAATCAGAAAGGAGTAGGGTGATCATCTTGGGCAGCGAGAGATGCATGTGTTTCTAGTGATTACAAAAGTGATGTGATACTAGCATAGGGTAGACTTAAGCTTTTTTCAGTTCCACATGCATACATACTACATACTTGTATATATATAAATAGATGATTTAGAATTTTTAATTAGTAGGATATATATATAATACTAGTATATAATTCCTTATAATACTATAAATATTGGGAAGTATTAATTCGGTAGATTAATAGGAGAATACGATAATTAGAATATTCAATTATTATATAAATATTAATGCAGATTATTGAATTGAATATAATATTATCGGTATTTCGGGGAAGTAGTTCTAACACATCAGATGAAAGGGTGCAACCGATAACTGAATAAAATTAAAAATTTAACATGAAAGGGAAAAATAGAAAATACGAAAAAGAAAAATTAAAATTAGAAACTAGAATGACTATTCGCTGATTTTCCATGGCCACTTATCAAGCCATCTCACATATCCCTCACCTTTTCTTTTCTTACGTTTGTAGAGCGGGTTATTTTTTCGAGATTTTGGTAGTGGTCCTGGATTTATCCTAAGTATAAGTTTTTCAATTTTAGGCTTAGTGATTTCATCCATCGCCTCATAAGTTAACCGCACCCTCTTAACAGTAATTATATCCTTAATTTTATGGTTCTCTAATTTTCGCTTTTTAGGTAAGACTTCAAACGGTTGTGCATTGGTGTTGATATTTTTCATTACCGCAACATGCGTTTTAAATTGGGAGTCTACCGGAGTTTCCATAAAAAATGTTGGGAAAGGAATGAGTGGGACGTAGTGATTTGAAATAACAATAGATGCTTCCTTTTCTACCTCTTTTACAACCTCCTCTTCGAACAATGTTGATTCATTTTTCTCAATCTCCACAATTTTCTCGTCAGAACTTTCCTCGGCCACAATATCACTCTCCTCATACTCATCATCACCAAGTAGTATTCTCATAATGGTTGTTTCAACATCCACATCTTTCTCGGGTAAAGGTTCTAGAAGGTTTTGTTCGAGTTGGGAGATTTGAGTCTCTAAGAACATGCTGTGAGACGCGAGGGATTCTACCTTAATGGTTAGTTGGCTAAGGGTTTCATTAATTTGAAGACTTTGTTTTCTTACTTCTTCATTTTGGATAATTTGTGCCTCTATAAAGTGTTCAATCATAGACTCTATCCTAGAGTTAATTATCATCTCATCGAAATCCTCTATTGATGTTTAAAATTAAATTCTTCGAGTCTTGAAAGTAAGTTAAAGTCTCATTTTGTGTTTCCCCGAAGCGTTGTATCATTCTACATGATTCATTAAAATCTTCCATTAATATTTCGAGATCAGATTTGTATGGTTCTGGTGATCCCTCAAAATATTGAGTTTGACCATTATAGGAAGAATTGGGTTGAGGAAAAGTTTGGTTGAAATTATAAGTTTGTTGTGGTTCTTCAAAATATGGAGATTGGTAGTTTTGGAGGTAGTTTGGGTAAGAGTAGGTTTGTGAAGCATTAAAGTTTTCCATCAGTATTTCAAGGTTGGTTCTATGGGATTCTTGTGGTTCCTCATAATACTGATAATGGGTGTAGGAAAAATTTGGGTCATACATGGTAAATAAAATAAAAATGCCTTAGTCTATACGCTGTAACACCAGAGTTACAATATCGACTTAAATAGTCCCCGGCAACAGCGCCAAAAACTTGATCGCGACTTTATCGCCTATTAATCGCCAGATCGCAAGTGCACATCCTATCGCGTAGTTTTAAAAGATATCGAACCCACAGAGACTATAAATCGACCTATTGTTATCCTATGTTACTAGATACTAAGGCGAATAATTCTTTAGGATTTTGGTTAAGGAAAATATAATAAATAAATAGATATATGTAATTAGTCTAACCTAAGGGATCCGAATTTCCACCGCTTGTTACTCAAAAATCCTATTTCAAGAAACAACACTTATCTAAAGATCCTATCTCAAACTGTCGCCTATTGATAAGAATCGTGTAATTAAATCCTAACGTATGCTTTCGCTATCCCGCCGAATATAAAAACACTTTTTGAAAATAAATAAAATTTAATTGGTTTTAAAATGCTGTCGCGGTTTTTAAAAGCAATACCTAGTATCTACTATCTGATTCTAAACCTCAAACTGTCGCTCTGTTGGTTTCTAATCTTAGTCAGTTTATTAACCTCAAACTTTCGCTCTGTTGGTTTCTAAACCTATTGATAAATTAAATTAGATATCTAAGTCAGAAAGAGTATTTTTAACAACGTAACATTATGCCAGTTTATTTTAGATTCCTAAGGATCGATTAATTTACATACCAATATCAAAACTAATTAGCCAGACATATTAATTAATTCAGACATGCATAAATAAATTGGTTCAATATATTTAAACATTACCACAATCAAATAAATAATATTAGGCAACAATAAATTAAATAACATAAAATAAATAATAAAACCTGAAATTAAGAATGCCGAAATAACCTTGTTCTTGACTTGAATTGAAAGGAAAAATAAAATACGACAAGGAATAAAAAGCACTGGATCTAACGTAAGGTTAGATCAGTGAAAACTGAAAATAAAATAAATGGAAAATACAATACTGGAAATAAAAGTGCGAAATATAAAATAACGGTTGTTCGGTGAAATGCTGACCGACCCCTAATTCTGGAACTGGAACTTCCTATTTATAGATCTATGAAATAACTGCCAATCCTGAATTTTCGTAGCTTTTTCCTAAGAAATCTCACTCCCAACTGCCCACTACTTGAGATGGACGTCCCGGATCTCTCTCCTCTTTTTCCTCCACGTGAGACGGGCGTCCCACGCAACTGCTAGGGCTGACATGGCATTGGAGACGGGCGTCTCCCACTAAGGAGAGAGACCGAGGCGGGCGCCTCCCTTTTAGGAAGAGGGTTGAGACGTGCGTCTCACCCTTGCACGTGGCCTTTAGGGTTTTGCTTGCTTTTGGGCCTTTGCTTGCTTGGGCTTGGTTTGTAGGCTTGGGCTTTTGCTTGCTTTAATAAATCTTTGATCCATTGTTTTACTTTGCACACCCCTTTTCTTCATTTCTTGCTCATTTAATTAAATAATCCTCTTAATTTCTTCACTTTGCTCAATTTGTTTATTTAAAATAAAATACTTGAAACAATAAAAATACCAGCGTAATATGGAAATAAAATGAAATAATTAAATAAAAATACTAACATTATTTATGAAAAATACATCAAATATGTTATATAAAATCGTGTTATCACCGCTCTGTGTCATGGACAACTATACCAAAGAAGGATGAAGAAAGCTTTCGACAAAAAGGTCCGACCTCGTGAATTCCGAGAAGGTGACCTCGTGTTTAAAAAGATTTTGTCTTTTCAACCAGATTCCAGGGGCAAGTGGACTCCTAATTACGAAGGCCCATACATCGTCAAAAGAAGCTTTTCTGGCGGTGCTATGACTCTCACAACCATGGATGGTGATGAACTCCCGCATCCTGTAAATGCTGATGCAGTCAAGAAATACTTTGTCTAAAAAAAAGAACAGCTCGGTAAGTCGAAAACCCGAAAAGGGCGGCTTAGGCAAAAATGAGCGTCTCGGTGAACTGAAAACCTAAAAAGGCGGTCCAGGCAAAAATTAGAGACGATAAACAGAAATTATCCTGATAGATTGAAAACCTGAAAGGGCATTCTATGCAAAATCTAAGGATACAAAAATGGCAAAGTAATCAGATCATCATGATCAATCAAGAATCTTCAATCAACGGATCTTCAATCAAATCTTCCGAAGCAACAAGCACAGTTGGAATTTAAAGTTGTTAGGGATAATAGTGGTTATTGCTTTCAATGTAGCCTTTTCCCAATAAATTATCATTTCCAACTCTTGTAAATAGCTCATGGAATCACGCCTTTGGCTGATTACCATTCTATCAATAAAATCTGAGCCTTGTGCCCATTTGTTTGCAATTCTTGATTTATTCTATTTTGCAAGATGACGCTTTTTATTGTGAAAATCACTTTTGAAACTAAAAAAAAAGTTTTAAATGAATTTTTACTTCAAATCTTTGAAATAAGAGCGAAATGTTCCTTTGAACTACGAACACAGAAAGAACTTCAACAGTTTTCTCCATGAGCATTTCGACCTCTGAACAACTGCTACAAAGTTTCCTCTCCTCAGCAGAGATCTTCAAAGAGCGGTATTCTTATCCAAAAAAGAGTCCCCAACAAGGTTGCCAATGAAATGCTTTTTTCGAAAAGTTTAAAGCATGCAACTCAGATTTGTCATCAGTAAACGTCTACGCATTGCTGCAAATAACGTTCTTCAAAACTTTTCATCAAACTTACATCTTTTACCATGATCGATCCGATTTAAACGATAAAACTGAACTCGTTTTTCCTCGAATATCTTAACCGATTATGGGCCTCCCTTACGGTGTAAGTCCCAATCCTTTTATGTACATATTCAATTTTCCTTGTACATATTCAAATCATCTTTGTTAATATTCAAACATAAACAAACTTCTTTCGTTTGTTTTCATTTGTTTGTTTATACACCAAATCCATTGGTTCTAAGAGAAGATTTATTCCCGATGAAGTTCCTCTTAAACCAATGGGCCTCCCTTTACGGTGTAAGTCCCAACATTCTTTATGTACATACATATTTATTTGCACATATCAAGTTCTTTTCATATACATACAATTTTTTTTACCTGTACATAATACAGATACTTTTGTAAACATTCAAGTACAGACAAACTTCGTCCATTTGTTTTCGTTTCGCTTGTGTATACACTGAATACCATTGGTATTAAAAGGAGCATTTGTTCCCGGTGAAACTGCTTTTAAACCAATGGGTCACCCTTACGGTGTAAGTCCCAACCCTCCTATGTACATCCATACCTTCTCGTACATAAATACTCGTTCGTGTACATATTTACTTCCTTGTACACAATTCAAACTTGTAAATAATCAAGTTACGCTCGTTTTAAACATTCGTCTCACAGACACTTGTTTATATTTCCTTCATAAACTCTTGTAAATAAACATCATGCATTGTTTATATTTCCTTCATAAACTCTTGTAAATAAAAATCGTGCATTGTTTATATTTCCTTCATAAACTCCTGTGAATACATATCACACATACACTTGTTTATACAACTGTCTAGTTATAACATAACAACTAGTCTAACCAATAGGTTCCCCACAGTATTAGCCTCCTCTTGGGCTTTATACAAGATAACTCATCCCTGCAGAGTTAGCCTCCTCTTGGGCTTTGTACAAGGTAACTCATTTCATCTGAGTTCAGCCTCCTCTTAGGCTTCATATAAGAAAACTCATTCATCTGAGTTTAGCCTCCGCTTAGGCTTCATATAAGGCAACACTGAGTCAGCCTCCTCTTGGGCTTCGCTCAAAAGAACTCCTCATTGAGTTTAGCCTTCTCTTGGGCATCAAACAAGAAAGAGACCAGAAATCTCTTAATGACCTCCTATTGGGCTTCCAATACAAAGAATCACCCGTTAGGATAGAACCCAGAGAGTATAATTTCCCAGTGAAATTGCTCTTAATTCCAAAAGGATGGTTTCCCGGTGAAATCCCTTTTAAAGCCAAAGCCAGCCATACCCTATAGCTTCCTCTTGAGCTTCATACAAGGACCCTCGATGACCCTCGATGACCCTCGGAATGCCTCCTCTTGGGCTTACAATACAAGGACCCCCGGGCTTCTTAAAATCATTCCTTAATCCAATCAATTTCTCCTCGAGATTTAGACGTTTATCATCTCTATGGAAGAAGTATCTCATTTATCACATCACATACAATTAAAAACTTTTCAAACTCTTTTTTCAAAACAAAAAAACATCTTCTAATCTGTAAGTGGTAACGCTCGTACACTCGAGCAAAACACCCAATGCTTACAGTTAAAAGACTTCATCATTTTTCAAACATCTTTCTTAAACATGTAAGTGGTAACGCTTGTATACTCAAGCAAAACACCTGTAACTTACGATGAAAGATTTCAATCAATCAATCTTTTCAAAATGTATGTGATGAAATAGATTAGATACATTTTTCATTAAGATGACATCTGTCTGTGTCTCTTAATAACATCCCGTTGCTTCCACTAGCATAATTGGGAACTACGATTGCTCTGACTTTCTCAACATCCTTTTGAGAATACGTAGGCACAAGGTTTCATCCTTGGCGAGCAAATTTCTTTCTCTCTCAGACCAAACAAACCATAGATCCCTTTAGATCCGAGCTACAAATGCTCTGATTCCCATTAAGGGATATGTATGCAGAAGATCCCAATGATCTTTGCGAGCACAATAATAACAAAACCTAGGATCCCACATAATCTATCCTTCTTAAAAATCCCAAAGGAGAAACTTTCCCAATCATAGAAATAGCAATTTAAAACACACAAACATATCAAACGTATTCATATATAAAGCTATGGATAACCATATATATTTAGGGTGCTCCATCTATTCCCTTTATATAACAAACCCCTTACCGGAATCTCCCAATGCGCTATGCCTAGTTTGCGCTAGTCGTTATGCATATCAAAATCAATTGAGGGTATTAACAGCTTTCCCCTTTTTCATAATCATAATTTCTTGTGTTGAAAATAATAAAGCTTGATGCTCGCGGCATCTTTATAAATAAATCAAAAGAGTAAATCGTTTCGAGTTAGAGAATCCGAATTCAGATTCGATTCCCTAGCACGTCACTTTTTAACGCGAACAATGAGCCCTAGCAATGGTGTTTCATGATTAAGCCATGGAAAGCTTGCTACGATTGATCTAACCTGCTCTAATGAACCTCAGGAACACATTAGAATTGTTAGATTCGATTAAAACACAATAAAAAGCAGAATGCAAATTCATGAAAAATATGGAAACGGACGTATATGTATGGCATGATTCAACGTGTTATGGCCATGTTTCTGGACATGTACCTACCCTACAATACCTCAGGAACACGTTTAATTGCTTGGAAGTGCTTGAAACTGGCTGGAAAGCAAAACACGATGTTGCCAACTTTGGAAGAAATTTGAGAAATTTCTAGGGTTTGTGAGAAGCTGGTTGCACGTGTAAGGTTTGTCTAAAAAAGCTCCTGATCTTGTAAGAAAGCTAGATATTTATAGATGAGTGGAATTAGGTCAAGGCATTAAGAGAAATATTCTCCTTAAATGGAGAATATTTGATTTGAAAAATAGCACAAAATCTTTCCAATCTTGATAAATCTTTCCTCAATCTCCATGCACGAAATTGACAGCTTGTGATGAGCTATCTTGGACCCCAAGCCATGCAAATATCCAACCAATCTTGCCTTATCTTTTAATTTTGAATTTTATTTAATTAAATTTGAATTTATGTTATTAAATTCAAAAATAAATAAATAAATGAGGTAGAGGGCATGGCATGCTGCATAGTAGTCATGGATAATCTCATGATCAAGTTAAAATCATAAAATTTTTGGCCCATTTGGAAATTTTTGGCTTTTGCAAGGTATTCTTCTTCATGCACCTCCTCAAAAATGCCCAACTTGCACAATTTTTATTTTGCTCAAATTTCAACATTTTTGGGTGTTCTTGGACTTTTTAGAAAGCTCAAGATGTCTTCTAAATAGCATTTTTGGTTTCATATTCATTGGAGTTTCCATGCTCATGGAGACTTCTTTGCAAAAGATGACTTTTATTGACTTTTCTAGAAGGACCTATAATGTCTTGATCCATAGCTTCCAAATGAAGCATTTTCTACCCAAGCTTGTGAGACATGAAGTTGTAGAGAATTGAATTCTCTTCAAAATGAGCTGTGGTGGAGAAATTTCTGATGAAGTATGTGAAAGTTATGCTTGGTCAAAGTTCTGATGACTTTTGTCTAGAGAAGCCCTAATTTGGAAACTTTGACTTTTGACCAGATCTTGACTTTTCTTGAGGAATCATGATCAACCCTTGATCAAATGATGAATATCACTTCAAAATATTTATGTTGACCAAAAATTATGAAGTTTGACTGTATGTTGACCATAATTGACTTTTTGTCCAGCATAGTTGATTTTCAGCTATCTGAGCAATTAGATGAGCAAGCTGGACTTGTAAGAATTGAAACTTGACATGATGATCACTTGAGGCATATGATAAGGTATGATGACCACATGAAGCATTGGAAACATAATTTGACTTTTGAGGAGCAAAGCCCTAGTTTGGATTGGTTGCTTAGGAGGGGGTTTGTCTGATCCACCCTTGTGAAATCCTTAAGTATGGAGAAATGAATTGTCTTGAGAAGTAGGAGGGAAAATTTTGGGGTATAAGAGCCTCCAACAACCTTCCTACACCAATACTCCATCTCTTCCACTGTCCCTTCTCCAACCACCTCCATTTACTCCAACCGAACCACCAAACTTCCTCACGATTCGCCGCCGCCTCCGTGTCAAACTCCAAATAGCCTACACAATACTCCCTCTGCTATACCCGCCGCGAGACCCCTCTCAAAATCCACTTGCCACTTCATAACAACAACAACCTATTCAACCTTCTCACGGCACCACCGATTCTTTCTCTTTACAACTTGCCTCAAACATAAAACCTCACTCTGACCAACCTTACACCTAATTCCACTAACTCACTATAAATTTTCTCCACTGTCACTCCCTCATTCAACTTCCGGTGACCATACCTCCATCACCCTTATTCAATTTCCGGTTACCATACTTCCTTTGTCTCTCTCCATACATACCCCCTCCGCTGCCTCTTTCCGAAATACTCCCTGGCTTCATCCATCCACCAGCGGCACCCTTCCGCAACTTTTCTCAGTTCTATTCATCATATGCTATATTGATTTCAAATTGGAGCATCCACCGAGCTCCTCTCATCAACGTCCGAGACACCTCAATTCTCAAATAACCGGATCATCCATTCCCATTATCCAGCTTCAAATCGGTAAGAAATTAATTAAAGTTCTGTGATGTTCTGTTGATATGATGAAACTTTTAGTTAACTATCTTGTTGTGATAACTTCTGGAAACAGTTTGTGTTTACGTTGATTTGGTGAATTAGAACTGTTCATATGGTATGCTATTGGTTTTAGATCTTGTGTTAGTCTCTTGAGTTCAGAATTATTAAACTGTTATGCTACCATGATTGTTATTTATTTATTCCAAATTTAAGTCTGTAAAAGGTCGTTATGCTGTGATATCTAGTTTGATACCGTTTTAGTTAATCGAGTAGAATTATAGTGCCGTGATGAATTCTCCAAAAATTGGTTTGATAGTATAATACATTGGATTGGTCCGATGTACTATGATACGGTTAGTTGTACCTAAACATTAAGATGTTATTAATCCGGTGTTGAAATTTGGATGGTATCATTGTGTTTGTTGTGATAAAATCCTATGATGTTGCATTCATGTTTAGTTTATACCAACTTAGATAATACCTCTCATGTCGACACCGTTTTTATTTGAGTTGATTGTGTAAGTTTGCTAGCTTGATTGAAGCATTCGATTATGATATTTATGCGATTTGATTTGAATATTGACATCATTGTTGCTTCTTGTTCGTAATTGAGAGTTTCAAATGAATATGTGTGCGTCATTGGATTAGTGTAACGGCTGCCCGGGTTAGTAAGTAGTTGATAATACAAGTTAGTCGATGATCTGTGGTTAATTGATTATGTGTTAACACTTGTTTGTATTTTCCTTTGAGTTCATGTGGTATTTGATGGATATTTAGAGTGTTTCTTGGGATAGCATAGTTGCTGCCCGATATTTGTTTTGGTTGATTTAAGCTTGCATTGAACTTGATTTGTCATGTCTTAAACTTGAATCGAGTAATAACATGAACCATTGTCATTTGTTTTCATTTTTGAATCGATAATCATGAATAATTGTTGTGTTTACTCGATATTGAATGAAGTTAGAACGAAATGCTATGTGGAATTGAATATTGATTTAAGCTTTCGATTATTTAAAAGTATTCATGTTAGATTCATGTAAGCTTCATTCAATTTTATAATCTTGATTACTAACCATGCTCTAATTTATTGCATTTGTATCTCATTTCAATTTTATCCCACTTATGCTACTAACTAGTTTGCTACTTGTGAAGGCACTCAAGAATAGTTCAATCATCATTTTCTCTTAGCATCAATATAAATTTTCCCCCATTACATTCTTATTATAGTTATTCGATTATTTAGATTTAATATTTAATAATGCAATTTTATTTCTGTATGTATAAATATACTTAGTATTTTTATTATTATATTTAGAAATTTAAATATATAATTATGTACATATTATTTTTGATCTTATACTTTATTCATTTCATTTGTAAATAAATTTAAATTATATTGTAATGATCTTTGTGTTGTGATTTCGAACTTTAAATTCAATTTGACTTTCGAATGCGTATGAACCCAAAAATATCGGTCGCCTTCTTAGAATTAATCTAAATACAATAATTGATACTTGAGTTTTGCAAGCTTATCTGCTTTGTTTTTGTTTGTATCTCGTTTGATGTAGGGATCTTCATCTGATATCCAAGCTTTATTCGATCTTGAAGACTACTTGAAGCATTTCTAGCACCATTCGATGGAGCTTACTTGATTATTCAATTCGAATCGATTGGGTTGTATTGTTTGTTTATTTAGACTTTTAATCGCGTTTTCGATTTATCCCCATTCATAAACTTGTATCCCCATCCCCATATGGTTTTGAAATAGATTAGGTTTTATTTCCTTGTGTGTTCTAAATTACCGCTTAATTATGAGTTTGTCATGCAATTAGAACACATAGCCTCCTCTTGGGCTCCTCATCAATGAACATGTATACATACACAGGGCACACTCACACACATTCATAGTTTAGTCTTGGGCTATTTTACAGCAACAATTATCCGATCGATTGTTTCAATCGGTCGTTTAGAATAATAGTCACCTTGTATGGGCTCGCTTGCTTTTCTACCTCCTTGTTTCTCTTATCGGATTATAATATCCTCTTGGTCCACATACCAAGCCTTTCCAAAAGGGTTTCATAGTTGAGTTTGGGCAGGGCCACTCTCACAAGATTAATCAAGTTTCGACCTTGGTTAATCATAACCCGATTTCTCACCTTGGTCCATATACCAAGTGTTCCATTCAATAGGGTTTCATGGTTGGGAGTAGGAGCACCTGCTCTCACGAGGTTAATCAAGTATGACCCTTGGTTAACCATGACCCGATCAAATTGTATCCATAAACCAAACATCTAAAACACTTTCATAATCAAAGTTCCAAACCTCGATCCAACATCGAGTGACTTTCAAAAATGCTTTTCACAATAAAACCCAAGTATTTAAATTGTTGGACACTAGGCCAATTGTTTAAAAACTTGTGCCATATAAACTCTTAGTCTTTAAATCGTTGGACGCTAGACCAATTGTTTAAATACTTCTAAATAACGTGAACTTTATTTCACCTCACTTTTCATAAGAAAACCTTTTTGGGTGATAGATGACTCGTCTGAGCATTAGCTCCTCTGGTTTCTAGTATATGAATCGTAAGACGTTAGTCCTATTGTTCAGTACTTTTCATCCACTTAAAATCAATCTTAACTCATTCAAGCCTTTTTGTGCGTCTGAGCACCTCCTATGTTTAAAATCTTTTTCAAGATTAGACAAGAGTCATTTATAATGGATATGCTCTTCCTCTATCCCCATGGTTTTTTGACTTCTCCACATGAGTACTAGAGGCGTTCTTAAACCCTCCCTCATGTTGGTGTGTAGTCCTTTATTCTTTATCACACCTTGTGGGCATTTAGACGAGTCTTCTCTTTTAAAAATGACGACTTGTCTATTCATTTAAAATCAACCAACAAAATTCTTGCATTTTCTAGAAGAACTACGGAGTTTTGACTTTCCCATTGCACGAGGTAATACGTAGGCACAAGGTTTTGAAACCGCGGCGAACTCAAAATTCTAAAAAAATAAAAACCCTTTCTTTCTTCTCCTTTATTGATCATTAATTAGAAGATAGCATTATCATGATAACACACAACACACATGTGAACTAAACGGGTCCCATCGAGTACGATGGATGTGAGGGGTGCTAATACCTTCCCCTTGCATAACCGACTCCCGAATCCATATCTTTTGGTTACGCCGACCGCCTTATCCGATGTCGTGGGTTGTATCTATATTTTCCCGTTCTTTTAGAACAAATAAAATTAGGTGGTGACTTCATTATTTTTTTTAATAATAAATGATTTTTGAAAAAATTAGTTGCTACAGGGGACTAACGTGATGAAGTTGATAGGATCACTGCTCAGGGACTAACGTGATGAAGTTGATAGGATCACTGCTCGGGGACTAACGTGATGAAGTTGAAGTGCTAGATACTGCTGAAAAGAGATGATGGAATAATGGTCTAGTTGGAGAGATTCGTTTCTATCAAGGGAGCGAGGGCTCTGTGCAGATTGTAGAGATTATCCTGTGGGGATTGAAATGACTCTATGGGGATGTACGAGTGACTTTAGTTCTCATCCTAATTCCTAGAGTATGTAGTAATTGCGTTTTTTGTTCGCTTTTCGTATGTTTGTGAACAGACGCTTATTGTTAGATGCATATAATCATTCAAAGCAAACATTGGACTTTATGCAAACAAAACAGATAAAAGTAAAATGGAACTGGAAAAATGAACTTGTATTGATTTTGCAAAAGGAACCTATAGATAGGCAGTTCTTGTACAAAGAGACAAATATCCTAGTAAGAGGAAACTATCGGAAAAATTTAGAAAACAGTAAAAGCTATGTGGAAACAATCTCGCTAGGTTTCAACACTACTATTGATCATATATTTTCGACTATCTCATCTCCTTTCTTCTATAAGAAAGTGATTGAACTGATCTACGCCATTTGAAGCTTGAATCTTGATAGTGATGTAGTCTGTAAGTAGATGATCTGGACGAGACATAGTCGTACGCTTGAATCCATAACTTTTGCCTAGACCGCCATTTCGGTTTTTTAGTCTAACGGGATACACTTTTTTGCATAAGCCGCCTTTGCAGGTTTTCGACTTACCGGGTGTACATTTTTTTATATATATGTCCTTAACTTTTGCCCGAACCCTTTTGGTTTGCCAGGACGCCCTTATTTTTGCCTAGGCCATTCGACCTAGCGGAACTCGTTTATGCGTAGTATTTTTTGACTATGTCTGTGTTCATAGGGTGCGAGAAGTCTTCTTCATCCATAGTGCTTAGGATCATGGCTCTGCCAAAAAATACTATCTTGACAACAAATGGTCCCTCATAGGTGGGAGTCCATTTGCCCCTGGGATCACCTTGTGGTAGGATAATGCGCTTGACTACTAGATCGCCAACTTGGTATGCTCGGTGCTTGACTTTCTTGTTGAAGGATTTGATCATGCATTTTTGATATATTTGTCCATGGTAGATGGCTGCAAGCCGTTTCTCATCGATCAGGTTGATATGATCAAGTCGTGTCTGGACCCATTCGTCTTCGTATAACTCTACGTCCTTGAGTACTCTGAGAGAGGGTATCTGAACCTCGATGGGTAGAACTGCTTCCATACCATATACGGGAGAGAAAATGGTTTCCCCTGTAGATGTTCATACTGAGGTGCGATAACCGTGGAGAGCAAATGGCAACATCTCATGCCAATCCGTATAAGTCACTGTCATCTTCTGTATGATCTTCTTAAGGTTCTTATTGGCGGCTTCTACTGTGCCATTCATATTTGGCCGATATGGAGAAGAGTTATGATGCTTAACCTTGAACTGCGTGCAGAGTTCAGTGATCATCTTGTTATTCTTCCGGAGAGAGCAGATTTCTCGAAAATGTATTTTATCAGATCCATTTTAGAGATCAACAAGGTAGTGTGAGTCAACATATACTATCTTAGTCGGTGAGCAGCCCAAGCCAAAGCGCTGCAAGTTTTCTCGAGTTGTGAGTATCTTATTTCATAGTCGGTAAACTTTTTGCTAAGGTAGTATGTTGCATACTCTTTTCGACCAGACTCGTCGTGTTGGCCCAACACACACCCCATTGAGTTCTCTAATACTGTCAAGTACATGATAAGAGGTCTTCCTTTGACTGGTGGCATCAGGATAGGAGGTGCTTGTAGGTACTCCTTGATTTTGTCAAAAGTTGTCTGGCAATCGTCGTTCCATTTTACTACTTGATCTTTCTTCAGTAACTTAAAGATTGGCTCACAAGTAGTAGTTAGATGTGCAATGAATCTAGAAATGAAGTTCATTCGTCCTAGGAAACCTCTTATTTCCTTCTCAGTACGGGGAGCTGACATTTCTTGAATAGCTTTGACCTTGGCAGTGTCAACTTTAATACCTTTACCATTGACGACGAAACCCAGGAGTGTTCCGGATCTGACTCTGAAGGTGCATTTGCTCGGATTTAGTCTCAATCTGTATTTCTTCAGTCTATCAAACAACTTTCACAAATGATCAAGATGTTCTTCTTCAGTTTGTGATCGAGTTATCATGTCATCGCATCAACGAATCTCATCGTCTTGTCTTTGATAGTCACTTTGTAATTATTTTCTACCAACTGCCCTATGCTAAGCAAGTTGCTCTTCATGCCTAAAATGTATAACACATTTGAAATTACTGACTTTTTTCCATCTTTCCTCATGATCATAACATCTCCAATACCTTCAGCTGCTAAAGTGTTGTCATTTGAAAATTTCACCATGTTCTTCATTGAGGGCTTTAGATTAACAAACCAATCTTTACTTCCAGACATATGTGACCAGCAGCAACATCTCTTCTTCTTCATACTTAGCGAACTTTGCATCACTTTCCCGATTCTTTCACTTCTCTTTACAATCACTCGAATAATGACCATACTTCTGACAATTGTAACATTGAATGTGACTCTTGTCAGGCTTTCGACCAACACCTCTTCCTCTATTTGCAACAGCACCTCTTTGGTTTCCTTGGTATGGTCTTCTCTAATTCAACGTGTTTCCTTCGTTATGATTTCCTCTACCAGTCGAACTGTTGTAGCCACCTCTACCTCTGTCGAACCACTTTCCTTTGTTTTTCTTGTCTTTTGCTGATTGAGCCTATAGAGCCACATCACTCTTCGATTTTCCAGTAGCTCTTTCATTCATCCTTTGTTCATGACATTCAAGTGTCCCTTAAAGCTCTTCCTTTGTTAATTTCAAAAAAATTTCCCCCTCTTCTATAGCCACCACCACGTGGTCGAATTTAGGGGTCAAAGATCTCAAAATCTTTGAAACAATAGCTCTTGTTGTCAATGCTTCTCCATGTGTCTTGATTTGATTCACTAGTTTTGTAACCTAGTGAAGAAATCATATATGCTTTTACTATCTTCCATCGGAAGCAATTCATACGTTCTCTTGGGAGTTTGTAACCTCACCCCTTTCACCTTTTCAGCACCATCAAAGGACTTTGCAAGAATCTCCCAAGCTTCTTTTGCAGATTCTAAATCACTTACTTTCTCGAAATTTTCTGGACTCGAACATTGATGAATTATGAAGAGTGCTTTATAACTCAGCTTCTCCAATTCTCATAGTTATCTACTTTCAGAATTGGTAGACTTGCTGGATAATTTGCATTCTCATAACTCATTGCCATCGTGAATTCTTCTTCTTCAATCGTTCTTGATCGCTTTTTTGATCATTCTTCCCTTGAATCGATTAATCGAAACTCTTGATACCAGATGTTGGAAATCCACCAAAACCTATGATGAATTTCTATCAATCTTGATGAACAAGATTGATATCACCACACAATAACGATGAACAATTAAAGAAAAGAATAAGAAGAAAGAATTATTTTCGCAGAGTTTCTCTCTGCCCACAAAATGTGGAAAACTTTATTATTCACTTTGCAACTATAAAATTTTGTGAATAACTTGATGACAAAAATAGGGGTTACTCCCCTCTATTTATATATTTAGGTTAGCCAATGCCCAAAACTATAAAAGCTCAAAATACCTATTTTGGAGCTAAATCAAATATATTCTATTTAAATCAAATTCATCTAAATCTAAAACAAATATGTGTGTAACAAACAGTTCCCACACTCCTAAAACAAATCAAATCAAATCTTTTCTTGACACAACAAATTACTTTCAACAAATATTTACGAAATTTTTTCTGTTAATGAAGCCTAAAGTTTTTTTTTTAAAATAAGGGTTAATATATATAAAAATGGAAGAATGGTCCACAAAAAGACAGGGGGAATAAGCCAAAACCATCTTAATCATAAGATAACTTAAAGTTTTAATAAATATATATTCATTTTAGATTATCTTATAAACAAATTTATTGAGAGTAATTCATATTCAGAACTTCTGAGGGTCAGTCAGAAGTTCTGATGCTCAGAAGTAGAAGCTTATGATATTTTGTCCAGAAGGAATTGAACTTCTGGAGGATAATTTAGTATTTGTTTTTCTTAGAGATAACTTAAGTGTGAAGTATTTAGAGATAACTTAAGTGTAAAGTTATAGTACTTAGAGACAACTTAGCTGTGAGGCTATCTCCTTTATAGGTCTATGTGACATCCTTCCACTTGCTAGTTTTGTGTATAAATAGGTGTTTCTATGATTCGTAATTCAATTCCTTTTACCAATCAGTTGCAACTTCCAGTCATCTTTATCATTTATTATTTCTCTCTTCTTCCTCCACTTTCATCACCTTGCACCAACAAAATTATTACTGCGAATAAATTAAAACCGAATATAATTTCTCAAAATTGAGGCCCACATATTATTAATTCCCTCCCTTTCTTTCCTTGTGCAAAAAACCACCTTTTGCTCAATTCATATGATTTATTTTTTACATCGATCCTATATTAATAAATAATTATATGTTCTCACCTCATTGATAACTTATCCCTACAGCTAACTTTGGAAATTTCTCCATTTGTCTATCATGAAAAGATAAAAGACAATAAAAAACGATAATAAGGATTATTATAACTAGAGTTTGCTTTAATGACCATCAAGAAACATTTAACTATTCTTATAAATTGAAGATGGTGATTTTAACTCATAAAGTAACTGTTTAAATTTCTATTTCTAAATTTAAACAAGGAAAAGATATGTCTGAAATACTCAAATTTGTTTATGTTATGATTATTTTTTATTTCATATTCATTATTGTAACTGACGGTAACTATTTTAGCAATTTTTTCTAAATCTTATTTATCTTACACGTGGTTTTCCAATTCCTAATATTCATTTTTATTACTTGAAATTGCAGGAGCTCCTATATGCCTTTCTGATAAAGAATGTCGTCGTTTTGCCTGTAAAGCTCCTAAATACTCAAGATGCATAGATTTATTTTGCAAATGTGTGTAATTGTAGCAAATAAAATAAAGAATAATACTAGGGAACTTCTAAGAGATTATAACTGTATTTTAAATTATATTGTTGGTACTCTTTTGATTTTTCTCACACTTTTATCATTGTTCGTCGAGCCTTCATTTTATCAACATAAAGTATTTTTATTATAATATACATGAGTTATTATATTTATTTATTTTTAGAAGTTATTGAATAAAAAGAAATTATCTACAAATTGTAGGCCATAGATCTCGACCATTGAAAAATAATAATTATATATAAATGGATTAGAATCACACTTCTCTATAGTGGCCAAAAACTCACATGACAATGTTAAATGCCACCGTATATTGTAATTCTAATATGCTCACGTAATGGTGATTGTACAGTGTATAATTTATATCTCCATTGCAATTCCAATTTAATTGTCATAGATGTGGTGCCGGTTGTCAGTATACTACTATTTATTATTTAAACCAATAAAGTTATGAAATTGGTAGTGGATTTATGGATGAAAAGGGAGTGGTCAGCAACATATTGTTTGAATTCGTTTGCTAAAAGTGTTTTAGATTGTTTTCCAAAGCATTGTCTGCTGGATTATTTTAATCCGTGAATCAATTTAGATAATTTGCATATTTGATTTGGATAAGAAGGATTGATGTATTTGGGCAAGGACATATATTCTTCTTCTTCTAAATCTCCATGAAGAAATACATTATGAACATTTAGTTGGAAAATATATAGATATAAGGAAGAAGTTAAAGCGGGAAGTAATCTTACAGTTGTTAATTTTGCAACAGGAAAAAATGTGTCAAAAAATAGCCTATGGCTTTCTTAACTGTGGCAGGGGAGTAAATGTCTAGGTGTGTTGTTGGTGAGAGCTTGTATTCCATCCTTTATGACTTTAATCCATTGAGGATGAATACTAGCTGTAGCGGCAAAAATCTTCAAAACTAAGTCATTGATTGACTTAACTTGTAAAAAATAACATTGAAGCTGCCACCGCGCTTTTATTTTATCCAAAGAATTAGGAAAAAGAGCGAATAAAATCCTGAAGAAAATGAGATCAAGATACGAGGGTTGGTTATGCAAAGGGAAGATATTAGGCACCCTAAATATCTGTGTATGTGCTATAAAAAATATGTACAAAATAGATGGTAGAGATGAGAAAAGAAGTATTTTTTACAATTTTTGATTTGATTGAACTTCTAATGAGTTTTAGGCCTACATACCAACGATGTGCAATGTTGAAATCAAAACCCATGTAGTTCGGGTAAAAAGGACTAAAATTTGTATGTTGGTTAATTTTAAGAAGAATAGACATCATCGTCATATTCGAGTGATAAACATACTTACTACCCACAATTATGAGAAAGGAGCATTTCATCAACTCAAAGTGCAGGATAGAGCTCATATTTTCATCAACAAGCATCACTCAACACCAAGTGGAAAATGTCTTACTTCACTACATATCATAGAAGTAGAGTAGTTCGCATCACTACAAAGAACCAACAAGAGTCTAATCTTTCAAGAAAAATTGTTTTAAAGAAGAAAAGCCATAAAGGGCTCAAAAAGTTTGGATGAGGTTAATTGACTTTTAGTCTTAAAAAATGTCAAAGTATTATTAAATTGATTAAGAGTTTATTAAAAAAAAAAAAGAAGTTTGAAAATGCATGAACATAAGTCCAAGTTTATTGCGAAAGTGATTCGAGTTTGAAAACAAGAAGCTTTTGAAAAAGTAAAAGGCGAGAGGGTAAAGAAAGATCTAGCCGGACGAGAAACCAATACTTGACATCAAGAAGTCAATACCATATTCCCATCCTTTGGGTTCACAAACCAATCAAATAAGTAACCGGACAAAAATACCAAGTCTCCGATGAATCTATGCCTCAGATAAAATCATGTTTTCAAAAAAAAAAAATGGGCAGAGTAACAACTGTATTTAGGAAAAATCCACTCATATACGAGTACAAACAGAATAACCTGCATACACAAAAAAATAACCCAAACACAAACAAGATAACAACAAGATCATAATATCTCCAAGCTGAGGTCAAAGGTCTTAATCCTAAGTCCAAGAATCAATCTTCGAGCATAGGGATAATAATCAAGTCCAATTTATCCATTTTTTTAAGGTTTTATATTAACAAGAATAAAGTAAGAAGTCCAAATGGACAGAGAAAAAATGGCGGGAACATAAACATGATGATGAGTGCTGAAATTTAAATAAAGTTGTAAAGAAAGCATAACAATAAAGAGCGAGAATTTAAATGTTAATTGTTAGTAATTAGTAGTTAATTGTTAGTTGGTCTCATATGAATGATCCATAATCATTTGGACGTTGAGCCTAAGTTAAAGGTTATGAGGGCTCATTCGAAGATTGACAGAGTCAAAATAACTACACGATGAACCGACAAGTTTATTGGCTATATCTCAAAATTTAATCATCCATGGGCTTACAAGTTCAAGTCTTGGGCCACGAAGAATCAATCATATAAAGAAAAAAAAAGATCGTATGGTTCATGATGAATTAAGCCTTGAGCCTAGGTCAAAGGCTATGAGGACTCGTCAAAAGATTGATAGAATCAAAACAACTACGCGATGAATCGAGAATTTTATTGACCATATCCCAACACCATACTTGGAAAATTTCAAGCATAAAGCTTGGGCCACGAAGAACCAAATTTCTTATCAAACAAAGAAAAGAATGGGATAATATGGAGTGTGGACAAGTCACATAATCATCAATGTGTCAGATGAATTCATCAGGTCTAACTTCATCAAAATCAATCAACCATCTTGGTGTATTTGGTCTTGAGACCTATCAACACCCAAGTTCTATTGATGTTGAGGAAATTTATGACTCCAAATAAATCCAAGTCAGAAATAATTATTAAATGATTAAAAATAATAAAGATAATAATTAAAAATGGTTTGAAAGTGGATTATTTAATTGGATTTTATTGACGAAATACATAATGGTATCCATACATCAAAATACAATTCCAAGAAAATTATCCAAGCTCAAACAAAGATCAACAAGTGTTGACAAATTTTTTTCAGAATTTTTAAAAGTCAGAAACTATTCTTAAAAATAAAGAAAACGGTAAAAACAAACCAAAAAATTGGCAAAAATAGTAAAATTAGAAATAAAAATAAAATGAGGTCACCAATATTTGTCAAGAGACTATAGGATCCTTCCCTATTGTTTTTTTTAATTTAAAAATGTCAAAAGGTATTTTAAAAACATTTAAATAACTCAAATAAAAGGGAAAATTCATAAAAAATATAAAATCTGAAAATAAAATTATAAAAAAATAAAAATCAGGAAGATAATATTTGAAAATATTTTTGTGATTTTTTCTATAATTTTTTAGTCGGAAATGAATTTTTAAATGAATTTTTGAAGTTGAAAACAATTAAATATAAAAATCAGAAAATAAAATAAAATCCAAAAAAATATGGACCATCAAATCACAGTCAAAACATGTGAGTAAGCAGATCCAAAGGATCACACGTGGTGTGCTTGATATGGACTATTGGATAATGTCAAAACGCGTTAATAATCACATCCAAAGGACATGGCACGCTGTGCATATCATGGACTCTATTGAATAAAACACGTAATCAAAATATTTTTAAAAATCCGTTTGAAAAAACAGATGGCACAACATCATTGGTTGAAGATGACACGTTGGTCGTCTTCAACCTCCATCCAAGCTCGATTTGTAGGTTTTGCAAATGGTAAATCAAGAGCTCAAACCGGTGCCATTCTCGATTTGTAGGTTTTTCAATGGTACATGTTATACCCCAAAATTTTCCCTCCTATTTCTCAAGACAATCCACATACTCAAGAATTTCTCAAGGGTTGACCAGATGAACCCTCTCCTAAGCAATCAACCCATAATTAGGGTTTTGCTTATCTCAAGAAAAAATCAAGTTCTAGTACCTCAAGTGGTCATCATACCTCCTCATATGTCCCAAGGGATCACCATGTCAAGTTTCAAGCCTTACAGCTCAAGTTTGCTCAGTCAATTGCTCAAATGGTTGAAAATCAATTGTATTGGACCAAAAGTTAATTGTGGTCAACATACAGTCAAACTTCATCATTTTTGGTCAACATCAATATTTTGAAGTCACATTCATCATATGATCAAGTTTTGATCATGATTCATCAAGAAATGTCAAGATTTGATCAAAAGTCAAAGTTTCCAAATTAGGGTTTTTGGACAAAAAGTCAACAGAACTTTGACCAGGCATAACTTTCACAAACTTTATCAGAAAGTTTTACAACAAAGCTCATTTTGAATATAATTTAATTCTCTACAACTTCATGTCTCATAAGCATTGGCCAAAAATGCATCATTTGAGAGTTATGGATCAAAACATTAGAGGTCCTTCTAAAAGTCAACAAAAAGTCATCTTTTTGCAAAGAAGTGTACATGAACATGGAAACTTAAATGAACATGAAACCAGAAGGATTATTTAGAGGACATATTAAGCTTTCTAAAAAGTCCAAGAACACCTAAAAATGTTGAAAGTTGAGCAAGATACAAGTTGTTCAAGTTGAGCATTTTTGAGGAAGTGCATGAAGAGAAATACTTAGAAAAATCAATTTTTTTCTAAATGGGCCTAAGTTGTTTTGATTCAAACTTGTTTCTAATCTTGACAAGAACCTCCAAGCCCATTTGCACGCCCTTGCATTGTTTATTTTATTTATTTTGGATTTTTATTCATTTTAATCCAATTTAATTAAAATAAAAGATATAAAATCAAATCATTAAGTGCAGGGATTGTTTTTCAGCATTCATGAGGTCCAATCAAGCCATTATATCTGATAATTTCGAAATTTTCTTGATTAGGCAAGATATTGAATGAGATTGAATCAAGAATGACAATATTTGGTGCAATTCCAAATTAAATATTCTTGCATTAAAAGCATATTTTTTCCTCATAACTCTTGACCTATTTTTCATCTATTATATATATACCATGATCCCAGATGCAAAAGGACACAAATCCTTTCCTAAAAAACAAACCCTAAAACTCTTCAAAATTTTCAAGAAACTTGCAAATTCGTATTCTATTTTCAAGCCATTTTCAATCACTTTCAAGCACTCCATCGTGCTCCTGAGGTAATACTGAGTAAGTATACATCATTATCCATGGCCATAACACGTTGAATCATGCCAAATATGAAGCTCCGGTTTCATATTTTTCTCATATTCGATTTTCAATTTTTATTGTGTTTTGATGAAATCTAACTATACTAATGTGTTCCTGAGGTTCAATAGAGCAGGTTAGATTCATCGTTTGCAAGGTTTAGTGGCCAAATCATGATTTTCCATGATTAGGGCATACGAGTTGTTGAGTTGCAAAACCGTGGTTACAGGTAATTTCAGACTGAGATAACACCACCACTGAATTCGTAGCATCTTAAATATACGATCTGGGCTGTTTGTTTTCACTTTTTGATCGATTTTTGTAGGTTTCAGTTTTGCTTGAATGGAGAAGGTGATCTGAGGGTTGACTCTGGTGAGGCTTGGCTAGTTGACCAAAAACCCTAGGCGTGGCATTCTACAATTGGTCCGTTTAAATCTTCTAGCCCCACCTGCACGCGTTTGGTTTGGAAACTTGGTTTTAAAAGTTCAATTTCATATACATATTTATGGTTATATCCAAATGAATGGATGTATCACCGCCCCAGTGGTTCACCATGCACGCGCTATGTCACTTTATCTCTAAGGTCGCGAGTTCGAACCCCGCCTTTTGCTATTTTTTCATAACTTCTGATTTTCACGCAGGTATCACAAATATATCTCCAAGGCTAGCATATTGACACCACGTGCAGTGTGGTCTAGTGGTAAAGTTTTGAACCCGTGACCTCCAAGTCACGAGTTCAAACCTCAACAAGGTCATTCCTTCTTTTTTAACACCAATTTCCTTTGTTTTTCTATTTTTCTTTTCAAAGTTCTAACCAATTTAATTTCTTTTCAATTAATTTTTAAACTATTTTCTAAAATCCTAAAAAATATTTTAATTTTCGATTTAGGTTTTAAAAACCTTTATTTAATTTTTGACACAAAAAACATTTTCTTTTTCTTCATATTTCAATTATTTTTCTAATTAAATGTTAATTACATAGAATTAGGTTTTATCCATTAAAATCAATCGCAAAAACTCCAAAAAAATAATTTCTTTTCTAGTCATTAAGGTTACTAACCTAAAAAGATTTTACTAATTTTTAAAACATTTTCACTAACATTTTTCTTATTATTCTAATTATCTCGCATTTACAATTCTAGAAAAAATGTATAGGTCGCAAAGTTTTTATTCTGTAATAGTGTAGATTTGCATTTCTGCCTTTACTTTCCGCACCTCCTATTATGTATCTGCCACAAAGCCATGTAATAGCGTAGGATTTACATTTCTGCACTTTTACTTTCTGCACTTTAATTCTTGTACATATATCTAACTGCTAGTAATTAAGGTTTGCATGCTAAGACTAAAATCAATCCTAGATCATTCTAATCTCAAGATAAATATCTGAACTTAACACACTCATCACACTTGCACCCCTTAGGGTATCCTCTCTTGTTGCCTTTCAGGATACAATGGTCATGCCCCTTGAACGTATGGATACCATTAGCAAAAACGCTTATGAATAACATCATCATAGTCTCTTCGATACAAAGATCATAGTCCCTCGATGACCCTCGATGTTGCCTACAAATATATGATCTCGTCCCTCGATTCTTGCCTACGAATAAGTGATGATCGTCCCTACGAATTACTAAGGTATCCTTACATGTTGCCTTCTATGACCAAACGATGACCCTTCGATTTTCCCTTCACATCCAAACGAATAAAGTTACCTACCAACTAATGGTATGGATATAGCCTTATTTTAAAGGATAAGGAAAATAACATGGAAACAACCATTCTGAGTAGGTAATAGACTCCTAGTTGCTTGCTCAATCAAAATAATTTTCACACCTCACACTTTTCAAAAACAATTCAAACACTTTGTATACATTCCAGCGAGAATCATTGCAATGTTAAATATTTTCCAAACAAACATTTCTGAACACTTCGTATACGTTCCAACGAGAATCATTACGAAGTCAAAGCGAAATGCCTTTTCAAAATACTTTCAAACTACACAAACACAGAAAGAAATTTTTTCAAAGTGAGCTAAGCAACTAAGAGCCCGTAGATAACTACGGATGGAAAGGGTGCTAATACCTTCCCTTTTCATAATTGCCTCCCGTACTCAGAATCTAACGAAGGTCTTTTCCTGTTCTTTTCACCTTCCCTTTATTGGATAAGAGAAAAATCGGTGGCGACTCTTGCTATCCGCAACATTTATGATAAAACGCAAAACAAACAAGTCATTTCTCCCACTGTGTTACAGAACTGGCGACTCTGCTGGGGACTACCTAAAGAGAGGCTACCTTAGGGTTTTAGATCACTTTATTGCTTTCTATTTGATTTGTCTGCTTTATTTTTAAGGGTTACTTGGGTATTATATTTATGGGGGATCCTACACCCGGATCCAGGTTTCCTTAGGTAAGTAGCAATAATCATCGCGATTGTTAGGCGTAAACCGAAACGGTCAAAATGATGGCTATGGTTAGTGCGACACTTTGAATATCCTGATGCTCCTTATGTTCAGTTGAGGAAGTATTTGGCGTTTGCGTGGTGTCATAAGAACTAACTCAACTTTAGAACCCTAATTGACCCATCTTGGCCATTAGAAGGTAGTGAGATAGCTGGCTTCGGTGCAGATTGAGGTTGGTTGATACTCGATGCTACGCTCATTAAGATTCGACTTTTGGGATGTTTCGGTCAACCACTTGGTAGTCGTATTGAAATAAAGCCTACGAGAAAGATCGATGATATGAGATTCCTAGAACCCGATTACTATTATAGCACAGGTTGAACCTACTCAAACTCCGGTAGGGTAGACACATATACCTCATGCAAGCCTTAAACCTAGGGCTGTTGTGTGAATTGCTTGTGCTTGATATTTAAACATGACATCATGACATCATAACATCAAAACATCATATCATTTCTAACCATTTCAAGGACCTAGGGATTTATCTTTGCTCTCTATTGTATGGTTATGGCTTCCAGGAAGATTATCCGAATCAACTTTGTGGGTATACCTTCTCAACTCAAGGAGTTAGTCTCAGAAATCCCGATCACTCTCAGTTCATCAAAAGACATGGTTATCTACTCGACTTGGTTACCACAGGTTTTGAAGAAGATATGATGAGCGTCGTATTCCAATTCTTTGATCCGAAGCATCACTGTTTTACTTTCCTAGACTATCAGTTGGTACCTACATTGGAAGAGTTCTCTAAGCTACTCAGGATACCCATTCTTGATCAAATACCATTCACCGGTTCAAAAACAAATTTGAGGTTTGAAGACATCGCATCAGCGTTACATCTAAAGCGATCAGACGATGAAGATAATTGGGAAACAAGAAGCAGAGTTAAGGGTTTGCTTGCTACGTTTTTGATAAAGAAAGCTCGAGAATTCCTAAAGGCTATGAGTTTCCATGCTTTTTAAGACATTGTGGATTTGCTCATCTATGGTTTGGTGCTATTTCCTAATTCAGACATATTCATAGACATGAATGCTATCAAGATTTTCCTCACTCATAATCTTGTGCATACTTTGCTTGGAGATATTCTGCATTCTCTCCACACTCGTACTATGAAAAGACAAGGGACCCTCATGTGTTGCATACCGTTATTATCCAGGTGGTTTATTTTGCATCTTCCTTAGTTAGTAATGAAGGACGAGCAAAGGTTGAAATGGTCTCAAAGGCTGATGTCACTCTCTCATTCAGATATCAGTTGGTGTCTTTAATTTCAAAAGGATTTCACCTTCATTGAGTGTTGTGGAGAATTCCCTAATGTACCACTCCTTAGCATAAAGGGAGGTATCACCTAAAACCCTTCTCTAGCGCTACAACAATTTGGTTATGCTCGAAAAGATGGTCATCATGATATGCTTCTCCAAGACATTGAATTTGACTACAACAACGATCTCCAAGGTTATCATCAAAGATTTATGCACACTTGGGGCATGGTGAAGGAAATTGATACCAAGACCTTGGGGCACAAAAATTCTATTCCTTGGGAACCTTACCACAAATGGGTGCGAGCTCCAGCTCAAAATCTCATGATGCCATATATTGCTATCCTACCAGTGATCATGGAACCCGTTGTTCTAGAAGACAAACCCTATACTATTCTTCATCCAGACATGCCTACTGATTTTGAAGAATTAAAAGGATCCTGGATTCAACTCAAAGAAGAAAGGGATATATTCAAAGCCCAGTACTACGCAAGTGAGAAAAGAGTATTGGAGTTGACAAAGCTACTTCACAAGGAGCAAGGCATTAACACCTACTTTAACACAAAGAGAAAGCGTCCATGGGAGACCTAAGCTCTAGGAATTTCATTTTACTGTCTGAACTGTTATTTGTACTTACTAAGTCAACTAATAAAAAGTTTGTTCTTGCTTGTTTACCAAATTTAAATTCATAAGGTCCTTGAAAACATTGCATTGCATAACATTGCACATCATAGCATAACATTTCATAACAGGTACTCTAAAGACCGGTTTTCTCATTCTCTCACTGTTTATTTCAACACAAATGGCTCTCGAACAAATGTCAAAGATCTCCAGGCTCAGAACGCTCAGTTCCAGGAAATGTTCACCAGCTTAGCTCAAGGGCAGAAAGATATGAAGAATCTCATCATCAAAAAGAAGAAGACCATTGGCATCCTCAACACACGGAAAAGGTACAGAGGTCCAGTCAAGGTAGTCAGACAACTTGAGTTCTCAGACAAGAGCGGCAAAACTGAAGGAAGGGTAAAAAATAATGAAGGAAGCCTTCATGAGTCTGAAAATGAAGAGGGAGACTATATGAGCGAGCAATATCCTAACAACGAAAAATACAAGTGTAACACGGTGGGAGAACTGACTAGTTTGTTTTGCGTTTGATCGCAAATGTTGCGGATAGCAAGAGTCGCCACCAATTTTTCTTTTATCCAATTAAGGGAAGGCGAAAAGAACAGGAAAAGACCTTCGTTAGATTCTGAGTAAGGGAGGTGGTTATGAAAAGGGAAGGTGTTAGCACTCTTTTCATCCGTAGTTATCTATGGGCTCTTAATTGCTTAGCTCACTTTAATTGTTTTTTTTGTGTGTGGGTTTGAAAAGATTTTTGAAAAGATATTTCTCTTCGACTTCATAATGATTCACGCTGGAATGTATACGAAGTGTTTGGAAATGTTTTGTTTTTAGAAAAGGACTTTGTAATGATTCACGCTGGAATGTATACAAAGTATTTTTGAAAAAGATTTTGAGAAAGTGTGAGGTGTGAAGAGTATTTTGATTGAGCAAGCAAAGGAGACTTATTTTTACCCACTCAGAACGGTCGTTTCCGTGTTATTTTGCTTTCCTTTAGGGTAGCGCCATCCATACCATTAGTTGGCAGGTAACTCTATCCGTTGGATGTAAAGGGACATTCGAAGGGACATCGGATGGTCATTGAAGGCAACTTGCAGGGATATCCTAGCACATTCGTAGGGACGATCATCACTTTTCGTAGGCAACAACCGAGGAACGAGATCATGCATTCGTAGGCAACATCGAGGGACTATGATCTTTTAAGTCGAAGGGACTGTGATGATATATTGTAGGCAACTGTGCTAAGATACCCTACGCTCGAGGGACATGACCATTGTTTCGTAAAGGCAACGAGAGAGGATAGCCTAAGGTAGGTGCATGTGTGAAAAGAGTGTGTTGTTTTCAGATATTTATCTTGTGATTAGTGATCTAGGTTGATTAAGTTAATCTAGCCATACACGCCTAATTACTAGCAGTTAATAAGTGCAGAAAGTAAATTGCGGAAATGTAAAGGTCCTATGCTATTACATGTCTTTGGGGCAGATACATAATAGGAGGTGTAGAAAGTAAATGCGGAAAATAAAATCCTACGCTATTACATGAAAATAAACTTGCAACCTATACATCCTTTCTAGAATTTAAAATGCAAGAAAATAAATAGCAGAAAAAATGATCTAAGTGAAAAAAAACTAAATCCTAGTATTTTTGGTATTTTTGAAAATTAGAATTTATGTGAGAAAAAACCTAATTCTAATTGATTTTAATTAATTAAGAAAAATTAATGAATATTAACCTAAATTAAACTAATTAAGTTAATTAAAAAGCATGAAAAAAGTTATTTGTGAAATTATCTAATTAACCTAATTAATTAACCTAATTACTAATTTAATTAATTAATTAATTAAGAGGGAAAGCAGAAAATAAATAAAAAATCAAAAAAAGTAAGAAGAGAGCTTCGGTGTCGCCCGTGTCGGGCCTTCGAGAGCGCCGTGGGCATCCAAACCGGAGTTTTGGTGGAATCTTGTTGAGCGTATCCGTGCGGAGCTTCTGCATCTAGAAGGGTCTAAAAGTCGGGTTTCGGAGATTCCGATGGGGACGCCCGTGTTGGAGCTTCGGGAATCTGGGAAGGGTCCGTGTCGGAGCTTCGGGGCTCTATTGTCGAAGGGATCCGAGCTAGAGCTTCTGGACGTGATGTCTCCTCTGGGGATCTAGAAGCTGGAGCTTCTAGACGTGATGTCTCCTCTGGGGATCGAGAAGCTGGAGCTTCTGGACGTGATGCTTCTGAGGGATGTCCAGAAGTTGGAACTTCTGGGGTTGGTACCAAAACGCGCCAAGGGTCGTCTTCTTCATTTGAATTTCCAGACCTATGCCAACGGATTTGCTGCATCCTTTGCCAACGGATTTTGGTTCATAGCTATAGTACCTGTAAATCAAAACTTGACAAATACCAAAGATAAATTATATATGAGACCATGGATCGATTGGAATTGATCCACTGAACACGACCATGCCCTTAGTTTGCTTTAATTTTGGCTAATACGGAAAACCCCAAATCTAAGCTTCAAGCCCTAACAATGGCAGATCCTGGTTCCTTCATCTAAACTTGAATCAAAATATCCAGACAGCATCGAAACATCATTATAAACACAAATATATGATCAAATTGAATTAAACAAGCATGTATGTATGTGTTCGCGGTAAAAAGTGACGAATGAGGGAATCAAATCGGAACTCGAATCTCTGGCTCAAAACGATTTACTCTTTTGATTTATTTTTAAAGATGTCGCGAGCATCAAGCTTTATTATTTCCAAAATAAGAAAAATGAGATGAAAAAGGGGAAAGCTGCAATACCCTAAATAAATAAAGATATGCGGTGCGACTAGCGTGAACTAGACGCAACGCATTGGGGAGAGATCTGAGTAAGGGGGTTTGTTATATAAAGGGAAAGATGTGGCACCCTATATATATAGTTATCTATAGCCTTATTTATATATATATATATATATATATATATATATATATATATATATATATATATGAATATTTTTGATATGTTTGTGTGTTTTAATTTGCTTTTCTATTCTTGGGAGAGTTTCTCCTTTGGATTTTAAGAAAGGTAGGTTAGATGGAGTCCTAGGTTTTGTTATTATTGTGCTCGTAAAGATCATTGGGGTCTTCTGCATACATATCCCCTAGTGGGAATCAGAGCATCTGTAGCTCGGATCTAAGGGAGCTATGGTTTTGTTTGGGTTGAGGGAGAAAGAAGTATGCTCGCCAAGGATGAGACCTTGTGCCTACGTATTCTCAAAGGGAGGTTGAGAAAGTCAGAGCAATCGTAGTTCCCACTTATGCTAGTGGAAGCAAAGGGTGTTATTAAGAGACAGAGACAAATGTCATCTTAATGAAAAATGTATCTAATCTATTTCATCACATACATTTTGAAGGGTTGATTGATTAAATCTTTCATCGTAAGTATTAGGTGTTTTGCTTCAGTGTACAAGCGTTACCACTTACGAGTTAAGAAAGATGTTCGAAAGATGATTGAATCTTTGATTGTAAGTTTTGGTGTTTTGCTTGAGTGTACAAGCATTACCACTTACAGTTAAAAGATGTTTTGTTTGAAAAAAGAGTGTTTGAAAAGAGTTTGAATTGTATGTGATGTTATAGATGAGATACTTCTTCCATAAAGATGATAAATGTCTAAATCTCTAGGAGAAATTGATTATTAATTAGGGGGATGCTTTTAAGAAGCCCGTGGGTCCTTGTATTGTAAGCCCAAGAGGAGACATTCCGAGAGTCATTGAGGGTCCTTGCATTGTGAGCCCAAGAGAAGGCATTCCGAGGGTCATCGAGGGTCCTTGTATGAAGCTCAAGAGGAAGCTATGGGGTATGGCTGGCTTTGGCTTTAAGAGTGCTTTCACCAGGAAACCATCCTCTTAGGATTCAAGAGTGATTTCACTGGGAAATCATACTCTCAGGGATCTATCTTAGCGCGGGTGATTCTTTGTATTGGAAGCCCAATAGGAGACTGTTAAGAGATTTCCAGGTCTCTTTCTTGTTTGATGCCCAAGAGAAGGCTAAACTCAACGACGGAGTTCTTTTGAACGAAGCCCAAGAGGAGGCTAACTCAGCAGGGGAGTTGTCTTCTGTGAAGCCTAAGCGGAGGCTAAACTCAACAAGTGAGTTGTCTTTTACGAAGTCTAAGAGGAGGCTAACTCAATAAATGAGTTATCTTATACAAAGCCTAAGAGGAGGCCAACTCAATAAATGAGTTATCTTATACGAAGCCTAATAGGAGGCTAAAGGGAACCTAGTTGTTAGACTAGTTGTTATGTTATAACTGAACAATTATATGAATAAGTGTGTGATGTGTATTCACAGGAGTTTATGAAGGAAATATATAAACAAGTGTATAAAACAAGCAATTAAAGCAAGTGTAACTTGAATATATACAAAGAGTTTGGAACTTACACCTTAAGGGAGGCCCATTGGTTTAAAAGCAGTTTCACCAGGAATAATGCTCCTCTTAATACCAATGGAATCGATGTATAAACAAGCGGATGAAAAAAAATGAACGAAGTTTGTTATACTTGAATATTTACAAAGATGATTGAATATGTACATAGAAAGGGTGGATATGTACAAGGAAATAAATATGTACATAGGAGGGTTGCGACTTACACTATGAGGGAGGCCCATGATTAATTTGAAAGAAGTTCAAGGAAAAACCTGGTTCAGTTTATCTTTAAATCTAATTGATCATGGAAAAAAGTGTGTAAGTTTATTGAAAGGTTTTTGAAAAGGTTTTGAAAATGATTTTGAAAAGTGAAGGATATTCACAAGAAGTTTTGAAAAAGATTAGGTTTGAAAATTAGAAAGAAAACATTTTTGAAAAGTATTAAAAATACTTAAAACGTCTCATTTTTAACCTAATAAAAATATAATCAAAAAGAAAATATTTTTTGGATTTTTTTGACATGATCATAAAATAGGTATATTAAATGATAAGTGCGCAAAAACTCATCTCAAAATGAGAAGTTTTGATTAGTTTTTGAAAATGTTGAAGTTTGTTGAAAAACTTAAGAAAATTAGTGATAAAAAAAGAGTTTTTGGTCCTAAGGAGGTTTGAACCTAGGACTTTTGGCTTAGACATGGAGAGTATTTCCACTGAGCCATGTGCTTGACTTTTCATTTAATCACCTTGTTTTAAAAGGAGTTTTGAAAAATATTTGAAAATGAAGTTTTGAAAAAGGGTCGGTCGACATTTTGAAGGAGATCGTCGGAGTTCGAGGGAGGTCAAGCTTGCTTCGAAGAAGGTCAAGCTTGTCGCTTGAAGGAATCAAGCTTGCTTCAAGGAGGTCAAGTTTGCCGCTCAAGGGTTATAAGCTTGACGCTTCTGGAAGAGTTAGAAGCTTGACGCTTCTGGAAGAAAGGGCATCAGAAGTGCTTCTGAAGGCGGTAGAAGCTTGCTGCTTCTGAAGGGATAAGCATCAGAAGTGCTTCTGAAGGATGAGCCTTTTATTTAAAAAAAGGTCCTGGGGATTCAACCTCGGGCCTTGAGGCGAGGCAAGAGACTTAAGGCGGCTTGCCACCGGGTGGTTACATCCGGTTATTAAACAACAAAAAATAAATATAAGTTAAGTTAAGAATTTGAATTTTCCAGAATCAGAAAACGCGCGTAACAGCTTCATCTTCAACCTCCAGATTCCAATTCGTATCTCTCTTGTTTCTCCATGAAATTGCACGATTCAAACATCAAACTTGCTCGGATTTTCACCAGGAACATGATGGTGGAAATTAATTTTATTTATTTCAAGCTTAGAACTATTAATTTTCGTATGAACACGAAGAACCCTAATTCTAAGTTTTGATCATGAAATCATGTATGAGCACAGATTTAAGCAATTGATTGAGGGTTATTACTCAATGATAGTACAGAAACAAAATGGCCAAGCCTTTTTTGAACTGAAAGTTAGAAATTAAAGAGTTCAAAGTTCAAGTTCTTACCTCTTCAAGTTGAATTCTGACTTTTCGAAGGAAGTGTTTTAGAACTGGTTTGATGATTGTTATAGCACCACTGGACCTTATGGAAGGTGTGTGGATGCTTGGCTTGCTTGGAAATGGTCTGGATCAGTGTACCCAAGTCCAACTGCAGCTTGCTCAAAGTGAAATTGAATTTGATGATGGAGCTGTTACAGGTCATTGATGAGTGTTTCGATCACTCATATGAAGTGTATGGAAGGTTTTTAAAGTGAAAGATTGAAGTTTGCACGAGTGGAATGGAAATTTGGAAGTTTTGGCTCAAACTTGCATTTTATGGATTTTGGAAATGGTTTCTGAGTTTGGCTAGTTCTTGGGCTAGCTTGAGGATTCTAACAACTTTCTAATGATGTTTAGAAAGTATTTGAAGCCTAAGATTGCTCAGAAATTGCAAGGCTTGAAATTTGCAAATTCTCCCACTTAGAAACTTGAAATTTGAAAAACAAGAAAGAAAGAAGGAAAGCTTGGATTATGATGCTTTGGGGTTATTTTGAATGAAGAAGTTACCTCTATTTATAGGCCATGAAATCTGAATGGTAAGTGTAAGAGATTGGCTTGAAATTGAACAACTTGCCTTAAAGGGCAAGAAAAACATTTTTGTCATAAATGCATATGGAATATTCCTTTAACCATGGTTAAAATCTCACTTGATCTTATCTTCCTCATAATTACTTCTCATCTGATATTTATCAACTCTAACCTATCTAAATTGGTGACAAGGCTTCTAGAAGGAGGAATTTGTGAAAAAAATTACCTATAGTTCTTGAAAAATGACTTGTAATTTATGGTTATGGAGCTCTAAGTTTCAATTTCAAAACCCTATCTACACAAAGTGTTTTTTCAAGTTCTTGGACATTTCGGAAAGCTTGTAACAAGATCTACAACTTTCATGTTTTGAGTTTTTCTTGAATCAAAATGAATCTAGGTGAAAAATGGCCATGAAAGTAAGGAAAAACCATGTTTTTTAACACTTGAAAATGTTTCCAACTTTGACTTTTTGTTGACTTTTTCACATTTCTTGATTTTTTATGATCATGATGGATAATTTGAAATGATTATATGATTGAAAAAATTTGGATTTGAAAAAGTTGACCAAAAGTCAAAGTTTGACTTTTTTTGAACTGTTGAATTTTCATCAGATGATTCAGAATTTGTCTGATGAAGAAACATGGATTTTGTAATGTTTTGAATCAAGAAATTAAGTCAATATTATGCATTGAGGATGTTAAGATCAATCTTCAAGCAAATAGGTCATTCATTGAGCAGAAAGTCAATGACTCACTATCTTCGATCAAAACCCTAATTTGTCGATTCAAGGTAGATCATGAGAAAAAGTTTGGAATTTAAAGATCAAATGTTGATGATGGATTAAGATAAATCAATTGAGGTGAGCGGAGACTCAAACCCTAATTGATCATATCTTGAACAGATGACATTTTGATAAAAACCCTAACTTTGACTTTAGGAGCACACGCACGATCTATCTTGTTCTGAAACTGTTAGTGATGCAATGATGCACATGTGAATGATATAAGGTGGTATCGTAGGTCAAAAATTGGGGTATGACAGATGCCCCTATTTAAGTTTCTTTAACCTGAGATATGAAGATGAAAATCTTCGTCTCGGTAGGTGTGAAGAGACTTAAATATCAGAATACGCAGATTTTGGACCTAAGATACCAAAAAATACGAATGATGAAAAATGATTGCAAAAAGTTTACCCAGGAGGTATGAAAGAATGACATGCTGGGAAAGATTTGTGAGGATGTCTCTATCTGTCTAAGAAAGGAGAATCCTATTTGTTGGGAAACAAGCATATGTTTCACTGGGAAAATAGATTCACAAAGCAAGTGAACATCTTTTGTTTTGGGAAACGAGGAGATTACCTTCTGTCAGCCTTGTGACAATGTTCAAGGTAATTAAAGATGACATTACCAATTATCAGCCCCGTGATAGTTTATGGTAATGAGTTCTGAAGATATTACCAATTATCAGCAAAGTGATAACTATAAAAAGGTAATTCTTGAGAAATTTAATGAGTATTCAGCCTTGTGAATAACAGACAATGATGGAAATAGATCTTAAATGAGCTTCTACTTTCACAGTTACAATCTTGCCGAGGATCTTTCTTTTTTTGAGAAGATGCGGGCATTTTGATTGTAAAGATATAGGTTTTTCTTCAGACAGAAAGACAACTGCGGGGATTTTCTTGAACTTTCAGGATTGGACTTGTTGAGAAGAATGATAACACGAATTTATATAACATATTTGATTTAATTTTCATGGATAATGTTACTATTTTTGATCAATTATATTATTTTATTTCTGTATTATGTTGGTATTTTTAATGTTTCAGGTATTTGTGTTAAATAAAGACTAATTGAGCAAAGAAATAAAATTGAAGAAAAATCCAATTAAAAAGCCAAAGAAATGAAGCAAAGGGTGATATAGCAAAAAAGGAGGAGTTATAGAAGAAGAAAATAATTATCCACGGAGCAAAGCCAGGCCCAGCAAGTAAAGACCGCGCCTCCTTAGGCCTTGAGGCGACCGCCTCCAGTCAGCCACGTCTCATGTGAGACGCACGTCTCACTCTCTTCTTCTAGGAAGAGGCGACCGCCTCCTGGATGGGGCCCACGTTTCATTATTTCTCCACGATCACATGTTCTAGCAAGATTGGAACGGGAAGTTACGGATGGAAGCTATAAATACAGAGTACATGTTTCAGAGAGAGGGTCGGCATTTTTATCGAACATTGCAATATTCTTTCAGCATTCTTCTTTTATTTTTAGTCTTAGATTTTCCTTTCTTTTTAGTTTTTAGGCAGTTATATTTCTTTTATTTTCTTGTCGTATTTTCCTTTCGATTCGAGAAGTCTCCGAGCAGATCCAGCGGACTTGTGGTGGAGTGTTCGTTTATTTCGAAGAACAAGATTTATTGCAGTATTCTTATTTGTAGGTTTTTAATCTAATTATCTTAATTTATTTGAAATATTGTTGCTTGATATTTATTTATTTGATTATGGAGATGTTTAAATATATTGAACCTTATTATTTATGCATGTCCGAATTAATAAATATGTCCGGCTAAACCGAGTAGGTATCGGTATGTAATAGCAGTAAGAGTAGGAATTAAATTGTTCCCAAGCTAAAATCTTAATTAACTTAATTTCTGGCTATGACTTTTTGTAACTGAAAATCAATCTTTTTGTTACGAAAGTAAGAAAAGTAGAATAGGTTGGGATCGAGACCACGAAAGTGTGAGGTTTTAACCGGATAGCTAAAGTTAGGCATTCGATTTAAATACAACGAGAGCGCTTTAAACGAATTAGATTTTATTAAGTTTTCAAAGAATATTTTCTAAACACTTATGGGCTAGCGAGAGCAGGCATAGGGCTTTAGGAGTATAATCCGAGATAAGACCACGAAAGTGTGAGTTGAGGGTTTTTAAACTGATAATCTCTACAGAACAATTAAGTTAACCATCTTTATACGCTTAGGTTCGATTAAATCCGCTTAAAACATGATACAACATTGAATTCACTCTTGAAATTTAACCAACTAAATAATCGGGAAGCCGCCAATAAGAACTTAATAATGCTCCAAAATTCAACTCAAACCATTCAAATGCTATCGGAAATTCATCGACATCAACACCAATATTTCAAATCAAATGTCAACAAAACAAACACCAACATCTCTTTTCAAAATGGTTTGATCACATGGCAAAAACATTGAGTTCAAACTCAAAATTAAAATAAACTGAATCAAAAACCAACGTCAATAAACTTCAATTCAATTCTAGTACAAACAAACATTAGTTAGAATCATGCCTCGCATCTTATCTCAATGCTTCACATTCGCACAAATCAGACAGTATCAACATTAATAGTTATTCGGATCAACCCAAACACCGTATCAACAACATAAACCAAAACTAGAATTCAGATTTGACACGAATAAACAAATAAGTATAAATCAAGACTTCTTCAACACACTAAACAGCCCTAAAAATATCTATATGAGTTTAATCTTATTTCAAAACTTCATCAACTAAATAATAGAAGTAATGAATACAAGGGGTAACATACTTTAAAAAATGAGACAAAAGTGGAGTTGCTGGAACAATGTTCGCGGCTGATTTGTTGTTGTTATACAGAGTTAAAAACATTCATTGTAGGACTTGAAGAAAAGAGTGATGTACTTCCAGTCAACCCAAACAATGGGGATGGTGTAGATGAACTAAATGCCACGGACTGACTCAGAGTCGAAGTTGCAAACCCGCTAGTTGTACTAGGTTCCAAAGTACCAATGGTAGACCCACTTACAGTGCCAAATATAGAACCCTTGGTCTGGGACTGGCTATTTGCAAATGTTGCCAATGAACTTAACGCAAAAATGCCATTCCCGACATTTCCAACAGCAGTAGAAGAACTTCCAAAGGAAGCGCTTTCAAATTTACAAATCCAGCAAGCTGTCCGCTCTTAGTTTCCACGGGTTCTGAGCGAGAAGATGAAACAGGTAAACTTATTGATGGTAAAGGAGTGGATCCAAAATTTAAAATGGAATTTGTTGGAGATAAAGAGCGGAGGGTATGGTCACCGGAAGTTGAATGAGGGAATGGCAGTGGAGAAGGTGAGGTTGATGATGGGTGGTCGTGAATGGAGTTGGAGTGGGAGCGTTGGGGTGGAGAGACTATGGGTGAGGTTCTGGTGAGAGGAAATGTGAATGGCTTGAGGGAGTGAGGATGGAGGTATATGGTGGGTAGCGACTGGGTATATGGCAGCGGTGGAGAAGTTGCGGTTGGAAGGAGAACAGGGAGGTTGTTCGATCATTGAGAGGGAGTATTGTTGTTGAAGGTGATGGTTACGTGATGGAGTTTATAGAGGGGTGAGGAGCGGTTAGGGAACAGGGAGTGGGATAAAGGTTTCAGAGTGAGGCGGAGAGTGAGGTTGGAGGGATGTATGTTATCACGGGGAAGGTATGGAGGTGGAGAGACGGAGTGTAATATGATGAAGGTGATGGTGGTGGGTGGTCGGAGAGATTGAGAGAAGACGAGGGAGTTTGTTTTAGGTTCAAGGAGTGTCGCTGAGATACGGAGGGGAATGGTGATGAAGGTGGCAGAAAGATGAAGTAATATGAAGAGGAAATTGATCTTTTTATTTTTTAGATTTGTATTCCTCTCATCCGCCTCCTCTGTGTTGTTAGTATCCTTATAACAGTGACAAGTAGCATATATATACCCATAAAAATTAGGTTTAGACAAATTTTTACTATGCCTAAAATGCCCTTAATGGTAAAATGGGCTATAAGGTCCAAAAGTATAAAAATAAACTATCTCAAAACATTTTTGTTTTGATTTTTGGAGATAAAAATTGGACACTTAAAATTATCAAAAACGATATAAATTTGAACACTAAATTATCCGAAAAAATAAAATGAGCACATTAAAATAAACTACGGGTCTCAAAGATTAAAGAAAAATTATCAAAATGGTCAAAATCGAAATAAAATGATAACAAAGAATACCCGGTTGTAAAACACTTACGGTTAAAAACGAGACTTCAAAATGTATCAAAAAATTAGAGAGAGCACATTTTCATGATCTACGGGACACGTAGATTCATAAAGCAGTGAGTTAAAGGTGAAAACTTGAAATATTTTCCCCGCTAATTTTCTGCACAGTCGAATTGCTTCTAACGGTCTGTCTATAAAACCGAAATATCAATATCATCGACATATAATAAACTTAACATGATGCAATAAACAGGTAGAGAAATAAAAATGAATGACGTAAAATAACGGGTATTTTACAGCTACAAAACAATGCAAATGTCGATTTAGATTGACTTTTGGTCAACTTAAATATGACTAATGATGCAGATGCGATGAATGAATGATTGTTTAATGTCAATGACTTAATGGAAGCGTATGCATATGAATATAACGCCTAAGTCAAATAACTTGAAGTTAGGAGGGCAAATTTTGGGGTGTGACAAGTGTGATTCCTCCTTTCTTGGGTATGGATTGGACTGGACTAACCCGTTGACTATCAGAGATTGTATATATGATTCCTGCATTTAGAAGTTTGGTTACTTCATCCTTTACTACAATGCTCATGATCGGGTTAATTCTTCTCTGACGTTCTCTAGAAGATTTGTTGTCATCTTCCAGCATAATGTGATGCATGCAGATGGAAGGACTTATTCCTTTTAGATCAGCAATGTTATATCCTAAAGTAGAGGGGTATTTTCTTAAAACATGCAATAGTTTTTTAGTCTCAATTTGTCCCAAGTCTATGTTGACTATCACTAGTCTTTTAAGTTCAGGATCTAGGAATTCGTACCGTAGGGTTTTGGGTAAGATTTTAAGTTCCAAATTTGGATTCTTTGGACAAGGCATGTGATTTGGTGTTAGTGCTATACATTCACTTAAACTGTCACCTCGATACTCAAGACATTATTTACTATGGAAAATGGTAAACAACCGTTGGTCTTCCCAAAGTCCTAAAACTAAGGGTCACTCGCAAGATAGACCAGTTGATCTTAAGACCCGTGCTAAGGTTTTTTGAGATTGTACTAGTTTTGTCGAAATCCTTATCTAAGAAACAGTTTTCTAAGACTAAGGGAACCGATACAATGGCTTTCCACACTATAGTTAGACTCAATTCGACTGACTGATGACTCATGCCCGACAGAAGGAGTCTAAACGAATGAAAAATTAACAATCTGATTCTTCACAATATGAATTGTACCAACTACGGTGACTCGTGACCGACAAAAGGCTGTGAGCCCCAGACTTGTTCTAAACGAAGTAGGCGTCGATTGACTCTTTTGTTAACTCAAAGCTTGTTACGAAAAGAGAATCAACATAAATGATAACGTAGAGAGACTCGTGAAAAGTAAATAAAATGCACGTAAAAGCTTCAAAGGAAATGATTGAAATGTAAAGGTTTTGCATTGAAATAAAAGTGGTAATTCACATACATCAAGCACTCTTGAACTCTTTGCTTCCTAACGCTTGGAATGAACAGGGTTTTTGCAAGTGATTTAAGTATACAAGTGAACACCCGGAAATTACATTGAAACTACTTATTTATAGTATTTACAAAATAACTGCCCTAAAGTTATCAAAGGATGAAGTTCAACCTCTAAGATAACCGCTTCATTAGATGTTGCCACCTGTTTGGTGCTTAAATGTGTTATAAACTGCTGAGTACGTGCTTGGGGATTTTGAATTTCAAATTTCCCGCTTCTAACTAAACTCAACCGCTTCTGGCTTGCTTTGAACATATGCTTCTTCTTTGACACAAAGAAATAACAAAATTCTTCTAAGTCCAGAATTCCTTATGGTCGACAAGACCAAAATCGACCCTCTCCACGCTCTGGTCGATTTGACCAAATTTCTTCACATTTTGGCATTTTCTTCTCATAGTCGACTCAGTTGTAACCTGATAATCTTTTCGACCATTGTTTTCTTTACTACATCAAAACCAACTTTCAAACACTTAGTTCCTAGTTCCCAAAGGGTCTTTATTTTAGGAAGTCACCCTTAAATTATAAGAACATATGCAGTCAATACACGTGCTTAAATACCTTGAGAATTTTCAAGGTAACAAAATGCCCCCCAAAGATGCCACTTTCGAATTTTCGACATATATGAGATAATGGCATCTCTGAAGCGTTGGTTTTAACATTCGACTAAATCATTTCCACTACCTCCAAAAGTGGACGTTATTGTTTCGTTTTTCCCGTGACGTCATGTAATCATGGAAACGTATCACGTTTAAGTTTCGAGACGTGCGATCATTAATTTCCCGCCATCATTACACTTTTAGTGGCAGACATGGCCCACCAACTCCGCTTTAATCTTACTACACGTGTCTTTCGACTTGACACGATTTTTGACCTAGGAAATCACAAAGATTTTCTTCTTATTTTCTTCTTTCCTCCACGAGTCTATAAATACTCCACTTTCTCATTTTCTTCTTTTTCCTTCGCTTTCTTCAACCTCTTTTTAGAGAACACACCCAGAAACTCAAGTTCATCATCCTTGTTCATCTTCTTCAAATTTCTTTACAATTTCCTCACAACTTCTTCAATGGTGAATACTGAAGACATCACCACTTCTTCATCTATGGAACTTCAACTACTCCTTGTCGATGGAAAACCCTATGTGCCAAAACCTCCGTTCGCTGAGGAGAAAACCGAAATCTGGAAATCTCAGGTACTAATTCCTTTCACCCTTTAAGGGAAACCCTTAGCTTTTTCAAGTCCTCTCCCTGCAGACACACCCTCTGAAGTATACGTAGATGATAAAGGGGTTTTTTCCCACCAGCACTACAACTAAACCCATAGTCTCTTCTCCAAAACCTATTTCTTTGCAATACATTGATAGGAATTTCTGGACCGCCCCTCCTCTAAATTGCCCTAAATTTGGTGCTTGAATGACACGCCTAGAAGCCAACAAAGGAGAACAATGGAATGATATGGGCATTGATACCTTGCTGGGACTTTCTCGATGCGGCCAGCCTTACTCTAGCAACATGCTATTGGCTGCTTTACATTTTTGGGAGGGTTTGACGAATACTTTCCACACTAAGTGTGGTATGATTACTCCCACATTGCTTGACATTACTGCCATTACAGGATTGAAACTCAATGGTAAAGTTTTCAACCACACTGACACCAACCCTCTATCCATCAGATTCGACATTAGCGAAAGTAGGAGCCCAACGTACAATAATTTCATTGACCACCATAAACAAGAATCTGGCCTCGTCACTAATGAAGAACACATAGCGTTTTTTACTCTCTAGCTCTCACGTTTCATTTTGTGCTCTAGGTCGATGCAGGTGGCCAAGTAGTTTTCTTACCTTGCTACTCAATTACACAACGGTGAGAATATTGCTTTGGGCCAGCTGATTTTGGCCTCCTTATATACCTCCCTAAATGAAGTCTCCAACCAAATCAAAAATTTCGACCCTAATAATCCAAACAGAAAAAATATTTTGATACATGGTCCCTTTTGGCTTCTACAATTGTGGCTGAATGCAGCCACTTTTGCTGAAGATATTAAACCTTTCAAAAGTAGGAATATAGCCTGCTCCCAAAACCAAATGCATATCATTTGGAAACGTTTTCTGCCACTGACCCCAATCGACAAAACCTCTCCAAACCCTAAGATCTTCAAACTGCTGTTCAACATTATGTTGACAAAGGTCGACTTTACACCTTCAATTTGGCTTCATTTGCTGATAGAGAAAGTGGCCCAGAGTGGCTTACCAAATTATTCCCCCAGTAGAAGAAGAAGACAAGAAAAGATCTTTGATTTGTCGGAGATGCTTTTTGACTCCCCAATTTTTATCTTCTGTGGTTGTCGGCCTAAATCCAGGTCTGGTCGCTTATCAGCCTAATACTTATTCAAACGGTTTGAGTAACCTAATGGCGATCACAAAGTACATGATTAAATTCTCTTTGACACATCTATATTCTCTTGATACTTATTTAATCACCAATTCAGAATCACCCATAATTTCGACATTCCTTGTCCCCAATTCTAGTAGCAGTTCAAGTCTTGTTATTAAAGACTCATATTCTGCTTCATTTTTAGTGCATATGTCGTCGATTGCATACTTGAACTTTGCTGGAATTCCATTAGGAGAAATTATAACCCTCTACTCCAACTCTATGTTTATGGCTAGAACCGTCGAAGTATAACTCCCATGGTACTAAGTCAACATAATTTTGGGGCATACCGACCATTGAATGGTCGACAAGGAAATCTGCCATTGCTTGCCCTTTCATTGCTTTCAAGGGCACATACGTCAAAGAGTATTATGTCAATGCTAAAGTCCATTTACCAATTTGACTATGCAAAATTAATTTAGACAACATGTGCTTAATAATATCGAAATGAGAAGACACATACACATCTACAGGCTTTATATATTACTTCAGTTTAATACAAGAGAAATACAAGCATATGCATAGTTTTTCTATATCACTATGTCTAGTTTCAACATCATTTAATATTCGACTAAGGTAATACACAGGTCTTTCGACACCTTTTTCATCTTCTTGAACTAACATACTTCCTATAGTCGAATTTGAAGCTGCAATATACAATCTCATATGCAATATTGGAGGCTTCACTAAATATTCTTTAATTTTGTCGAAAACCTCTTAATGCTCCTTTTGCCAGATGAAGTCCTCATTTTTCAGTCGAGGTAGTGGTGAAAATACTTTGGTTTTTCCACTTAAGTTGGATATGAACCTCCTTAGAAAGTTTATTTTGCCCAATAAATACTGAAGTTCTTTTTTTAGTCGATGGAGGCTTGACGTCCATTATGGCTTTGGTTTTGCTTTGATTCACTTATATCCCTTTTTATGCACCATAAAGCTAAGAAGTCACTTGCCTGCACACAAGAAACACATTTTAATGGATTCATTTTTAATCCATATTTCCTCATCCTTTCGAAAGATTTTCGAAGATGTTGCAGATGAGTCGATTTGTTATTAGACTTTATTACAATATCATCAATGTAAACTTGCATGAAATCTTCAATAAAGTCATGAAACATAGAGTTCATTACCCTTTGATATGTTGCTCTGGCATTTTTCAAGCCGAATGGCATGACAGCCCACTCATAGGTTCCCAATGCTCCTAGGCAACGAAAGGCCGTCTTCGGCATATTTTCATCTGCAATAAAAATTTGGTTATAGCCAGAATAACCATCAAGCATACTTAAATATTCAAAACCAGCGGCAGAGTCGACTAACATTTCTGCCACGGGCATAACATATTCATCTTTAAGAGTGGCAGCATTTAAATCTCTAAAATCAATGCACACTCTTAATTTACCATTTTTCTTAATTACTGGCACTATATTTTCCAACCAATCGACATACCTTGTCGTTCTTATGAATCTATTTTTGAGGAGTCTTTCTATCTCATCTTTGATTTTCGACATTATTGTCGGAGCAAAACGTCTGGGTGTCTGCTTCACTGGCTTCTTTCCAGCTTTTATTGGCAGTTTTAATTCGACCAAATCCCTACTTAAACCTGTCATTTCATTATAGTCCCAAGCAAAACAATCTCTAAATTCTTTTAATGAAGATATTACCTCATATTTGAGCTTTTGGTCGATATTAGCGCTGATATAAGTTGTTCTTTTATCTCCATCTTTGCCAAGATTTATTTCTTTTAAAGGGTCTTGTGGTTGCATCTTTTCAGGAGCCATTGGATCCTTTTCAAAGCCTAAAGGCTCGTTGTCGTATATGTACTCGAGACGCTGCGTATCGACGTTTTCTTTGATCTCTCTATTTTATCTAGTGGTTTTAGCTCAATATCCAAAGTGATGTCTTCCTCCATAATGTACTTTATTGGCTTCGACAACCATGTTTTCTTTAGCCTCTAACGCCGAGTTCATTTTGTTCCCGGCAATATATGTCGAAATCCTTCTTAGAGCTTTAAGCTTAGACATCATTATCACTGATTTCTCCCCAGTCTGTCGGTCGGTTTTCAACATATGGATCCTCTAAAGGTTCCACATCCCATATGAAACCATGGGTTTCATGCAGTTTCAAGGAAATGAATGCCTCGTCCAAGTTGGCATACATTTCCTCAGCAGGTACACATGGTGAAATATTAGCAAGTTTCCTATCAAACTGCTTTTTTCCAACATTGTTTACATCGGCCATAAAATACCCCTGGTCGGCCTCAATGTTTTCCACAGTGCCATCTTCCCTCTAGATTACTAAGCGTTGATGCATGGAAGAAGGCACTGCTCCAATACCATGAAGCCATTCTCTTCCCACCAAGAGATTATAACTAGGCTTCCCTTGAATCACCATAAAAATTGTCGGCCTAGTCACTGAGCCGATACTAATATCTACCTGGATCACTCCCATAGTGTTCTTGTTTTTTCCTTCGTAGTCTGATAATACCACGTTGTGAGACCTGATATCGGTGTCGAACTTATCAATTTTCTTCAAGATATGATGTGGCATGATGTTGACAGTCGCGCCATAATCTACCAACACCTTGTTGATAGGGGTTCCTTCGACTTTAGCCCTAATCAATAGAGGCTTCAAGTGGCTTCTCATAGCCATGTCGGCCCTTTCAAAAAAGGCATCCTGGTTCTTAATTAAACCATCATTCATGACGAAATAACACGTTGGCTTGTGCAAAGCCATCTCTTCAGCATCGACATCAGCAGTGTCCTCTACCTCAGTCAAACAGTCATACTTTGCAGGGAGGATTGACACCATATTGACTAGTAAGTCTAGACTCTCTTCAGAATCTGACTTAAAGTTATCAGTTGCTTCTTTAGAGCATTTGGCTACAGGTCGATTTACGAATTCCCTGATTCATTCTTTGGCAACAATGTCAACCTTTACCTTGTATTGTTTTTGATTGCCTGCTTTATTCGCAACCTGCTCAGCAGTAACTGCTATTCTGGAAGCCCGTTTTCGACGTTGAAAGCGCCTCCATTGAGTTCTAGACATAGGATTATTTCCTATGTAGTTCTTAGAAATATGACTGTTTCTTTCCGACTTGAACTCATGTCGGTAATTTATAGCCGACTTTCCTTTCATATCCCTAGCAACAACATCGACACTTGATGCCCCCATTTTACCTTAAGGCTTGACCCATGTGCCTCTTGGAGCAGCAGCAAAAGTGATGAAGCTCCTTGGCTTAGCCTGAGAGCTCTCCACAATTCTCCTAGGATCCCTTGGATTAGGGAACCGTTGGTTGTACACCTTGGGCTTGTTTTTCCCTAGCTGCAACTTTTGAAAGTTCTCATCAGCAATCTTATCAATAACAACTCCACATCTAGGGCACAAACACACTTGTGAGCCCTTGTTTTTGCACCGATAGAGGAAATCCAACAAATCCTCATCATCCTTGGGATAAACATCAACTATGTCGATATTGGGGCTTTCGCCAGTACTTTCCTCGACCATATTGTCTTTAGGAAATTCTGTTGGTTCAACCATGTTCATCTCAATAGGTTCAGCAAATAACGATTCCTCCTGCCTTAGAGGATCAACGTCGATTTTCATTTTCCTGGCAGCAAACTTCAATCGGCCCTCTTGTAGTGATTTCTGAACAAGATCCTTGAAAAGAAAACATTGAGAGGTTGTGTGACCAAGATAATTATGAAATTTGCACAAACCCTTTTTTTTGTCGTTGTTCTAATTATGGTAATTTAGCATTTGAAGGTACTAAAATTTGACCATCTTTAACTAATAGATCAAAAATTTCTTCATATTTAGTTACATCAAAAGTATAAGTTTTGTAGGAAATTTTGAATCGTTTTCGACAGGACTTTTTCCTTTAGCAGGAAATAGTGATTTGCACTCATATGCAGGCCCTAGCTTCATTTCAGCCACGTCGACCTCAGCCTCAGTTGGCGAAATATAATCAGCCTCATCATATATGAGATCAGTATCATTGTAGTCTATATAAGCTACTTTTCCTTTCTTGGCTTTAGCCTTAGTATGTCTAACTTTTTCTAATCTTAGCCGCTCAAGATGTCGAACTCTATCAGCTAATTGTGACATACTTTTAACAAAGGTCGGATCTATTTTCTTCCTAATGGAATAATCTAGACCACCAGCAGTCATTTGAACCAATTCATGTTCTGGCACTTGGGTAAAACATCTTGCTTTTAATGACCTAAACCTATTGAGATAATCATCAATAGTTTCAGCAAACCTTCTCTTGATATTTGACAATTCGACCAAACTAATTTTTGAATGCCCCTCATAAAATTGTTCATGAAATTTTTTTCCAACTTAGTCCACGAATCAACAGAATTTGGAGGCAAAGTGGTGAACCACGTAAAAGCTGCCTTAGTGAAGGATGAAGGGAAATGCTTTAACCTTAGGTTTTCATTGTTGGCCACATCACCAGACTCTGTCAAGTACCTAGCAATGTGTTCGACCGTCGATTCCCTAGATTCTCCCCCAAACTTAGTGTATTTAGGAATTTTCCACCCTCTAGGGTTTTTCAGTTTGTAAAATATATTCCGACAAAGGGGAAAAATATGTTGGCCTTTGAAGTGTGGAATTCATGCCATTTCTAGCCATAATTCTTTCGACAATCATAGTTAGATTATTTTCTACAGCTAATTCTTCTTGTCGAATTTGATCAACAACTTAATCAGCCTCTTGTTGTCGATGAACTAATACCCTGGGTGGGTTGACAACCAAATTTCTTTGAGGCACTACAGCTTGTCCTTGACGGACAGTTGAAGCAACTCGTTTTTTTCAAAAAAAATCATTTAATTTTCAAAAACAGTGAAATCGCCACCTAATTTTATTTGTTCTAAAAGAAGAACGGGGAAATATAGATAAAACCCACGAAAAAATGGATAAGACGGTTTACGAAATTAAGAGATATAGGTCCGGGAGTTGGTTATGCAAGGGGAAGGTATTAGCACCCCTTACATCCATCGTACTCGATGGTACCCATTTAGTTCAAAGTGTGGTTGTGTGTTAGTGTGAAAATTTTACGATCTTCTAAGTTTAAAATGAGAAAGAAAGAGAGAGGAAATGTTTTTATTATTTTTGAGTTTGACACGGTTTTAAAACCGCATGCCTACGTATTCCCTCGTGCAATGGGAAAGTCAAAACTCCGTAGTTCTGCTAGAAAATGTTTGTTTGTTGATTGATTTTAAATGAAAAGACAAGTCGTCATTTTTAAAGGAGAAGACTCGTCTAACGTCCACAAGGTGTGATAAAGAATAAAGGACTACACACCGACATGAGGGAGGGTTTGAGAACACCTCTAGTACTCAAGTGGAGAAGTCGAAAACCTTGGGAATAGAGGAAGAAGCATCTCAATTATAAATGAATCATGTCTAATCTTAAAAAGGGTTTAAAGGTAAATGGTGCTTGGAGCGCACAAAAGAAGTTTGAGTGAGTTGAAATTGATTTTAAGTTGTGGATGACAAGTATCAAAACGTTGGGCTATCCTCTAACGATTCAATACTCGAGATTGGTGATTGAGGTCAACCGATCATCTCTCATCCGAAATCTTTATTATGAAAAGAGTGAGGTGAAACAAAGTTCACTTTTATTAAGTGTATGGAATAAAGTATTCAAGTCATTGGGTTACCCTCTAATGGCCCAAATACTTTACATTTTAATTAAATCGTCGGGCTATCCTCTAACGATTTACTTAAATACCATAGCACTATGTTTTTTGTTTTAGAACATGGATTTGAAGTTTCTCAATTTATTGGGTTACCCTCTAATCAATTAGAAACTTCGATTTGTTTTAATCGTTGGGCTAACCTCTAACCATTAAAACAAATCTTATCCAAGTGTTCTTTTTTTTGTAGAAATTCATTTTTGAAAATAACTCGACGTTGGATCGAGGTTTGAGAAGAAGACTCGACGTTGGATCGAGTTTTTATTGAAAGTGTTTTAGATGCTTGATGAAATGAAAAAGAATAGAATCGAGACATTTGTAAATCACAAGTAAAATCGACAAAGCCCATACAAGGTGGCCAACCTAAGTATAAAATAATTAAATTACATGTGTACTAGCAAAGTGGGCTAGTCTACTAAGACGACCAATTGAGACAATTGATCGAAATAGGCTCACTGTAAGAAGGCCCAGGATCAAGCGTACATGTGTGCATGTGTGGTCATCGCGACGCTTCGTAGCTTTGTCGACTTACGGGTTAAAAATGATTTACAAATATTAGTTTTAAAAAAAGATTTTTTTGGTTTTGTGTAAGTGACAGTTAAATTAAATAAAATAAATGTGCACTAGATAATTATTACAAGACTTGTTCTTGGGAGAGGGATACATGAATTATAAATGGGGATTAAACGGTAAAATAAAATGGAAAGCGGTAAATTAATTACAATGCATCAAGGGGATTGGGGTACATTATTCAAATGGGGATAAATTAAAATTAAAAGGAAAACGGTAAATTGATAAAAACATACAGATAGAAACTAAATGCGGTAAAACTTAAATATTAATTAATTATTGTATTTTATTAGATTAGTTAACTTTAGGATAAATTTATGAAATTAAATCTAAGACGTGCAACTACTATGTTACAGCATAATTCGAATTTAATTACAAATGAATATGTAAAGTATAATAATAATAATATGTATATGGTATATATTTACAGTATTAAATATAAGAAATAAATATAATGTGTATATTTACAATAATAAATATAAGAAATAAAAATAATATGTATAATTAAATTTACAGTATAAAATATAAAATAAAATAAAAATGCAAGTATATTGTATGTACAATACTAAATATTAAATAGTAACATAAATATAAATGACAGTATAAATAAAAATGCGTATATATGCAACAGTATAAGAATGTATGCTTGAATCATCCTCGGCTATCTTCACAAGTAACGAAATGTTAGTAGCAAGAGTGGGATAAAAGAAGTAAGATGAAAAGAAAATGCAATAGATTAGAATATGCGTTAGTAAGAAAATGAAATAGATTAGAATATGCGCTAGTAATTAACAAAGGAGTAAAAAAAAATCAAATCAAACTTGAATTATTTACATAAACAAATCAAAAAGGAAAGGTTTGTTTATTCGAGTATTTCGATCCGCAAATGGTAAACAAAGACTCAACCTTCACGTTATGGCTCTATTTAAATTCGAAACATGAAAAATCATGTTCTAAACACATTTAAATCAAACATACCAAAACCGGGCAGCAACTAATTAATTACTTTTTCTCAAGATAGAACATGATTTTCTTGCACCAAAGAAAAATGTACTATGCTTGATGGTTTTCTCGGTTAAGCCTTACGCAAATAACGCGACATAGACATCAAACCTTCATCGAAACCGGTATGGAATCCTCTTATCAAATCCAAACGAAAATAAGGATAAATGAGAATAACATAATACATGGAGTTCTAACATGTTTCTCGGTTAGATTTACACGCGACTAAACGCGGCATAATCATCAAACCGTCATTGAAACAAAACAAATAAATGCCAAATGGTTTCTCGGTTAGTTTCTACGCGAATAAACGCGGAAACAACATCACCTTCATCGAAACCAAACTAATATTGCTCCAATCGCAATTCCAATTGAAATAAAAACGTGGACAATGCAAATGCGTGGCATAGGCACCGATAGTTTCTCGTTCACATCTTACACAAATTAAACGTGTCAATGTTGAACTCTAATCGAAACTATATGAATGTCAGAATAAAATTAAACAAGGATACAGGCTCAGCATAAAGCAAAACTTTAAAATCCAAATCTAATTTTAGTAATGTTATAAAACCAGCAGCTTCAATGTTTCGATTCAATCAAACACAATAACTTTAATATTTATCTAAAAAAAGAAACTGTAATCATAATTTTATCATGACTCAACATAAAATTTCTTTCAAATTTCCAAATAATCGGCACATAATGAGTTATATGAATTGATTGTGATACTTAAACCAAATTATCAATACACAAAACTTGAACACATAAACCAGAATTTAACAAACTGAAGGTATCAAACTTGTAGCTATTATAAACAGAGTTCCAAATACGAAATCTAAATCCCACAGATTACATTCCTAAATCGTAACAATTTAACCCAAACAGACACAACCTGAAAAGGAAAGGAGGTATACCGTAAAGTAGCGAGTTGTATCGATGCGAGTTAACCGGTCGTTAGACAAACTTTGAGAGCGGCTGTTCTGGTTGTTGTTGCTACTGCTGTTGATTGAACAGGGAGGTTGAATTGCAGCAAGGAGGTCACGGAATGGAGAAGTAAGCGGCAGAAGGAGAAACAGGTGTGATTGAAGATGGGGTCGCTGGCAAAGGGGTGACACTGAGATGACAGCGGCAATGGATGGAGGTTACAAGGTGCGATGATGAGAAGCGGCGATAGTGAAAGGTTAGGGTTACGGCGAGATGTATAAAGACAGGGAGTTTGTAACGGCGAAGCTGATGGAGAAGATGATGGGGGTTAGCGGAATAGTGGGTTGGATGAGGGCGGTTGGAGTTTGTTGATGGTTGCAAGAGATGAAGGATGGCCGTGTAGGATTGAAGAGAGGAAAGTGGGTATTTGAATTGAAGAAGATGACAGGGAGTGTGAGGGTTTGTTCCGGTGAAGATGAAGAATGGAAGGGTGATGGTGCTGGAAACAGGTTGAGGGAAAATGACGGAGGTGAGATTTGGAGCGGATGAGACGGCGAGGCAGCAACGAAGCTGATGGAGTTTGGGGTTCCGAAAATAACAGCGGCGGATATGAGCTGGATGAGGATGTTATGGAGGTCGAAGGGTGAACGGACGAAGACGGAGGGTGACAGCAGAAGAAGGTGAGACGGAAACGGTGAAGAGGACAATGGAGGGAGAAGGTGAGCTGGTAGAGAGATTGAGACGGGTTGGTTTTCCGAAAGAGGAAGGAGGCGTGAGGAGATGGGGGTGAGGAAGAAGATGATTTTTTTATAATTTTTCTTTGTTTATAATTTTCTGATTGTTCCGTTGCCACAATGTTTTAATTTGGCCTCCACTCTTCCATTTCCCTCTTTTCAAAAAAATGTCCCTCCTATGATAGTAGCAAACAACCAAATATATAGTATAAAATCAGGTCTTACATAATTTTCAAAAATGCCTAAAATGCCCTCTAGGGTTAAATGGGCCACAAAATTGGATTGGGTAAAAATTAATAAGCCCAACAGTATTTTCTTTGATTTTTTTTTAGATAAAAATTTATACTTAAAATTGTTAAAAATGATAAAAGTTCGGACAATAAATTATCCGAAAAATAATATGAACACATTAAAATAAACTACGAGTATCAAAGATTGAAGAAAAATTATCAAAATAATAAAAATCGAAATAAAATAATAATACCAAATACCCGGTTATAAAATACTCACAGTTAAAAACGAGTCTTCAAACTGTATCAAAAAATCAGGGAGATCACAATTTTATGATTTACGCGATACGTAAATTAATAAAACAGCGAGTAAAAGATGAAAACTTGAAATATTTTCTCCGTTAATTTTCGCACAGTATCGAAACATTTCTAACAGTCTGTCTACAAAACCGAAATATTGATATCATCGACATATAAATAATTTGAAACAACGCAATAAACAGGCAGAGAGGTAAAAATGCATGAAGTAAGATAACAGGTATTTTATAATTAAAACAATGCAAACATCGATTTAAACTGACTTTTGGTCAATTCAAATACGACGATATGATGCATATGCAGTGAGTGAATGACTGTTTTTTTTATAATATAAATACAAATGCAAGTAGAAAAATAGCAGGGTAAAATTTAGGGTGCAACAACAGTTTCATCTTCTATTGCCCCTATGTCTATTGGACCAGGGGCAGCTAATCGAACAGGTGGCGCCTATCGAACATGCGTTGGGGGAGAACCCAAAAAATTACACAAACGTGTTAATTGGCCAATCACCTATCGATTCGTTTCAACAAACTGCCTATTAGTCTCAACCGACTCTTTTACTATAGGATTAAATACATTACCTATTTGGTTAGTTAACATATTAACCAACTCATGGTTATTATCATCCATTTGTTGCCTTAATACCACTACTGAAGTGTTAGTAAGAGGCGACACTACAGGCTGAGAAGGTGCTCCTCTACTAAGGTTGCCTCTATTATTTCCCCCTGGTGTAGATCCTTGTAAAGGAGAACTTGTATTTTGAACATTATCTAACACCATTGTTGCACTTGAAGTCGACTAATAACCTGACATTAAGGAATACAGTATTCCATAAAGAGGATTTGTAGTGCCAAAACAAGGCACTACTTGTGGGATTTCAATTGTAGTCATCGTGGCTCTTGGACTCACCGGCTGAGTCTAAGGAATAGGTGCAATGATTGTGGTCGAAATTGAGGCAAGTGGTGGAGGTAATGGTGCAACCTGAGAAACTACTAAATCTGTCGAACTTAATGTTCGTGACGGAACTTAGCCAACATTACAGTTAGTCATCTTGGGTGTACGTCTCCTAGTTGGTGGTTTATTATACTCTTTAGTTAAACTCCCACTTCTAAGTCTCATACATCTATGACATCTAACCACTTATACTTAGCACTAGTCCCACAGGGCATGCCAATTTGTTTACTGTGGAAAATAGTAAACAACCGCTGGTCTTCCCAAAGTCCTAAAACTAAGGGTCACTCGCAAGATCGACTAGTTGATCTTAAGACATGGGCTAAGGTTTATTGAGATTGTACTAGTTCTGTCGAAATATTTATCTAGTAAACGGTTTTCTAAGACTAAGGGAACCAATACAATGACTTTCCACACTATAGTTAGACTTAATTCGACTGACTGGTGACTCTGACAGAAGGAGTCTAAACGAATGAACAATTAACAATCTGATTCTTCATAATATGATTTGTACCAACTACGGTGACTCGTGACCGACAGAAGGCTGTGATCCCCACACTTGTTCTAAACGAAGTAGGCGTCGATTGACTCTTTTGTTAACTCGAAGCTTGTTACGAAAATAGAATCAACATAAATGATAACGTAGAGAGACAAGTGAAAAGTAAATAAAATGCATGTAAAAGATTCAAAGGAAATGACTGAAATGTAAAGGTTTTGTATTGAAATAAAAGTGATAATTCACGTACATCAAGCACTCTTGAACTCTTTGCTTCCTGACGCTCGGAACAAACATAGTTTTTGCAAGTGATTTGAGTATATAAGTGAACACCCTAAAATTACATTGAAACTACTTATTTATAGTATTTACAAAATAACTGCCCTAAAGCTATCAACGGATGAAGTTCAAACTCTAAGATAACCGCTTCATCAGATGTTGCCACCTGTTTGGCGCTAAAACATGTTATAAACTGCTGAGTATGTGCTTGGGGATTTTGAATTTTGAATTTCCCACTTCTAACTAAACTCAACCGCTTCTGGCTTGCTTCGAACATATGCTTCCTCTTTGACACAAAGAAACAACAAAATTCTTCTAAGTCCAGAATTCCTTATGATCGACAAGACCAAAATCGACCCTCTCCACGCTCTGGTTGATTCAACCAAATTTCTTCACATTTTGGCATATTCTTCTCATATTCATCTCAATTGTAACCTGATATTATTTTCGACCATTGTTTTCTTTACTACATCAAAACCAACTTTCAAACACTTAGTTCCTAGTTCTTAAAGGGTCTCTATTTCAGGAAGTCACCCTTAAATTATAAGAACCTCTGCATTCAATACACGTGCTTGAATACCTTGAGAATTTTCAAGGTAACAGACACCAATTATCATCTTCAAAGATCAGGGGCTTCAGAATCTTTATAATCTCAAAATGAGCTTTTTCTCCTGACTCCATCTCTCTTACACATTCGTCTATGACGTCTAGCAGATAACATGTATCATCTATATCTAGGGCTTGTAGGAACTACGTCAAGATAAACTCGATTGTCTCTTCTCTAACTTCAAAAGTTAGATTTCCTCTCTTGACATCTATAATAGCTCCAGCAGTGGCTAAAAAAGGTCTTCCTAGTATTACAGGGGTAATGTTGTCCTCTTTAATGTCCATAATGATGAAATATAGGGATATAGGATTGACCTATGCGTACTAGAACATTTTCAAGAATTCCTACGGGGTATTTGACAGAACGATCCACTAGTTGTACTGACATCTTAGTCAGTCTTAATTCTCCCATATCAAGCTTTTTGCATATGGATAAGGGCATTACACTGATACTAGCGCCTAAGTCGCATAGAGCTTTGTCTATGACAAACTTACCTCTATTACAGGGTAAAGAAAAACTTCTGGGATCTTTTAGCTTCTGAGGCATTTTGTTCTAAATGATTGCGCTACACTTGACAGTGAGTGTAACTATTTCGTTATCCTTTATCTTTTTCTTGTTAGACAAGATTTCTTTAAGAAACTTAGCATACTTAGAGTTAGAAATACATCAATCAAATCATTTTAGAAAATTAGGTAACAAAAAAATGTTAAAAGAAATATAACATTCCATTTGCATTGAGGAGTCCTCATCCCTTATTAATAGATACTCGAAAAATTGAGCAAGATAATACACACTGCTCGCTCTTGTGTTCTCATGTGACGTCCCATATCTCATAAGGAGAACAATAACTCTTTCAAATGTGCAAACACCGGGGAAAAATTAAAAACTCCATAGTAAACTATCTAACAAAAGAATAAGTTGTGTTACCTTGATAAAGATCTTTCTCCTACATTGTGTTTCTAGAGCTTCTGTCTTAGATTGTGTTTACAGAGATGTGATTCGGAACGAATGAATCTGCTTAGGTGCAAGCCATTCTTCTTCATCATCATTTTTCTTGTGTATTGAAAATATGGAAATGGAAGTCTTAAACATTTTCTAAGGACCATTTCCGCAGTACTTCCATGTTGCAGGTCTCCATGTATCAGTAAGTGATATCCTTGATAAAAAAGAAGGCCTGGATGTATAATTTCAATGATTGGTATGTCAAAAACTAAAGTAAAGATGAAATGGAACCTAAAGTGTCTAGCATAGAAATGTTATATCGATACTAACCTAGTTTGATGCAAGATCAGCAACCGTATACTTAGGATCAACAATCTTCAAATAAATTTATCGTCTCTTCAATAATCTTTTCAACCAGTTCATTTTGAAGCCTGAAAAAGAATCAAGATATATAAAATATATCAGAAAACGAATCAAGATTGTCTAACTTTGTATCTATTTAACTTATGTATCAATCTGGCCTTATAATTTAAAAGAGTTAACCATAAATTTGTATATGTTGAAGAATGTTTTAGTAAACTATAGTTTGAAGTGGAAAAGACTAACTTATCACGTATATTCCGTCGAGAGGTACCACCAGTTGCTTGTCTAAGAGCTTCCCTCCATCGTTGAACTTTCTCAAATTCTTAGAGAATACCATAAATAAAATCTGAGAGTGTTCGATTCCACAGAAGAGTCGGGTCATATGGATTCACTTGTATCATCCTAGTTCCTGTGGCAAATCTAGCTACAGTTGTTCCAAAGATTACTCTCACGAAGAAACAGAAAATTGAATTTAAGTAAACCAAATAGAGATCATATAACACACAAAATAAAATTGCTTGAGGAAAATTAGGGTTAGCCATTGCTCCATTCTGTAGATAGAGTTCATCTACGTCTAGTTCACCAACCTCTAATACTCCGCCCTTAACCACATGCATAAACAAACCCAAACTAAACCCTAAACATTTTAACTAATCCAAAATCTATTGACTAATCAAAACTAACCAAAAATTAATTAACTACCTTCGACACCAGTTTTAGTTTCAAAGAAGGACTATCAGTGTGAGAACCAACTATATGAAATCCATTTCCAGCAACATATTTGAGAAGAAAATTGAAAAAGTATTGAATGAAAAGGAGTTGTTAGAGTGAATATTGGGAACAAATGTTTCTCTTCTAAAAAAAATGGTTGGCCCATTGTTTCCAATTACAATTTACAATGACTATAAGATTAATTTCAATTAATTAATAATGGAATTAAAAAATTATAAAATGCATCAAAAAATTTGGGCATGCCACATCAAACATATTGAATGTCAAATCTCTATAAATCAAGTATTGTTCAAAAAGTCAATTTTACCCCTTATAATTAGATTGGATTAGACATTTAATCAAGGGGTTTATCGTGTAATTTTGAGGTACTTTTGTTTTTATATATTTATAATAGATGAGTGCATACTGCATTAGAATATATCAGGTAATAAATAATTAATTAGTGTTACTTTAGCAATATCCACTAATATAATAGTTCTTTAAAATTTGTGTTTCATATTCTATATTTTGATTATTTTAATCTATTAAAAATTCAAAAATAATCGAAAATTTATATATGTTAGAGAAAGTTAGCAAAGTTTAAATAGTAAAACAATGCAATTTTCGATGCTAGTGACCCATGAGTAAAATTTGAAAATGTGATTAATACAATTTAATGCAACTATAGTAATTATTCGAATGCAAGGGAAGATATATTAAATATCAAATGCAACAATAAAATTTAAAATCAATCATTGCTTACAATTTCATTAATGAACTCAACAACTTAATTATACATTGACTTATGGAACAATAGATGACCAAAAACCAACAACACACAGAGCATTATAAAAATAAATTTTATTTAGCATTGACATGCACGACCTAACCAATTTTCCTAAAAACTTAAGTCAGAACTACTCATTAGCAACATTCGCAATTTTAGGAGGGGTAGAACGATCAAAATCTTTGATATCTTCCAGGCTACAAACATAGAAGAATGTGCATCAAAATGCATTGATTAAGATTGCATCATTCCAGGCTACAAACTTTTCTTCGATTAAGATTGCATCACTAGGTACTAATATTGCACACTAAGGATATCATAAGAACACTAATCCACAATTGTGTAGTCATAAAGCTTTCCTTCTATACAAACCAATCTAAATCATGTTATTATGCATAAGCTTAACTTACTCATCCTTCTTTTAGCTCTCTTTCATTCTAGCACAATCACATTAAACTCGTTATCTATTCATACACATTAAACTTGTTAGTGATTATGATCCCTATCTTGTCAAAATTTCATTATTAACACTTTAGCAACAACAAAACTTAGAAGGCTTCACAACCGTTAGGCTAAGTGACCAGGTGAGGGTCACCTAACTTAGAAGGTGAATTCCTATTCAAATTTCTTATTAAGCACGGAACTATTCACTTATTTGCATCAGCTTAATTACTTAGTGTGTGATTCTAGATGGTGATGACTTCTAGATGAACTATGTAATAACTGGTAAAGGATGAGCATTCAATGTTATGTCATAATAGGTATTCAAATTGATTTCCATATTTAGGAGACTTAAGGTGTTAAAACGATACCGACCTTGTGAAATTTTCCCAAGTCTCCACAAACTAACCTCAAATTAATCTCCAACTTAAAACTTTCAAAGAATTGCAAAGTGTTTTCTAATTTTTTTCACACTTAAAAGAAAAGAAACAAAGCAAAACAAAAACAAAGAAATCAAAACAAAAACAAATAAAAGAGATTATTTTCTCCCTCACACTTAAAATATGCATTGTCCTCAATAAAAGAACATAAATATAAAATAAGAGTGAGAGAAAAGAAAGAGCACACCTGAGTAATCAAGGTGGATATGTGATTACATAAGTAGCCTTTTCCAATGAGAGCTCTTCTACAACTTCCTCTTCCAATGTGGAGTTCTCATGGAATAGCTTGAGGAGGTGACCATTGAGTTTGAAATTTTTATCAGTGCCTTCTCATTTTATTCTAGGATCAAAGAATGTTCTTCTAAAAGTAAAAGTGTCAAATGCGCACATGAAAGTGATGTCATTCCCCACAACATAAAAGATCAATGGTTGAAGGCGCTGCCTCAATGCTTTTGAATCATCTGAAAGTACTCTGTACATACACATTGACGAGCTAATATCAAGAATATCATCCAAGGTCCATCCAATTCCCTTTTTTATGTTTCTTCAAAACCTGCAAAAGCTTATTTTTTGATCAAAATCAAGGTTAGAAGAAATTGTAACCAAACATTTTTCATTCCTCTCTAAATAAGCATATTTTAGATTTTCAAGAAGTGGTTTCATCTCTAGGGAAGGTGCGTGTTCAATGGACTGTATGGTTGGGGAAGCCAGGATGTCAATAACTTCATCTACATGAACAACTTTATTTGCAACCTCATGTACAATAAGAATGTCAACTTGCAAGGCAACTTCAATTTTAGCACAAACAAAGCAAATTTTAGTGTCAATACAAACATCACAAGAGTAAACATCATCAAAATCAGACAATGATGGAAAATCAACTGCAAATAAATCAATAAAAGTATCGTCAACAGTCTCATAAAACAACTCTATTGGAAAAACAAAATTCTATTCTAAGGGTTGTTGGTTTGATCCTTGAGCTTGCTGCATGACATTAATCGAAATGACAAACTGTTCAACCTGTGTTTGCAAAGTCTTATAATTATAATCTATTTGTTGTTGAAACTGGAGATTATTTACAATCATTTGTTTAACAATGTCTTCTAGTGAAGGCCCGAAAGGTGCACACAACCTGGAATTCTTTCAGATGTTTATGCGGATCCTCGCTTGCAAGACCATTAAACTTTGACAACAAGTGTATTAAATCTGATTTTAATTCAAAATGTGCATCAGCTAAAAGATAGTCAAACATAAACTATTATTGTTCACATCAGGGACAATCAACTGCCTCAAAATTCTTTGTTCAGCCATGTTATCAACAAACACAGAAATACCAACTATGTCCCAAACAAACACAAACACATAGAAAGAAGGAAAACAATTAAAATAAATTTATAAAAATACAAAAGCACCAAATTTAATCTAATGAACTTAAATAAGAATTTTGAGATTTTTTTCGACAATATAAAAATAATAAAAAATTAATTAAATTAGAAAAGAGGAATTATATATTTAATAAATAAATATATATTCTTTTTGTATTTACGATAAAAGGATTTAATATTTTTATCGGATGGATTGAATTATACATGTTTGGCCCATAAACACTCCATGAATAACCCGAAACCCATAAACCTATTTTTTCTAACGCAACCAAAAAAAAACCTAGCCACCCCAAATAACCCCTAAATCATCATCATATACTCGACCAATCTTCAATCCAGCTTCGATTTCCAAGAGCTTCTTGTTTTGTCTCTAACCTTCAACACAAAAACCTCGTCTTTCTTCTTACAACATCAGATTCTGAGATTTCCTCACTGTAGCTTCTCCACTCATCCACACTTAATTGGTAATCCTTTACAACATTTGATGTTTGTGAAATTGTTATTATTTTTTTTTGTATGAATCATTCAGAATTGTGTTGGATTTTCATATGCTCATGCTATTGATTTGTGCTTTTTTAGCTACATATTTGTATTTTCAATGAAAAATTGCATTATCAGTTACTATATAGTTTTAGGGTTTTACTCCAAAACTGAAATTTGAGGATTTAATCTATAAATCTCTGAAATCTGTAGGGGCTTCTTGCAAATTTTCCTGATATAACAAAATTTTCTATAGCAAAAGAATAATCAATGTCTATATTTGGTTGTTGATTTGTCATATTCAGTTTTCTCACTGCAAGTAGCAGCCAGCCAAAATGTCGCGGAAGGGGTTGATGGAGCAAGACCTGAGTAAGTTGGATGTGACAAAGCTGCATCCGCTTTCTCCTGAGGTCATATCTCGCCAGGCTACTATCAATATTGGTATAATATATTTTTGTCACCACATTAGGCGAATTTTGATATTTGCTTCAATCACATTAGAGTACGGAACTTCAACAAGTTTACCATTACAATTGCACAAGCTTCTTTATCATGATGCTGATGGGTAATGAAAATTTTCCTTGCAGGCACCATCGGTCATGTGGCACATGGAAAGTCAACTGTTGTGAAAGCAATATCAGGTGTTCAGGTATGCCCTTGTATGAAGTTTTTTTCTACTTTCTTTGGGGGTTATCTAAGTATGGCGGTGTATAAACGTATATTGTAATTGGTTAATGTGTAATTTGTGGTACATGGTATTCGGTGTTGAATTTTCTACCCTTTTAATTTGCGTTTTCAGCTTTGATAAAGTATTATAGATGACCATGCTATATGTATTTTAATGCATTTTCCTCAAGCTTTGTAATGGATAGTTATACCATTGACCTCTCACTTCATAATGGATAGTTATACCGTTGACCTCTCACTTCCCATGCAGACTGTGCGTTTTAAGAATGAGTTGGAGCGTAACATTACAATCAAGCTTGGTTATGCAAATGCAAAAATATACAAGTGTGAAGATGAACGGTGTCCAAGGCCTATGTCCTACAAGTGGGTATTATTTTAGATTTGTTCTTTTAGCATTAATTCATTAATCATTTGGCGATGTCATAACTTTTTTCTCTCTTCTGCAGGGCTTATGGAAGTGGAAAGGAAGATAATCCTATGTGTGACGTACTAGGGTTTGAAAATTCCAAGATGAAATTGCTGAGACATGTTTCTTTTGTTGATTGCCCAGTAAGTTCTCGGACCATCATTTGTTATTTAGATCTGTTTTATGCACAATCATGAAATATGTTTTTCATATTTCTATATGTCCTGAACCATCCTTTTTGTCAGGCAGGTATCTTTCTTGTACAGGTGTATGATAGTTTTTTGTTTCATAATTTTTGTAGGGACATGATATTCTCATGGCTACTATGCTTAATGGAGCAGCAATCATGGACGGTGCTTTGCTACTCATTGCTGCTAACGAAAGCTGCCCGCAACCACAAACTTCTGAGCATTTAGCTGCTGTGGAAATTATGCGTCTACAACACATAATTATCCTTCAGAACAAGGTAGACTTGATTCAAGAAAATGTGGCAATCAACCAGCATGAAGCTATTCAGAAGTTCATTCAAGTAAGTTTTCTACGGAGAGGTTTATTTATACAAATGAATCCCTTTTCAGCAACATAAATAACATACTCCCCTTTTTCTTGGTGTTTTACCAGGGAACTGTTGCTGATAGTGCACCAGTAGTACCTATTTCAGCACAATTGAAGTATAATATTGACGTTGTGTGTGAGTACATTGTGAAAAAGATCCCTATCCCTGAACGTAACTTCATTTCTCCACCTAATATGATAGTAATTCGGTCATTTGATGTCAATAAACCCGGTTATGAGGTTGATGAAATAAAAGGAGGTGTAGCTGGTGGAAGTATTCTGAGGGTAAGTTTTTCTTTGTATTTCCATTTTCTGTTGTGGTTTTTTGTTTAAACAATTTAATATGTTATGATGAGTTTTCAATTGGGCGAGGCCAAATACTCGTTTATTACGGGCCAAGTTTTGTGGCTAGACATTTGATACATTATTTTTAAACACATCTTACAATATGTTATTTGCAGGGTGTTTTAAAGGTCAACCAATTCATTGAAGTTCGACCTGGAATAGTTGTTAAAGACGAGAGTGGAAACATCCGATGCACACCCATTTACTCCAGAATAGTTTCATTATATGCTGAACAAAATGAGCTTCAGTTTGCAGTTCCTGGAGGCCTTATCGGTGTTGGAACAACAATGGATCCCACTTTGACTCGTGCTGACAGGTTGGTAGGGCAAGTTCTTGGAGAGGTTGGATCACTGCCTGAGGTTTATGTTGAGCTTGAGGTACGCACGTGGCTATGCCATAGGGTCATGGGTGTTTATATTTTTTCTGTTATGAATCATGAAAGATGAACTATGCACATGGTCTTGCAGGTAAACTTTTTCTTGCTTCGACGACTTCTTGGTGTCCGGACAAAAGGTTCGGAGAGACAAGGAAAAGTTGCAAAGCTGGCGAAAGGAGAGATGCTTATGTTGAACATAGGATCAATGTCTACAGGTGCCAGAGTGGTTGCTGTGAAGAACGATTTGGCAAAATTGCAACTTACTTCCCCTGTGTGCACCAGCAAGGGTGAGAAGATTGCTCTAAGTAGACGTGTTGAGAAGCATTGGCGTCTAATTGGTTGGGGCCAAATCCAAGCTGGAATCACCCTTGAAGTTCCTCCTGCCCCCATTTTGAGTTGAAAGAAAGACGGATCAAGAGACAGCTACAACCTTTTTATAAAAACTTGAGATGAATTTAGGTATGTGGGAAGGGAGAAAACTGTTGGGAACCATTTTTGTGAGAAGGAGAAGATTGTCAATTTTTTGTTTTCACATTGTTGTTGGTTACCTATTGTTGAAATTGTATGTTGTGCTGATTGAGTTTAGAGTGCGAGTAAGTGTCTCAGCCATCACTTTTTTTCATTCAATTGTCACCTTAGTAATAATTGATTATTTCATAATTCATACTGTAAACATGTCCAAGCAATGGTTGAAAATTTTAAGAGTGTTACACTGTCTAGTCGTTATTGCTAAGCTTTCTCACACAATCCATGCTGTTGAATGTGGAAACGGATGACAAAGTCTTGATAGTGGTTAACCTTTTCCATCATTAGTTATCATTTTTGGATTTATAATCACCATTATGTTCCTCCTTCACACTACTACCTTCATTGACATGTGAAACCCTCATCAGTTTGTTCCACTCTATTTTGGGCGAAAGGTGAAGGTTTTACTGTTATTTAGAGGCTTCAATGATATAATGCTAAGCAATAGAGCCATGAGCCAAATTTGATAGTGGGTAAAAAGCAAGAAGCTCAAATGGTGGTTGGAACTATCTTGCCCCAAATGGTGGTGGGCTGTCAAGGGCTATCAATGGCGGTGGGCTGCGGAGGGCTATCTTCATCTTCACCCATGAGATTTCATTGCATTTTAGAAAGCCATCTTTCGCAAAACTTCTTTCCATCATTCTTCCAAATTCTTCCAAAATCACCATCATTGTTCACTATTATTCTTCATCTATTTCTTAACCTTTCTCATCCATTCACAACTGAGTTCTCCTATGTTTTATTGTGTTGTTTTCTTTTTCTTTTATTAGCAGCCATGAATTCATCTTTTGCAAGTTTGACACAAACTTTCAACAAAAGTTTTTGTTTTTTTTTTTAAATCTGTTGATAATAATATTGACATTATAACTAGGGGGTGACAAAATAGGTCGGGTCCACCTGCACATACCCCTGCACATACTAATATGTACGTTCTGTCCCGTCTCATTCTTTTTATAGACTATTGCAGATGTGGTGATTAACATGAAAATTTATAATTTTAGACATAATTTTTTTTTTTGTGAAACGGAGTAAATTTTACATTGCACTCTTAACAAAGTCCGTCCGTCTCCTTTTTGCGGAAAGGGAAATACCACCCTTCAACAAAAAGAATGACACGAGTTAAGAAACATCCGTCCGTTGGAGATAAATAGAGAAGTTAAACTTTGCTGAAAAATGCTCCTAATGCTGTTGGGGTTAATGAACTATCAATAGTTGGAAGGGGAAATTTTTTTTAAAGCAAATGATAGACAGGATGATAATGATGTTGTGGAAGTTAGTGAGGATGAGACAAACACAGATGTAATTTAATCATTTTGTTTAAGTTTGTTTACATTTAGAAGTGATTTAGTATTTTTGAATACATTTATAATTTTTGATTTTGATGGGAAATATATTTTTTAAAACCCACCTCCTAACAATGTTATAATAAGTGAAGGATCCATGAATAAGGAAAGATATAGTTTCATAAATCATAAATAAATTATATTTTTTGCTTTTGAAAATTATGAATTCAATTCAGGTATCAAATCAATAGCAAGTGTTACAAGTCACAACTGTTACTCAGTTTTAGAGCAACTCCAACGGCAGTTCGTTGAAGCATTGCTACAGCTTGGCACAATCAAAAAACCACTTTTCACTATTGGAGATAAAAGTTTTTTCTCCCGCTGGCGCTACGATTGCAATAGGATACAATGTAATTTTGATGAAAACTAACAGTAGAATAATCTTTTCTAATAATAGTTATATATGAGTTAAAATTGTGAGATTCAGAATGAGTTTTTTAAAATTGTATTATTGAAGTAAAATGAGTAACATAATTGAAGATGCTCTTATATTATAAGTTTTATATTTTACATTTATACTCTTTTCTTATTTTTTTAAATTTATATTTTTTATACTATTAATAAAGAATAACTTTACAATTTTTCTTTTTTATACAAATTTTTTATTCTTTTAATACATGCGAAAAATTTAAAATAGATTTATAATAATAAAATGAGGAAATATATTAGTATATTGATGGACCATTGACATGTTCAAATAAAAAATATTCTTGATAAAATATTATATTACAATAACTAAATACAACATAAAGTATATAAAATATCAAATACAATGGAAACAAATAGCATCCATGTCCAAAAAGAAAAAAAAATCCTTATTCTTTACAAACTACAAAGAATACAACAGGAAAGAAACAAGAGAGCTAAAAAAAAATAGTGGTATGGTAACAACAATAAGCACACTATGTATGTTGTATTAATGAATGAGAAGTTAAAAGCAGATATCTATGGCACAGCAGCAACATAGAGCAGCACAACATCCCTTCCAGAAACCATCACCTCTGCTTGTTGTTTGATCCGGAATTCTTTGTTGAGGGTAGCTTTCAGAACCATCTTTGGAAGGGTAACCCATAGGTGGTGGGGCAGTTACATATTGAGAAGTAGAATAAGCTTCAGCTGGTGGTGGATATGATATAGGTGCTTGTTGCTGATTGTTAAAGTAACTCATGATGTTGTTGATGATGAAGTTGATTATAATAGAAGTTATGTGAATGAAAATATAGAGAATGAGAAATGTTCATGTATATATAGAAAAGTGTTGAATGAGAAAAAGACGAATGACGTGTTGGATAAACGCGTTAGAGGGCGTGGGAAAGAAAAGATTAAACGAGTTTGATACGCTGTTTGCTTTGCTTTGTGACACATTGATTCTACTGATTATTATTTGTTTATTATTATGCTTTTCAAACGATTATTCAGTTCAACTGCCACGCGTTTGCGTCCAAAATATTCAACCCTTTCTAGATTGTTTGGTCTCCAATAAAGACTGCTTTCTGCACCAATCTTAACTCAAAAGTAACAAAGATCAAGAGCATCTACTACCTGGGAGAAGAAAAATGATACACCTTAATGTCTTCCAACAAAGAAACAGCCATGGATAGAAAAGTCACAAGAATGGATCTGCAATCCGAAAGAGAAAGACGTCCTACCGAAGTCACTTTCAAGAAGAAAAAATAGTTCTATCTGTCAGATCATGCATAATAACGGTCAAACTTGAGAAAATAACATTGTTTTACACCACAAAGTGGGAAAGCAAGGCCAAATCCGCTCTAAATCTAGACATAATTTTATGGGACTTAACTAACTCAAACAAGTAAATTGGTTTTGTGAGATTTCTTTTGGATATATCTCAAGTATTTTTCGTAGATCAAGGATATACAATCTAAAACAAGTAAATCAAATCTCCATCAACATTAAAGTTTCTAAATTTATTGTTAAACTAATTTAGGATACTTGAAGATTTGTTCCAAGATTTAAGGGGATATTTTCTACACCAATCATCTTGTGGATCAAGGAATAATTGGACAGAGATTTCAAAGCCCATATCAGTTGAAGGCTTATAAAAGGAAGACCAAGACCTAGGGCAGCGTAGTTCTGCATATTATTGTAAAGAGTTTTTCATGTTCCTTTTAGTGTGTGTCACCCATGTATCGAAAGATACTATGTGGTAGACTGTATGTTACTTGCTTGTCAAGTTATTGTTCTCACTCGAAACTGTGAAGCAAGAGTTGAATATTGTTCTTGGAGGAAGCTATTAAGCAACTCTAAGTATTGTTCTTGATCAAAGCTTTTAAAAAAGATCAATTATTTTGTTCTTAATCAAGGGGTGTATTGATTAAGGTGTTGTTTGTATTTGAAGTGTGATATTCATTTAGGTGAAAGTCCGTTGATACAGTAACTGGGACTGAGACTGTTAGACATCGATGCAGTGATTGGAGGTGAGATAAGATTTCTCATATCTAGGGAGGACCTAGGTAGAAGTTGCACGTGGTAGTGATTAGGATGGAAAGTTGTAAACATGAGATTGTTTAGGCTTTGAACTGATACTATAGTGGAATTCCTTCCTTACTTGGTAGCCCCCAGATGTAGAAGATTGTTTAAAATCTTTTACCACCAAGAGAGCCTTGTATCTTCTTAGAGAAGTACGCTAATCTTTCTTAATCTGATAAACCCATATATTCTTCAAAGCTATCTTACTCTTTGACAACTTCACTAACTCAAAGATATTATTCTCACAAAGTAGTTGCATTTCATCCTCCTTGGCATCCATCCAATCATTTTTTTCTCATCCTCCAAAGATTCTTTAAAGCTTTTGGGTTATCCATCATCGGTAAGAAAAACATGTGTTCGAAGGGTATTGAATGAATGACATTTTATCACGAATAGACCGCCTTAACATCATTAGAAGTAACTAGTTGCTCAACACTTTCAATCTCTCAATTAACCTCATTTTCAACAACGTCTTCCGTAGCACTTACACCAACAATATCATTAGGATTTAAAACATTATAAACATCCAAATCCATGTCTTGATTTTGAATTGGAACATCTTCGAAAGTGATTGGTGTTGGAGAAATAATATTTGAGTTCGTATCAACCATTTCTTCATCTTCAAAAATCAGATCTTTATTCTCAACTCTGTCGATGTCCTCAATGGTATAATCCTCCATGAATACGACATCACAACTACAAATAAGTTTGCATTGAACGGATAAAAGAATAAATACCCAAACTCATAAAGTACATACCCAACAAACACACATTTCTTCAAATTCTCATCCAATTTCAATCTTCCATCCTTCGGAATATGCACATAAGCCTTGCACTCAAATACCTGAAGATGGTCGTAGGAAAGATCTTTACCACTCCAAACATGATTTGGAACATCAAAATTCAACAGAACGCGTGGAGTGAGGTTTAAAAGATGTATAACCATGCTCAATGATTCCCCATAAAATTATTTTGGCAACTTTGATTGAGAAAGTAAACATCTCATTCTTTTCCCAAAGTTCTAGTCATTCTTTCAGCTAATCCATTCAATTGTGGTGTCTTTGGAGGAGACTTTTGATGACATATACCTTGATATTGACAATACTTGTCGAAAGGTCCAACATACTCTCTCTCGTTATCGGTTCAGATAAAATTGAGCTTCTTCCCCATTTCTCTTTCAACCGATGCTTGAAATGACTTGAAGGTATCTAACAGTTGATCTTTCGTTTTCAAGATATAAGCCCATGTTTTTCGAAAACAACCATCAATGGAAGTCCCAAAGTAATATCCACCACCAATTGACCATGTCTTCATCGGACCACACACATTGAAATGTATTAAATCCAACACTTCTGATTTCCTCTTTGGTTCGGTTGACATAAAAGATACTTGCTTTTGCTACCCGCCAAATAATACGAACACTTTCTCAACTTTGCACCGAAAACAACATACAACACATTCTTTTTTGAAATAATGCTCAACATTTTCAATCATATGACCCAAGTAACACCCCAATTCTACCCCAAGTAATTATTCAATAAAATCAGAGTATATACAAATTTTTTCAACATAATCAGGATGTCACATTTTTTCAACGTAAACGCTTAAATATATCATTTTTATTCAAACGGATACATAAAAATTTTAAAGGGGAGGAAACTAACACAACACATAAGTATTAGTCTTCAAACATAAACAACTTCATTAATCACACAACGGAGTCATAATAGTTTTACAAACGAAACATAGCATCTTATGAGTCTTAAACAACATCAACAAAATACGAAAAGTGTTCATTCCCCCCGAGTGCTACGTATCAGAGCAACGACACTGAACTCGAACTAAAAACGATAACGACTACTTGATGTGCGATCGAACAAATGTGTCTAACGGTATCTTAACTGCAAGTGCACAACCTATCGCGGTAGTAATAAAAAGATGTCGAACCCACAGGGACTTCGTAATCACTCTAGTGCTATAAAAGTTTGCTAATTTAGCTAAGGCGGGTAATGTCTACTTTTCTTACTTTCGTAACAAAAAGGTTTATTTTTAATTATAAAAAGTCATAACCAGAATTTAAGTTGATTAAGGTTTTTAGCTTAGGAATAATTAAATGCCTACTGTCATTACTACTACATACCGACACAGGAAATTTAGCTAGCCATGGTTATTAAATCAAACACACAGGAAACATAATTGGAAAACAATAAAGCATGCATTTTGAATAAATAATGGAAACTTATCATAAATAATTAAATTGTACTTAGAATTAAATGCAATTAAAAACCTGAAATACAATAATGCTCATCACGTCCTTCTTTCACAAATCGAAAATTCGGAACTTCGGAATCGGAATAATAATCAAGGTCTGTGGCTTAAATAAATCCTAACTAAAAATAACAATTTCATAATGTTGGAAATTGCTATTGGACAGTACAGAAACAAAGGGAATTAAAAGCAAGAACAAAATGTAAAACTGGAAAATGGGTTATGATTTCGGCAGAGCTTCCGCAAGGCAATTTGAAAAATAAACTCTGTGCTTCTTCCTTGGAACTCCTAGTATTTATAGAGGAAACAAAAAATAGCAGTTGGAATCTCATCATGGGCTTTGATTTGAATTGTTGAGAAAAAGTAGGAATGTGGGCGTGAGTTGTGGTTGAGAGTTTTTAGGAGTCATTGAAGACTCTTCCTTTGCTTGCCCACGTCTCCACGTTCTACATAAATTGAATGTAAGTGTTTTACGGTCGTGGAGGGTGTGTGAAGACCCTTCTTTGAGAAGTAGCGCGTTACGGTCGTGTCAAGTATGTGACGAGCGTAACACGTCTTGGTAATGCATTACGACCGTGGCAAGCATGTGACGAGCGTCACATCAGCAAAATCTGCAGAATTTTGTAGATTTGTTCTTTTCCTTCTGATCTTGCATGTTGACTTTGTTTATTTGCTCTTTTCTGCTAATTTGACCTGAGATATGTAGTCCCTGCAAAAAGACATGAAAACTCGAAATATTCGGGAGTTAAATGGATCGATGTGATATTAAAACGGGCTAATTTCATAGCAAATATATGATACGATTTCTTGTTATCAAATTCCCCCATACTTAAACCTTTGCTTGTCCTCAAGCAAATAAGCATTTAGAAAGTCAGACAAGTTTTTATCAGACGCATACGCCTAGTATACCTTTTGTTTTCAAAATAATCACAAGAAATCAAACGCTAGTTCGGCCGATATTTAAGTAAAACACTAACGATACGCTAATGACACAAGCAACAAGCTAGTCGTGGACTTCCATTTTAAACAAAGCGTTCAATTGTTCTGTTATAATTCAACCTAAAGTTTCTTGTACCTATTTCACCCGGTTTCGTTCTAGTGCAATCACATTAAGCCCATTGTCTTAGCACGCACGTAGTGGAGTAGCCGGTTAGTGACTTTGATCCTTTTAAGCACGGGGTCTGGTACACGAAGGTGGCAACCCTACGCGTATTTATCCGAATTAGAGGTTGTGGGGGATCGAGCCGTAGCACGCCCTACCAAGCTAGTATTTTTAGAAGTGAACCTACAAAAAGGTCCTCAAATAGACTCTTTGGAAGGGTTGACACCAACAAGTAGGTCAAGGTACTTGAACAAAAAAACTCCTTTTTGCAATGTATAAATCCTTCTCCCATTACCATAAACTTAGGATCCACATTAACTCCAATCAAACTATTCTCATAAAAATTCACCATAAGCCCATAAGTAATCTCAAAGTCCATGACAATAAATATAAAATTACATAGATTATCAACCCCCTCTCCCCAAGTGGAAAAACTTGCTTTAACTCTAGACATATATTTAAGGGACCTAACAAACTCCAACAAAAAATCGAGTCTTATAGATTAAACTAACTCCTAATTCAAATTTCTAAATTTTTTATATTGTTGAATTGCCTCCACCTCACAAGTGACAAAAAAGTAGACACCTTGATCCTTATACTTAACAAAGAGAATATCCAACAAGGCCTATAACCATGCAAACATTTTCAACTCTACTTCTCTTGAAGAGCCAGATTGACCATACATTTGTCCATAATACCCAAACTCCCTCATTCTCAGGCTTATAGACCTCTGACTAAAAAACTCAAGCAATATTTGATTTTACTTTAATGTCTCCCCAAAATAATCTCCTATAAAGTCTAACCAAACTTTTCTAGACTTTCGCCGGCATCTTTAGTAAAAAAAGAAAGAAAATGAAAATTGAACTAAAGGTCGAGTTTAAAATCATAACTGTCTCACCCTAACCAACATACATGTTACCCCAAAAACTCATCCTTTTTAGAAGTAATCCTACAAAGAGGTCCCAAAAAATATTAGAAGTTTTATCCGCACATTGAAGACACAAAATCATAAACTTTGAAGTTCCTACCTTGAAGGAAGAAAAAATACCTAGGATAACCACCCTACCAAACAAAACACTAAATGTTGACCAAATAACTTAAACACAATAAGGCATGAGGGTGAATTATGTTATTTGGTTTTTCAATTTTTTTCATAAAACAATAGACTTTATATTGAATGATCATGAGAAAATAGAAGAAGATAGTAAGCAGCGAAAAATAAAATGACAATGCCAAAATTTATTTTGGTCCAACCTTATATATGGCAACCTACTACATTCCCTAAGTGTTTCCTCTTGATATTTACCCTAATATCTCTTATTCTGATTCATCAGATGAATCTAAATCGTTGCTTTCATTTTTGAGACCTTTTGTTTCCTTCTATTTCATATTGAACTTGCTCATTTTGTATTGATTATTTTTATGAGTTTCTTGATGATTTGAAACTCATCTTATTCATAATTCTTTGGTATTTCTAAATCTTGATCTAATGTGTTTATAATTTCTCTTTTAATCTCAGTATATTCTTCATAGATCATTTCAAGAGTATCCCATATAAATATATATATATATATTAATTATGCTATACTTAAAAACATATATGTACTATCTAATGCTTAAGAAATTATCATCAAGTGCGTGACTTTTAAACCAAATTGCACTTTTTCTTTTTCCTCTATGGTCCATAAATCTCTATGTTTGTTTTCCACAATACTATCAATAATATGTGTGAGAGCAAAAAGACCATATTTGATTGAATCCCAAAGATCAAGATTAATAGCTTATATTTTTTCTTTCATTTTCGCTCTCCATATGATATACCTTTCACCATCAAATGGTGAAGGTTTATTTAAAGGAAGACTTTTATTAAGAGAAATATTTAAAGTCATCATACTATCTCCTAAAACAATTAATCTTATAATAGGAGTTATGCTCTAATGACCAAGTGCTTCGAATACAAGAGGGAGAGTGGGGGTTGAACTGTGTTATTTTATTTTTTTGAAAGATTTTCATAAAACGATTGATTTTAAAAAAATAAAAGAAGAATAAGTTAATGTTGCGAGCACAAAAGTATGTTGTAATTATCGTATCCATCGAGACTTCAAAGAACATTCAACAACTTTTAAGATTCTAAGTAGAGAAGGGTTTTATAGTTGTTTTGATACATGAAAGATAAATGACAAAAAGTAAAATGGAGGTTTTGGTGTTAATAGTTAGAAAGCTTGCTAGGGGTATATTTTGTCATACATATTTTTCATGCATAACCATCTGTCAATAATATAATCCTCTACTCAAATATTAATATTACCATATGATATTCTCATTTGTACGTACTGTCGATCTCAACATTGTGAGATCAATGGATTATATAATAGTCGATTTTATCTAGTGCGTGCTGGGGTTTTTAGGGTGTGTGAGAGGTTGATAGAATGAGAGAAAATGATTGGGTTGATTGATATTAGGTCTGATTACATTTTTCATTTTTCTGCAAGGGTCTCTTGCTAGGTGAGCTAGGGTTCCCTAGTCAAGAACTTATGATTTGTCTTTGGGCTTTCCTCTGGGCGCGCTAGACGAGACGTGGCATGATCATTTTGCGCCTAGCGAGCCCACTTTTTATTTTCATTAACAATCTGCTTTCATTATTGTGTTTTTAAGAGAAATGACTAAACTGAAGACTACTTTAATGCTAATATGTGCTCTAACGGCATATATTAAGAACTAAATATAGAAATGTATCTTTTGAAAATTATGCATTATATTTATTAAAAATTTATAATTAAATTTTTATTGCTTTTTTTCAATACATTTTCCAATTTTAAATTTTTTGTAATGTACCTTAAGGGCACATGTTATATCACCCTTAAAAAAATCGTAAAATAAGGTTGGACTGTCTCCCAAATACATGTTTAAGGTCAGTAGCTTGACAACTACCAATGTTATGCAATATCGATTACCTTCTAACGTACTTCACAAACTTTAATTTGACCTTTATTTCATCCTTGTCAATGTCCACGAGCATCTTTTCAACTTTCACATTTATTATGGTAGACAAGTTCAAGTAGAATATGGTTATGTGTAATATCTCCAAATATAAGTAACATAAATAAACAAAAATATCAACAGACAACCGAGACTTACTTGCCAGTTGTGTGGAAAACATGACACATGTTTAAAGAAGCTTCCACACCTCCATATGTTAAGCGAAACTTCTCAAGAGTTTTTGGACACGGTGAATTGCCTAATCACTACTATTATAATATATTATATTATATCATATTATATTATATTATAATATATTATATTATATTATATCATATAATATAATATATCATCATATATCATATCGATGTACCATTTCACATGTTAATTTTAAAAAACAAAAATGCTGTTTTGACACCAAAATATGACACTTATGGTATTTCATATATTGAATAGTAAAATATTACAATAATAAATATAATTTTTTTAAAAAATATAATTTTTATTTTTATTTTTAGATGAAGGGATATTAATATAAAATTGTGTGATTAACCAACTTTATAATTTTATTAACTAATATTTTATATTTTATTAATCAATTTATTTTAGCACTAAAAATAATTAGACACATACTGTTTACCAATTTTGTTTTATCACTATATATAATTAGACATATATTGTTTACGAAAACTATTTACAATAGTGTGCACGATATAAAAAAGAACAGTGTCCATCTTATAAATAGATGGACATCGCATCGAGGTATATAAGTATTTGATATCACATGCATGGCTAAAAAAAATGATTGGTAACAAATTATATTACAACGACTAAATACAACATAAAGTTAATATATGATAAAGTATAAAATATCATATACACAAGATAAACAAATATCATCCATAAAAAATGGAGAAATAAATACATAATGTCCAAAAAGATAAAAATCCTCATTCTTCCTACAAACTAGAAAGAATACATTAGAGCAGCACACTATATATGTATGTCGTATGATTGAATGAGAAGTTAAAAGCAGATATCGATGGCACAACAGCAACATAGAGCAGCACAACATCCCTTCCAGAAACCATCACCTCTGCTTGTTGTTTGATCTTGAATTCTTTGTTGAGGGTAGCTTTCAGAACCATCCTTGGTAGGGTAACCCATAGGTGGTGGAGCAGTTACATATTGAGACGTAGAATAAGCTTCAGCTGGTGGTGGATAGGATATAGGTGTCTGTTGCTGATTGTTAAAGTAACTCATGATGTTGATGATGATGAAGAAGTTAATATATGAAAGAGTAGTAAGTTGAAGGATGATGAGAGAAGATATTTGTGTTATGAGAATGAAAAGTATAGAAGCAAAAATGTGTATATATAGGAAGCTATATGGTTGCTTAGTTTGGAAGGAAAAAAGACGAATGACGTGTTGGATAAACGCGTGGGAAAGAAAAGTGTAAGACGGCGGTTTATATTTAATTTGAGTTTGATACGCTGTTTGCTTTGCTTTGTGACACATTGATTATGTCGGTTTTTTTGTTTTGTTTTTGTTTATTATCCTTTTCAAATGATTTTTCAGTTCAACTACCACGCGTTTGCTTCCAAAGTATTCAAACCTTTCTAGATTGTATAGTCAACTCGCCATTATTGTCTGGTCTCACAAAAACGTTTAGGATAAAGACTGCTTTCTGCAGCATTCTAAGAATGGATCTGCATCCCAAGGAGCAGGAGGAAGACGTCTTAACAAGGTCACTACTCACTTCTAAGAAGAGAAACTAAATTCGTTTTATATCACATTTGATTTGATCAAATAGGTGCAAAGGAAAACAAAGTCCATATATTAAAAAACCGGGATTACAATAAGAGACTTAGCAATAAACATAAAGCAAACATAAACAAGCAAGCAAATACAACCATATAATTAGTGGTTGTTGCTATATCCTCATCATTGAACAATCCAGGTGGAGTTGGTACTCCGGTGTTGGACATCCTTTTATTATTTTGAGTGTTTCCAATAATGGCGTTGAGCAGATATTCTATTGGAGGATGTTGGGTGAGATATGGTGTAAAAAAAGTCTAGCGAGAGTGAATACTTTTCAAAATAAAATTCAATCTATTTTTTGAAAACGAAATGTCCAAGGTTTTTAGAGTATGCTGCAAAAATATTATACCGATATAGAGTGAATTATAGAATTTATTTTTGAATAATTATGTTTTTCAAATAAAATTCAAAAATAATCATGTTATCAAGAAATTTACACAAATGATCAGTTTTTAAATTTTTTTACACTATGTCGCCACACGGAGTGTAGACTACCTTTAAAATTGGAGCAAGTCGTCACTGGGAAGGGCGACTTCCCTTAAGTTTAGGACCAAGTCGCCACTTGGAGTAGCGACTTTCTTTAAAAGAAAATTTTGTTGCTTTTTGCTCTATAAATAGCAGTGCAACCCATACGCTAATCCCTGCATCAGGTTTATCAATTTCTCCATATATTTGTGGTCATGGCATCCCCTAGACCTCCATCATGGCAGCGAAGCTCATTAAAGCGACCCGATCCTGAACCAGTTATTTTAAGAAGGGATGGGCATGTTATTTTCTCTCCTATCAAACCCCCCTTGCAAATGAAATTTTGGAACATCCATTCCTTGGAGCAACTGAAAAGAGAGCTCATGTCTTGGTTAGAGGAGGAATATAAACTTGGTGAAGTCATCAGAAGGATTCAAAGGCTTAGAACAAGGACCTCACTTGAAACCGGAGAAACAGTACGTTGGTGGGATGAAGTTGAAAACAACATTGATGCCATCCAAATGATGCATGGATTAGATGACATAGTGTTAACTGTTGTGATTTCGTAGACTTTAAAGGTTGTTTGTGTTTTCGTTTTAGTATTTGTGTTGTTGTATTTTAGTCTTGTTGTATTTTAGTCTTGTTGTTGTTGTTTAATTATTGTAGGCGTCTGTGTTGTCGTTGTTCTTATATTTGGAATCAAAAAGTAAAAGTACTTTTCATTGATGAAAAAAATTACAAATACTTGTGAATCTAAAATCTATGTAGTGGAACTAGAGCCACGGTGTGGGCACTTCTTTTTATTATGCCCGACCTGACGACATACACTACACTTTCTCTATATTTTATCAGTGGCGTCCATTTCGGTTCTGATACGCTTGCTGTTTGGTCAACCTTTTTTATTGCGCCGCATCAAATCGTTGTGCCAAACAATTTCCCAGTCATACTCTGGCCAATATGCCTCCATTGCTACCACTGGAAAGTTGTTATTGTATACATTGAGCAGTGTTTCAACCTTGTATATAGGAGATACTAGTGAGAATGCATCAAAGTGGGAATGTGAGCATGCTGCAATGACATGTGAGCAAGGCATGCGGTAGGCTTGAAATTGGCCGCAGTCGCACCAACGATCGGGTACTAGGACCCGATACTCTTGCCTTGCCAGCCCCTAGTTGTGGTCAATTGTTTCTTTGACACTAAATGTGTGGCCATGGCGGTCGAATTCTGTAATCCGGTGTACACCTGTTGTGGTCAATTGTCTCAATTGTTTCATGCACATATCGTTGTACACCTGTTGTGTCTGTAACACTGCATTCCAACGTTTGCCTCTTGTTGCGAACAATGTTGCCATCCAAAAATATGTTGCTTTCACCATAGCGGTTATAGGCAGGTTTCGCAGGCCCTTGAGGACGTCGGTCATTGATTCCATAAAATTTGTTGTCATTGGGCCCCAGCTCACCTCATTGTCATACGATTTAGTCTACTTCTCTCTATCAAGATTATCAATCCACCTCCCTGCATCTGGATTTGACTCAAATATTTCATGGCGGTAGTAGTGGAATCCTGGTTGGTTTAATGCATACCCCGCGTCCATGAGCTTGATCTTCAAAAATTTATCTTTGATCTCCCGCAAAAAATTTTGAGCAACATGCCTAATGCAGTAGACATGCGTAGATGGGGGGTCGTGCCAACCGTTTTCTAGATTGTTGTATGCACTTATAATGGAAGCGTGCCTGTCAGAAATCAAACAGAGTCCAGGCTGTGGAGCCACATAAGTTCGAAGATTTTTGAGAAAGAAACTCCAAGCAACAACTGTTTCCCCTTCCACTAGAGCAAAGGCTACAGAGAAAATGTTAATATTTCTATCTTGTGCAACCGCCATCAGTAACGTCCCCTTGTATTTGTCGTACTGTCATACCCCAAAATTTGCCCTCCATCCTCTCAAGATATTTCATACATCCATACTCAAGGATTCCTCAAGAGTTGATCAGACAAACTCTCTCCTAGACAATCAACCCAAACTAGGGTTTGGTATTTCTCAATCAAGATGGACTTCCAACATCTCCAATGGTCTTCATGCTTCCTCATATGCTTTAAAGATTCTCCATGTCAAGTTTCAAGCCTTACAAGTCAAGTTTCCTCAGACAATTGCTCAGATGGTTGAAAATCAATTGTATTGGACAAAAATTCAACTGTGGTCAACATACAGTCAAACTTCATAATTTTTGGTCAACATCCTCATTTTGAAGTTACATTCATCATTTGATCAAGGGTTGATCATGATTCATCAAGAAAACTCAAGATTTGCTCAAAAGTCAAACTTTCTAAATTAGGGTTTCTAGATGAAAAGTCAACTGAACTTTGACTGATCATAACTTCTTCATACTTTCTCAGATATTTTTCCACCACCTCTTGTTTTGAAGGAAATTCAATTCTCTACAACTTCATGTCTCACAAGAATGTCCAAAAAATGCTTCATTTGAGAGGTATGGCTCAAAACATTACAGGTCATTTTCAAAGTCAACAAAAAGTCAACTTTTTGTTTTGAAGATATATTGAGCATGGAAACTCCAATTGGTATGAGACCAAAAAGGTTGGTTAGAGGACTCTTAGAGCTTTTCGAAAAGTCTAAGAACACTCAAAAATGTGGAAAATTAAGCAAGATACACCATTCACAAGTTGGGCAATTTTGAAGGAATGCACAAAGAGAGATACTTCTAAAAATCAAATTTTTTGCAAATGGGCTTGCTTTTTCTTCATCCAAACTTATTCCTCATACAATTAGGAATATCCAAGCCCAATGCCACGAATTTTTATTTTATTTTTCTATTTAATTTGGAATTTATTCATTTAAATACAAATTAAATTTAAAAATAAAGTATAAAATCAAAATTAATTGCAAAATTGATTTTTATTCCTTCCTTGAGACCCAAGCAACTCACAAAGGCCAGCAAATTTCGAAATTGGATCAATATGGCAAGATTGGATTGAAAATTAATCAAATTTTGAAAATTTGATTTTGTACAAAAATCAAATTTGATTTGCATTGAATGTTGATTGATTCTCTCCCAAAACCATTCCAAATCCATCCAGTATAAATGTATGATGCATACCTATCAAGAGGAGAGAGAAAAAATTGGCTCAAGAACCCTATTCCAAAGCTCAAAAAGCCGTGGCAAACAAGCAAGTGGCAATCATACTTCCAGCCGTTTTCAATCGATTTTGAGGTGTCCAACACATTCCTTGATACCTCTTGAGTCGATCCAGACGTTTACTTTGATCAAAACCATCCAGAATCGTGAAATCCGAAATCGGTTTGTTCTTGAAAAATCCAAAATCGTATTTTAATTTTCATGCATCTTTAACATGTTTTGTGTTTGTTTTTGTGATTAGTAGGAAGATTGCAAGCTTTCTGGGTACTTTAATTGCATTTTCATGGCCGGAAACTCGAGATGCCATAGTTAGGGTCCTGAGCAAGATTTAGGGTTTCCCTTAAACGGAAAAATTGGATCATGAAGCTTCGCGCGCGGACGAGGAGACCAGGAGATGACACTTGTCTTTCTTTTACTCGATCCGGTTTTCAAACACGGATGCACACATGGCGTAGTGGTAAAGGTGCTTCCTGTTCCCAGATGCTTCAAAGGGTCATGAGTTCGATCCCTGCCAGGACTGGTTTTCATTCTTTTTTCCAAACTTGCATTATTTTCTATACTTTCATATTATTTTAATATTTTGCATTATTTTTAATTCTTTTCATAATTTTTATTCTGCATTAAAAAATCATCAAAAATTATTTTTCTTTTTACATTATTTTCTGAAAATCTTTATTTAATTTATAAAATTAAAAAATATAATTTTGCATGCATATTTATTTCTCATAATTTTGCATTTTAATTACTTTTAATTCATTTTAAATTATTAAATTGCATTCAAAAAATCCCAAAAAATTATTTTAGCATATTTATGTTATTTCCAGCATGTCATATTTTTCTCATTCAAAAATTTGCATTTTTCTAACATTTTTTCTCTTGTTCGATTCATCTCGTATTTTCCGATTTCTCATTCTTTTACAGGTTGATTCAGACGATTCTTCTTTATCATTTTATTTTTTCCAATAATGTAACTGTTTATGGGATGTAATAGTTCAAATTAGGTTTTTATTTTCCGCAAGTTTAAATTATGTATCTGCCCCAAAGCCATGTAATAGCGTAGGACATTTACCTTTCCGCACTTTACATTCCGCATTTTAATTTCCGCACTTTACATTATTTTCTGAAAATCTTTATTTAATTTATAAAATTAAAAAATATAATTTTGCATGCATATTTATTTCTCATAATTTTGCATTTTAATTACTTTTAATTCATTTTAAATTATTAAATTGCATTCAAAAAATCCCAAAAAATTATTTTAGCATATTTATGTTATTTCCAGCATGTCATATTTTTCTCATTCAAAAATTTGCATTTTTCTAACATTTTTTCTCTTGTTCGATTCATCTCGTATTTTCCGATTTCTCATTCTTTTACAGGTTGATTCAGACGATTCTTCTTTATCATTTTATTTTTTCCAATAATGTAACTGTTTATGGGATGTAATAGTTCAAATTAGGTTTTTATTTTCCGCAAGTTTAAATTATGTATCTGCCCCAAAGCCATGTAATAGCGTAGGACATTTACCTTTCCGCACTTTACATTCCGCATTTTAATTTCCGCACCCTATAAATTGCTAGTAACTAGGTGTGTATGGCAAGATAATAATTGGACATAGCTCACACTAATTTTCAAAGATAACATATCTTAATTTGACACACTCTTTCACACATGCACCCCTTAGGGTAATTCTCTCTCGTTGCCTTACGAATTCAAAAAAATGGTCATGTCCGCCGAACGTAGAGGTATTCTAGCACCGTTGCCTTCAAACAAATCATCATAGTCCCTTCGATACAAAGATCATAAGACCCACGATGTCGCCTCCGAATACATGATCTTGACCCTCGATTGTCGCCTACGAAAAATGATGATAGTCCCTTCGAATGTGCTAGGATACTTCCTACAAGTTGCCTTCTATGATCATCCGATGTCCCTTCGAATGTCCCGCTTACATCCAACGAATGGAGTTACCTACCAACTAATGGTATGGATGACGCTATTCTAAAGGAACGTAAAACAATACAAAAAACGACCAATTCTGAGTAGGTAATAAGACTTTTAGTTGCTTGCTCTATCAAAATGCTTTTCACACCTCACACTTTTGTCAAAGTTCAAACTCTTTTCGAAACGAAACATTTCCGAACACTTTGTATACATTCCTACATGAATCATTACAAAGTCAAAGCGAAATGCCTTTTTCAAAACATTTTTGTCAAACACACAGAAAGCACAATTTTTAAGTGATCTAGAGCAACTAAGAGCCCGTAGATAACTACGGATGGAAAGGGGTGCTAATACCTTCCCTTTTCATAACCATTCTCCTGTACTCAGAATCTAACGAAGGTCTTTTTCTGTACTTTTACCTTCCCTTAATTGGATAAAAATAAAAGTTGGTGGCGACTCTTGCTATCCGCACATTTGCGATACAAAAATCCTAAAAAGTCAGTTCACCGTATTACACGTACAACCAAGTTCTGTCAATCTGAATAATCGGTTTGCAAAAAACAAATCCGATGATGCAAGGACAAAACGCCCAGAAAAGTCTATGGAATATTCCATTACCTTCGAGAGGGGTTCCGTTTGGGGATTGTGCCGACAAGGTCTCCATTATAACAACTTTCCCAGGTGAATATAATTTTAGTACAGCCAAGTATCGCGGAAGTTGTTTATATGATTCCTTCGAGTTACCGTAGACCACTTCAATAGCCTTGGTTTTCGCTAGCCAAGCCTTTATGTAAGACGGTCTATATTTGAACACAGAAACACAATGGGGGATAATTGTCTTGACCTTAAGTGACGGGTCAGCTTCTACGAGCGGTAATATGCTATGACATATCATATCATGGCTAAGTTTGCTATGATCTTGAGCCATGTTTGTGTTAACATAAGTGTGGGCTTGACTAATGGACCCTATCACCCCAGTCATTATGTTTTTTCTTAAATGATGCCATTAGCCTGTAACCACACTCATGGTTTTTGCACAAAATAACGTACCTGTCTGGATTTGACCGATCAACTTTGAAATCAACACGGTTTGATAAGTGCCAATTTTTTATTGCTAGCATACAATCTTCCTTCGTACGAAACTTGTCACCTATTTTTAACTCCTCGTCGGACCTCATATAGGGGTTGTAGAACATGTCTGACGAAGGCTCATCCTCGCCCAAGTTAAGGGTTGTGAAGTGGGAAGGTGGTGAGTAGCGTTGCACCTCAGGTATTTGCATGTGCTCTTCATCTTCAGAATCACAGTTAACCAATTCATCAACCACGTCTTCTACATCATCAACCACATCTTCTTCAACTTGATTTTCTGGATCTTGTTCGTCATCAGCAACGAGATCAATAACCTGCGACTGTATGTTCTGGGACTGCATGTCCTGGGACAGTTGGAATTGTTCCAGCATAATGTACAACTCAATATAATCGTAACCAAAATACTCGTGGTTACGAAACATGTTTTGTACCTCCATATCATTTTGGATATAAGACTGATAAAACTTGACTGAGTTATTATCAGTAAAATGGGGATGTTGGTAGAAAATATGGGCTACAGGTTGTCTAAGTTTAAACTCAATTTTTTTTTTTTCAAATATGAAAAAATCAGCCTTTCTATTTAGACAAAATCTAGTGGAATTAGTGTTTCTAAATAGAAATTCGGCTTGATCACATTCGTAAATTCACCATTTGTGTGAGCATTGATTTTGTATTGTGTTGAGGATGCCATGATATGTGAGTATTCAGGATTAACTTTTGGATAGTAGAAGTGTGAATGAATGTGAGTAGTAGTGTGAATGACTTACAAAGAAACTTGGCTGCATAAATAGTAAGAACATGATCATTTGATGCATGAAAAAACAAACAGAAACAAGACATGACAACACACTACTGCATGCATGTGAGAAACATTGACAAGACAATAGCATGCCTCTAACACTAGCCTAGTTAGTACAGTAATGACAAGACAATAGCATGCATACAATATTTATTTTGTCTCTTCATAAACTAACATTTTATTCACTCCTTCCACAATCAAAATACACGTGTGCCTCTATTTTTAAAATCATTCCTGACTCCTCTTCAGAAGTTGCAACTTCTGAATCCTCTTCAAAAGTTTCAACTTCTGACTCCTCTTTAGAAGTTGCGACTCGACTCCTCTTGAAGTTGCAACCGACTCTCTTCGAAGTTGCAACTTCTGACTCCTCTTCAGAAGTTGCAACTTATGACTCCTCTTCAGAAGTTTCAACTTATGACTCCTCTTCAGAAGTCTAAACTTTTGACTCCTCTTCAGAAGTCTCAACTTCTGACTCCTTTTCAGATGTTGCAACTTCTGACTCCTCTTCAGAAGTTGCAACTTCTGACTCCTCTTCAGAAGTTGCAACTTTTGACTCGTCTTTAGAAGTTGCAACTTCTGACTCCTCTTCAGAAGTCTCAACTTCTGACTCCTCTTCAGAAGTTGCAACTTCTGTCTCCTCTCCAGAAGTTGCAACTTCTGACTCCTCTTCAGAAGTCTATACTTCTGACTCCTCTTCAGAAGTCTCAACTTCTGACTCCTCTTCAGAAGTCTAAACTTCTGACTCCTTTTTCAGAAGTATCAACCTTTGACTCCTCTTCAAAAGTTGCAACTTCTGACTCCTCTACACAAATTCATGAATATCATTAATTTTTTATATAATGAATATCATTAGTTTTTTATATAATGAATATCATTAATTTTTTATATAATTATATTTATCATTCAATATTAAATTTAGTACATCCTAGAACATATTGTCAAATATCATTGAATGCATGCATGTAAGAGACATTGATAAGACAATACAACTTAGCCTATCTATAAGACATAGTGCTAGGCTATAGTTATGCATGCATGCCACTACAAGATTCCCTCACGCGTGCCACTACAAGGCTGAATTATTCAGATTTATAGAACGAATGCAAGTTGCCACTTGGAGTGGCGACAACACTTCTTTTTTGAACTATGTCGCCATTGTGAGTGGCGACTTACTGCCACCTCATAATTACTCCAATTCATGCAAGGGTTGTGTCAAAGGAGAGTGGAAGAAAGGTGGGTGGTAGAGTCTATAAATACTCTTCATTAGTTAAGTATTTCCATCATCCACACACACTCTTCATTAGTGAAGTAAACATCTTTTGTAGAGAGAATATCTTACTTTTATAATTCTAGTCATGTCTCTTCTCACCATGGGTGAATCCCACAAAGGAACTAGGAGGAATGTTGCCGTGTTTGTAAGTTTTTCTTCTAATTTTATATTAATTCATTTGTTTTTCATAGTTTATTTTAATTATTGTCTATATTATTTTTATAGGATGTCAAAAAGTTTAGGGTTCTTACACATCCTATGGAATCTCCCGACCCATGGATTGTCCCTTTAGTTGAGCGTTCCGGCTTCGGAAATTTGATGCATATCGTAAATGCATCTATTGATACGAAGTTCATACTTGCTTTGTGTGAACATTGGAGACCGGAGACTCACACATTTCATCTACCAACTGGTGAATGTACCGTCACACTTGAGGACGTGTACATGTTGTTGGGTCTCCCAATTCATGGTAAGCCAGTGAATGGAGATGTGCAACAACCTAACGACCTTTATTTGCAAATGTTATGAGTAGATCTCATCGAGGGAACATAAGGTGCAAAAGGTAGGGGCCAAGGTATTAAACTATCGGCCCTTAAATTCTGTTATGACTCTCTTATTTTGAACAAGTATTCGTCTGAGCAAGAAAAAATAATAAAAACTAGAATATATATTATGTTATTATTTGGAAACATGCTATTTACCGAAGGCACAGGAAATAGAATCAACTTTATGTACTTGTCTTTGCTTGGGGACATAGATTGCATTGGGAAGTATAGTTGGGGTTCTGCGGTATTGGCGTACCTTTACAACTCGTTGTGTAAAAATGCTGAAAAGGATACATGTACATTTTACGGATGTGCATTTTTACTCCAAGCCTGGGCATTCTGGAGACTTCCGAGGATATCCCCCAAGAACCCGCACGTCTACTTCATCCCCTATGCGACTAAGTAAGTTTTTGAATAATATTATTTATTACTTTTTTGTGTTTAGGTTCATATTTTTTCCTTAAAATACGATAAATAATATTTTTTTCTCATTTTTTGTGTTTAGGTTCAGTGCAACTGGAATGGATTATAGTGGAACTCCAAAAACAATGTAATCCTGTATCGTCAACTCTTGGATCGTCTACGAGCAGAAGATCTATTACCACTAAACTATTCTTCTTCGAGCTTAAAGTTTAATTTTATTATAAAGTATCCTCTCTAATAATATTATTTATCTTTTCCTTTGCAGTTTTTTTGGAAACCATATTTGGGATTGGAACATGTACCCAACCCCACTGATGCAGTTGTTTGGACAACAAAAACGTCTATCATACGGTTCACCACTGCGGAGATGCACCATAGTGACCGTGTGAAATTACAATTCGGAATGCATCAAGAAATCTCATGCCCCCTGATGTGTTTGGATCTCTGGCATCTTAAAAAAGTCAGCCACCAATGTTATCAAGAGAATTGGAAGGCTTACGCCCCGGGGTTCCGTAGAATGTGGAAAGAGCGTGCCCATTATATCCCCGACTTCCCGGTTTCACCCAACGAAATGAAACGGACACCAGAATATGTGGCCTGGTACAGATCAAATACCAATCCAGAAATGATTGTGTCTGACCCATTCTATTTGCACGACCCCCATCAGCAACAACCATATTTCCATCAACACCAGCCGCCAAATTACCCACCACCACAACCAACACAACAACATTATGAACAACAACCACCAAATTACACACCACCACAATAACCACCAAATTACCCACCACTATAACAACCACAATATTATCAAGAACAACACCCCCAACCATACCAGCACATGACCTCCCCCCAACCATACCATTACATGTCCAACCCCCAACACATGTCCAACCCCCAACCATACCAGCACATGTTCACCCCCCAACCATACCAACTTATGTCTACCGCACAACTATACCAACACTATATTCCACCAACTCAACCCCAATACCAAGACCCCGGTGTGGCAGGCTCGTCCAGATCATCACTTAGCCCCGACACAGGCATACTTGAAGATGATCAACCATACTTCAACACACCGCAACAAACCTTATTTTTTAGCCAACCAGGTTCAACCTCCAACTACCACAGACCACATTTCGAGGGCGCACCAAGAAGGAGCAACTTTGTCCCACCAAGACAAAGCTTCGAGGATGTAGAGGGCACTCGCCTATCCTACAGCGGGAATTCTAGAGTTTAAAGTCGATTGACAGATTTTGTAGACCCAATGTGCATTGAAGGGACGTCGACACAAACACAACAAGAACAAATAAGGGGACAACATAGGACTAGGTGTGACACCCCAAATTAATTCGAATATTAAATGATTTGGAATTTAATTATTTATTTAATTAAAGGCTTAAGTATTAATATTTTCGGATTTAATTGGATTAATTAGAGAAAAGAAGAATTGGAGGTGTGAAGTGTAATTAGAGGTGTGAGGAGTAAATCACTCTACTCTTACTAATTACCACTTATTGTATTTTATTGGAATAAATAAAAGGAGTATTAAAAGGATTATAAAAAGGAATAAAAGAAGGAAAAAGAGAGAAAGTATCATTTTTGGAGAAAACTCACAGTACGTGAAATTGAGAAGAGGAAGGAAGGAGGAAAAAGTCATTTCGTGTCGGAAGTCGAAGAACCCACAAGGTAAGGGGTGATTTCGATTAATTATTATGTATTATCGGTTTTGAATTCGACCGTATGGATCATAGCATGTTAGGAAATCTCAGTTTAGGAATTCTAGGTTTCCATAGAATTGTCTCTATTGTGTCAGATTGAGTAGAATCTTTTGGTTTGTGTGTTATAGGGTTAATTGGAATGAATAAAACATGTTATATTGCATGTTAATGGTGTTGATTAAGTGATTTTCTGGTATTGGATTATATGGTTATGTTTTGGAAAGGATGAAAATGATTTTTGGGAAAAACTGTTTGCTGTCAACTTTTTTGACTCTGAAGGTCGTGGGAACCGGTTCCCCAGTGGGAGGAACCGGGTTCGTGTAAAAATGTAGCGGGCATTTTGAACTCGGAACGGGTTGTCCTCAGGCGAACCGGTTCCACGTAATTTTTCCAAAGAAAATAAGATTTTCTCTGAGAACCGGTTTCCCTACCTTGAGGAACCGGGTTCCCATACATTTTTCCAGGGGGCATGTTTTCAGACTTCGCAGAAACCGGTTCCTGCATATGGAGGAACCGGGTTCCACTGTAACTTTTTGAAAAATACTAAACTTTGAAAATTCATAACTTTCAAATCGTAAGTCCGTTTTGAGCGCCGTTTTGGACGTTGTTTCTTAAATTTAATGCTCTATTTTATAAAATAAAGAGATTTCCTATAACTTGAAATTATTTTGAAAATTCTCGAAATTCCGATTTGAGCGGTTGTTATCCAATGCGTACTTGATATGTACAGTAGTGTGTCTGTGGTATTTAACTGTGTCAGGATTGTGTGAAGGGAAGACATGTTTATGCTGTTGATTGTGGGCATGATTGTTGAGAACATCATGTTTTGGTTTTGAGTCTGTTTATGATAATTGGTGTGTTCATAGGTTGATTTTTATAAAATGAAGAAAATTATAATTAATGGGTTTTATTTTGAAAAGAGCCGTTTTCCAATTTGTGAACAATGAGAGTTATGAGAATGGTGGACGAATGAGTATAGGATTGTTCTGACTGGTTGAACGTGGAATGAAGCTTGTATGTTATCTTCTTGCTGTTTATTCAAGATTGTATTGATAGCATGTGTTTTGTTGGTGTTGTATATACCTGATAGTTGTTGATCTTAGTTGTTGTTATTGTTGTTGTATATACCGGTGATAGTCTTACCAATTGAAGGGTAAGCGTTTGGAATCTTTATTATTTGTGATGATTTATTCAATGATAAGTGATGATATCATGTTGTGGTTGATGATGGTTTATGATGTCTGATGTGGTCATAACCTGTGTTGAATGTTGCATGCTGGTGTTGTGCATGCATATGCATTTTTGGCGAAGTTAATTTCCGTTGTGTGGAATTTGACTTTTATAGCCGTTAACCGTACCCAGTGGATAGTGGTGGTTAGGCTGGATTCTTGACTCAGTGGTGTCTGGGCGAATCGATGATTGCTGTATCCGGTTGATGATGGATCAGTGTGTGTGACTTGGTCACGTGTTGGTACCACATGCATTGTGTCTGCATTTGTGTTTGCATGGGATTGTAACATGTTAGGATGTCTTCCAGTGTTACAATTCTTTTGTTGATTATTGATTGTGCATAATGACTTGTATGATTGTAACTGCGTGTCGAATATGAATTTATGCTAAAATGGGTGAAATAATATGCTTGTGATATATTGTTGATTGAGAAGCTTATAATGTATTTTAATTATGAGAAATCTCACCATTACTTTAACAATTTCAGATTAAAGTTAACAGCTCAGGAGTTGGTGAGGATGGCTCTAGAGCTATATTCATTTAAGTCCGCATGTCAGTGTCATGCTCTGATAGGTTGTAATACTGGGGAACGTTTAGCTGAGGAATTATTCTTTATTCAATTGTTATCTGGAATTACTTTAGGAATAAATAAGAGTTTGATTTATTCCGTTTTGTTTTGATGGTGTTATTTCTGCTGTGTAAGACATGGTCTTAACTTAATTGATTATTTTGATAGTGACCCTCAGTGTAGCATGGCTACTGTGTGTTATTTGAAGTTTTGTTTATTTTACCATTGTGGGATCCCTTGTATTACCGTGTTAACTCTGATTAAAGCTGTTTTAATTATTAAACTAAATGATTATTCAGGGTATTTTAGAAGGGGTGTTACAATAGTGGTATCAGAGCATAGTCGGTCGTTGTGACCAGTGTTTTAATGTCATTATCCCTTTGTACGTGACAAGTGTGTACAACACTGTCCGTACTTGTTACTTTTCTGATTGAGTATTGCACGAGTAGGAAGTCCTTGCATATGTCGATGTTGATGGTTCGTGAGTTAGAATTGGTTGAGCAGTTCAAAGATTTAAGTTTGGTATGTGAAACTACTCCGGATAGTGTGAAATTGGGAATGTTGAAGCTGACTAGTGGTATTTTGGAAGAGATTCGAAATGGACAGAAATCTGATGTTGGTTTGGTGGATAAGCTGACATTGATCAACCAAGGTCAAGGAAGTGAGTTCCGGATTGACGAGAATGGCGTTATGAGATTTGGTGATAGAGTGTGTGTTCCGGATGTTGCTGAGATTGGAAAAAGTATTTTGGAAGAAGGACACCGTAGAGGGTTGAGTATTCATCCTGGTGCTACTAAGATGTATCATGACTTGAAGAAGTTATTTTGGTGGCCTGGAATAAAAAAGGAAATTGCTGAGTTTGTGTATGCATGTTTGGTTTGTCAGAAATCAAAGATTGAACATCAAAAACCGTCAGGACTGATGGAACCGTTGTTTGTTCCGGAATGGAAATGGGATGGAATCTCTATGGATTTTGTGTCTGGTTTTCCGAGGACAGCGAAGAATTGTGATTCTATCTAGGTTATTGTTGATCGGTTGACGAAATCTACTCACTTCATTCCGATAAGAATGGATTATCCGATGGAGAGGTTGGCAGAATTGTATGTTGAGAAGATTGTGAGTTTTCATGGTATTCCTTCTAGTATTGTGTCGGACCGAGATCCGAGGTTTACATCTAAGTTCTGGACGGGATTACAGGAAGCTTTGGGTACTAAGTTGCGATTGAGTTCTGCTTATCATCTTCAGACAGATGGTCAGACGAAGAGAACGATTCAGTCCTTAGAGGATTTATTAAGAGCTTGTGTGTTGGAGAAAGATGGAGCTTGGGATAGTTATCTACCATTGTTTGAGTTTACCTACAACAATAGTTTTCATTCGAGTATTGGTATGGCTCCGTTTGAGGCATGTATGGTAGGAGGTGTCGGACGCTGTTATGTTGGTATGAATCTGGAGAGAGTGTTGTGATTGGACCAAAAATTGTTCAACAGACTTCGGAAAAGATTAAGATGATTCAGGAGAAGATGAGGACTTCTCAGAGTCGTCAGAAGAGTTATCATGATAAGAGAAGGAAAGATCTTGAGTTCAGCGAAGGAGAACATGTTTTTATGCGAGTTACTCCGATGACCGGTATTGGTCGAGCTTTGAAGTCAAAGAAGTTGACTCCGCGTTTTATTGGTCCGTTTCAGATTACCAAGAGAATTGGGAAGGTTGCATATCAGATTGCTTTACCGCCGTCACTTGCAAATTTGCATGATATTTTCCATGTATCTCAGCTGAGGAAGTACATTGCTGATCCGTCTCATGAGATTCAGGTAGATGATATACAGGTACGAGAGAATTTGACTGTTGAAGCGGTACCTGCGAGAATTGAGGATCGGAAAGTAAAGCAGTTGTGTGGTAAAGAGATAGCATTGGTGCGAGTAGCTTGGGGAGGACCAGCTGGAGGAAATGTAACTTGGGAGATGGAGAGTCAGATGAAAGACTCGTATCCCGAACTTTTCGTCTAAGGTATGTTTTCGAGGACGAAAACTCTTTTAGTGGGGGAGAGTTGTGACACCCCAAATTAATTCGAATATTAAATGATTTGGAATTTAATTATTTATTTAATTAAAGGCTTAAGTAATAATATTTTCGGATTTAATTGGATTAATTAGAGAAAAGAAGAATTGGAGGTGTGAAGTGTAATTAGAGGTGTGAGGAGTAAATCACTCTACTCTTACTAATTACCACTTATTGTATTTTATTGGAATAAATAAAAGGAGTATTAAAAGGATTATAAAAAGGAATAAAAGAAGGAAAAAGAGAGAAAGTATCATTTTTGGAGAAAACTCACAGTACGTGAAATTGAGAAGAGGAAGGAAGGAGGAAAAAGTCATTTCGTGTCGGAAGTCGAAGAACCCACAAGGTAAGGGGTGATTTCGATTAATTATTATGTATTATCGGTTTTGAATTCGACCGTATGGATCATAGCATGTTAGGAAATCTCAGTTTAGGAATTCTAGGATTTCGTAGAATTGTCTCTATTGTGTCAGATTGAGTAGAATCTTTTGGTTTGTGTGTTATAGGGTTAATTGGAATGAATAAAACATGTTATATTGCATGTTAATGGTGTTGATTAAGTGATTTTCTGGTATTGGATTATATGGGTATGTTTTGGAAAGGATGAAAAATGATTTTTGGGAAAAACTGTTTGCTGTCAACTTTTTTGACTCTGAAGGTCGTGGGAACCGGTTCCCTAGTGGGAGGAACCGGGTTCCAGTGTGTAAAATTGTAAAACTGAGCATTTTTGAACTAAGGAACCGGGATGTCCCTGGGCAGGAACCGGGTTCCACGTGTAATTTTTCCAAAGAAAATAAGATTTTCTCTGGGAACCGGTTTCCCTACCTGGAGGAACCGGGTTCCCATACATTTTTCCAGGGGGCATGTTTTCAGACTTGAGCCGGTTCCATATGGAGGAACCGGTTCCGTAACTTTTGAAAAATACTAAACTTTGAAAATTCATAACTTTCAAACCGTAAGTCCGTTTTGAGCGCCGTTTTGGACGTTGTTTCTTAAATTTAATGCTCTATTTTATAAAATAAAGAGATTTCCTATAACTTGAAATTATTTTGAAAATGTGTCGAAATTCCGATTTGAGCGGTTGTTATCCAATGCGTACTTGATATGTTCAGTAGTGTGTCTGTGGTATTTAACTGTTTCAGGATTGTGTGAAGGGAAGGCATGTTTATGCTGTTGATTGTGGGCATGATAGTTGAGAACATCATGTTTTGGTTTTGAGTCTGTTTATGATAATTGGTGTGTTCATAGGTTGATTTTTATAAAATGAAGAAAATTATAATTAATGGGTTTTATTTTGAAAAGAGCCGTTTTCCAATTTGTGAACAATGAGAGTTATGAGAATGGTGGACGAATGAGTCTAGGATTGTTCTGACTGGTTGAACGTGGAATGAAGCTTGTATGTTATCTTCTTGCTGTTTATTCATGATTGTATTGATAGCATGTGTTTTGTTGGTGTTGTATATACCTGGTAGTTGTTGATCTTAGTTGTTGTTATTGTTGTTGTATATACCGGTGATAGTCTTACCAATTGAAGGGTAAGCGTTTGGCATCTTTATGCTTTGTGATGATTTATTCAATGATAAGTGATGATATCATGTTGTGGTTGATGATGGTTTATGATGTCTGATGTGGTCATAACCTGTGTTGAATGTTGCATGCTGGTGTTGTGCATGCATATGCATTTTTGGCGAAGTTAATTTCCGTTGTGTGGAATTTGACTTTTATAGCCGTTAACCGTACCCAGTGGATAATGGTGGTTAGGCTGGATTCTTGACTCAGTGGTGTCTGGGCGAATCGATGATTGCTGTATCCGGTTGATGATGGATCAGTGTGTGTGACTTGGTCACGTGTTGGTACCACATGCATTGTGTCTGCATTTGTGTTTGCATGGGATTGTAACATGTTAGGATGTCTTCCAGTGTTACAATTCTTTTGTTGATTATTGATTGTGCATAATGACTTGTATGATTGTAACTGCGTGTCGAATATAAATTTATGCTAAAATGGGTGAAATAATATGCTTGTGATATATTGTTGATTGAGAAGCTTATAATGTATTTTAATTATGAGAAATCTCACCCTTACCTTAACAATTTCAGATTAAAGTTAACAGCTCAGGAGTTGGTGAGGATGGCTCTAGAGCTATATTCATTTAAGTCCGCGTGTCAGTGTCATGCTCTGATAGGTTGTAACATTGGGGAACATTTAGCTGAGGAATTATTCTTTATTCAATTGTTATCTGGAATTACTTTAGGAATAAATAAGAGTTTGGTTTATTCCGTTTTGTTTTGATGGTGTTATTTCCGCTGTGTAAGACATGGTCTTAACTTAATTGATTATTTTGATAGTGACCCTCAGTGTAGCATGGCTACTGTGTTTTATTTGAAGTTTTGTTTATTTTACCATTGTGGCATCCCTTGTATTACCGTGTTAACTTTGATTAAAGTTGTTTTCATTATTAAACTAAATAATTATTCGGGGTATTTTAGAAGGGGTGTTACACTAGGGGTACCACTAGGATATTACCACCACCTCGTGAGCCATCTACATGAGTAGTTAGATCTCCGCCTTGCGGGTCGTACCAGAGGCCTCCAAGGCCTCCAAATATGTAAAATATATCGTTGACTGTAAATTGTACTTTTTTGTTGTTTATCCAATAAATAAATAATTTATTATGTGTTTCTCTTTTTATTAATTCAATAATTAAATAATTAATTAATATAATTTTGAAAATAATTTAAATACTATTAATAATTAAATAAAAAGTAATAATATAGTATTTATAAAAAAATAAATAAAAAGCAAAAAAAAAATTTTAAGAGGAAGTCGCCACTCCAAGTGGCGACTTAGTCCTTAATTTAAAGGAAGTCGCCCTTCCCAGTGGCGACTTAGTCAAATTTTAAGGGTAGTCGTCACTCCCAGTGGCGACATAGTGTAAAAAAGCCTGAAAAATGGTCATTTGTGTAACTATTTTGAAAACATGGTGATTAAAAAAAAATCTGAATTATACTATAATAACCATTAATATATGTAAACTCGTAATCAACATACAACAATTATAAATTGAATTAACGGCGATACATTGGATATTCAACCGACACCACGAGAGATGATTACACATGATTCAATTAGTGAATTATAAAATCAACAAATTTTTCAGATTTTAATCACCACTAAAATTTGATTAGGTCCCAATTCCAACAAAATCTAATCTTAAGCAATAAACTACTAACAATGCAATAAACGATAGACTACTCAATGAATTTAAAAACCTAGACATGCAATATATTACAAAATATAAATGCAAAAGTAAAAGGTAGAGAGATGACACAAAAATTTATAGTGCTTCAATTATATCATCCTTGCGTGATTCTACGTGCACTCTTCAAAGAACCAGAATAATTCCATTAGCTTGACAAATATTCAAAGAGTTTATACAATCACTTATCCACAATAATTCTGAATTAAATAAAAATTCAATTATGAATCTTGACTTATATACAACTTCACACCAATCTTCTGGGAAATCTTTACTCGATCGACTCTACAAGAATCTTTTAATATCACCAATTCTGCTTCAAACCTTCGTCTGTAGCCATCAACCCTTTGATTCTATCAATTTCTTGAGCGGTGAATTGTTTGAAGACTTGAGAAGAACTTCGTCTTATCTGTAACCTTCCACATAATCACTTTTAAGGTAATCTGAAGAGAAGAACCTCTTTCTTTTCACCGAAATTTGTCAGTACTAGTGACAACTCCTCAATCTTGCAACAACATGAAAAATATTTAACCAATCTCCAAGAACAATTAATTTCAAGACAATGTCTCCCCAAATCAATCACAGATCTCTCATGAACAACATTTGAAACACAAAATGAGGTTGAAGAAGTACAAGAATCAAGTGCAAGAACTTCAAACTTTTCAAAGTGAGAGAGTCAATTTCATAGAAAATCACAAATGAATATGAAATTTCACACATGAAAAATTGTTGACAAAACGGTTTATATTTGCTTGAGTTTAAACAAAAAAATGAATGGTAAAAGTTGGTTAGATTCGAACAAATAAATGCATGTAATGAGTCAAATGAGCAAGTTAATGGAATAAAAAAATTCTGATTTTTGAACCATTTTTTACTTGATTTGAATCGGAGACCCCGTGATCCAAATTTTGTACAAACTTTGACTCAAATCAACTGCTTCTGGCCTTTAAGAATAATGCGTGGAAACTAAGTGATTCGAATCATGTGCAAAGTGTGATTCAAATCAAATTGAGCAGAGGTGATAAGAAATAGCTTGATTCGAATCATGTACAAAATTTGATTCAAATCAAATTGTTTTGAATTTTTTTTGTTCACCCCTGTTTGATTTAATTCAATAATGAGTGTGTATCTATCTTGATTGAATCAAACACTCAAAAACTAAAATTTTCATGATTGAAAAGGTACTTTAAGATTTTTCTTTGTACCTAACTTGAATAAAAAAATATAGTTTTTATTCTATAAACTCATGCAATTGACTAAAAACATCTTTAAATTCAAACATAACCATTGTTTTATGCATGCTAAAATGATAACGAATCAATTTCAAATTTGATTCAAAATATGTAGAGTCATGAGGGAGACTTAATAAACAATAAAAAAATAAAAGCAATAAGATAAACAATAAAATAACCGTATTAGAGATGCTCCCCCTGCATATGATATGATATGGACTTGCAATTAACTCCCCTTGGGATGTGCAACTTTATTCTTCCTATTTTTTTGAAGTTTGACAAGCTTTCGCTTGTAATTGAGTCAACTTTAAGCTAAAAGAAAAAATTCTTGTGCTCCCCCTGAAACATTCCACACAAAAACCATAACATAAAACACGTTGTGATGACTGGTTTTTTCATTGGTTGTTTTAAAAACAATGAAGTCGCCACCTAATTTTATTTGTTCTAAAAAGAATGGGAAAATATAGATAAAACCCCACAGATGCGGATAAGGCGGTCTACGTGACCAAAAGACATGGAATTGGGAGTCGGTTATGCAAGGGGAAGGTATCAGCACCCCTTACATCCATTGTACTCGATGGGACCCATTTAGTTCTAAGTGTTTGTGTGTGTGTTTATTGCTAATTTCTAAGTTATGATCAAGAAATAAAAGAAACGGGGTTTATTTATTATTATTTTGAGTTTGCCGCGGTTTCAGAACCTTGTGAGGAAGCAATTCGCTGAGGCTGGAAGTAAAAAGAGCCCAAGTCCATGAAGAGGTCCATTTGATCTTGTGTGGCTGGTCAGCAAGAATGTACGTCGTGCTGGCAGTTCTGAGATGGAACACCCCAAATTTACCCAAGGTTTTATATGCAAAATCAGAGTAATTTAAAATTTCATAATTTAAATACTGAGGCGTCACATCATTAAACCAAATCACTTTAAACAGTTTGCTTTAAAGTATAGATCTCAGATACATAGCATCATCGGAAATCATAAATTGATTCATAAAAATCAAAACATTTTCTTTATTAAACTTCCTCCTCAAATCGTGTTTTCATAAAGTATGATTCTATTTACAAAAGGAAGAACAACAAAAGAACAACAACAAGACAACATAAATATTCCCCCCGAGTGCTACGTATCAGAGCGACACCGACTCAACTAACAGCAGCTATAAACTCCGTCTTCATAACCTGCACGTTACCAATATAAAGGTAATGGCGAAACAAGTAAAGGGTGAGATACTCCAAAACATATTATTAAAGGCATGATAAAATATATATATATTTTTGGAATCATAAGGGATATAAGTTAATAAGTGCATTCCAACACGTATCCAAACTTCACTTACTTTGATCGTTATTCTAATGTGTATAATCTACACTATAACCTCATCGGCATAAATCATTACAACAACACATAAACTTCCATCACCACGAAATCACAAGTTATTACCTCACTAATCAACACGGCAATTATAAGCAACAACATCAAACAACAACATTAAATCATACTAATAACTTAATCAACATAAATAATATCATCACCAATTGGCTAAAGCCCATCATCGCTTTTGGCATAAAAACCCATCGTCACAAACATCATCACTTATATTCATCGCAATTCAATATCATCCATCAATCAACAAAAACCCATCATTTTGTCCATAATTAGGGACATTAGGCATAAAGCCCATCATCGCTCGGCATAAAAGCCATCATCACTTGGCATAAAAGCCATCATTGCTTGGCATGAAAGCCCTCTTCGCTTATGCAATGTATGTGACTCGACAATAAAACAACACAACACAAACACACCATCATCGCTTGTCAAAATTGGCATAAAGCCCACATCGCCATAATTTATCCAAAACAAGATAAATATATCATCGCATCATATTTGCATTATGCAAAACATCACTAATAATTCATCACCATCAAAATCATGCATTCACAAATCAGAAGCATTTATTAATAACATCAATATAATCATCACATCGTCACGTACAAAGACATATATCATCGCATTGTATATCAACAAGTATTCATTAATAAATACACCGTCGCAAACATAATGTTTATCTACACCGCATCATTATCAATTAATTCACCAAATTCTAAAAACGGGAAAATAGTCAAAACATCAATAATCGTCGCGAAAGTCATTCCTAATAACCGGTATTAATCATAATCGTCAACGTCGAAAATGAATTGTCCATACATGCCTTAAATCTACTAAAACACAATCCGATTCAATTTTACCGAAATTGGCTTATTTCGGGTCGTCTCGTAAAAACTCGTAATTTCTAAAAACTAACCTCACCACTACATTCTACACGTCGAACTTAGCTAGCACGTCAATTTTCGTTGAATTCAGAGCAACTTGCGCCGTCGTCGAATTTATCGAAATCGGAAAATCGGAACATAATCAGGTTCTAAATTTAATCGGCTAACTTGTGTCCTAATTATATTTTATTAAAATAAAATGCTACTAGGTGAAATTGGGAAAGTTTAAAGAAACAGAAACCATTTTGGATAATTATGCAGGAAACACTTGTTGACAGAAAATAGAAAAACCAGAATACAGCAAGCAAAAAATATAATTTCCGTTGCAGCCCCCTTGCTACCTGAGGCGCACGCCCTAAGGGCTTTAAGGAAAGGGAGGCGGCTGCCTCAATGAGGGGGACGGCCGCCCCACACATGGAGGTGGGCGCTTCCCCCCAAGCCACTTCCTTCATCCATTTTCTTTTCCCTGCGTTTTGGTTTATACAGTTTTCTTCTTCACAGTTTTCTTCTTTTACAATTTATTTTTCTTATACTTTCTTCATTCCATATTCAACTTCTAACTTCTACTACTTAGCAATGAAAATACCCCATACTATCTACTCCTAATTCAACTCTTCTAATCTATTTCAATCAACAATCAACCAAAACCCTATAATCCAAACATCAATTTTTTCCCAAATTCAAAATACAACTATCAAAACCTAATCATATGAAATAGAGAAATCAAACCCCTTACCATGGAAGCTTTGATTGATCCATGAAGATTCAACAACTCCAACCTCAAGCTTACTCATGCTCATGCTCTTCCTCTTCCTCTTCTTCTCCAAACCTTCTCTTTCTCTCAAGCTCCCAAGTTTCTATTCTTGGTTTGTTTTCCAAAATGGGAAGAAAATGAGGAAATGTGGTTTTATATGGTTGTTTCTACTAGCTTCCTCTCATGCTCTTGTTTGGTTTTGGTGTGTTAAGTTGGAAAGGAAAACAAGGGAAGTGTTTTATAGGTTGTTTTCCTTACTAGCAACCAAGGGTGTAAAACCCAATTCTAACAATTAATCCTCACACCCCTATCCAATTATATCATTAATTCAATCAATTAAAATAATTCCAGGGGATTAAATATCGGATCCGAATAATATTTTACCAGACCGAACGGAACATCGCCTAATATATTAATAGATATATTAATTAACACAATTATTCTCGTCGCAAAATAAACATCGATCGGTAGCTCAAAAATATTAATATATTTTAATTTTAATTAAAAACGGGCGTTACATGAGGCGTCTGATCTACTTTTCCAAGACACTCCAATGGCCATGATGAAGTCTCATTATTCAAGTATTAAAAAAAATAAATAATCAAAAAAAAAATCAGAAAACAAACAAGGTGGTTACACTTGTCACCACCAAACCAAGACACTTAGCTTAAAATAATACAAAACAAACACTAATTAAAAAACTAATCAAAAAACCCTAAAACTTCCTTCTCTCTATGTGAAAACGCTCCTCTATCATCTCTCTAAACATACCTCACCAGAAATCGCTCGCGGCCGCGCCGGAAATCCCCCCACGGCGGTTCTGGCGGCGTAACTCAAATGGCCGTTTTTTTTATATTTTCTGAATCGTCTTTCTTCTCTTATCTCTAATCGGTACTTGGTTTTTGCAGATTTGGAACCGTTGGCTGTAGATCTTAAAGGGGATACTCAGAAACCCTAACTTCTGTTTGTGAGAAAAAGATGCCAAACGAGCATGAAAAGGACAGAGAGAGAGGGAACGAAACCTTAACCATTCTTTTCTTTGTTTTCATGTATGGCTGATGGCATGGAGATGGCGAGGCTTAGAATACTTTGGAGGAACTTGGAGAAGAAAAAGGAATGCATCTTGAAGGGAACACGATGACCTCACTAGCCAAATTAGGACTTAGAATTCTTTTAGTTAGGTTCTTGTAGAAGATAGGCTAGCAATTGTAAATTAACTTTTAAGACTTTGTAAATTTTGAGAAATTTGTAATTGCATTGTATTTCATACTTACAACTTGAATTTAAAGATCTCCAAGATTTGAATATTCTTGTAAACTTTAAAGAAGTTATAGGTTTGAGAGCACAACCTTCTTAGTAACATCTTGTAAATTTGTTATATCATAAATTTAGAATTTACGATTCAAATTTCCTTGCCAAAATCACTTGTTAAAGAATTGCGTTTTGAATGAATGAACCCTTTCAACACTTGACCTCGTGATCTTAATCAACTTGAAATATATTCAAATTGGATATTGCATTTCATCTCTAAACTTGACAAAAAAAATCAAAACAATCTAAAGTAACCAATTTCCCTCCAAATGCCTATTTTTAAATTCAAACTCCTTTATGATCTTCAAGAAAAATTCCAATTCTTTAAGTTTCTTTAAATCTTGTTTAGAATGACATATTTCAAGAAGCCAAACCTTGTATCACAGGAAAAACGCCAATCATCTAAATAAATAGATTCATAGACAAACTTGGGACTATAACCAAAAACCAAATATTAGACCCTTGAGCACATAAATGGTTTAGAGAAAAAGAGATGTGAATAAAGATAGGGTAAATTTTGGGGTGCGACAGTTGCCCCTATTCAATCATCTTAAACCTGATAAGTGAGGAAGGATTGACAGCTTTCGAACGTTCAAGGTGAAAGAGGATTGAATACCAAAGAACCCCAAAAATTTGCCCTGCGCGGGATACCAGTACCAGATAAAAAATCTTGACTACAGAGTCAAGGAAGAAACGCTTGAGGAGAATAAACTTGTTAAGCACCGGAATGTCTTAACAACAACAGTAACAATCGAGAAATATGAGGAGATCTCAATGACAATGGGGATGACCGAGTAACCAAAATGAGCAATAAACATCGAGTTTTAATAAAAATACTATGAGAAGCGAACCACACTTCTTAAACGAAAAGAACAACAATAGATTAAGCCATCTCAGGATGTCTTAAAGAAATTGCTATGAGAAAGAAACTGAACTTCTCAAGCAAAAGAAAACAATAGATTAAGCCATCTCAGAATGTCTTAACAAAAATGCTATGAGAAGGAAACCGAACTTCTCAAGCGAAAAGAAAAAATAACATATCAGAAGACTCTATCGACGATATGATAGAGGACTTGTCAGAAAAACCTAATGAGTTAAAGAATACCTGCAAACTTTAACGAAGATATGATTGAGAACTTGTCTGAAGATCCCAAAGAAAATAATTGAGAAATTTTCTGAAGATCCCAAAGAGTTAAAGAATGCCCGGAGACTTTAATGAAGATAACGATCGAGAATTTGTTAGAAAAATCCGGAAGAGTTAAGGAATACCCGCAAACCTTAACGAAGATATTTGGCTAGAACAATATCATAATTGTTGTGCACGAAGGTGCGAGAAGCCATGGCATGCTGAATGTCTTGACCATGTAACTTCCGAGTTACCAGGAGAATAAATTCAGTAGCGCACCCGAGAATACACTTCTCTGGGGATAAACAAATCAATATCCAACACACTGGTGTGATATAGATGTTTATGAAGTCGGTAAATATTTGTTTCCGACATTTCTGCCATTGAGATCTTAAGGAACATGTAAAGACATGCTGAACAACTTCCGAGTTGGCAAGATCTTTAACCTGTATGCAGATAGCTTTACCGATGATAGAAGAGTCAAATTCAGCACCTGTGACTGAAAAACTTCTATGGTAATGAGCTTTAATTTGCTGGCATCGTACCGACAATGCGTTGCAGTAAGTGGATATGTGGATCAACTTCTGAGTTGGAGAAATATCCTGAGACTGAATAAATATCCTACTTGGCAGACATTTATTTGTTGAGTATTTGAAAACTTACTGGGGAAATAAACGCACCAGAAGTTTGACGGGTCTTCTGAGAACAGCTCAGAGAAACAAATTTGTAGAAGTGACTGCCACTAAAATTTGATGAGAAAATTCTTGTCTGAAAGAACTCTTGAAAATACCAAGAATAATGTTGTGGTAATCCTTTATGAAGGAGACTCAGTTGGGAGTAAATTAAACTTCGCTGGGGAAAATCCATAAGAAAACCGTGTGGAAAACAACACTGGGGATTCCCGGTTGATAATTTTGGTGACAACTAGAGTCCATTGAAAGACGACTGTTTCGCTGGGGGAAGAATCTCGATTGGAGAAAAATCTGTTGTTAAGATCCATACAAGTATACCACTTGTGCTGGAGAAAAGAGGATAATTATGTCATCTGAGAGCTAATCCTTCAACTTTGATCCTTATAAGGATGTTTGTATTTCCCGTTGGGAAAAACCTGCAATACAAATAGCCGAAGCTAAATGCATGAGTATGATATGCATGATATGAGATGCATGATGTCCTTTTAATGTTTTAATGTGAAGGGTAATAAAGATGAATTTTCGATACTGCTCGGAGAAGAAGACATCATTGGGGAAACCCAAGTGGGAAATTCGGTCGACACAAGAGTACACTAGGGAGGATTAATCACCTCTCTGGGGAAGAGATTTAGCTTTAGAGTTGACACCACTGCCTATCTATTTTAAAATAAGCATTCAACTTGCACAGGTGAGAGAAACTAAATTGTCATTTGAGGAATAGTATTTGAGGCTTTCAAATGGGCACTTTAAAAGAAACTCCACAGAGGAAAGAAATCACTGGGGAAAACCCGAGTAAGAAATTCGTTGATACAAGATCTCACTTGGGGAAGCTCAAACACCTTGGAAGAGGTTCGATTTAAGAATCGTCACCGTTGTAGACCAATTATGGTCAAGCCTTCAAACTTGCAACTGGAAGAACTAAATCTGTCATTCTAGAAATAATCTTTAGAGTCTGATTTCGCTGAGGAAAATAATTAGCTGATCTTTGAACCATCCCAAGTCTCACCTCTCTGGGGAAAAGAATTATGATATGACATGAATGAATGAATGAATTGATTCATGAATATAATGGTTGATGTATTGGTTTATCAAACTGAATTCCCGACACCACTGGAAATCGAACAAAGGGTAACGACCATGACCAGACCCCCATTGCTATCACATGAGTCTCTCAAAGGAAAGATAACGTCTTATTCCTTATAATCATCATGATGAGTACGGAGGTACTTCCAATTCAGAGAAACAGGCGCAATATTTAGAAAGTCAATCATTCCCCAACATTTCGTAAATCGAAGTAATTTCAAGTTTTTTTTTTTAAAAAAAAATCTTTATTGTTTCATCATTTTTAATGATTTTAATTTTTATCTAAAACAAGCAGCAACATTAAGTTAAACAGGCAGAAAAGATGAAAGGTAAGAGAAGAAACAGAATTCAACTGAAAAAATTCTTTTATTTAACATATGAGAAGAATAACTCATTCATAAGGAGTTTGTACATAAAGATGCACATTCCTTTAGGAGGAACATACAGGAAAGAGTAAGTCTATACACATTTTTCTTAAAACAACAACAAAATTGAAACTGAACTTCATTGAACCATAAACATGCTATTCTCCCTCCCGACTGCTATTCTTCATCACTTCACTTCTAAAGATGGTGATTGAACTGATCCGTTCCATCTAAGCTTCTGTCGTGACACGAAACGCATACTGCAACATTATGTCTTTACATATTCCCTAACTTTTGCGTGAACCATCTTCACTTCGGATTTTGGTTCACCGGGATACTTACCCTCTTTTGCTTAAGCCGCCCTTTCGGGTTTTCAGCTTACCGGGCTTAAAAAATTTTTTCTTCCTTTTTTTAGACATAATATTTCTTGACCGCATCTGAGTTGATAGCGTGTGCCAAATCCTCTCCGTCCATGTTGGTGAGAATAAGAGTTCCTCCCGAGAAAACCTTCTTTACCACGTATGGTCCTTCATAGTTTGGCACCCATTTCCTGCGAGGGTCTCTGTGTGGAGAGATTATCCTCTTTAGTACCAATTCGCCCACTTTGAACACGCGGGGATGTACCTTCTTGTCAAAAGCCCTCTTGATTCTTTTCTGGTAAAGTTGGCCATGACAAATTGCTGTCAACCTCTTTTCTTCAATCAGATTGAGCTGGTCGTACCTATTTTAAACCCATTCTGCTTCTTCTAATTCTCTTTCCATTAGAACTCTGAGGGAAGGAATCTCAACCTCTATAGGAAGTACTGCCTCCATACCATAGACGAGAGAGTAAGGTGTTGCTCCTGTCGAAGTGCGAATAGATGTTCTGTACCCGTGCAAAGCGAAAGGCAACATCTCATGCCAATCCTTATACGTCTTCACCATCTTTTGAAGGATCTTCTTAATATTCTTGTTAGCTTCTTCAACAACACCATTCATCTTCGGTCTGTAAGGCAACGAGTTGTGATGCTCGATCTTGAAGGTGTCGCACAACTGCTTCATCATCTTGTTGTTCAGATTTATCCCATTGTCAGTAATAATCTTGCTAGGAGTACCATAGCGACAAATTATATTATTCTTGATAAACCGGGTAACTACTTGTCGCGTCACGTTCGCTTATGAAGCAGCCTTAACCCACTATGGCAACCAATATGAAGCGATGTCCATTAGAAGCTTTCAGCTCAATCATTCCAATCATATCTATTCCCCACATAGCGAATGGCCATGGAGTAGTCAAGACATTCAGAGGTGAGGGAGACACGTGCATCTTATCATCATGAATTTGACACTTATGACATCTCATTGCATAGACAACACAGTCTGTTTCCATGGTCATCCAGTAATAACCAGCCCTAAGAATCTTTTTCGCCATTGCATGCCCATTTGCGTGAACACCAAAAGAACCTTCATGAATTTCTTTGATAAGTTGATCTACTTCGTTTCTATCCACGCATCTGAGCAAGACCAAATCAAAATTCCGCTTGTACAGCACCCTACCACTTAAGAAAAAGTTAGCAGACAACTTCCTCAAAGTCTTCTTATTAGTGATAGATTCCCCTTCTGGGTACTCGCCTTTCTCTATGTATTGTTTGATATCATAAAACCAGGGTTTACCATTAGTTTCTCCATCAATCGTCATACAATAACCAGGTCGTCTAGACGCTCAATAATGATAGATGGCGCTTCATTAGCCCACTTGACCTTGAACATTGAAGACAAAGTGGCCAAGGCATCAGCTAACTGATTTTCCTCTCTAGGAATATGATGGAAAGTGATCTCATCAAAATACAATATTAACTTCAAAACATGATCCCTATACGGAATCCGCTTTTCATTACGAGTTTCCCAATCTCCTTTGACCTGGAAAATGATGAGTGTTGAATCTCCATAAACTTCAAGGATTTTGATCCTTAAATCAATAGCTGCCTCAATCCGAAAGATTCAAGCTTCATATTCTGCCATGTTGTTGGTACAGTCGAAACAAATTCTGGCGGTGAAGGAAATATGAAATCCTGTTGGAGAAGTAATGATTGCCCCGATTCCATGACCTACTGCATTAGATGCACCATCAAACACGAGCGTCCAACGGGATTCTGGTTCAGGTCCTTCTTCTGGACCAGGAATGTTACAGTCTCTAATAAACATGACATCTTCATCTAGGAAATCAAATCTCATTGGCTGGTAATCCTCCTTGGGCTGGTGAGCGAGATATTCTGATACCACACTTTCCTTGATAGCTTTTTGGGTTACGTATTGAATATTATATTCAGATAGTAACATCTGCCAACGTACAATCCTTCCGACCAAAGGTGGTTTCTCGAAGATATACTTAATAGGGTCCATCTTAGATATTAGCATTGTAGTGTGACACACCATGTACTTCCTCAAATGACGAGCAGCCCATGCCAAAGCACAACAAGTATTTTCTAATAAAGAGTACCGACTTTCACACTCCGTGAATTTCTTACTCAAGTAATAGATTGCATGCTCTTTTCTTCCCTTTTCATCATGTTTTCCTAGAACACAACCCATGGATCCTTCAAGTACAGTAAGGTACATTATGAGAGGTTTTCCAGGCACAGGTGGTATCAAGATTGGTGGTTCTTGCAAGTACTCCTTAATCTTATCAAATGCTCACTGATAATCATCATTCCATTTAATGGCCTGATCTTCTTTAACAACTTGAACAAAGGTTCGCAAGTACCTGTCAAATGTGAGATGAACTAGGAAATGTAGTTCAAGCGTCCCAAGAAACCACAAATCTCTTTCTCCGTTCTTGGTGCTGGCATATTTTGAATGGCCTTCAATTTATCAGGGTCCACTTCAATACCTCGCTGGCTCACTATGAATCCAAGTAACTTCCCGGATCGAACTCCAAAAGTGCACTTGTTGGGGTTCAAATGAAGTTTATACTTCCTCAATCTATCAAACAACTTTCTGAGATGAACAATGTGCTCCTCTTCAGTCTGAGACTTGGCAATCATATCATCCACATATACTTATATTTCTTTATGCATCATGTCATGGAAAAGGGCTACCATGGCTCTCTGATAAGTTGCCCCTGCATTCTTCAATCCGAATGGCATGACCTTGTAACAGAAGGTTCCCCAAGGAGTGGTAAACGTCGTCTTTAGCATATCTGCAGGATCCATATTGATTTGATTATATCCTGAGAAACCATCCATGAAAGAAAACATAGAAGCTGAGCCATGCTATCAACTAAGACATCAATGTGAGGTAGAGGAAATCATCTTTCAGGCTAGCTCTGTTCAAGTCTCTGTAGTCCACACACATCCGAACTTTTCCATCCTTCTTGGGGACAGGCACAATGTTGGAAATCCAATCTGGATATACCGACACAACAAGGAAACCGGCTTCGAATTGTTTCTTGACTTCGTCTCGAATCTTCTTAGCCATCTCTGGATGTGTTCTCCTCGGTCTTTGTTTTACAGGCGAACATTCAGGCTTTAGCGGCAGCTTGTGCATAACAATATCTGTGTCAAGTCCGGGAATATCTTGGTACGACCATGCAAACACATCTACAAAATCTTGCAACAAACAAACCAACTCATATTTTATCTCTTGCCCCAAAGCAGCTCTAAGCCGAAGACGACGGTGAGGAAGACTATGAACTCCCTGAAGAGTTAACGCGTCTGGTTGAGCATGAAGAGAAGACGATCCAACCTCATCAAGAACCAGTCCAGGGATGCCCCTGAGAGACTATCTTGAAAATAATAAATCATCAACTTGCTGTTTTCAACATGTGCCGCTGTCTTGCGACAATACATCCTCAAATGAGTGTCGGGACAACTCACTCCCTTATATTTTTCAAAGTCAGGTACTTTGAGTTTTGGTGGAATGACGACATCAGGGACAAGGCATATGTCCAAAGCACTCATACCAACAGTGTTTTTCCCTCTCTGCTTCTTCACCTGCTTAGCTAGTTCTTTGCACATCTTCTGTGCAGCCATGTCTTGAAAAGGAGTCAAATTGCCCACAGGTGCAACGTTCTAGTAAAACTGTCTCATATAATCGTCTTATAGGTCCTCATCAGCTTGGGGAGTCACAGACCAGTGATTTTATTGCTCATCCTCACCCTTCTCTTGTTCATCATTTCCCATAGTTTGGGTAGCGACATGCGCTGCAGCAGTAGTACCTTGGTTGTTAGCTCCATTGAAGAAGTCAACAGGCATCCCATAGAGTAACGAATTATGTGCTTGCACTCCTGCCAATGGGGCATTGCCACCACCTCGGTGGGTTCTCACATTTCCCGTAACAATGGGAGGAATGGTGGTAGTTGCATTGTTTGCTGTAGCAGTAGCGACAGTAGCAGCGGCAACGGTGGTAGCAGCAACACCGACAGTAGCAGCAGCAGCAGTGACTCGCTCCTCTTCCCTCATATGTTGAGCGGTCATCATCTCCATCAACTGGTCCATCTTGGACTTCAAACTGTCGATGTCACCTTGCATGGAAGCTTGTCTGGTTTCATACTGATCCATTTCTTTCCTTGCGTTAGCCCTCGTGCTGTACGGGTGTCGAGTAGTCAGCTTGAATCTGGATGAGAGGAAACGTAATGAGCTTGGCGTCCCCTTTTTTTAATAAAAAATGCATGATTATGTATGGTTAAGGAAAAATGCTTATGATCGTGTTCCCATTCCCAAGGATCTTTGTCAGACTCATTCACTTGTAAGCAATCAGCACAACAAATAGATAATCAGTTCCTTCATTCCAAACACAATAGTTGAATACAAACATTAGTCTTTGTAGATAAAATAAAGAGCAAGACTCGTAGGTCTGCTTTTAGTTTAACATAAACAATGAAGCTGAAAAAGTACATAAAGGTTACAAAAGATCAAAAGTGTTGTCCTCTTCGGGGCTTGAACTCTCTTATCTCCTTGTTTAATCGCTCCACCATGTCTTTGCAAAGATAAATGAAGTACTCCACTGCCAGGGGCACTTGGTCTTCCTCTAGGTCTTCAATAGCTGATTGGAGCCTCAATGGGACTTCCACCATCAATTCTCTACAGAATTCCACCAAGCCTGAGTAATTGTCATACATATTCTTGTTTTGCTCTTCTAGGTTGAAAATGGTTTCTCCCCGATTTACCCAAAGCTCATTTTGACGTCGGGCTTCTTCCTGCCATCCCTCACACTGGACCTCCAATTCCCCATATGCTTCCTCCCATTGGCCTACAAGGTTTCTCGCAGTATCCAACTCTTGAATCTTCTGGGCCAATTCTTCAAAGTCTATGTTACATGTCATGTGAGCTTCTTCCTTGAGACGAGTTTCACGCGCCAAACTGGACTCAATATTCCGTAGCGCAACCTTTAACTCCTGGATTTGAGTGGTGAGAGTTGTCTTTAGGTCAAAATTTGCCTTGATAGCTCGCTTTTCATCTGCGTAAGCTTGTCCTCTTTCGCGTTCAGCTTTGGCCAGCCTACGGTTGAATTCACTTAACTCAAAATTTGCTGCATCAAGATTATCTTTCACACGAAACATTTCTTTTCTTTCTTTTTCTACTTGCTCTCGACTCTTTAGAAGCTCATCATCTCTTTCCTTGAGGCTTTGCATCAAATCATCCCTTTCTCGAGCAACACGAGTAAGGATTGCTTGTTGTCACCCCTCTTCAGTTTTCATCTCTGTAATGGTGAGCTTGAGTTTGTTGAACTCCTCAATAGGGACGTGAGTGAGTTCAGGTTTTGGCACATCAAACAGAACTTCCACAATGAATGGCAATTTCACCTCCATTACTCTTCTAAGTATCCATGATTCGTAAGGTTCTCCATCGCCATTTCCTCTTTTCCTGAGCTCTGGACCCTTCTTGTGAACCTGGCTCCAAGCTTTCTGGATCTACTTCAACAAACCAGGACTTCAGAAGTCTAGCAAGATAAACTATTTCAGAAATTCTTCCTTTGGTGCAGTTTCCATAGGACACCCCAATTTCTTGAGAACCAACCTAGGATTATAATTTATGCATCCTTGGGATCCAATTAGCAGAACGTTAGGAAATGCTCCGCAGTGAGTGATGACCTCCCATGTATACCAATTTGGAGAATACCAGAAAACACCATTAGCAGTAAGAGAAGCTAAATTTTGAGACCAACTCAAGTTCTCTAAGATTTTAACCCAAGGTCCCCGCCGAGGAATATGGGACATCAACCATGAGTAGAGCAAAACAGAGCAACACATTACAACCCCCCTTTTCTTCTTATATCGAACATGTATGTTGAGGAGCATATCTGCAAGCAAAGCGGGCACAAGGTTGTCTGAAAGGAAAACACTAATTGTCTGAAAGGTCAAATATTAATACCCGAAACAAGACGGGATAACTATCAGAACGACCATGAAAATTATTTCCAAATGAAAGGTCAAAGATTAATACCTGAAACAAGACGGGAGAACTATCGAAACAACCATGAAACAAGACGGGACAACAGGTCAAAGATTAATGCCCGGAACAAGACGGGAAACCTATCTGAAAGACCACACAAATTGTCTCCAGGCAACAGACATTGGATTAACACCCGAAGCAAGACGGGAAAGCTATCCGCATTATGCCAAATATCCACCTCGAGAATAGCCAAGACGAAGGTTTATTCTGACTCTCTCTTATTATCAACAACATCTACGGAGTCTAGCATACGACTCAGTTGCCCCGGATGGCATCTTTAAGGCCATCTCCGACTACTTGTCGACATCTCTCCACCTTCAGAATGCTGCATATTTGGTTAAAAAATCAATACATACCAATAACCTCATTCAAATACGAGCGTGAAGTCTAACGTACGAATCAACATCATCCTCCCCGGATGGCATCTTAAGCCCATCTCCGTCGCCTCTTCTTCTCAAACAACCCCTATAGAGTCTAACGTACAGCTCATTCCACAGCATCAGTCTCTCCTTGATGGCATCTTAAGCCCATCTCCGATGTTTCTCCTATTCAAACAACATTTGTGAGTCTAGCGTACGACTTACTCTCCAACTCGGCTTCTCCAAATGGCATCTATAAGCCCATTCCAGCACATCATCAACCAACGGCAAGTGCAAATTTTTAGGTGTATTCGAGTGTTCAATCATCTCATACTCTCAAGTCATGAAAGGCAAGCATGCCAATCTAACCCTTCCAGCACAAGAAGATTGAACAGGGGCAACTATTATACCCCAAAATTTGCCCTCCCACTTCTCAAGACATTTCACATGTCCATACTCAAGAATTTCACAAGGGTTGACCAGATAAACCCTCTCCTAAGCAATCAATCCAAAACTAGGGAATTGCCATTCTCAAGTCAAGACGGACATCCAACATTTCAAGTGATCATCATGCCTCATTATATGCTTAAAAGAATCTCCATGTCAAGTTTCAAGCCTTACAAGTCAAGTTTGCTCAGACAATTGCTCAAATGGTTGAAAACCAGTTGTATTGGACAAAAAGTCAACAGAACTTTGACCAGGCATAACTTTCACATACTTTATCAGAAATTTTTCCACCATGGCTCATTTTGAAGAGAATTCAATTCTCTACAACTTCATGTCTCACAAGCTTGGGCAGAAAATGCTTCATTTGGAAGTTATGGATCAAAACATTACAGGTCCTTTTAAAAGTCAACAAAAAGTCAACTTTTTGTAAAGAAGTGTTCATGAGCATGGGAACTTCAATGAAGATGAAACTAAAAGGGATGTTTAGAGGACATCTTGAGATTTCCAAAAAGTCCAAGAACACCTAAAAATGTTATAAATTGAGCAAGATACACCTTGTGCAAGTTAAGCATTTTTGAGGAGGTGCACAAAGAGAAATACTTGAGAAAATAATTTTTTTTCCAAATGGGCCTAACTTTTCTTGATTCAAACATATTCCTTAGCTGAATTGGAACCTCCAAGCCCAAGGCCACAAATTTATCTTTTATTTTTTATTTATTTTGGATTTTTAATCATTTAAAACCAATTTAATTAAAATAAAAGTTATAAAATCAAAAATTAATTGCAAGATGGATTTTCTCTCATCCTTGAGGTCCAAGCAAGCCGTTTCATCTGATTATTTCGAAATAATCATGATTGGCAAGTGATTTGATTGAAATTGGCTCAAAAGAAGAAATATTTGGTTTGATTCCAAATCAAATATTTTTTCATTGAATGACATGGTATTTTCCTACAATTCTTGACCTAATTCTTTAGAATATAAATAGACAATGATTCTAAATGACAAAAAAACGAATTTCTGGCCTCAAGAACCCTAATCCAAGCATCAAAAAATCGTGCCTTGCAAGCAACTAACAGCCATAGTTGTGGATCGATTCAAGCCAAACAAAGGTTACCAATCGATTCCTTGGTGTTTTCTGAAGCTAACCAGATCATTACCACGCATCAAAACATCCAGAAACACAAAATCAAACTCACGGTTTTCACACTTTTCTCTTAAAATCGATTATGTACTTACATGCATTTTTAACATGATTCGATTACATATCTGTGTTTAGAATGATATTTCGAAGCTATTTGAATCGTTCAATTGAGTTATAGATGCAGGAATCGTGATATGCAATTGTTAGGTTTTCTGAGCTTCAAATTGGGATCCTTCAAATTAGCCAAAATTGGACCAAACCATGGGCACCATCGTGTTTAGGAGACCAAACCGAGTCGATTCATGCCTTCCTAACATATCTATATTGCATATTTTTGAGGTTTGTAATTTTTAGGTGTTATAGCTACGGACAAACCGTTGGTAAAAGCTGTAGCAACAGACCAAAACCGTAGCTAAAGGTTCAAAAATTCAACGGGGACGATGAAGATCTTGGCGCGTGTTTTTGGCATTCAGGAGTTAATTTCCTTTATTTTGTTTTTGTTTCATTCTACTAACACGATCTGCAGGTTGGTCCAGTGGCAAAGGCAGCGCGCGTGTGAGTCTGAGGTCCTTGGTTCGAACCTTGGCTCCTCACTTTCTTTTTAACACTTTTCAAAACTAACACTTTTTCTTATTTTTTTTCATATTTTCTTTTTCTAATTTAATTTCTTTTCAAATGATTTTCTAACACATTAAAAAATCACAAAAAATATTTTCCTTTTGCATTTAGGTCAGAAAAATGTTTATTTAATTTTTTAACATAAAAAATTATATTTTACATGCATATTTTAATTAATTGTTAATTAATCAGAAAATTGACTTTTAATTGTTTTTTCCTTGCTAAAATCAATCCAGAAAATTCCCAAAAATTATTTTCTCATCTAATTAGGGTTACTAACCCTAAAACGTTTTTTTTCTAACTCAAAAAGCTTTTTCACTAACATATTTTCTCATATTTGCAATTTGTTTCCTTTTTCCAATTATTATGTATCTGCTTCCAGGATGTAATAGTTTAGCTTAATTTTCTCGCATTCTTTTTTCAATATTATGTAACTGCTCATGGGATGTAATAGCTTAATTAGGATTTACTTTCCGCACTCCTAAATTATGTAACTGCCCCAAAGCCATGTAATAGCGTAGGATTTACTTTCCACAATTTACTTTTCGCACCCATATAAACTGCTCGTAATTAGGCGTGTATGGCAAGATAAAAACAAACGTAGATCACTTCTAATTTCAAGATAAATTATCTAAATCCAACACACTCTCTTCACACATGCACGCCCTAGGTTATTCTCTCTCGTTGCCTTTCGAATAAATGGTCAAGTCCCTCGAACGTAGAGGTATCCTAGCACCAGTTGCCTTGAAGCATATCATCATAGTCCCTTCGAATCAAAGATCATAGTCCCTCGATGACCCTCGATGTTGCCTACGTATATATGATCTAGTCCCTCGATTGTTGCCTACGAAAAGTGATGATCGTCCCTTCGAATGTGCTAGGATACTCCTACAAGTTGCCTTCTATGACCATCCGATGTCCCTTTCGAACGTCCCTTTACTTTACATCCAATGAATAGGGTTACCTACCAACTAATGGTATGGATAGCGCTATTCTAAAGGAAAGTAAAATAACATGGAAATGACCGTTCTGAGTAGGTAATAGACTTTTAGTTGCTTGCTCTATCAAAACGTTTTTCACACCTCACACTTTCAAAACATTTTCAGAACACTTTGTATACATTCCAGCGTGAATCATTACAAAGTTCCTCTTCTAAAAAATGAAACATTTCCGAAAACTTCGTATACATTCCAGCGTGAATTATTACGAAGTCAAAGCGAAATGCCTTTTCAAAAATCTTTTTCAAACACACAGAAAGCAAATTTCAAGATGAGCTAAAGCAACTAAGAGCCCGTAGATAACTACGGATGGAAAGGGTGTTAATACCTTCCCTTTTCATAACCTTCTCCCTTACTCAGAATCTAAAGAAGGTCTTTTATTGTCCTTTTCACCTTCCCTTAATTGGATAAAAGAAAAGTCGGTGGTGACTCTTGCTATCCGCAACATTTGCAATCAAACGCAAAACAATCCAAAGTCAGTTCTCCCACCGTATTACAGAACTGGCGACTCTGTCGGGGAGACACCCTAAAGAGAGAATACCTTTGGGATTCTTAGATCATCTTTACCGCTTTCTGTTTGACTTGCATGCTTTACTTTAAGGGTTGCTTGGGTATTATACTTGTGGGGGATCCTACACCCGGATCCAGGTTTCCTTAGGTAAGTAGCAATAAATCGTCGCGACTGTTAGGCGTATACCGAAACGGTCAACATGATGGCTACGTTAGTGCGACACTTTCGATGTCCCGATGCTCCTCATGTCCATCTGGGGAAAGTATTTGGCGTCTGCGTGGTGTCATCAGCACTAACTCAACTTCTAGAACCCTAATTGACCCATCTTGGCCATTAGAAGGTAATGAGATGGCCAACTATGGTGTAGACCGAGGTTGGTTGATACTCGATGTTACGCTCATTAAGATCTGACTTTCGGGATGTTTCGGTCGACCACTTGGTAGTCGTATTGAAATAAAGCCTACGAGAAAGATCAATGATATGAGATTCCTAGAACCCGGTTACTATTATAGGACAGGATGAACCCACTCAAACTTTGGTAGGGTAGACACCTATACCTCATGCCAGCCTTAAACCTAGGGCTTTTATGTGAATTATTTGTGCTTGCTATCTGCTTAAACATGACATCATGACATCATAACATTGCATCATCATTTCTAACCATTTCAAGGACCTAGGGATTTAACTTTGCTTTGTTTTGTAGGGATTATGGCTTCCAAAAAGACTATCCGAATCAACTTCATCGGTGTACCTTCTCAACTCAAAGAATTGGTTTCAGAAATTCCCGATCATGCTCAGTTCATCAAAAGACATGGTTATCTGCTTGACTTGGTTATCTCCGGCTTTGAAGAAGATATGATGCACGTCTTATTCCAGTTCTTCGATCCGAAACACCATTGATTTACATTCCCAGATTATCAGTTGGTTCCTACCTTGGAAGAGTTCTCTAAGCTACTAGGGATACCTATCCTTGATCAAATACCATTCACCGGTTCAGAAAAAGCTCCGAAGTACGAAGACATTTTATCAGCATTACATCTAAAACGCTCAGACATTGAAGCCAATTGGGAAACAAGAAGTGGAGTTAAGGGTTTGCTTGCTAAGTTTCTGATAAAGAAAGCTCGAGAATTCCTCAAAGCTATGAGTTTCCATGCATTCAAAGACATTGTGGCCTTACTAATCTACGAATTGGTTCTATTTCCTAATCTAGATCAGTTCATAGACATGAACGCCATCAAGATATTCCTCACTCGCAATCCTGTGCCTACTTTACTTGAAGATATTCGACATTCCCTCCACACTCGTACTATCAAACGACAAGGAACTCTCATGTGTTGCATACCGTTACTTTCCAGGTGGTTTATTTTGCACCTTCCTCAATCAGCAATGAAGAACGAGCAAAGGTTAAAGTGGTCTCAAAGACTGATGTCACTCTCTCATTCAAATATCCGTTGGTGTCTTTTCTCTCAAAAGAACTTCACATTCATCGAGCGTTGTGGGGAATTCCCCAATGTACCACTCATTGGCATAAGGGGAGGTATCACTTACAACCCTTCTCTAGCTCTACGTCAGTTTGGTTATGCTCGAAGAGATGGTCGACATGATATGCTTCTCCAAGTCATTGTGTTCGCATACAACAACGATCTCCAAAACCACTGTCGAAGATTTGTGCACGCTTGGGATATGGTAAAGAAGATTGATACCAAGACTTTGGGACACAAGAATTCCATTCCTTGGGAACCTTACATCAAATGGGTGCGAGCTCGAGCTCAAAACCTCATGATGCCATTCCCGCCTGTTCTACCAATGATCATGGAAACTGTTGCTATAGGTGACGAACCCTATACCGTTCTCCATCCCAACATGCCTACTGATTTTGAAGACTTGAAGAGATCCTGGATTCAACTTAAAGAAGGAAGGGATTCGTTCGAAGCTCAGTGCTATGCAGGCGTGAAGAAGGTACTAGAGTTGACAAAGCTACTTCACGAGGAGCAAAGCATCAATACTTACTTCAACACCACGAGGAAGCGCCCATGGGAGACTTAGAGCTTTAGGAATTTGTTTTCATGTTTTCCAAATTATCTTTTGTACTTAAAAAGAAAAAGAGAAACTAATAAGAGTTTGTTCGTGCTTGTTTAACAAATTTAAATTCCTAAGGTCCTTGAAAACATTGCATCCCATTGCATCGCATATCATGGCATAACATTTCATAACAGGTACATTGAAGATCGGTTTTCTTATTTTCTCGCTATTTATTTTAGCAGAAATGGATCTTGAACAGACTGTCAAAGATCTCCAGGCTCAGAATGCTCAATTCCAGGAAATGTTCACCAGTTTGGTCCAAGGCCAGAAGGACCTGAAAAAGCTCATCACTAGAAAGAAGAAGACCATCGGTATTCTCAACATGGGAAGGAATCACAAGGGTGGACCTAAGGTGGTCAGCAAGTTAGAAATCTCAGACAAAAGTGGTGAAATCGAAGAAAGCATCAAGAACAGTGAAGGAAGCCGTCAGAGGTCTAAAAATAGTGTAGAAGACTACCTGAGTGAGCAATATCCCCCTGATGATGACAGATACAAGCAACTTGAAGACCGTCTGAATGCTGTGGAAAATCTGAAGATGTTCGGGCTGAATTTTGATGATCTGAGTCTTGTTCCTGGTGTGGTAATTCCCCGCAAGTTCAAGGTTCCTACTTTTTCCAAGTATGATGGCATCTCTTGTTCGAAGCTGCATTTTAAGTCCTATGTTCAGAAGATCCATCCTCATACTGATGACAGGAAGTTGTGGATTCATTACTTCCAAGAGAGTTTATCCAGAACTCAGTTGGAGTGGTATTATCAACTAGAGAGTACCCACATCCATACCTGGAATGACTTAGCAGATGCTTTCTACAAGTAGTACCAGTACAATGCTAAATTGGAACCCACTCGCATGCAATTACAGAGCATGTCTATGGGTCGTGACGAGAAGTTCAAAGAATATGCTCAGAAATGGAGGATTTAGCAGGCAGAGTTCAACCACCCTTGTCCAATAGGGAGTTAGTTGATATGTTTATGGGAACACTGACAGGCCCATTCTTCAAGCATCTGATTGGAAACTCTTCAGCCGGATTCACCGAGCTGATATTGACAGGAAAACGCATCGAAGCTGGAATCAAGAGCGGAAAGATTCAGGTAGAGTCATCCTCAAATGCTGCTAAGAGATCTTTTGGTGGTAAGAAAGAATTCAATGCTGTATATGGTCAGAAAAGCCGTGTCAAAACTAATCGTACTCAATATGTGGGGGCAGTTGTGATCCCCAATCCTACACCAGCGCAACCTCAACAAGACAACGCGCGTAACCAGAATGCGCCACGAAGACAATTCACGAAGATTAACATGCCATTGTCGCAAGCTTTGCAACCCATGTTGAAAGCAGAGCTGATTACTTTGAGGGATCCTCCTCAACAGATTAACACTTCCTCTCCAAAATACAATCCTAATACAAAGTGTGCATACCACTCCAACAGCCCGGGGCACGACACCGACAACTGTTGGGCTCTGAAGAACAAGATCCAAGACATGATTGAAGCTAAAGAAATTGAGTTCGACCCTCCTGTCAAAACTCCGAATGTGATCAACTCACCAATGCCTAACCATGGCAAGAGCTCCAATGCTATTGACGAAGACTCTTATGTTTAAGATGTGAACAACCTGACTATTCCTCTGATGACTGTTAAGAAAAATCTGCTGCGAGCCGGTGTCTTTCCAGGATGCCTGGATGATTGTCGTTGGTGCCCATCTGCATCTGACGGATGTGCTTGGTTGAGAAGGCGTATTTAACGCATGATGGACAACCGAGAAGTGCTATTTCTAAAACCTTCAGCTGTGGAGAATTTGTGCGAAGACATTTCTAAGAATTTGAAGATCGAAGATGTAGACGAAGTCGTACCAGAAGTCTGGGATACCTTGCGGCAGCCAAGTGGGAAGTTTGATTTCATGGTGAAGTATACCGTTCCTGAAAGCTACAAGATTCCTATTGAAGATGTCAAGGCAACCGGATGGGGGGACGATTTCCCAGAAGACTATGCTGATGTAAACACAATAAGAATCTCCTCTACCGATCCTACGCCTAGAGTGGCACCTCTCATCATTACTTCTCCCAGACCAGTTCCATACTCTTCTAATAAAGCTATACCGTGGAACTATGGAGCTGAAGTTTACTATCATGGCGTCAAGCAAGAACCTCTGACCATGGAAGATGTTACGGTTAAAGCTTATGATCCTAACATCGACAACATCACCGGATCAATCAAGGTAACCAGAAGACACTACGACTCCAGCTCGCATTCCAGCTATCGAACCAATTCCCGAAGCGCGAGGAAAAGAACCAGTAACTCATCCTGCTCAGATAGAAGTACCAAAGGAAGTTGCTAAAGACACCTCCAAGCAAGAAATGGAGGAAATTCTGAAGATCATCAAGAAGAGCGACTACAATGTCGTGGAACAGTTGGGACAAACTCCGTCCAGGATATCCATGCTTGCTCTACTATTGTGCTCTGAAGCTCATGCTAAAGCCTTGGTAAAGTTTTTGAAGAATGCTCATATACCGTAAGACACTACTACTGATTAATTCGAAGGTTGTATTGCTAGCCTGATTGTCAACAACGGTTTAGGTTTCTCTGATGTTGATTTGACTCCTGCCGGAATGAAGCACAACAAAGCCTTGCACGTCTCCATTGAATGTAAGGGCACTACCTTGTCTCACGTATTGGTGGATACCGGTTCTGCTCTAAATATCCTACCAAAGAGTGCTTTCGACCGACTTGATGTTCAAGGATTGGTTTTGAAGCCCAGCGATATAATTGTAAGAGCTTTTGATGGTTCTAAACGAACAATACTTGGAAAGCTCATTCTGGCAGTTAAAGTCGGTTCCCAGACTTTCGACTCCACTTTCTTCGTCATGGACATCCGTCCAGCTTACTCTTGCCTACTTGGAAGCCCTTGGATACATGGGGTAGCCGCTGTTACCTCTACCCTGCATCAGAAGCTGAAGTACCCAGTGAAGGGGAAGATTGTTACAGTATGCGGTGAGGAGGAATACATGGTAAGCCATCTGCAATCATTCTGATACCTCGAAATGGAAGGGGAATTCTTCGAAACTCTCTGTCAAGCTTTTGAAACAATTCCACGAGTCATGCCTGTTGACTCTCCTGTCACTCCTGAAGTTATTAAAGTTCCACCAAAGATGGCCTCACTAAAGGACGCCCAAGCTGCAGTTGAAGAAGGAAGTCGTACTGTTTGGGGTCAGCTTCTTGATCTTCCTTTCAAATCTGAAAAGACAGGTTTAGGCTTCACCACCAAAGGTCAGAAGATGATACGCCATGAACGTGCCAGCAAGCTTCCCTTCCACATCAGCAAGAATGGAGTCCATGCTATAGAAGACGACGACAACGACTTCGACATCAACAACTGGATCTTCCCAACTCCCGACAACAGACTCAGCAATTGGAAGACTGAAGACGTCATACCAATCTCCTTTAGACAGGAGTAATTGCTTTTTGTTTTCTGTTATGCTTTTCGTTTTTACACTTCGAACAATAAAACTTAAAAGCCTAGTGCCTTGCCCGGGGCATCACGGCTCGTTTGTGAGGGTTATTATCTGTCATTTGCATATTTTCATTCAATAAAATTATTGGACTTTTGCATTTAAACACTATTCTCGTTCCTTTCTTTTACTCTATTACCCCTTCAAAAGCTTGGTGTTCTTACACACACCCACGTGATACACTGCAGATTCACTCCGAATCTCATTGATAACAGCTTTGCTATTGCTAAATATGACTTTGATAATCCGATCTACCGAGCCGAAGAAGAAGGTGAGGAAGATTGTGAAGTGCCAGGAGAACTTGTCAGACTACTGCAACAGGAAGAACAGGTTATACAACCACACGAAGAGCTAGTCGAGGTTGTGAATCTAGGTACTGGTGAAGACAGAAAAGAAATCAAGATAGGAGCAGGTCTTGAGAATAGTATCAAAGAAAGATTGGTCCAGATGTTACGAGACTATATCGAGGTTTTTGCTTGGTCCTATGAAGACATGCCAGGTCTAGACATTGACATTGTGGTACACCGACTACCAACGAAAGAAGGTTTCCTCCCTGTGAAGCAGAAGGTTTGTCGTATGCGTCCTGAGATGTCTGAGAAAATCAAAGCCGATGTTATGAAACAGTGCAACACCGGTTTCCTAGCCGTTACTTCTTATCCACAGTGGGTTGCAAACGTGGTACTCGTACCTAAGAAGGATGGCAAAGTACAGATGTGTGTGGACTACAGAGATCTAAACAAAGAGAGTCCGAAAGACGATTTTCCACTTCCTCATATTGATGTTTTAGTTGACAACACCACTCAACATAAGGTCTTCTCCTTTATGGATGGGTTCTCCGGTTACAATCAGATCAAAATGGCTCCTGAAGATATGGAAAAGACTACTTTCGTTACACAGTGGGGCACATTCTACTACAAGGTCATGTCGTTCAATCTGAAGAACGCTGGCGCCACATATCAACATGCCATGGTAGCTTTGTTCCATGACATGATTCATCACGAGATAGAGGTCTATGTCGACGACATGATAGCTCGGTCACAAACTGAAGAAGAACATCTTGATCATTGGCGAAAAACTATTTGATAGATTAAAGAAGTACAAACTAAGACTTAATCCCATCAAGTTCACCTTTGGAGTCAGGTCCGATAAACTCCTGGGGTTTGTTGTCAGTGGTAAAGGTATTGAAGTTGACCCTGCCAAGGTTCAAGCTATCCAAGAAATGCCAGCGCCCCGCACCGAGAAAGAAGTCAGAGGTTTCTTGGGTCGATTGAACTACATTTCCAGATTCATTGCACATCTAACTTCCACTTGTGAGCCAATCTTCAAGTTACTGAAGAAAGATCAAGTAGTGAAATGGAATGACGCTTGTCAAACAGCTTTGGACAAAATCAAGGAGTACCTACAAAATCCTCCTATCTTGATGCCACCTACAAAAGGAAGACCTCTTATCATGTACTTGACAGTATTAGAGAGCTCAATGGCGTGTGTGTTGGGGCAACATGACGAGGTCTGGTCGAAAAGAGTACGCAATATACTACCTTAGCAAAAAGTTTACCGATTATGAAACAAGATACTCACAGCTCGAGAAAACTTGCAGCGCTTTGGCTTGGGCTGATGCCGACTAAGACAGTATATGTTGACTCACACTACCTTGTTGATCTCCAAGTTGGATCCGATAAAATACATATTCGAGAAACTAGCTCTCTCCGGAAGAATTGCAAGAGGGCAAATGATCTTGACCGAATATGACATCCAGTATACTACTCAGAAAGCGATCAAAGGAAGGGTAGTAGCCGATCATTTGGCTCATCAAGCCATAGATGACTATCAGTCTATGCAGTTTGAGTTTCCAGACGAAGATGTTTTACTAGTTACTGATTGCGAAGAACTAGGACCAGACGAAGGACCTGAACCAGGATCCCGATGGACCATGGTCTTTGATGGAGCCTCAAACGCACTTGGCAATGGCATTGGCGCCATCATTACGTCTCCTACCGGCGGACACACGCCTTTCACTGCCAGATTATGTTTCAGTTACACTAACAACATGGCCGAATACGAAGCGTGCATCATGGGTATCAAAGCTGCTATTGACTTAAGAATCAAATTCTTACAAGTGTATGGAGACTCAGCTTTGGTGATCATTCATATTAAAGGCGATTGGGATACGAAACATCCGAATCTCATCCCATATCGAGAGCATGTTTTGAGTCTGATCTCCTACTTCGAAGAGATCACTTTTGATCATATTCCACGAGAAGAGAATCAGTTGGTAGACGCATTAGCTACTATGTCATCTATGTTCAAGGTCAGATGGGACAACGAAGCTCCCCAAATCATCATCAAAAAGTTTGACGAACCAGCATACTATTGTGAACTTGATACAGAAGAGAAACCTTGGTTCTACGAAGTGAAGAGGTATCTCGAGACTCGGGAATATCCCACTGGGTCATCTGTCAATGACAAGAAATTCTTAAGAATACTTGCATCCAAATTCTTTCTTAGCAACGGCATTTTATACAAGCGCAATCACGATTTGTGCTTACTTCGCTGTGTAGACCAGAAAACAGCGGAACGGATCATGGAAGAATTACACGAAGGCGCATTTGGTACCCACTCCAGTGGACATACAATGGCTAAGAAGATTCTAAGAACAGGTTACTATTGGTCCACCGTGGAAGCTAATTGTCACCGCTATGCTCGTTCTTGTCACAAATGCCAGATATATGCAGACAAAGTGCACGTACCTCCAGTACCGCTGAATATTCTGACCGCTCCCTGGCCTTTCGCAATGTGGGGCATTGACATGACCGGAGAAATCAAACCTACTGCCTCCAACAGACATCGTTTCATCCTTGTGGCGATTGACTATTTCACAAAGTGGGTAGAAGCAGCCTCGTTCGCATCTGTTACCAAGAATGTTGTGGCTTGATTCATCAAGCATAATCTTATATGTCGGTACGGCATCCCCGAAAGGATTATCACAGACAATGGTACCAACCTCAACAACAAAATGATCACCGAACTCTACACGCAGTTCAAGATCAAGCATCAAAACTCTTCTGCATATCGGCCTAAGATGAACGACGTAGTGGAAGCCGCCAACAAGAATATCAAGAAGATCATACAGAAGATGACAGTGACTTAGAAGGATTGGCATGAGATGTTTCCATTTTCCCTCCATGGTTATCGTACTACAGTACGAACATCTACACGGGCAACCCCATTTTCTCTCGTATACGGTATGGAAGCAGTCCTGCCAATCGAGGTTCAGATACCCTCAACCAGAGTCCTCCAGGATGCAGAACTAGGCGAAGACAAATGGATCCAGACTCGCCTTGACCAGATCAACTTGATCGACGAAAAACGAATCGCATCCATCTACCATGGACAGATCTATCAGAAGCGAATGATCAGAGCATTCAACAAGAAAGTCAAACACTGAGTCTACCAAGTCGGTGATCTAGTAGTCAAGCGCATCATCCTTCCACAAGGTGATCGCAGGGGAAAATGGGCTCCCACCTATGAGGGACCATTTGTAGTCAAAACAGTATTTTCCGGCGGAGCTATAATACTTAGCACCATGGATGGAGAAGACCTCCCACACCCTGTGAAGGCAGACATAGTCAAAAAATACTACGCATAAACGAGACTCGCTAGGTCGACTGACCTAGGCAAAAATAAGGGCATCCTGGCAAACCAAAAGGTTTGGGCAAAAGTTAAGGATATATACAAAAAATATGTACAACCGGCAAGTCGAAAACCTACAAAGGCGGCTTGGGCAAAAAAGGGTATCCCGGTAGACTGAAAACCCGAAAGGGCGGTCTAGGCAAAAATTAGGGATTTAAGTGTACGACTATGTCTCGTCCAGATCACCTACCTACAGCCTACACTACTATCAGCTTCAAGATTCAAATGGGGAAAATCAATTCACTCGCTTTCTACTAACAACAAGGAGATGAGATAGTCGAAATATATGAGCAATAACATAGTTGAAACTCGACGAGATTATTTCCGCATAGCTTTTACTTTAATTCGTCTCTTGTATACAAACTGCTTGGCCATACGCCACTTTTCAAAATCTATACAAGTTCCTTTTACAGTGTTAATTTTTATTGTTGTTTTGCATAAAGTCCAATGATTGCTTTGAATGATTATATGCATTTGACAATAAACATCTGTTCACAAACATACGAAAAGCGAACGACCAAAAGTAATTACCACAAACTCTAGGAATTGAGATGACGACTGAAGTCACCAATACATCCCCCGCAGGTTACTTTCACAAGAGTACGAATCCCACAGAGCCATCGCTCTCCCTATCAAAGACAAACCTTCTCCGACGAAGTACTAATCTCCTCCCACTAGTGTTCCAACACTTCAAGCTTCATCACATTAGTCCCCGAGTAGTGATCTTAATCAACTTCACCTCGTTACCTCAGTCTCCAAGCAGTAATGGTTTATCTCATATACACAGAGATATTTATCCCCAGCAGAATATCTCCCGATGATTATCATTCCCCGGCAGCAGCAGTGTCCAGACCCGAAACTTGGTCAAATAATGCATCGGAGGAAACCTACGTCTCTCTTACTCCTCAGTCAGAGGTTTCAACAAACTTCGGATTCATCACCTCGAAGGATTCTTTGAGCCTCGTCAACTTTTACGTCCTTATCAGCTTTGCCATGTCACGTCAGTCTCCAAGCAGTACTCGAATATTCCCCAACAATATCTACGCACAAGATCCCCAACGGAGTATCTCCCAATTATTATTATTCCAACAGCATTAATATCTAGACTCGAAACTTGGTCAGATGGTGCATCGGAGGAATCAAAAACATCTCTTTTCCTCTCCGAGTCAGGGTCCGCAACAACCCTATTCCCAAGCGAGCATCATAAAATCTCCAACACGACATTCCCACTTTCTTCAAGATGGATATGTTTTGAAATACATCTGCATTCATACATCTATATTCATATAGCCGCATCATAATATTGCCATGAATCCGCATGCATTATAATTTGCATAGAACTAACCGTATCCTGTCGAGATTTATTTCCCTAGCAGGTAAAAGCCATTTTCCAAACGAAAGGTCAAAGATTAATACCCGAAACAAAATGAGAGAACTATCGGAACGACCATGAAAATTATTTCCAAATGAAAGGTCAAAGATTAATACCCGAAACAAGACGGGAGAACTATCGAAACGACCATGAAAATATTTCGAGACAACAGTTCAAGGATTAATGCACGGAACAAGACGGGAAACCTATCTGAAAGACCACACAAATTGTCTCCAGGCAACAGACATTGGATTAACACCCGAAGCAAGACGGGAAAGCTATACGCATTCTGCCAAATATCCACCTCGAGAATAGCCAAGACGAAGGTTTATTTTGACTCTCTCTTATTATCAACAGCAACTACGGAGTCTAGCATACAAATCAGTTGCCCCGGATGGCATCTTTAAGCCCATCTCCGACTACTTGTCGATATCTCTCCACCTTGAATGCTGCATATTTGGTTAAAAAATCAATACATACCAATAACCTCATTCAAAGACGAGCGTGAAGTCTAACGTACGACTCCACATCAGCCTCCCCGGATGGCATCTTAAGCCCATCTCCGTCGCCTCTTCTGCTGAAACAACCCCTACAAAGTCTAACGTACGACTCATTCCACAACATCAGTCTCTCCCTGATGGCATCTTAAGCCCATCTTCGATGTTTCTCCTATTCAAACAACATTTGCGAGTCTAGCGTACGACTTACTCTCCAACTCGGCTTCTCCAAATGGCATCTATAAGCCCATTCCAGCACATCATCAACCAACGGCAAGTGCAAATTTTCCGGTGTATTCGAGTGTTTAACCATCTCATACTCTCAAGTCACGAAAGGCAAGCATGCCAATCTAACCCTTCCAGCACAAGAAGATTGAACAGGGGCAACTGTTATACACCAAAATTTTCCCTCCCACTTCTCAAGACATTTCACATGTCCATACTCAAGAATTTCACAAGGGTTGACCAGATAAACCCTCTCCTAAGCAATCAATCTAAAACTAGGGAATTTCCATTCTCAAGTCAAGACGGACATCCAACATTTCAAGTGATCATCATGCCTCATTATATGCTTCAAAGAATCTCCATGTCAAGTTTTAAGCCTTACAATTCAAGTTTGCTCAGACAATTGCTCAGATGGTTGAAAACCAGTTGTATTGGACAAAAAGTCAACAGAACTTTGACCAGACATAACTTTCACATACTTTATCATAAATTTTTCTACCACGGCTCATTTTGAAGAGAATTCAATTCTCTACAACTTCATGTCTCACAAGCTTGGGCAGAAAATGCTTCATTTGGAAGTTATGGATCAAAACATTACAGGTCCTTTTAAAAGTAAACAAAAAGTCAACTTTTTGTAAAGAAGTGTTCATGAGCATGGAAACTTCAATGAAGATGAAACTAAAAGGGATGTTTAGAGGATATCTTGAGATTTCCAAAAATTCCAAGAACACCCAAAAATGTTAAAAATTGAGCAAGATACACCTTGTGCAAGTTAAGCATTTTTGAGGAGGTGCACAAAGAGAATTACTTGAGAAAATAATTTTTTTTCCAAATGGGCCTAACTTTTCTTGATTCAAACATGTTCCTTAGCTGAATTGGAACATCCAAGCCCAAGGCCACGAATTTATCTTTTATTTTTTATTTATTTTGGATTTTTAATCATTTAAAACCAATTTAATTAAAATAAAAGATATAAAATCAAAAATTAATTGCAAGATGGATTTTCTCTCATCCTTGAGGTCCAAGCAAGCCATTTAATCTGATTATTTCGAAATAATCATGATTGGCAAGTGATTTGATTGAAATTGACTCAAAAGAAGAAATATTTGGTTTGATTCCAAATCAAATCTTTTTTCATTGAATGGCATGGTATTTTCCTACAATTTTTGACCTAATTCCTTACAATATAAATAGACAATGATTCTACTTGACAAAAAAACGAATTTCTGGCCTCAAGAACCCCAATCCAAGCATCAAAAAACCGTGCCTTGCAAGCAACTAACAGCCATAGTTTTGGATCGATTCAAGCCAAACAAAGGTTACCAATCGATTCCTTGGTGTTTTCTGAAGCTAACCAGATCATTACCACGCATCAAAACATCCAGAAACACAAAATCAAACTCACGGTTTTCACACTTTTCTCTTAAAATCGATTTTGTACTTACATGCATTTTTAACATGATTCGATTGCATATTTGTGTTTAGAATGATATTTCGAAGCTATTTGAATCGTTCAATTGAGTTTTAGATGCAGGAATCGTGATATGCCATTGTTAGGTTTTCTGAGCTTCAAATTGGGATCCTTCGAATTAGCCAAAATTGGACCAAACCATGGGCACCATCGTTTTCAAGAGACCAAACCGAGTCAATTCATGCCTTCCTAACATATTTATATTGCATATTTTTTAGGTTTGTAATTTGCAGGTGTTATAGCTACGGACAAACCGTTGGTAAAAGTTGTAATTCAAACGGGGACGATGAAGATCTTGGCGCGTATTTTTGGCATTCATGAGTTAATTTCCTTTATTTTGTTTTTTTTTTCATTCCACTAACACGATCTGCAGGTTGGTCCAGTGGCAAAAGCAGCGCGCGTGTGACTTTGAGGTCCTTGGTTCGAACCTTGGCTCCACACTTTCTTTTTAACACTTTTCTAAACTAACACTTTTTTTTTCATATTTTCTTTTTCTAATTTAATTTCTTTTCAAATAATTTCGTTACACATTAAAAAATCACAACCAATATTTTCCTTTTGCATTTAGGTCAGAAAAATGTTTACTTAATTTTTTAACATAAAAAATTATATTTTGCATGCATATTTTAATTAATTATTAATTAATCCAAAAATGGACTTTTAATTGTTTTTTCGTTGCTAAAATCAATCCAGAAAATTCCCAAAAATTATTTTCTCATCTAATTAGGTTTACTAACCCTAAAACTTTTTTTTCTAACTCAAAAATCTTTTTCACTAACATATTTTCTCATATTTGCAATTCGTTTCCTTTTTCCGATTATTCGTTTCCTTTCTCGCATTCTTTTTTCAATATTATGTAACTGCTCATGGGATGTAATAGCTTAATTAGGATTTACTTTCCACACTCCTAAATTATGTAACTGCCCCAAAGCCATGTAATAGCTTAATTAGGATTTACTTTCTGCACTTTACTTTCCGCAATTTACTTTCTGCACCCATATAAACTGCTAGTAATTAGGCGTGTATGGCAAGATAAAAAAAAACGTAGATCACTTCTAATTTCAAGATAAATTATCTGAATCCAACACACTCTCTTCACACATGCACCCCCTAGGTTATTCTCTCTCGTTGCCTTTCGAATAAATGGTCAAGTCCCTCGAACGTAGAGGTATCCTAGCACCAGTTGCCTACAAGCATATCATCATAGTCCCTTCGAATCAAAGATCATATTCCCTAGATGACCCTCGATGTTGCTTACGAATATATGATCTAGTCCCTCGATTGTTGCCTACGAAAAGTGATGATCGTCCCTTCGAATGTGCTAGGATACTCCTACAAGTTGCCTTCTATGACCATCCGATGTCCCTTTCGAACGTCCCTTTACATCCAACGAATAGGGTTACCTACCAACTAATGGTATGGATAGCGCTATTCTAAAGGAAAGTAAAATAACACGGAAACGACCGTTCTGAGTAGGTAATAGACTTTTAGTTGCTTTCTCTATCAAAACGCTTTTCACACCTCACACTTTCAAAACATTTTCAGAACACGTTGTATACATTCCAGCGTGAATCATTACAAAGTTCCTTTTCTAAAAAACGAAACATTTTCGAACACTTCGTATACATTCCAGCGTGAATCATTACGAAGTCAAAGCGAAATGCCTTTTCAAAAATCTTTTTCAAACACACAGAAAGCAAATTTCAAGATGAGCTAAAGCAACTAAGAGTCCATAGATAACTACGGATGAAAAGGGTGCTAATACCTTCCCTTTTCATAACCTTCTCCCTTACTCAGAATCTAACGAAGGTCTTTTCCTGTTCTTTTCACCTTCCCTTAATTGGATAAAAGAAAAGTCGATGGAGACTCTTGCTATCCGCAACATTTGCGATCAAACGCAAAACAATCCAAAGTCAATTCTCCCACCGTATTTCAGTCGGGACCAACTAAAAATCCTGGAACGTGAAACACCATAGAGGAGCATCATAAAACTTCACTAAGGCTTTCAAGGCATCATGATCAACCGTTGCATCCAAAAGTTCCAAAATCGACCCATATCTAGCGTGAAAGTTATTCAACTGAACAAATTTCACCTTCTCTTTGAGCTTCAACAGAGTTCGAGTGTCAGAGATCTTGAACTTGAGATGAGGATTATGCTTTTTGATTAAATCCACGTGTGACCTGATTACTTCCAAGAACGAGTCTTTTAAAGATACCTGAAAATGGCAACAAATATGATGAAAAATGAATGATTAATGCAAAAATGCAATGCAAATGAGTTAAGATGGAATCTAACAAAAGTGTAACTGTAGATCACATGATAGGTCACTGGATGGTCGGACATGGTTTCGACGTCTACCCAACAATTCCCCGAACAAGGTTGGTTCTAATGTTTTTTGCTAAATGTTTCTTGGAGTCTCAGATCCCCTTTTAAAAATATTATCGTCATGACGATAGTATTTTCAAAAGTATACTCCAAGAAATGGCTCTTAAAGGGATACTCAAAAAACCTTTGAGCGGTTGCTTTCAATTTTGGACATCCTAATACTTATAGTTATAGGCCCTTTGTCCAAGAATTGTCGTCCCGCGCTAGCGTGCAGTGCAACAACTCCCTTAAAAACACCAACTCTAAGGTGTAGTCTTCACGTCGATCCAAAAGACACGGATGTCTAGTGGATCTAAGCTACACAACCACTTTAAGCTTAATGTTTCCTAGAAGCCTGGGTATTGGGTTTATCTATGAACCATAACCAACAAGTTCCCAATATCATAATATACATCAATATGATAATATACAAAGCGTAAAGAAATAATAGGCAATGAATAATAAACATCAAAGCAATAAACAAACACACAAACATGCAAAGAACTAAACTATGGTTGACTCGCTTAGTCAAAAAGACTTTTAAAAACCGGCCCCAGTGAAGTCGCCAGCTGTGATGACTGGTTTTTTCATCGGTTGTTTTAAAAACAATGAAGTCCCCACCTAATTTTATTTGTTCTAAAAAGAACGGGAAAATGTAGATAAAACCCCACATATGCGGATAAGGCGGTCTACGTGACCAAAAGACATGGAATCGGGAGTCGGTTATGCAAGGGAAGGTATTAGCACCCCTTACATCCATCGTACTCGATTGGACCCATTTAGTTCTAAGTGTTTGTGTGTGTGTTTATTGTTAATTTCTAAGTTATGATCAAGAAATAAAAGAAACAGGGTTTATTTATTATTATTTTGAGTTTTCCACGGTTTCAGAACCTTGTGCCTACGTATTCCCTCGTGCAATGGGAAAGTCAAAACTCTGTAGTTCCTCTCAAAAATGTTTTAAATTGGTTGTATTGATTTTATAAGAAAAATCGTGCATTAGGCATTTCAAATACTAGAATTTGGACTTATTTAGTTTGTTTGAAAAGCTTAAGTCCTCATTCATGTTTGAAATGACTATTGCACACTCTTTGTAAGAAAAGAGTTTTGATAGTCGCATATGAGCGAAAAAGGAATTAAGTGAGTTGAATTATTTTTAAGTGAGTGAAAAAGTACCGAACAATAGGACTAACGTCTTATGATTCAAATACTAGAAACCCGAGGAGCTAATGCTCAGACGAGTCGTCTATCACCCAAAAAGGTTTTCTCATAAAAAAGTGAGGTGAAACACGTTTCACGTTATTTAGAAGTCTTTAAGAAATTGGTCTAGCGTCCAACGACTTAAAGACTAAGAGTTTATTTGGGACAAGTTTTTAAACAATTGGCCTAGCGTCCAACGACTTAAAAACTTGGATTTTATTATGAAAAAGGCTTTGAAAATGTACTCGACGTTGGATCGAGGTTTGTAACTTAATTATGAAAGTATTTCGAAGTTTGATGTGCGAGGAAATGAGAAATGGAGTCAGGTTATGATTAATTAAGTATATGGACTTAATTAACCTCGTGAGGATATGTGCTCCTATCCCCAACTATGAGACCCTTGTACATGGAAAATTGGTATATGGACCAATATTTATTCGGGTTATGATTAATTAAAGCAACAAGGGCTTTAATTAACCTTGTGAGGATGTCCATGCCCATCCCCAACTATGAGACCCTTTAAGAAATTGGCTTATGAGCCAATCAAAAGAAAATCGGATTAACTTTATATTGATTGTGTGCGAAGTGTACAATGGTGAATAAATAGCAAATAAATAAACAATTATCACACAATACAATCGGAAATTTAAATAATTATTAGAATAGATTTTTTCTATTTGATAAAAAAATCAACTAATAGTTTAATGAATAAATTATCAAATAAAAACTATCATAACTAATTATTATTTAATACATCGAACAAAAATTTAACCATTTGCATAAAATAAAATAATTTAAAAGATGAGAGTTTAGAAAATGGGTCTGATATTGCAGTAAATTCTGGGGGTGTGAGGAAGCAATCTGCTGGGCCTGGAAGTAAAAAGAGCCCAAGTCCATGAAGAGGTCCATTTGATCTTGTGTGGCTGGTCAGCAAGGGTGTACGGCGTGCTGGTAGTTCTAAGGCGTCTGATCTACTTTTCCAAGACACTCCAATGGACATGATGGAGTCTCATTATTCAAGTATTAAAACAAATAAATAATAAAAAAAGAAATCAGAAAACAAACAAGGTGGTGACACTTGTCACCACCAAACCAAGACACTTAGCTTAAAATAATACAAAACAAACACTAATTAAAAAACTAATCAAAAAAACCTAAAACTTCCTTCTCTCTACGTGAAAACGCTCCTCTGTCCTCTCTTTAAACATACCTCACCGAATGGCTGCGTGCTGAAATCGCCTCACGGCGGTTCGGGCTCGATAATTTTTTAATATTTTTTGAACCGTCTCTCTTCTCTTATCTCTAATCGGTACTTGGTATTTGCAGATTTAGAACCGCTGGATGTAGATCTTAAAGGGGATAATCGGAAACCCTAACTTCTGTTCGTGAGAAAATGATGACAAACGAGCATGAAAAGGACAGAGAGAGAGGGAATGAAGCCCTTACATGGCCGGACTCGTCGGTTTTCAGACCTTCGGGTGAGATCCTTCAGTTTTTTGTAATCTCCTTCTGTTCTGTTCTGTTTGTGATAATTTTCTTCTTTTTCTGAAGAAAATCGTGTTTCTGAAGGGATTGGGGATGTAGGGAATTAATGATGATAGGACTAGAGTTTCCGCTATGTTTTCTGGGTTTGTATGTTGGCTTACTCGATTTTTGTGGTTTGCTTTGGTTTTAGAACAAAAGGCTGTCTGTTTTGGTTTTCTATTATTTTGAATGATGATGGATTTCTGTTTTCTTTTTCTGGTTTGAGATTGTTTCTGGTGTGGTTTCGTTTTCTGTTGGTGATGGTTTACTGGTTTGGACTTTGGTTGGCTTTGGAACATGTATCTGGTTTGGATTTCTGTTGGCTTTGGAGCAATGTTTTTTATGGTTATGATTTCTGTTGGCTTTGGAACAATGTATCTGGTTTTGATTTCTGTTGGCTTTGGAATAATGTTTTTGGATCTGATTTTTTCTGGTTTGCTAGGGTTGCCTCTGATTAGGGTAGTGAACAGTGGCTGCCCTATGTTAGGGTATGCTTAGTGCTTTTATATCCTCAAGAATTAGGGTTTTGGTATCTGTTCTGGACTTAGTGATTGGGATGAAACTTGCTTGCCATAAATCGGTTGGGCTGGAAATTTGTCTTTGTTTTCTTTTACTGCACTGTGAATATTTGAGAAACTTGCAGTAACTCAGTTTTGTCTTTTACTGTGAACCAAACATAAACTGCCTGTTTGTTGATTTGTAGCAAAGGATATTATTTTTACTTGCATTGTGAACCAAGTATTTCTTGCTGATTTGCAATGGTAGTAACGGCCGATGAAGGATGAAATTAAATTTGGTTGAGGCCTTCTTTGAGCATAATGGAAAATCCTTAATCCTGATCCTTGCCTTTAATCCCTAATGATGAGTTATAAAACAAATTGCTTGAAATAATTCTGTTTATGCTTGAATTGTATTGCTAACCATTCTTTTCTTTGTTTTCATATATTCTTCAATGCTCTCTTAACCTTTGGCAACTTCACTAACTCAAGGTATTATTCTCACGAAGTGATTGCATTTCATCCTCCATGGCATCCATCCACTCCTTTTTGTTCTCATTCTCCAAAGCTTCTCTAAAGCTTTTGGGTTCTCCACCATCGGTAAGAAAAACATACTCATTTGAGGGGTATCGAACAAAAGGTCTTTTATCAAGAATATATCTCCTTAACTCATTAGAAGCAACCAGTTGCTCAACACTTTCAACCTCTTGATCAACCTCGTTTTCAACAACATATTTTGTAGCACCTACATCAACAATATCATTATGATTTGAAACATTATTAAAATCCACACCTTGATTTTGAATTGGAACATCTTCGAAAGTGTAGGGGTTGGAGCAATAATATTTGAGTTCGTATCAACCATTTATTCATCTTCAAAAATGAGATCTTTATTCTCAACTTTGTCGATGTCCTCAATGGTATAATCCTCCATGAATACGACATCACGACTACGAATAAGCTTCCGTTTAACTGGATCAAATAATCGATATCCAAACTCATCAAGTCCATACCCAACAAACACACATTTCTCCTACTTCTCATCCAATTTCAATCTCTCATCCTTCAGAATATGCACATAAGCCATGCATCCAAACACTCGAAGATGGTCGTAGGAAACATCTTTACCACTCCAAAAATGGTTTGGAACATCAAACTTTAATGGAACATAGTGAGGTTTAAAATATGTACAACCGTGCTCAATGCTTCTCCCCAAAAGTATTTCGGCAACTTTGATTGAGAAATTAAACATCTCACCCTTTCCACCAAAGTTCTATTCATTCTTTCGGCTAACCCATTCATTTATGGTGTGATTGGAGGAGACTTTTGATGACATATATCTTGATTTTGACAATATTTATTGAAAGGTCTAACATACTCTCCTCCGTTACCGGTTCGGATACACTTGAGCTTCTTCCCCGTTTATCTTTCAACTGATGCTTGAAACGACTTGAAGGTATCTAACACTTAAAAGTCACAAAGTAATATGCACCATCGAGTGACCGTGTCTTCATCAAACCACACACATCAGAATGTACTAAATCTAACACTTCCGATTTCCTCTTTGGTTTGGATGACATAAAGGAAACTCGCCTTTGCTTACCCGCCAAACATTGTGAACACTTTCTCAACTTTGCATTGGAAACACATACAACACATTCTTCTTTTCCAAAATGCTCAAACCTTTTTCACTCATGTGACCCAACGCTTGTGCCATAATTCGGATGAGCTATCATTATCACAAGTGTTAATGTATCACTTTGAAGCCCCGAGTTGGACGACATACAAGTTTGAATTACTTTTTCATTTAGCAACCACCATTGAGCCTTTCTTTAACTTCCATTCATTTCCCAAAAAATTAATATCATATCCTTCATTATCCAACTTTCTAACGGATAAAAGATTGAATCGAAGTTCTGAAATGTGTTTCACACCTTTTAGAACTAGAGCTGTCCCATTGCTAGTTTAGACATAAATATCTCCCATTCCAATGACATTAGCTTTCCCATTATTTCCCATACGAACAATCCCAAAGTCACCAGTTTCGTAAGTAGAAAAAGATCACGTCTCGAGGTTGCATGAGTAGAAGCATCACTATCAACCACCTAATCCATCTCATCACATGATAAATTGACATTCTCAACACAACTATCACAAACAATAAAGAAATCATCAACAATAGCAACATCTTCATTATTGTTACCTTCCTTTTTTTCGTTGTTGTAACTCTTCTACTTGTTTTCCCTTTTCAACTTACGACAATACCTTTTTATGTGTCCCTTTTCCCCACAATGATGACACTCAATATGAGAGAATCTATTAGAGCCTCCTTCTGATTTACCACGTGAAGTTTCACGATTATTTGAACCTCTACTTTGATGTCTCCCCCTTGATTCGATAACTAACACCTCAAAATATGAAGAAGAACCTTGTGACTTACACCTTAACTCCTCATTCAACACACTAATTTTAGCCAAGCCCATCGAGATGGTACCATTCAGAGTGGAGTTAGACAAGGATGTCCTAAAAGTCTCCCAAGAATTAGGCAAAGTACCAAGAAGCCACAAACCTTGAATTTCATCATCAAAAGTTAGATTTATCTCCAACAGTTGATTAAGAATACCTTGAAAAATGTTCAAGTGATCGGTCATTGGTGAACCATCATTATACCTCAATGACATCAATTGCTTAAACAAAAACAACTTATTGTTCCCCGTCTTTCTTGCATACAATTCCTCAAGTTTGGTCCAAAGAGAGCGAGCATGAGTCACCGAGCTCACATGATTCAAAAAATTATCATCCACCCATTTAAGAATATAACCATAAACTTGTCTATGCAACAAAGTTCATTCTTCATCACTTTTTCCATCGGGTTTTTTATTAGAGAAAACCGGAAAATGAAAACCTTTCACATAAAGCAAATCTTCCATTTTTCCTTTCCACGCATTATAATTGGAACCATTCAAACTCACCATCCTAAATGTGTTTGTCTCCATCGTTACACAAAACCAAACCACGGCTCTGGATACCACTTGTTTGGAAGAAATCACAAGGCAACAGAATAAATCAACAACACAAACTCTCCCAAATATCAAAAGTATAATGACAATCAACAAAAAACACAACAAAATTTTAGCGTGGAAAAACTTTTGTTAACTAGGAGTAAAAAACCACGGGACCCTTAGGCCACTTAAATCCTCCACTATAATCAAGGTTCTCTCTAACATAAGTTAGAAGCATACATAAACATCATCAAGATTTATAATCTATCTTGGAATACAACAATAATCAAGAGAGACAAAACAACCCAAAACACCAAGAAATTATGACCCCAAAGTTGGACTCGACAAAACCACTTACAAAACTCCGATTGCAATGAAAATCGGTGAGAATGTGCTCCCATGAGTCATGAACGTTGTGTCAAAATTTCAAGACGACCCGACCGACGAATTTTGCGCAAGCTCCAATTTACTGGGACTGATTTATGCAACATTGGGGCTGTGAGATTTCACTCTTCTCTCTTCTTTTCACTTGTTGTTTTTCACACTGAAACCCTATTCCTCTTTGTTGGATAATAACAAAGGCATACACACATATGGGTCACTTACCCACATCAATTGGGCCCACTCCAAATAGGAGGGATATCCCAACAAATTTGTGGACAGAGAGTTACTCTGCATAAAATCATTGATTTTCTTTCTTTCTTTTATTCGTTATTGTGTGGTGATAACAGTCTTGTTCATCAAGATTAATAGAAATTTATCATAGATTTTGGTGGATTTCGAACAAAAATTACTTTCCATAATTGATCACTGTTGTTGCCTTGTGAAAAACGACAATGTCTCCACAGCAACAAGTGAGCCTCCATTACAGATTAAAAATTGAGTACACCTTTAAATCAAAACTCCTAAAAAAATTTCATTTCGCTATGGATGAACAACGTCCAAAACTCATTCTTACCTTCGATTCAATAACAAATCTTACGAAATGTGTAAAATTAATTATTATTATTTGTAAATTAAGATGCTAAAATAAAGGGCGAAAATGATATTTCGTCGAACTATTAAACATAAAATGAATCGAAATGTGTCTTTTATTGATTTATAAGTTGCTTGTACCGTAGGTAACTCATGTCAAAATCTAAAAAATATCAAATAATGTAAAAAATTTATATGAAAAATTATATAAACCAAAACCTCAATTAAGTGAGTCAGGTTCGATTCTTATCTTCAAACATTAATTAAATCAAAACTATGCAAGTTTCTATGATTCTTAATATTCAAATATTTTTTTATTATAAGGGATAGGTTTATCTTATCCAAATATTTAAATGCATTCTTATCCAAAACAATGTGCTAATAGTTGAAAAGTGGTGTTGAATAATAAAAGTTAAAACCATATATTATATGTGCATGCTTAGTCATTTACTTTGACTTAAAACACATTCTTACGTATGATAGAAGTAAAGCAAATTAATTCCATATGCAAAGAAAGTTAAAGATCCATAACTTCGAAATAAATACAATGAGTTTTAGCTATCCCATATTATACAAAGATCCTCATTAGACAAAGTACAAAAATACTAGTTTCGTAAAGGAAGATAAAAGAACACAACAAGATTAAGAAAAACCATGAGGACAAGCACAAAACAATGAATCCATAATATTCAATCAGAGACAGCAATCTAGGGCACAACAACAACATAATCCAGCACAACTGCAAACAAAAAAGACACAAAATAAAAGTTAGATAAATATTTGCAAAAAAATAAGTTTGAATTAAAGATAGTCATATGACATGATTAAACTCACCATCCTTTTCAGAAACCATCACCTCTGGTAGTTATTTTGACTGGAACAGTTTGTTGAGGATCATCATCCTTTGTTGGATAACCTATAGGTGGTGGTGGAGCAACTTGGTGCTTGTTCCCACTCATTGTTGGATATGCAATCACTGCTTAAAATTAACAACAGCAAAATACGATTGTTGATGGATTATTTAAAGGGTTAAATAGCTTTTACCCCCTGCCAAATAGGCGTGTTTTGATTTTGCCTCCCATAAAAGAAAAATTTATTCCGCAGACCTTACAAAATAAAGATTCTAACAGTTTACCCCTGACCACATAATTGACCTAATACCACCAGTAATTGTTCTACGTGTCAGTTACCTTATTAAATAATGGAAAAGGATTTTCACGTGGAAAATTTTCCTTGAATTCCCCTTGAATTCCAAATTTTGACCTAATACCCATTGAATTCCAAATTTTGATTTAACCCCTGGAAAATAGAACACGAACACGAAGAAACATGCCAATGGTGAAGAAGACGAAGAACACGAAAAACAAGAAGACGACGACGCCACCAACGCAGGCGACGGCGACGATGCCACCAACGCAGACGACGACGACGCCCCCTGGAAGGGTTAGTTTTTCTATTCTTGTGTTAGCAAGTCCCAAATAGTATATGGTAGTTAGGGATTAATCCATTTTTTCTTTAAAAATTTCAGAATAATCAGTTCTTCAGTCTTGTTTTCCATCATGGAGGGGAATTTGTTTGCCTGAATGATGGGGATATGATTTACAGGGGAGGTGTGACGACATTAGTAAGTAACCTTCATGTTGATAAGTTTACTATGGATAGCGTTAGGAAGATGTTTAATGGGTGGGGTTTCAATCAAGGAACATATAGGGTTTGGACTAAGGTTATTGAAATTGATCCGAACCATTTCCAGATTAAGAAAGACGATGATTGTTACGATTTGGCTGCATTTTCTTGTGCCAATGAGGTTGAGGGTCACATTTTTGTTGAGCATGATGTAATAGATACTTCGGTGTCAGTAGTAAGTCCCAGATGATTGAATGAAACAGTTGAGATGGATAAATGTGATGAAGATAGAGTAGAAGGGTTAGGAGATAGTGAGGATGAACGTGCCACTGCGTTGATCGATGGGTTTGAAGAGATCGACGTTACTGTACCAATCGGGGAGGCACCCTCCATGGCTGATTTCATGAGAGATTCAAAAAAGAAAAAAGTGGAAGATGATGATGAATATGTAAGCGATGAGTTAGATAGCTCAGACCCTGATATATCAGATGAGGAAAAAGTACCAAAGTTTGTAAAGTTTAAGAATGAGCATTTTAATAAGAATTTTAAATTTCATTGGGGTATGGAATTCAATTGTCTTGATGAGTTTCAAGAAGCAATACGTGAGTGGTCAGTATTAAATGGTAGGGAGATAAAGTTTGTGAAAAACGAGAGCTACAGGGTAAGGGTAGAATGTAGGGCCAAATGTGGTTTTTTAATACTTTGTTCAAAAGTGGGCCACAAGCACACTTATTCTATAAAAACAATAGTTGACAAACACACATGTGCTAGGGTTCTAGATAACATATCTGCAAGCTCAAGTTGGGTGGCTAAAGTTATGGTTAAAAAGATGCAAACATATGAGAGTGTTAGGATTACTGACATAATTCAAGACATGAGGCAAAATTTTTCTGTTGGCATCACTGTGGCCAGGGCATGGAAGGCAAAACTCATAGAAAAGAAGATTCTAGAGGGAGATGCAGACAAGCAGTATGCTAATTTGAGGAGGTATGCTGCTGAGTTACATAGAGTTAATCATGGGAATACTGTGAGTATTTCTGTCAACAGACCAAATCCATCCATACAACCAAGATTTGGGGCTTTTTATTTCTGTTTTGATGGTTGCAAAAAGGGATTCACTAATGGTTGCAGACCCTTTGTTGGGGTTGATGGTTGTCATCTGAAAATGAAATATGGGGGTCAGCTGCTAATTGTTGTGGGTAGGGACCCTAATGACCAATATTTTCCTTTAGCATTTGGAGTAGTTGAAACAGAAACAAAGGAGACATGGAGATGGTTTATTGACTTGTTAATGGGAGACATTGGGCTGGACATAAGATATGTTTTTATATTCGATCAACAAAAGGTTAGTGGTTTTACCTATATCTGTTTGTAGAAATTCCCTGGTATTTATGTACTTATTTGAGTTTGTTTTACAGGGGCTAGTTTATGTCGTTGAAGAGATGAATGAAAGGGTAGAACATAGGTTATGCTTGAGGCATCTCTATGCAAATTTCCAAAAAAATAAATTGGTGGGGGAGCATTGATTAGAGACTTGATGATGGGGGCTGCAAATGCAACATACTACCAAGGATGGTTAACCAAGATGAATGAACTAAAGGAAGTTGACCCAAAGGCATGGAGTTGGCTTATGGAACTCCCAAAACTTGGTGTAAGCATGCTTTCAGTTTTTATCCAAAGTGTGATGTTCTTACGAATAACATTTCTGAGTCTTTCAATGCAACAATATTAGCTGCTAGGGATAAACCAATTCTGACCATGTCAGAATGGATTAGAAAATATTTAATGAATAGGTGCTCCACTTCTGCGTTGAAACTGGAAAAATGGCCACACAATGTGATGCCCGTTCCTAGGAAAAGACTAGATAATGAGGTTGTTATGATTGCCCATTGGCTTCCTACTTGGGCAATGAATGAACAGTTTCAGGTCACACATTCTTTCAATACTCGGGAATTTATTGTTGATATTTCCAAAAGGTCATGTAGTTGTAACTTCTGGGAATTGGTTGGCATTCCTTGTAGGCATGCTATAGCAGCATTAGGTTTTAGACAACAAAACCCTGAGTATTTTGTTGATGAGTTTTATTCTAGAGAACAATATAAAATGTGTTATGGGTTTGCTGTTAGTCCCATTAATGGTCAGGATATGTGGCCTAAAATAGAATCAGATGAGTTGTTGCCACCAATGTTTAAAAAAGGTCCTGGGAGGCCTAGAAAGCTAAGGATTAGGGAGAATGGTGAAGAAGGCGCAAGAAGAAGATTGTCAGGTGTGTCTTACAGATGAATAACATGTGACAAATTTGGTCACAACGCACAGTCATGTAAAAGCACCACTCAGGATCCAAATGCTCTTAAAAGAAAGGTATGATATATATATGTCATATAAGTGTCTAGTTGTCTTTAGTGTATGATACATATATTTGTGCTGCCGGATAACTGTATTTATGTTGTTTTTTGATAGGAAAAAGCGAAGACACAACAAACTGATGCAAATCAAGATGGAGCCACCCAACCTGCTGCAACTCAAACTCATGCCACCCAAACTACTGCAAGTCAAACTGATGCCACCAATACCGTTGCATCTCAAAATAATGTCATTCCAAGTGATGCAACTCCAGTTAATACAACTCCAATTGAAAGCACTCATACTGATGTCATTCCAAATGCTACCGCTCAGGCGAATTACTTTGATGGCATCACCGATGACATTATTTCAAGCCTACCAGACATCACCACATCTCAGGTGGTTGTTGAAGAAAGCAAACCTACCAAACCTACAAAAATAAGAGGGAAAGAGGTGAAGCCATTGAGAAGGAGGTCTAGTGAGAGAATCAAGATAAACTGGTTTAAAACACCAAAATCATTCACAGGGCCTGGACCAAACAGTGACCAACCTTTGTGTTTGACAGATGAAGAACAAGAAAGAGGTTCACAAAGAGCAAAGAAGAAGCTTAGAAAATAGAATGTTATCACCCTATGTATTGTCTCAGCTCTTTGATCACATACTTCAAATAGAAAAATTCATTGGCATTGTCATCATGGCTCTTGTGAAAACAAAATCAAAATACCTTGTTTTGTCAATCTTGGCAGATTCCTCAACCAAATAAAAGTTTATTATTCCAACTTCCTTGAAGTCCGTATTTCACGATCTTATAGAATTTTTTCCTTAAGTATTCAAGGGAGTATAAGATGAGAACCTGGCTCGAGTTCTCTTGTCACTATCATCCCAACTGTAATTATTGTCTCTCTTTAGTTTACGACCATTTAATGGGTGTCTTGCTCCCTAGCGTTTTAATACATCTCCATTCATGATTTCTTCCTCTTAATGGATGTAGGCTTAAGCCTTTATTAAATTATGGTTTAAGCTACAAATTCATTCTAGCTCTAACTTCTTGTAGAACATATACTCCAACCTCAACCCCTTTTTAAATATCCAACATTTTAATTAATCATTTTTTACCCCCACTTCCACTACAACTTTGGTGAATCAATCAATATGTACTTCTACACGGTTTCCTTCTTCTTCTCCTTCTATCAAATTCCATTAAGTACAACTATCATAGTGAGTTGCACTTTTAAGGCGGAAAGTTTCCTCAAGGATCTATGCTTTCATATAGGGGGCTTTGAACCACTTCATCACGACTCCTTTGAAGGTAAACACAAACAATTTTCATTTTCGGACTCCCCGTACATAGTAGTAAACGAGTATGGTTCTACATACTCGATATGCTCGTCAAGGTCACTTGAGCCATCATAGTTATCAAGGTTTCTCGAAAGATTATGGGATCCTATGCTACTATTGAGAACGCGTATTGAGAGGGATTTCCTCTCATTTTAGGAACCTGCACTTCAGTGACGTTCGTTTCCTCTATTTAGAGTAACATGGCGGAAAATGACAACGATGAAAGATCTCTAGTAGAGTGTGACTGCCTCCTCTTATCCAGACTTATGTGGCAATATATGATTTTCTCGATGCTGGGTAAGATCTAGGGATTCAGCGGCCATTGTGTATGAAAATTCAATGAGGATTAGTTTTGTTTCATCTCCCTGATTGTTGCTAGAGGCTACTTTGCGCACATAATGATCCATTGGAGGAGCATACTGCGATTTTTTTAAATTCTAAATATACTTTCAACTAACAATTATGAATTAAGTTGCTGCATTAGTAGACATTGTTGAGCACATCGTAGTCACTAAGCCACAATTCGTTTTTGGCAGCACTCAAAAGACAACGCTTTTATCACAAAGCGCTGCTATAAGTTGAAAAAAATCGCTAAAAATGTGTTGTGTTGTACCCCAATTTCCCCCCTAAGATTCTTTAATACTTCATACCATTGCATTGCACAAAGATCACAAACTGGCTCTCTCTCTCTTTCCTATCTTTGGGTTTGCTCTTGGGAGATCACTAAGCACATTTGAATGTGTGTGATAATTGATACTTGGCTAACAATGATATGTGTATACTTTGCTCTCCAAATCTTGTAGGTGAAGGGTGCACAAGTTTCTCATTCAAAAAGCCAATAGGTTCATGTGTTTATTTCCATGCCACCTATCCTCTATTCTCAATATTTTGGAAGTATGGTCTCTCATTGAAGACTTCCCTTGTCATCTACCATGGTTTCTCATCTTAAGTATATGATTCATGTGTGAAGAAGATCATCAAAATTAAAATTAGGGTTTTTGGGCTTCTGAGGACCATATCTTGGTGTTTGTGTGAAGTTTATGGATGATTTCAAAGTCATTTGACTTTTAGAAGGACTTCTAATATGAATATTCTTTGATCCAAGGTTTTTAATTGATGAAAAGATTGTTTTGGAGATCTATGATTGCAAACTCTCTAGGTTGATACTTCATCTATCTTGTATGACTTCAAAGGATCACAACTTGGTCATCCCTTGTCTCTTTGAGCTCATTATTCTTTCACAATGAACCTAAGGATGTCTAATACAAATTAGTTCAATTGGTAGGAAGAGAAAATGCTTGGAAATTTTTCTAAGAAGTCAAAAGATTACAAGTCTTTGATGAATTTCTCAATTTTTTACCAATCAACTTCAAGCGATCATATCTTGATTATCATTCATCATATTGAGGTCGTTCTTTTTGCAAAACAGTCTTGAAGATATGAACTTTATCTCCATTTAAGTTTCAAGGATTTAAAGTCATTTCACAAATTTCCATCAATTTCACAAGGCTATAACTTTCCCAATTTTTGAAGTTTTTGGATGATTATTTTTGCAAAATGTTCCTTGGGAGGTCTAATTCATGTCATCTTTGAAATTCAAGAGAAAATTTTGAGTGCAAGAGCATGTTTGAAGAAAAGACATTATAGGTCATTTTTAGAAAGTTGGCATGCTTGACCAAGGTCTGGCCTGAAAATCAGTGTTTTTTCACAAATCCTAAAGGCAATATCTCTCAACTCAAGCATCCATTGTGATTGATTCTTTTTGCATTGTGTTCTACTCTTTGAATACTTCATTTGACTCAAAGAAAATTGGATACTTCATTTAAAAAATTTATTTCTTTGTTATATGTATATATGTTAAAATATAGAAAATAACAATGTATGTTAAATGGTGTAGTGGTTAAGCTTTGTAAGAACTCCCGGAGGTTTGATAATTTTTATTTTCATTTTATAAATAAACACAAAAAAATCGGTCACTAAAATCGGTCTCTAAATTCAGTCACAAAATCAGTCGCTAAAAATTGGTCACTAAATTCGTCATAAAAGCTTAGCGACTAGCACTTTTTCCACCGAAACGTGATGGTCGCTAAATCGGTCACTAAACGGTTTAGTGATTGATTTTCAGAATTTTTTGGTCTCTAATTCGGTCACTAAAAATAAATTTTCTAGTAGTGTTTGATGAATACAAGTGTGCTCATTACACGAAAAATCAATTGGAAGAAATCAAGGAGGAATTGTGTCAATACTTTATTGAGAAAAGAATCATATAAGGTATTGGAAGTTGAAAAGTGTTATGAAAAATTAGGTTTAATTGTGTTGTAGCCAAGTTAGTTTAACTGACCGTGTTGTTCTATTCATACCTTACGAGACAAAGATCGTCCGCTCGTCAGATTTTTGCGATTTAGGGCTGATTTGGTTAGGCCTGATTTAGTTATTGTTAGGATTGACTTTGTTATTGTTAGGGATAATTTTGGTTCTTTTATATCAAATATGTGAATTGAATTATAATGGTGTATATTTTTGGATTATAATGGTATATAATGGTATTATAATGGTATATAATGTCTTTCTTTGTATATCAAGGCTTCTTTGTTGTAATAAAGTCTCTTTGAAATGTAAGGCCTTGAATTAAAGGTTTATGGGATTATTTCCAAAAATATGCTTTCTAAAAAAGAAAGAATAGGCAGCACTTTTGCATAAAAAACGCTTAAAATGTCATTTTTAACGTGAAGAAAAGAAAACGCTTTTTCCTGAAAATGTGTTGCCTAAAGATACCTTAAAAATATATTAGAGAGCGCTTTTAAAAGCGCTGCCTAAAGGGAGACAATAGAAAACATTTTTTCCTAAAAAATCGCTGCCTAAAGATGCCAATAGAAAGCATAAAAGAATAGACAAAGCGATGCTAAAGGCCTACTTTAGAAAATGTTTTTTCAGAAAAAAAACACTGCTACAGATCTACTTTAAAAAATGTTTTCAAGGTAAAGCGCTGCCTAAAGTATACATAAAACAACGTTTTTGCATTAAAAAGAAAACGTTGTCTTTACCTACAGCAGCGCCACCTTATATACTCTTCACAAATACGTATATACTATTTGTGAATAATATACTACCTCTGTTCCTATATATAAGAGACAATTCATTTTTTAAATTCATTGAATAATCAATGTATTTGGTCAATTTATAGACTAGGTACATTGATTATTCAATGAATCCAAAAATTGAATTGTCTCTTATATATAGGAACGGAGGTAGTATATGATATAAGTGTCAAAAATGGTGTCAAAATAGCATTTTCTATCCAAATACTAAAATGTATTATTATTCAAAACAATCAAGAATGATTATATTGGTTGTTGAAAAGTGGCGTTGATTGATTGTTAAAAATTAAAACCATTTTATATGAGCTTGCTTAATTAGTCATTTACTTGAACTTGGAACATATTCTTACGAATGAAAGAACTAACGCAAATTAATTCACTATGAAGAAAATAACATATTATATCATACAAAGATCCTTATTAGACAAGGTACAAAAATACTAGTTTCCCAAAGAAAGGAAGAACATACATTATAACAAAGAAAAACTATGAGGACAGTCACAAAACAATAAATCCAGCTGTATGATATTCAATCAGAGGCAGCAATCCAGGGCACAACAACAACATAATCCAGCACAACTGCAAAAAAAAGAAAAAGAAAAATATATTTTGAAAAATCAAAAAATAAAATTATATGAAAAATACGTAGTATTATTATTATTATTATTATTATTATTATTATTATTATTATTATTATTATTATTATTATTATTATTATTATTATTATTATTATTATTATTATTATTATTATTATTATTATTATTATTATTATTATTATTATTATTATTATTATTATTATTATTATTATTATTATTATTATTATTATTATTATTATTATTATTATTATTATTATTATTATTATTATTATTATTATTATTATTATTATTATTATTATTATTATTATTATTATTATTATTATTATTATTATTATTATTATTATTATTATTATTAACTATGCATATGATATGATTATACTCACCATCCTTTCCAGAAACCATCACCCCTGGTAGTTGTTTTGACTGGAACAGTTTGTTGAGGATCATCGTCCTTTGTGGGATAACCCATTGGTGGTGGTGGAGCAACTTGGTGCTTGTTCTCATCCATTGCTGGATGTGCAATCACTGCTCAAAATTAACAAAACAAATAATTATTAGAGTAATCCAATAAAAATTCTTAGCTTAGAATAATATAAAACATGGATATTTTCAACACTCTAAGATGATTGTAGATGGATTATTTATGTATATTCAATTTCAGTAAAAAAACTTACCAGTAGGTTGTTGTTGATTGATATTGTGATTCATTGCTATTGATTTTTTTAATAAAGGAATATCAAAAGTGTGTGTGTGAGAGATAAAACTGGATGATGAGAATAACGGATAGAATATGTGTATATATAGGTATTTGAGAAGTGATGAAGGCATAAAAAATATGCGCGTTTTAGGTGACCAGAAATAAGTAAACTTCTTGGAAACAGCCTCTAAAGTAAGAACTTAATTAACTGATGGTCTCTCCTGGTCATTTGTTCCGTCTGCTCATAGAATAGAAGCTACTTTTTTCTTATGTACATGTAATGAATGAAAGCTACTTAATTATTGCAACTTGGCAACTTACTAAACCAATTATTTGGGGTAGGTTTACTGACTATTTTGTATTCAAATAAAATTTGATTCAAAGATAACGCGCTTGTTAGATTTATCTAATATCCTGTGGACGACAACTTATTTTAATTTATGAAAACGGATTAATCATATTATGATGGAGTGTATAACTACACTCTTTTATTGGTTAATTGACCTTTTTAATTAAAAGTTGAGTATCTAAAACTTTATTAATGTGGAAAAAAAGTATGGGTCTTGACCCTTGTTCATAATGGATATGGATTAGGATTGTATACAATGGAGCTAGACCCCTATGTAATCCTTGAATAAAAACAAAATTGACGACTCCAAAACTCCTCCCATTAAGAGATGTGAATGAAAATTTGAGATACAGATTATGATCAAGTCAGACAAAAGCAACAACTCTTATTCTCAAATAATGTTTTCAGCAAGTAAATGTTGATTTTATAATTTTATATAATTTATCAGTGAATTTTTCCATTTATATTTGATATCAGAGTTCAAATTATATATTATGACTCAATTGTTTGTCGTTAATAACTGATTATGAATTGAGAATTTAAATCATTTTGATCTAATCATGAACAATGTCTTAATTAATTTTTTAATTTATAGGTATTGTTCACGTTAATTAAGGTTGTAAAAAATCAACTAAAGTTACAATAGTTATATATTGTGTAGTAGGATTCATCCTTGTTTTTTTCAAGGGTTTCATAATTATTAGAAGCAATTTGAGGGTCAATACGAGACAACATTTAATATCGAACAAAGAGCAACACACAAGTGAGACATACACTATATATTTATCAAAAAATTTAAAGTGATATGCGTGTGGTTTCTCTCACTTATAAAATGTTCAATCTTTTCATTTCTAATCAATTGTGTGACTCTTACTCACACTTGATTCTCAATACTCCCCCTCAAGTGGAAGCTTTTTCTTCAACATACACTTGTATCGCCGTTAACACTCTTTAAGGGAAGTAAGTCGGTGCCTTCACTCGAAACCTAGGGCTCACGATACAACTGTTGTTGGAAGCAATTTGGGGGGTCAATACGAGAGAGCATTTAACATTGGACCAAGAGCAACACACAAGTAAGGGAGACACCATATATTCACCAAAAACTTTGAGGTGATATGTGCATGGGTTCTCTCACTTATAAAGTGGTCAATCTTTCCCTTTTATAATAAATATGATACTTCTTTCTCACACTTGATTCTCATTAATAATCACACATGTGCATCATGCAATAAGTTAGCTTACATTATAAACACTACAAGAAAATTGACCTTTCGTGTTACTCATTGTATGTCACTAAAAGTCAAATATCTGTAGGTAAAAGTCTCCAAAACATTTAATGACACTCCCTTTTAGCGTCAACTATAAGGGACCGTGATGTGACGCTAAATTGAATGTCACATTAACTTTTAACTACAGATAAAATTTTATCTACAATTACTATTATTGTCACTATATGTTATTCGAGTTATAATTACTAAACTTTATACCTACGATTTTTAGGTGTCACTAAAAAATTTTTAAATAATATTTTTATTTTAAAATTTTATTTTATAAATATACTTTTATTTTTAAAATGCAGTAAATTTTATTTTTTAATATTATTATTAAAATAAAATTATTCATTAAAAATATTTCACAATAGATTTTCAACAACCATGACAAAACTAAATAACTAAAATTCATATTAGGTAAATTAGAACTCCTTACAAAAAAAAATTATATACTTAAAATTTTACAATCCAACTTTCATGTTCTTATTTTCTAGATTCTTATAATTTCTTTCATAGAGATTTCTTTCATAGTCTTAGCATTAGCATGCAAGTCACCACAACCAGCAATTCTTGAAGCATGTCTCTATAGCTCACCCAAAGAATAATAATCATTGTTGAAACTGAATAAACACCCAAATGTTGAGTATGAGATTTCGAGTTTATGAGAATTATCTTTCAACTTATTTTAATATCAACACTCGTAATATTCTAAATCAGATTCACGAGTAGGTTCAGATTTTCAGTATATTTGAAAACAATAATAATAAAATTAACTTTAGTCAGGTCGGATACCAAGATTTCCAAATAAAAAAATTTAAAGAAAGAGCAACACAAATAACTAGAGTAATTAGATATAATGACTAAAAACTAGATGATTTGATTATTAAAACTTGACTGAAGTCAAATTAGTAAAGAGTATGCATTGGGTGCTTACACTTTTGTTGAGATGTGCTGGCAGTGGAGGTATCATCTTCAAAGATCAATACTCGATTTCCAATCACCCCACTATCACAGAAAACTTTGTTCTTAAAAGTGATCTTGACGAATAATCATTTTTGTGCTCAACCTATACTAACATGGCCCATGTTATAGTTTGGTAAAATAATAGGTTGAAGCAACATGTTTGTAACCAAAATCCAAAAGCTTTCCTGGTTCTATTTCTACAAAAACAATTAGTGTTAAGTTTAAATGTTAAGCAAAAAAGTCAAGATATCTTAAGACTTGTTTCAAAATATTTAGCTTATTATAAAAATTGAAGATCTGTTACCTTGGTTTTCCTTCAAAGGAATCGTTAACTTCATCAATAGTTGGCATTTGAGGAAAAGTAGACAAAATTACATATTTCTCTTTTCCATGTGACTCGTCTAGTCTCCTGTACAACTCATACCAGTATGGAGATTACATCCTGCATACCGGGTACTCGCTTGCATAATACCACTAGAAGCCAGTAAATCCTAAATTCAACGAAATGTATTAGTTTAGGTACTCCATGCATGGTACTCCCAAACAAAATGATGGATTCAAATGGCAAAACCGCACTCTTAAGGATATGATGAGAAGCATGATAAGTAGGTGTAAGTTACTAAAACTTTTGTGGGGTGCTTCTTTGAAAATAACCCCTCTATATACTAAATAGAGTTCCTAGTAAATCAGTTCCAAAAACACCTTTTGAGCTTTAGACAGGAAGAAGACCCGTTCTGAACCATCTCTGTGTCTGGGGTTGCCTCGGAAAGGTTAAAACTATTAGTTGTTTTCTTGATGGATATCCAGATCGAGCTAAAGTATACAACTTCCTCTGTCCTGGTAGAGGTAATAAAATTGTGGAGTCCATGCATGCAAAATTCCTTGATCTTGATGTTGCTGAGCTTGTCATTGCATCTGTTACTATACCGCTGCCTAATTTTGATAATGCTAGCTCATCCACTACTCGTGGAGGTTTTTCTCCAAATGAGAATATTGTTGAACATCATATTGAAAATGTGCATGAACAACTTATTGAGAATGTAGTTGATCCTCCTGTTGTGGCTAAGGTTGCCAACGTGGTGCCCCAGTTGAGCAAATTCATGTTAGAAGGCCAGTAAGACAAAAGCGACAAGTTACCACTAGTGATTTTGTAGTTTATCTTAGTGAGGATGCATACGATATTGGTGTTCTTATTGATCCTAAAAACTATCTATATATATTACTTGTTCTGATTCTAGCATGTGATAGATGCAATGCATGATGAATATTCAAAACAAAGAAGGACTCAAAAGGTAATATTGAGAGGTTTAAGGCGACATTTTTGGCTAAGGGCTTCACAGAAAATAAGGGGATTGATTTTAATAATAAAATTCTTTTGTTTCTAAAAAGGACTCTTTTAGAATCATTATGGCTCTTGTAGTACATTTTGACTTAAATTTTCATCGGAAGGATGTCAAGACTACTTTTATGAATGGTGATCTTAATGAGGAGGGGTACATACAACAACCTGAAGGTTTTGTGACAAGTGGTAATAAGCATTTTGTTTGTAAATTAAAAAAAAATCAGTTTATGGTTTGAAACAGACTTCTAGACAATAGTACTTGAAATTTGACGAGGTGGTGACTTCCTTGGATTTTGAATAAAATAAAGTTGTTCAATGCATCTATCACTACTATGTAAAACACATACAGTAACGATTGTGGAACACATATAATGACGGTATCACGTCATTTATTAGTTAGTGTGTTATTGTGTGTATGTTGGTTATCACAACGAGCGTGTGAGTATCGTTATAACTTAGATATCGCACTACTTATAATTACGGTTTATGGAAACAACCGTTGTGAAATTATTGGAAGGTCATGGATTCAAATCCATTTTTTGTTTTTGTTAGTTCTGTAGATTGACAGCAATTTTGGTAAAACATTTTTCTCAGAAAATGCCATGAAGAATAACTTAACTTGTGAAGCATAATGTATCAGAAGGTTTTATGAAGATGTCAAAGCTGATGTCCTAACATGTGTTATAGAACTGAACTGGTTTTTTCAGTTGCAAAAACATTAGGAGTCAATTTGTGTTAATTACTTGCTCGAAGTAAGCAAGGATTGTAACGCTCTACTACAACATTTTTGGAGAGATTTTGTCCTACTTTCATAGAAAAAGTAAAGGACATGGTGAAGACTTAATGCGAAGCGACTTATGGGCCAACCCTAGTCTTGTTGTTCATATAAAAAGGAAAGATAACTCTACTTGCAGAGTCAGCCACACCAGAGAATATTGGACGTAATGTGTTTAAGTTTTAGGTTTTAGGTTTTAAGTCTTTGTTAATTGTTCCTTGTGAGCCACTCTAGTATTGTTTGATACTTGAGGTGGATGTTAGTTGAGTTGTATGTTTTTAATCATCTATAAGCTTTGAAGCAATGATGGTTATGTGTCTTTGAAGTGTGTCTTCAAGTCTTTTTAATTGTTATTATTACCATGTGTGATTGAGGGGGAGTGAGAGGGGTTTCTCATATCTAAGAGGTTCTTAGGTAGAAGGGTCATTGGGTAGTGATTAAGTGAGGAGTGTAAACGGGGAATTTTAACTGTAAATTAATACTGCTAATAGTGGACTTCATCCCTGGCTTGGTAGCCTCCAAACGTAGGTGTGATTGCACCGAACTAGGTGAACAATTTACTTTTGTCATTTTAATTTATTCTAATTAGTTTTCTGTTGTTACTTGTTCAGCAAACAGATATCAGTGTCGTGACTTCACCTTCGACGTCTCATATCTGAGACCAGAATTTCAATTGGTATCAGAGCATGCACCATGCTCTGTCTCTGGGTGAGATCTAGGGAAGATACTTTCTGTTACTATGGACAAGGAAGGAGGATTTGTGAACAGGCCACCCATTTTGGATGGTACTAACTATGATTTATGGAAGCCTCGTATGGTGGTGTTTTTAAAGTCCTTGGACAACAGGGTTTGGAAAGCTGTACTGAGGACACATCGTGTTATCATTGGGGAAAACAATCAACCTACTAGTGTGTTGAAACTTGAGGAGAACTGGTCTAAGGATGAAGATGAATTAGCTCTTGGAAACTCTAAAGCTTTTAATGTTATTTTTAACGGAATTGATAGGAACATCATATGATTGGTGAACACATGTGAAGTTGCTAAAGATGCTTGGGAAATTCTTAAGACTACTCATGAAGGTACTTCCAAGGTAAAGGTGTCAAGACTGCAGCAGTTAACCACCAAGTTTGAGAATTTGAGGATTAAGGAAGAGGGAAGCATTCAAGACTTCCACATGAACATCTTTGAGATAGCCAACACATGCAGTGCCTTAGAAGAGAAGATACCGGAGGAGAAGCTGGTTAGAAAGATTCACAGGTCTCTCCCCAAGAGATTTGACGTGAAAGTGACTGCCATAGAGGAAGCTCAAGAAATAAATATCATTAGAGTATATGAACCTGCTGGCTCGCTTCAAACATTTGAGCTAGGTATCAATGACATGGTTGAGAAGAAGAACAAAAGCATAGCCTTTGTGTCTAATGCTGGAGGCAGAGAAGAAGAATATGATCTAGTTACTGAAGAAGGATTATCCAATGTTATAGTATTCCTTGGAAAACATTTCAATTAAGTACTGAAGAAGATGGAAAGAGATTCAAGACCTAATGCCAAGAACATCTCATACGACATCAACAAGTCAGGAGACTTTGGTAAAAAAGCCAGACCAGAGATAAATTCATTCAAGACAGAGGAATAAAATGTCATGGATGTGAAGGCTTTGGTCATGTTAAAGCTGAATGTCCTATATATCACAAAAGGTGAATGAAGGGTCTGGCAGTGCCTTGGTCAAATTAAGACTCTGAAAGTGAAGTTGAAGAGGAGACATCCAAGCATGTGTCAGCCTTAACTGGCATATACAGGGCTGATGAAGATACAGGTAAAGGATAAGTAGCTTATGATGAGTTGGTTGCTTCCTATGAAAAACTATGCATCAAAGATGATGAAGTATGTCAAGAAGTGGAGAAGCAGGAGAAAATTATAGTACACTTGAAAGTAGAAAAGAAGGAACACTTGAGAACTATATCTAAGTTGTAACATGAAGTAATTCTGCTCAAATTTGAACTTGTCAACATGTCCAAATCTGACGGAATGCCAAATAGCAGATCTGATACATTAGATAAAATTCTTCAAGCAGGAAGAGTGACAAGAGATATGTGGTAGTGCCCTTGCATTCAACAAAGACGTACAAGGCTTTCTTGTGTTTCCTTCCGGCAGGAGTCAAATCAGCATCAGAGAAGCCTAGGCCGTTGTTGGCAGCCAGGCTAGCAATACAAACTTCAAATTGATCGGTAGTAGTGTCTTGCGGTACGTGAGCATTCTTCAAAAACTTCACCAAGGCTTTAGCATGAGCCTCAGATCACAAGAGTAGAGCAAGCATGGAGATCTTGGACGAAGTCTGTCCCAACTGTTCCACAACGTTGTAGTCACTCTTCTTGATAATCTTCAGAATTTCCTCCATTTCTTGTTTGGAGGTGTCTTCAGCAACTGGTTCTTTCCCTCGTGCCTCGGGAACTGGTTGAATAGTTGGAATGCGAGTTGGAGTCGCAGTGTCTTTTGGAGGAGAGATCTCTGGAGAAAACACTCTTCCGGTTCTGGTCACCTTACTTGATCCGGTGATGTTGTCAATGTCGGGAATGGTAGCTTTAACTGTAAGATCCTCAATAGTCATAGGGTCTTGCTTGACGCCATGATAGTAAACCTCAGCTCCATAATTCCAAGGAATAGCTTTGTTAGAGGAATATGGAACTGGTCTGGGAGAAGTAATGATGAGAGGTGCTACCCTGGGCACAGGATTAGTAGAGGAAATCCTTATTGTGTTAACATCAGCTTAGTCTTTTGGGAAATCGTCACCCCATCTGGTTGCCTTAACATCTTCAATAGGAATCTTGTAGCTTTCAGGAACATTATACTTCACCATGTAATCAAACTTTCCACTTGGCTGCCCCAAGGTATCCCACACATCTGGTACAGTTTCATTCACATCTTCGATCTTCAGTTTCTTAGACATGTCTTCACAAGAATTCTCCACAGGTGATGGCTTCAGAAATAGCACTTCCCGGTTATCCATCATGCACTTAATACGTCTTCTCAACCAAGCACAACCATCGGGTGCAGATGGGCACCAACGATAATTCTCTGGGCACCCTGGATTGGCACCGGCTTGCAGCAAATTCTTCTGAACAGTCATCAGAGGAATGGTCAAGTCATCTATATTGAAAACATAAGAAGTCTTGTCAATAGCATTGGAACTTTTGTCATGGTTAGGCATAGGTGCGTTGATCACATTCGGAGTCTCAACAGGAGGATCAAACTCAATCTGCTTAGCTTCAATCATATCTTGAATCTTTTTCTTCAGAGCCCAACATTGTCGTCGTGCCTGGGTCTGTTGGAGTGGTAAGCACACTTAGCATTAGGATTGTATCTCGGAGAGGAAGTGTTGATGTTCTGAGGAGGATCCCTCAAGGTAATCAGCTCTACTTTCAACATGTGTTGCATGGCTTGCGACAATGGCATGTTGATCTTCGTAAACTGTCTTCGTGGCGCGTTATGGTTACGCGCGTTGTCTCATTGAGGTTGTGCTGACGTAGGGTTGGAGATCACAACTTCCCTCACAGATTGAGCACGGCCGGTCTTGGCTCGGCTTTTCTAACCATACACAGCATTGGCTTCTTTCTTACCACCTAAAGATCTCTTCTCAACATTTGAAGATGACTCTACCTGAATCTTTCCGCTCTTGATTCAAGCTTCAATACGCTCTCCTGTCAATATTAGCTCGGTGAATCCGGCTGAAGAGTTTCCAATCAGATGATTGAAGAATGGGCCTATCAGTGTTCCCATAAACATATCAACTAACTCCTTATTGGACAAGGGTGGTTGAACTCTGCCTACTAGATCTCTCCATTTCAGAGCATACTCCTTGAACTTCTCATCACGACCCATAGACATGCTCTGTAGTTGCATGCGAGTGGGTGCCAATTCAGCATTGTACTCATATTTCCTGTAGAAAGCATCTGCTAAGTCACTCCAAGTACGGATATGGTCACTCTCTAGCTGATAATACTACTCCAATTGAGTTTCGGTCAAACTTTCTTGGAAATAGTGCATCCACAACTTTCTGTCATCAGTGTGGGGGTTGATCTTCAGAACATAGGACTTCAAATGCAGCTTCGGACAGGAAATGCCATCATATTTGGCAAAAGTAGGAACTTTGAACTTGGGAGGAATTACCACACCAGGGACAAGACTCAGATCATCAAAATTCAGCCAGGACATCTTCAGATTTTCCACAGCATTTAGACGGTCTTCAAGTTGCTACTTGTCATCCTCATAAGAGTATTGATCCTCATAATCTTCTCCTTTCTTCTCAGGCTCACGCTGGTCATCTTCGTTGCCCTTGACACTTTCCTCAGTCTTGACACTCCCTTCTAAGAACTCTATCCGGCTAACCACCTTAGGACCACCTTTGTGACGTCTTCCCATGTTGAGAACGCCAATGACCTTCTTCTTTTTGTTGATGAGTTTATTTAGATCTTCTTGGCCTTGGACCAAGCCGGTGAACATCTCCTAGAACTGAGCATTCTGAGCCTGGAGATCTTTGACAGTCTGTTCAAGAGCCATTTTCTGCTAAAATAAATAGCGAGAAAATGAGAAAACCAATCTTCAACGTACCTGTTATGAAATGTTATGCCATGATATGCGATGTTTATGCAAATGCAGTGCAATGTTTTCAAGGACCCTAAGGATTTAAATTTGTTATACAAGCATGAACAAACATTTATTAGTTCTCTTTTATTCTTTTTCTTTTTAAGTACAAAAGATAGTTCAAAACAATAAAATAAAAGAACAAAAATCCTAAAGCTCTAAGTCTCCCATGGGCGCTTCCTCTTGGTGCCGAGGTAGGCGTTGATGTTCCGCTCCTCGTGAAGTAGCTTGGTCAACTCTAGTACCTTCTTCTCGCTTGCATAGCACTGAGCTTCGAATGTATCCCTTTCTTCTTTTAGTTGAATCCAGGGTCTCTTCAAGTCTTCAAAATCAGTAGGCATGTCGGGATGGAGAATAGTATAGGTTACGTCACCTATAGCAACAGGTTCCATAATTACTGGTAACACGGGCGTGAATGGCATCATGAGGTTTTGAGCTCGAGCTCGCACCCATTTGAGGTAAGGTTCCCAAGGAATGGAGTTCTGGTGCCCCAAAGTCTTGGTATCGGTCTTCTTTACCATGCCCCAAGCATGTATGAACCTTCGACGGTAATTCTGGAGATCGTGCCTGTAGTCGAACACAATATCTTGGAGAAGCATATCATGCGGGCCATCTCTTCGAGCATAACCAAACTGACGTAGAGCGAGAGAAGGATTGTAAGTGATACCTCCCCTTATGCCAAGGAGTGGTACATTAGGGAATTATCTACAATGCTCAATGAATGTGAAGTCCTTTTGAGAGAAAAGACACCAACAAATATCTGAATGAGAGAATGACATTAGTCTTTGAGACCACTTCAATCTTTGTTCATTCTTCAATACTGATGCAGGAAGGTGCGAAATAAACCACCTGGAAAGTAACAGTATGCAACACACGAGAGTTCCTTGTCTTTTGATGGTACGAGTGTGGAGAGAATGTAGAATATCTCCAAGTAAGGTAGGTACAGGATTGCGAGTAAGGAATAACTTGATGGCGTTGACATCTATGAATTGATCCGAGTTAGGGAATAGAACCAAACCATAGATTAGCAAAGCCAAGATGTCTTCAAATGCATGGAAACTCATAGCTTTGAGGAATTCTCGGGCTTTCTTTATCAGGAACTTAGCACGTAAACCCTTAACTCCACTTCTTGTTTCCCAATTGGCTTCGATGTCTGAGCGCTTTAGGTGTAATGCTGATGCGATGTCTTCGTACCTAGGAACCTTTTCTAGACTGGTGAATGACATTTGATCAAGAATGGGTATCCCAAGTAGCTTAGAGAACTCTTCCAAGGTAGGAACCAACTGATAATCTGGGAATGTAAAGCAATGGTGTTTCGGATTAAAGAACTGGAATAGGACATGCGTCATATCTTCTTCGAAACCGGAGATAACCAAATCAAGTAGATAACCATGTCTTTTGATGAACTAAGCATGGTCGGGAATCTCTGAAACCAATTCTTTGATCTAAGAAGGTACACCCATGAAGTTGATTCGGACAGTCTTTCTAGAAGCCATAATCCCTACAAAACAAAGCAAAGATAAATCCCTAGGTCCTTGAAATAGTTATAAATGATATGCAATGCGATGATGTCATGATGTCATGTTTAGCAAGCACAAACAATTCACACAATTGCCCTAGGTTTAAGGCTTGCATGAGGTATAGGTGTTTACCCTACCAAAAGTTTGAGTTGGTTCATCCTGTCCTATAATAGTAACCGGGTTCTAGGAATCTCATATCATTGATCTTTCTCGTAGGCGTTTATCTCAATACGACTACCAAGTGGTCGACCGAAAATATCCCAAAAGTATGATCTTAATGAGCGTAGCATCGAGTATCAGCCAACCTTAATCTGCATCAAATTCGGCCATCTCACTACCTTCTAATGGCCAAGATGGGTCAATTAAGGTTCTAAAAGTTGAGTTAGTGTTGATGACACCACGCAGAAGCCAAATACTATCCTCAACTTGAAAATGAGGAGTATCAGGACATCCAAAGTGTCACGCTAACGTAGCCATCATGTTGACCGTTTCGGTATACGCCTAACGGTCGCGACGATCTATTGCCACTTACCTAAAGGAAACCTGGATCCGGGTGTAGGATCCCTCACAAATATAATACCCAAGCAACCCTTAAAGATAAAGCATACAAGTCAAACAGAAAGCAGTAAAAGTGATCTAGAAATCCCTAAGGTATTCTCTCTTTAGGGTGTATCCCAGAGTCGCCATTCTATAATACGTGAACGACTTTGAGATTTTGTATCGCAAATGCGGATAGCAAGAGTCACCACCGACTTTTCTTTTATCCAATTAAGGGAAGGTGAAAAGAACAGGAAAAGACCTTCGTTAGATTCTGAGTAAGGGAGAAGGTTATGAAAAGGGAAGGTATTAGCACCCCTTTCCACCCGTAGTTATCTACGGGCTCTTAGTTGCTCTTAGATCATTTTCAAAAAGAAGTGCTTTCTGTGTGTTTGACAAAAATGTTTTAAAAAAGGCATTTTGCTTTAACTTTGTAATGATTCATGTAGGAATGTATACAAAGTGTTCGGAAATGTTTCGTTTTTGAAAAGAGTTTTAACTTTGACAAAAGTGTGAGGTGTGAAAAGTATTTTGATAGAGCAAGCAACTAAAAGTCTTATTACCTACTCAGAATGGTCGTTTTCGTGTTGTTTTACTTTCCTTTAGAATAGTGTTATCCATACCATTAGTTGGTAGGTAACCCTATTCGTTGGATGTAGAAGGGACATTCGAAGGGACATCGGATGGTCATAGAAGGCAACTTGTAGGAAGTATCCTAGCACATTCGAAGGGACGATCATCACTTTTCGTAGGCAACAATCGAGGGACGAGATCATGTTTTCGTAGGCGACATCTTGGGTCTATGATCTTTGTATCGAAGGGACTATGATGATATGTTTGTGGGCAACGGTGCTAGGATACCTCTACGTTCGAGGGACTTGACCATTTGTGTTCGTAAGGCAACGAGAGAGAATTACCCTAAGGGGTGCTTGTGTGAAGAGAGTGTGTTTAATTCAGATATGTTATCTTGCAATTATGAGTGATCTATGTCCAATTTTTATCTTGCCATACACGCCTAATTACTAGCAGTTTATAGGGTGCGGAAAGTAAAATGCGGAAATGTAAAGTGCGGAAAGATAAAGTCCTACGCTATTACATGGCTTTGGGGAAATTACATAATAAGAGTGCGGAAAATAAAAGCCCTAATTAAACTATTACATCCCATGGGCAGTTACATAATTGAAAAGAAAACGAAAGAAAATCGTCTGAATCGCTACAACCTGTGAACAGAGACCAAATCGGAAAATACGAGAAAATTGCATAAGAGGAAAAATGTTAGTAAAAGCATAATCTTTGAATGAGGAAGACATTTTTATGTTAGTAATGACAATAAGATGATAAGATAATTTTTTGGTAATTTTCGGAATCGATTTCGATATTTAAAAGCAATTAAAAGTCAAATTAATGATTAATTAATAATTAAATAAAATATGCATGCAAAAATATTAATTTTAATGTTAAAAATTAAATAAACATTTTTCTGATAATAATGCAAAAAAGAAAATATTTTTGGTGTTTTTTAAATGCATGATAAAAATATTTAAAGATTAATTAAATTGCATGAAAATATTAAAGGAAAATAAGAAAATAAAAAAAAGTTAGTTTTCAAAGGGATAAAAAGAAGTGGTCTTGCCCAGGTTCGAACTCAGGTCCCCAAGGAAAACACGCGCCTCCTTCACCACTGGACCAAACTGTGTTTGGTGTCATAATATTGAAACAAAGCGCTTTTAAGCAAACTCGCTTCCTGATTGCCCATATTACGCGCGAAGAACATCGTCTTCTTCGTTTGAATTTTTAAACACTTAGCGTCGACTTTGTTCGACGCTATAGCCCCTGCAATTTTCCAAAACTTCATACAAGCAATATAAATGAGTTATGAATACATGAATCGATTGCAATCAACGTTCTAAACACAATGGTGGTACTGGTTTTGTCCAATTTAACGGATTTAGAGAAACCCCAATTTGAACCAGAAAACCCTAGCTATGGCATAACTCGATCCGGGCACTCAAAATGCAATTAAACTACCCAGATAGCTTGCAAACACGATGCTGAACATGAACAAACAATCAAAAAACGTTAAATATGCATGAATAACAGAAATCAATTTTGAAAAAAGTTTAACAAACCGAAATCGTGATTTCTCAATTCTTGATGGTTTTGTGGTTTGTAAAGGTCTAGATCGACTCTAAAGGCTCCAAGGAATGCAATGGAATGCTTGGAATCAATTTAAATGAGCTAAAACCAAGGCTACAAGTTGCTTCAAGAACACGGTTTTTTTGACTTAGGTTAGGGTTCTTTCAAGCAATTTTTCTGTTCTTTCTCATGTTGTATGCATTGTATATTTATAATGGATGGATTTAGGTCTTAATTCAAGAGCAAATAATGATCAATCAATGTAAAAAATATTTGATTTTGTGTGATACCAAATCTTTCCTTTTTGATCCAATTTTCATCAATTTCATGCCAAATCAAAGCCAATTTCGAAATTGCCAGCTTTTTGTGAGTTGCTTGGACCTCAAGAATGAGAGAAAAAATCAATTTTGCATTTAATTTTGATTTTCTACCTTTATTTTTAATTTAATTTGTTTTTAAATGAATAAAATCCAAATTAAATAGAAAAATAAAGATAAAATTCGTGGCATTGGGCTTGGAGGTTCCAAATAAGCTGAGGAACAAGTTTGAACCAAGAAAAGTTGGGCCCATTTGCAAAATTTTGGGTTTTGACAAGTATTTCTCTTTGTGCACCTCTTCAAAAATGCCCAACTTGTGCAAGGTGTATCTTGCTCAATTTTCAACATGTTTTAGTGTTCTTGGACTTTTTAGAAATCTCTAGGTGTCCTCTAAACAACCTCTTTGGTTTCATCTCAATTGGAGTTTCCATGCTCAATAAATATTCAATACAAAAAGTTGACTTTTTGTTGACTTTCAAAAGGACTTGTAATATTTTGATCCATATCTTCAAAATGAAGCATTTTTTGAACATTCTTGTGAGACATGAAGTTATAGAGAATTGAATTCTCTTCAAAATGAGAGGTGGTGGAAAAATTTCTGAGAAAGTATGAAGAAGTTATGCTCAGTCAAAGTTCAGTTGACTTTTCATTGAAAAACCCTAATTTGGAAAGTTTGACTTTTGAGCAAATCTTGAGTTTTCTTGATGAATCATGATCAACCCTTGATCAAATGATGAATGTGACTTCAAAATAAGGATGTTGACCAAAAATCATGAAGTTTGACTATATGTTGACCACAGTTGACTTTTTGTTCAATACAACTGATTTTCAACCATCTGAGCAATTGTCTGAGGAAACTTTACTTGTAAGGCTTGAAACTTGACATGGAGATTCTTTGAAGTATATGAGGAGGTATGATGACCACTGGAGATGTTGGAATTCCATCTGGATCAGAGAATTGCCAAACCCTAGTTTGGGTTGATTGTTTAGGAGAGGGTTTGTCTGATCAACCCTTGAGGAATCCTTGAGTATGAATGTGTGAAATGTCTTGAGAAGTAAGAGGGAAAATTTTGGGGTATGAAAATAACCATCAACCCTCCATCCTGTTCGCACCGTTACTCCCTATCTCTGTATCCCTCTGTCAAACTCCAAACTTCTGTTTACCCTAGCTCCTTCCGATGCCAAAACACAAACAAAAGGATGACAACCTTCCAGCTGGCATAAAATTACTTAAGTGTTAGTAAGTTTGGCTACTGATTCCGGACTTCATCCATCGACGTTCCAGCTTGTCTCAGCGCAACTTTGAAGCACGATTCTGGCTCGTATTCCAGTGCTGACATAGATCTTTTTCGTCGTTACTTCTGAGTTGATAAGGTATTCCTTTATGACTTATGATAACTCTGTTATTGCTTTAAACAATTGTTGCACTTTCGATGTTGATATGCTCGTTTGTAACAAAATGACATGTTGTGGTGGAAATACGTTTTTAGCTTCTGTGAAAATTGTTTTAACAAGGTTTGAGTTAGATTGTTATGCTAAAATTTCCTTTGATAAATCCTGTGAAATAACAATTCATTGTTTTCTATTTTGGATTCCTGTCGAATAAGCTCATATGTTATATACGTTGTGTTAAATGCTAGAAGCTTTATTGTTGAACCTAAATAAATCTTATAGTTTTTTTTATGCGTTTGCATTTATCAAGGTTAAATGATTGTTGTAGTAACAATAATTAGAATCTGCTGTTAAAGTTGTTGATTTGTTGTTTGTTAAAGAAATCATAGAAAGCTGAGTGAAGGTTTTGAGTACATCATCTTGTTTGGTTCTTTAAATTGAAAGCGGGTCTTGATGTAAACCTGTGATATGGTCGATATCGTTTCGATTCATGGATGGTGATAATTGTGTAGTTTCGATAAAGGTGATGACGATGCCACGTTAATCGTGTGTAAGTCAAAACCGAGAAACTTATGTAGCGGCTGCCCAATTTTCTTTTGTTTTGATTTGAAATCAATTTCCCACATTTTGAATTTGGATTAAATAACGGCGTGAATTTCTTTGTACAAGTGTACATGGCTTCCCGGTTTGGTAAGTGGTTGAAATGTACAAGTTGGTTGATGATCCGTGGTTGATTGAGTTTATCTTGACACTTGTTTGTGTTTGCCTTTGAGTTTATGCAATTTTTGATCGATATTTTGAGTGTATCTTGAGATAACAAAGTTGCCGCCCATTTTTGTTTGTGTGGTTTAAATGTGTTTAGAACTCAATTTTCCGTTTTTCAATCGATTAATAGCATGAGTTCTTTGGTTAGTCCATTTGTGAATCGATAATCATGAATAAATTCTTGATTCTTGAATTGTTCATTCATTTATATAAGTTGCATTTGATTTTAAGTTCGTGCTTATTAACCATGTTTATATTATTGCCATTTCATTTCGATTCTATTCCATACTATGCTACTAACATGTTTGCTATTTGTGAAGGCATTCAAGAATTGTCCAAGAATATATTTTCTATTAGTGCATCTATATATATATATATATATATATATATATATATATATATATATATATATATATATTTTATATTGTTATTATAGTTCTATTACTATTTTGATATGATATTTAGTAATATATTTAGTATTTTATTTCTTATATTTAGTATGTAAATAAACATATTATTTTTATTCTTATAACTTTATTCATATCCATTTGTAAATAAATTCAATTACATTGTAATGATCTTTGTGTTGCAATTGTGAATTTAGAATTTAATTCAACCTTTGAATGAATCTAAACGCAAATATATCTAGTCTAACCAATCTAATAAAATACATACTTGAGCATTGCAACATTCCCCGCATATGTTTTGTCTGTATATCATGCAATGTAGGGACCCTTATCTCAAATTCATCTGACGAGTGTTGCACCCCAAAATTTGCCCTCCTATCTCGATTTTATCTGGCTTAGGATTCGCATTCGTCTGCATACATATCCATTAGATCATTGACATTAAACAGTCATTCATCCATTGCATATGCATCATTTCATCGTATTTAAATTGACCAAAAGTTAGTTTAAATCGATATTTGCATTGTTTTATAATTATAAAATACCCGACATTTCACTTCATTCATTTTTATCTCCTTACCTGTTTATTGTGACATTTTAAGTTGATTATATGTCGATGATATCAATATTTCGATTTTACAAACAGACTGCTAAAAGCGATTCGACACTGTACGGAAATTAGTGGGAAAAATATTTCAAACTTTCGCCTCTAACTCACTGCTTTATGAATCTACGTGTCACGTAGATCATGAAAATGTGATCTCTCTAATTTTTCAATACATTTCGAAGTTTTGTTTTTAACCGTAAGTGTTTTAAAATCAGGTATTTTTTATTATCGTTTTATTTCAATTTTAATTATGTCGATAATTTTTTCTTTAATCTATGAAACCCGTGATTTATTTTAATATGTTTATTTTATTTTTTCGGATATTTTATTGTCCAAATTTTTATCATTTTAACAATTTTAAGTGTCCAATTTTCACCTCCAAAAAATCAAAATAAAATGTTGTTGGATAGATTTGTTTTTAATCTATTGGGCTTTTGGGTCCAATTCATCAAAAGGGTATTTTTGCCATTTTTAAAAATTGCCAAACCCTAATATTTGGGTATATATGTGTATGTTATGTCATTGATTAGGGGGGGAGCCAAATTTAAAAACAAAAAATGTGAGAGAAGGAGGCGGAGGCCGTTTGGTTTTGGGATCTGAGAAAAATGAGTTAATTTTCTCTTCATTTTCCAAATAGAACATCCCTTCAATCTTCCAAAAACTCACACCCACCTTCATTCCCTTTCTTCTTCGACACCACTGTCAGCTCAAACAACAACTTCCTCACCATCTCCATCGCTATCCCTTCTCAACCTCCGCGATTTCAACCCAACACCATCCATTCACTCGCTGCCACCTCTTCATCTTCCACCTCCCACTCATCTCAACTTGCAACCCACTCATTTCATCCAACCATCCGTAAATCCGCCTCTCGTACAATCCCCTTTATCTCTAACCTCCATACTCCCCCACGCCGTGACCCCCATTCTCACCGAGACTTCCTCCATCACAGCCCTCCGTTTCTGCCCTCACCGAACCCATCTTCGCCTCTCACTCACAACCGTCTCATTCACTCCGGCCAACTCTCCGTTTCACTCTCTCCATACCGCCGGAATCCATTCCTCCGTCAAATCGTACACAGCTGTAACCCTTCATCCCTTCCGTTTTCCCCATCTTCGTCATCTCCAACCACCTTCCTGCTACAGCTCCCTCTATCTCGTCTCTCTCAAACCCTTTATCCACTTCAGCTCCGTCTACCCGTCACAAACCGTCGCCTTCTTCTCCGATCCAAACTCCCTGTAATCGCCACCGTAAATACCCTGTCTCCATCGGCCTCCATCTCCTCCGTCAATCCCTGTTTTTCACCCCGCCGCTGCCTCTGTCCAAACAGTCACCTAGTTCTCCAACAACCCGATCCGTCATCACCGTTCCAACACGCATCACCAACAGCTTCCCTAATCTCTCGTCACAACCTTTCTCCTTCATCGACAGCCGCCAGATTCAACAGACAGCGTACTCGGGTTGATCGCTCAAGTTCTGCTCCAGCTTCCGTTAACGCAACCGATATCGAGTCGACAAACTCCTTCGTTCATTCCTCCGTCATCGCTTGGTAATTTTCGATTCCTTTTCTTTTGATTATACAATTATTGCATTGTATTAAGTGATTCTTGGCAAGTTTTGATGAGGATAATCTGTGAATGTTTGTCATGCTGTTTGTGTTAGAATTGATAGGTAAATATGAGTTAGTGATGTTTGTGTTGAAATCTGGTACATGTTGACTGTGCTTGCTGTGTTGGTGTCGGAACTTGGTTATTATTGCACCAATATCTGGTTGTTTATTCTGGCTTGCTAAACCGTTTGAAGTCGAAACTCTTGCTAGCATAGTTTGTTTCTTGAGCTGAACTGTAATTTGATTTTAACACCGTACATCATGAGAAAATTTTGTTTACAACACCATGGTAACAATGTCAAAACTGATTCGAATTTGAATGACGACATCACTTCATTTGTGTTAGTAACATGAGTTGTGTTAAGTTTGAATTAGGAAATTAGTTATACTATAATTTTGTGGTAGCCGTTGATGTTGAATTTGTTTGGAAAGAACTTTAATATGTGTTATTAAGTTTGTTTACGGCTGTCCGAATTTGGCTTTAGTTGATTTGACTTTTTGAATTTGAATTTGATTGTTGTCATGTAATCGAGTCGAAAGAATATTGTGATGATATTTGGATCGTTTATGATGAGGTTTCAATGAGGATTCTGTTTAGTTTAAAGAAAGAATTCAACATGGTATTAGTAGGATACTTCCATTTTAGTTTAAGTGTATTTGAGACGAGTTTTGTGAAGTTAATTGCATATGCGTGTTGCTGCCCGTTTGTGGTTCAAGGGTCCGAAACCTATTTTGAATCCGATTTCCATGTTACAATTAGCATCTTTACTTCTTGTTGCATTTATGGTTGAAAAATCGTGTTAACTTTTGAGTTTCCTTGTTTTTTTTAACATACTTGAAATGGTATATGCAATGCTAATCATAGTGCTCGTATCGAATAATAACTCGTTTTTATTTATTTATTTATTCATATACATAGTCCATTTTATTTCATTTCGATTTTATCCCACTCATGCTACTAACGAGTTTGCTACTTGTGAAGGCATTCAAGGATCGTTCAAACATCATTTATTCTTAGCATCCATATAAATTCTCTCCAATCATTTTTATAGTTATCCTACTATTTAGTATTTAGAACTTTAATTTTATGAACATACAAATATTCAATATTTTATTTTTATATTGTAAATACAATTATATAGTATTTCTATTTTATATTTAATATTGTAAATACAATTATACTACTTTTATTCATATATTTTATTTGGTTTATTTTATAAATTCAATTACATTGTAATTATTATTTTTGTGTTATGATTTCGAATTTGGAATTTAATTCAACCTTCGAACGAATTTGAACGCAAATATATCTATTCTTCGTATAGTTTTTGTTTGTATCTTGAGTGATGTAGGAGCCTTCATTTGGTATTCATCCGATGCATCAAGCCTTATCCGACCTTGAAGACTACTTGGAGCTCAATCCTTGCACCACATAGAAGTTATTTAAATTAATTCGATTTGGTTGTATATATTCCCGTTCATGAACATGTACCTTCATTCCTTGTGTGTTCTAATTACCATTTAATTATGCGTTTATCATATTAGAACACATAGCCTCCTCTTGGGCTCCTCATCAATGAGCAGGTAAACATACACAATGCACACCTGCACACATTCATAGTTTGGTCCTGGGCTTTTCTACAGCGACAACTATTCGATCGATTATTCCAATCGGTCGTTTAGAATACTAGTGTCACGCTAGTCCCACTTTTAGGAGCATACATAAAGCCACCTTGTATGGGCTCGCTTGTTTTCCTAAAACACTTTCAAATCAAAAATAATTAATTGAACTTGTTTTCTTTCAAAAATCAATTTTTTCTACCAAAACAAAAAAAAAACATAGTGCTATGGTATTTAATTAAATTGTTAGAGGTTCGCCCGACGATTTAATTAAAATGTAAAGTATTTGGGCCATTAGAGGGTAACCCAATGACTTGAATACTTTATTCCACACACTTGAACATTTAAAACACTTTCAAATTAAATTAATTAATTGAATTTGTTTTCAAAAATCAATTTTTCTACAAAAAAAAAAAACATAGTGTTATGGTATTTAATTAAATTGTTAGAGGTTCGCCCGACGATTTAATTAAAATGTAAAGTATTTGGGCCATTAGAGGGTAACCCAATGACTTAAATATTTTATTCCATAACACTTAATAAAAGTGAACTTTGTTTCACCTCACTCCTTTCATAATAAAGATTTTTGGATGAGAGAAGATCGGTTGACCTCAATCACCAATCTCGAGTATCGAATCGTTAGAGGCTATCCCGACGTTTTGGTACTTGTCATCTACCATTAAAATCAATTTAACCCATTCAAATCTTTTTTCGCTCATATGCGATTATCAAAAATCAAAAACATTTTCTTCTAAAATCAATACAAACAATCCAAGACATTTTCAACCAGAACTACGGAGTTTTGACTTTCCCATTGCACGAGGGAATACGTAGGCACGCGGTTTCGAAACCGTGTCAAACTCAAAATAATAACAAACAAATCCCGTTTTCTTCTTTCTTAAATTCATGATTTAGAAATTAGCGATTACACACACACGAACACATTTTGAACTAAATGGGTCCCATCAAGTACGATGGACGTAAGGGGTGCTAATACCTTCTTGCGTAACCGACTCCCGAATCCATGCTTTTTGGTCTTGTAGACCGCCTTATCCGAATTTTGTGGGTTTTATCTATATTTCCCCGTTCTTTCTAGAACAAATAAAATTAGGTGGCGATTTCATTGTTTTTGAAAATTCATTTAAATGATTTTTTCGAAAATCGAGTTGCTTCAACGAGGCAAGTTGTATCCAATCTTGAAGACTACTTGAAGCGCTTTGCAATTTATTCGATTATTCAAACTAATTCGATTTGGTTGTATATATCCCCGTTCATGAACATGTACCCCTATTCCCGCATAGATTGTAATAGCTTAGGATTTATTTCCTTGTGTGTTCTAATTACCGTTTAATTATGCGTTTATCATATTAGAACACATAGCCTCCTCTTGGGCTCCTCATCAAGGAACAGGTAAACATACACAATGCACACTTGCACACATTCATAGTTTGGTCCTGGGCTTTTCTACAACGACAACTATTCGATCGATTGTTCCAATCGGTCGTTTAGAATACTAGTGTCACGCTAGTCCCACTTTTAGGAGCATACATAAAGCCAATTTGTATGGGCTCGCTTATTTTCCTAATTGAATTATTTTATCCACAACCAAACCCCTAAAACACTTTCAAATTAAATTAATTAATTGAATTTGTTTTCCAAAATGAATTTTATAAAAAACTTGGATGGAGTTTGTTTAAACTATTAGATGATAGTCTAATGATTTAAACGAACTCAAAGTTTTTAGATTGTTAGATGGTAGCCTAATAAACTAAAAACTTCTATCCATGCTAAAAAAATGGTGTTATGGCATTTGATTAAATTGATGGATGATAGCCCGACGATTTAATTAAATTTAAAGTATTTGCGCCATTAGATGATAGCCTAATGACTTAAATACTTTTATTCCATACACTTAATAAACGTGAACTTTGCTTCACCTCACCCTTTTCATAATAAAGATTTTGGATGAGAGATGATTGGTCGAGCTCACTCACCAATTTCGAGTATTCGAATCATTAGATGATAGCCTAACTTTTGGTACTTTTCATCTACAATTAAAATCAATTCAACCCATTAAAATTCTTTATTTCGCTCATATGCAATCATCAAAAACATTTCTATTAAAATCAGTACAACCAATTCAAACATTTTCAACAAGAACTACGGAGTTTTGACTTTCCCATTGCACGAGGGAATACGTAGGCACGCGGTTTCGAAACCGTGTCAAACTCAAAATAATAATAAACAAACCCCTATTCTTCTTTATTTTTTATAATTTAGAAATTAGAGAATACACACACAAACACTTTGGAACTAACTGGGTCCCATCGAGTACGATGGACGTAAGAGGTGCTAATACCTTCCTCTTGCATAACCGACTCCCGAATCCATTCTTTTGGTCATGTAGACCGCCTCATCCGATTGTTGTGGGTTTTATCTATATTTTCCCGTTCTTTTTAGAACAAATAAAATTAGGTGGCGATTTCATCATTGTTTTGAAAATTTAAATGATTTTTGAAAAACGAGTTGCTTCAGGCGGCATCAGGATAGGAGGACTTTATAGGTACTCCTTGATTTTGTCGAAAGCTATTTGGAAATCGTCGTTCCATTCCACCACTTGATCTTTCTTCAGTAACTTGAAGATTGGCTCATAAGTAGCAGTTAGATGTGCAATGAATCCGGCAATGTAGTTCAACCGTCCCAAGAAGCCTCGACTTTCTCAAGACGGAGTCGGCATTTCGAATAGCTTTAACTTGGTGGTCAACCTCAATACCTTTACCACTGACAAAAAATCCCAGGAGTTTGCCAGATCTGACTCCAATGGTGCACTTGTTAGGATTGAGTCTTAGTCTGTAGTTCTTCAGTCTATCTAACAGCTTCCGCAAATGATCGAGATGTTTCTCTTTAGTCTGTGATCGAGCTATCATGTCGTCGATGAAGACCTCTATCTCATGATGAATCATATCATGGAACAAAGCTACCATGGCACGTTGATATGTGGCGCTAGAGTTCTTTAGTCCGAACGGCATGACCTTGTAGCAGAAGGTGCCCTACTGTGTAACGAAAGTAGTCTTTTCCATGTCTTCAGGAGCCATTTTGATTTGGTTGTAACTGGAGAAACCATCCATGAAGGAGAAAACTTTATGCTGAGCAGTGTTATCAACCAGAACATCAATATGAGGAAGTGGGAAATCATCTTTCGGACTCGCTCTATTCAGATCTCTGTAGTCCACACTCAACCGCACTTTACCGTCTTTCTTAGGTACGGGCACCACGTTTGCAACCCACTGTGGATAAGAAGTAACGGCTAAGAATCCGGCATTGAACTATTTCATAACTTTGGATTTGATTTTCTCTGACATCTCAAGACGTATACAATGAACCTTCTGCTTCACAGGGAGAAAACCTTCTTTCGTTGGTAGTCGGTGTACCACAATGTCAATGTCTAAAGCATGTCTTCGTAAGACCAAGCAAAAATCTCGATATAGTCTTGCAGCATCTGGACCAATCTCTTCTTGATACTGCTCTCAAGACCCGCTCCTATCTTAATTTCTTTTTTGTCTTCACCAGTACCTAGATTCACAACCTCGACTGGCTCCTCGTGCGGCTGTATAACCTGTTCCTCTTGTTGTAGTAGTCTGACAAGTTCTCCTAGCACTTCACAATCTTTCTCACCTTCATCTTCGGCTTGGTAGATCGGATTATCAAAGTCATATTTAGCAATAGAAAATTTGTTATCAACGAGATTCAGAGTGAATCTGCAGTGTACCACGTGGGTGTGTGTAAGAACACATAGCTTTTTGACGGGGTGATAAAGTAAAAGAAAGGAAACAGCAAAGTATTTGAATGCAAAAGTCCAATGATTTTATTGAATGAAAATATGCAAATGACAAATAATAACCCTCACAAACGAGCCGTGATGCCCCGAGCAAGGCACTAGGCTTTTAAGTTTATTGTCTGAACGAAAAGCATAACAGAAAACAAAAGCAATTACTCCTATCTAAAGGAGATTGGTATGACGTCTTCGGTCTTCCAATTGCTGAGTCCATTGTCTGGAGTAGGGAAAATCTAGTTGCTGATGTTGAAGTCATTGTCGTCGTCTTCTATGGCATAGACTCCATTCTTGCTGATGTGGAAAGGAAGTTTTCCACCACGTTCACGACGCATTATCTTCTGACCTTTGGTAGTGAAACCTAAACCATTCTTGTCAGATTTGAATGGAAGATCGGGGAGCTGGCCCCAAATAGTACAACCTCCTTCTTCAACTGCAGCTTGGGCATCTTTCAGTGAGGCCATCTCTGGTGGAACTTTAGTAACTTCGAGAGTGACAGGAGAGTCAACAGGCATGACTCTTGGAACTATTTTGAAAGCTTGACAAGGATTTTCGACGAATTCTCCTTCCATTTCAAGGTATCGGAATGACTGCAGATGGCTTAACATATATTCTTCCTCACCGCATACTGTAATAATCTTCCCCTTCACTGGGTACTTCAGCTTCTGATGTAGGGTAGAGGTAACAGCGTCTGCCCCATGTATCCAAGAGTGTCCAAGTAGGCAAGAGTAAGTTGGACGGATGTCCATGACATAGAAAGTAGAGTCAAAAGTCTGAGAACTGACTTTAATTGGTAGGATGAGCTCTCCAAGTACTGTTTGTTTAGAACCATCAAAAGCTCTTACAATTATATCGCTGGGCTTCATGACCACTCCTTCAACATCAAGTCGATCGAAAGCGTTCTTTGGTAGAACATTCAGAGCAGAACCAGTATCCACCAACACGTGAGACAATGTGGTACCATTGCATTCAACGGAGATGTGCAAGGCTTTGTTGTGTTCCATTCCGGCTTGAGTTAAATCAACATCAGAGAAACCTAAACCATTGTTGACGGTCAGGATAGCGATACAACCTTCGAATTGATCAGCAGTAGTGTCTTGCGGTACGTGAGCATTCTTCAGAAACTTTACTAAGGCTTTAGCATGAGCCTCCGAGCACAATAGCAAAGCTAGCATGGATATCTTGATTGGAGTTTGTCCCAACTGTTCCACAACATTGTAGTCACGCTTCTTGATGATCTTCAGAATTTCCTCCATTTCTTGCTTGGAGGTGTCTTCAGCAACTTCCTTTGGTACTTCTGTCTGAGCAGGATGAGTTACGGGTTCTTTCCCTATAGCTTTGGGAACTGGTTTGATAGCCGGAATGCGAGTTGGCATAGCAGTATCTTTTGGAGGAGAGATCTCTGGAGAAAATATTCTTCCGGTTCGAGTTACCTTGCTTGATCCGGTGATGTTACCGATGTCAGGGTTGGTAGCTTCAGCTGCAATGTCTTCAATGGTCAAAGGTTCTTGTCTGACACCATGATAGTAAACTTCAGCTCCATAATTCCCAGGTATAGCTTTGTTAGAGGAATATGGAATTGATCTGGGAGAAGTAATGATGAGAGGTTCCACCCTAGGCACAGGATCGACATAGGTGATCCTTATTGTATTCACATCAGCATAGTCTTCTGGGAAATCGTCTCCCCATCCGGTTGCCTTGACATCTTCGATAGGAATCTTATAGCTTTCAGGAGCGGTGTACTTAACCATGAAATCAAACTTTCCACTTGGCTGCCCCAAGGTATCCCATACTTCTGGTACGGCTTCGCTTACGTCTTCGATCTTCAAATCCTTAGAAATATCTTCGCACAGGTCTTCCACAGATGAAGGTTTCAGAAATAGTACTTCGCGGTTATCCATCATGTGTTGAATACGCCTCTTCAACCAAGCACATCCGTCATATTCAGATGCACACCAACGACGTCATCAGGGCATCCTGGGAATACACCGCCTTGCAGCAAATCTTTCTTAACAGTCATCAGAGGAATATTCAGCTTGTTCACATCATAAACGTAAGAGTCTTCGTCAATAGCATTGGAACTTTTACCATGGTCAGGCATTGGTGCATTGATCACGTTCGGAGTTTCGACAGGAGGATCGAATTTAATTTCTCTGGCTTCAATCATGTCTTGAATCTTGTTCTTCAGGGCCCAGCAGTTGTTGGTGTCGTGCCCTACGCTGTTGGAGTGGTATACACACCTTGCATTGGGATTGTACTTTGGACAGGAAGTGTTGACGTGTTGAGGAGGATCCCTCAAAGTAATCAACTCTGCTTTCAACATGTGTTGCAATGCTTGCGACAACGGCATGTTGATCTTCGTAAACTGTCTTTGTGGCGCGTTCTGGCTGCGCGCGTTGTCTCGTTGAGTTTGCGCTGGTGTAGGATTGGAGACCACAAACTGCCCCTACAGAATGAGTACGGTCAGCTTTGTCACGTCTTTTCTGACCATACACATCATTGGCTTCTTTCTTACCAGAATATCTCTTTGCAGCATTTGAGGATGATTCTACCTGTATTTTCCTGCTCTTGATTCCTGCTTCAATACGCTCTCCTGTCAATATCAGCTCGGTGAAACCGGCTGAAGATTTTCCAATCAGATGATTGAAGAATGGGCCTTTCAGTGTTCCCATGAACATATCAACCAACTCCCTATTGGACAAGGGTGGTTGCACTCTGCCTGCTAGATCTCTCCATTTCTGAGCATATTCTTTGAACTTCTCATCACGACCCATAGACATGTTCTGTAGCTGCATGCGAGTGGGTGCCAATTCGGAATTGTACTGGTACTGCTTGTAGAAAGCGTCCGCTAAGTCATTCCAGGTGTGAATATGGGTATTCTCTAGCTGATAATACCACTCCAACTGTGTTTCGGATAAGCTTTCTTGAAAGAAATGAATCCATAGTTTCCTGTCTTCAGTGTGAGGATGGGTTTTCTGAACATAGGACTTCAAGTGCAGCTTTGGGCAAGAGATGCAATCGTACTTTGCAAAGGTAGGAACTTTGGACTTGCGGGGAATTACCACGCCAGGGACAAGACTCAGATCATCAAAATTCAGCCCGGACATTTTTAGATTTTCCACAGTATTCAGGCGGTCTTCAAGTTGCTTTTACTTGTCATTGTCAGAAGGATACTTCTCGGTCACATAGTCTTCATCTTCGTTTTCAGACCCATGATGGCTTCCTTCACTGTTCTTGACACTTCCCTCAGTTTCACCGCTCTTATCTGAGGTTTCAAGCCGGCTGACCACCCTAGCTGGACCTTTGTGATTTCTTCCCATGTTGAGGATAGCGATGGTCTTCTTCTTTCTGGTAATGAGCTTCTTCAGGTCCTTCTGGCCTTGGATCAAGTTAGTGAACAACTCCTAGAATTGAGCATTTTGAGCCTAGAGATCTTTGACAGTCTGTTCAAGATCCATTTCTGCTGAAATAAACAACGAGAGAATAAGAAAACCGGTCTTCAATGTACCTGTTATGAAATGTCATGCCATGATATGCAATGCAATGTTTTCAAGGACCTTAGGAATTTAAATTTGTTAAACAAGCACGAACAAACTTTTTATTAGTTTATCTTTTAGCGAGTACAAAAGAAAGTTTAAACAAATAAAGAATAAATTCCTAGAGCTTCAGGTCTCCCATGGGCGCTTCCTCTTGGTGTTGAAGTAGGTGTTGATGTTTCGCTCCTCGTGAAGTAGCTTTGTCAACTATAATACCTTCTTCTCACTTGCATAACACTGGGCTTTGAACGTATCCCTTTCTTCTTTAAGCTGAATCTAGGATCTCTTCAAGTCTTCAAGATCAGTAGGCATGTCTGGATGAAGAACGGTATAGGGTTCGTCACCTATAGCAACAAGTTCCATAATCACTGACAGCACAGGTGTAAACGGCATCATGACGTTTTGAGCTCGAGCTCGCACCCATTTGAGGTAAGGTTCCCAAGGAATGGAATTTTTGTGTCCCAAAGTCTTGGTATCAGTCTTCTTTACCATGCCCCAAGCGTGTACAAATCTTCGGTGGTAATTCTGGAGATCGTGGTTGTAGTCAAACACAATGTCTTGAAGAAGCATATCATGAGGACCATCTCTTCAAGCATAACCAAACTGACGTAGAGATAGAGAAAGTTTGTAAGTGATACCTTCCCTTATGCCAAGAAGTGGTACATTAGGGAATTCCCCACAACCCTCAATGAAAGTGAAGTCCTTTTGAGAAAGAAGACACCAATGGATATCTGAGTGAGAAAGTGACATCATCCTTTGAGACCACTTCAATCTTTGCTCATTATTCATTGCTGATTGAGGAAGGTGCGAAATAAACCACCTGGAAAGTAACGGTATGCAACACATGAGAGTTCCTTGTCTTTTGATAGTACGAGTGTGGAGAGAATGCAGAATATCCCCAAGTAAGGTAGGCACAGGATTACGAGTGAGGAATATCTTGATGGTGTTCACGTCTATGAACTGATTTGGATTAGGAAATAGCACCAAACCATAGATTAGCAAGGCCAAGATGTCTTCAAATGCATGGAAACTCATAGCTTTGAGGAATTCTCAAGCTTTCTTTATTAGAAACTTGGCAAGTAAACCCTTAACTCCACTTCTTGTTTCCCAATTGGCTTCAATGTCTGATCGCTTTAGATGTAACGCTGATGCGATATCTTCATATCTAGGAGCTTTTTCTAAACCGGTGAATGGTATCTGATCGAGGATAGGTATCCCAAGTAGCTTAGAGAACTCTTCCAATGTAGGTACCAACTGATAATCTGGGAATATAAAGCAATAATGTTTCGGATCGAAGAACTGGAATACGACGTGCATCATATCTTCTTCAAAGTCAGGGATAACCAAGTCAAGCAGATAACCAGGTCTCTTGATGAACTGAGCATGATCGGGAACTTCTGAAACCAATTATTTGAGTTGAGAAGGTATACCCATGAATTTGATTCGGATAGTCTTTCTGGAAGCCATGATTCCCTACAAAACAGAGCAAAGATAAATCCTTAGGTCCTTGAAATAGTTAGAATTGATGACATGTTTAAGCAGATAGCAAGCACAAGCAAATCACACAATAGCCCTAGGTTTAAGGCTTGCATGAGGTATAGGTGTCTACCCTCCCAAAGTTTGAGTGGGTTCAACCTGTCCTATAATAGTAACCGGGTTCTAGGAATCTCATATCATTGATCTTTCTCGTAGGCTTTAATTCAATACGACTACCAAGTGGTCGAACGAAACATCCTGAAAGTCGAATCTTAATGAGCGTAGCATCGAGTATTAACCAACCTCAGTCTACACCAAAGTCGGGCATCTCACTACCTTTTAATGGCCAAGATGGGTCGATTAGGGTTCTAAAAGTTGAGTTAGTGCTAACGACACCACACAAACGCCAAGTACTTTCCTCAACTAGACATGAGTAGCATCAGGACATCCAACGTGTCGCACTAACGTAGCCATCATGTTGACCATTTCGGTATATGCCTAACGATCGCGACGATTTATTGCTACTTACCTAAGGAAACCTGGATCCAGGTGTAGGATTCCCCACAAGTATAATACCCAAGCAGCCCTTTAAAAGTAAAGCATACAAGTTAAACAGAAAGCAATAAAGTGATCTAAAGACCCTAAGGTAAACTCTCTTTATTTTTCCCAACAGAGTCGCAAGTTCTGTAACACGGTGGGAGAACTGACTTGTTTATTTTGTGTTTGATCGCAAATGTTGTGAATATCAAGAGTCGCCACCGACTTTTCTTTTATCCAATAAAGGAAAGGTGAAAAGAACAGGAAAGACCTTTGATAGCACCTTTTCCATCCATAGTTATCTACGGGCTCTTAATTGCTTTAGCTCACTCTAATTATTTGTGTGTGTGTTTTGAAAATATTTTTGAAAAGGCATTTTGCTTTGACTTCACAATGATTCACGCTAGAATGTATATGAAGTGTTTGGAAATGTTTTGTTTTGGAAAAGAATTTGTAATGATTCACGCTGGAATGTATACAAAGTGTTTTGAGAAAGATTTTTGAAAGTGTGAGGTGTGAAAAGATGTTTTAATTGAGCAAGCAAAAGATACTTATTACCTACTCAGAACGGTCGTTTCCGTGTTATTTTGCTTTCCTTTAGAATAAAGTTATCCATACCATTAGTTGGTAGGTAACCTTATTCGTTGGATGTAAAGGAACATTCGAAGGGACATCGGATGGTCATAGAAGGAAACTTGTAGGGATATCCAGGCATATTCGTAGGGACGATCATCACTTTTCGTAGGCAACAACCGAGGGGCTAGATCATGTATTCGTTAGGCAACATCGAGAGACTATGATCTTTTAAGTCGAAGGGACTATGACGATACTTCATAGGCAACCATGCTAAGATACACCTACGCTCGAGGGACTTGACCATTTATAAGGCGACGAGAGAGAATACCCTAGGGGGTGCATGTGTGAGAAGAGTGTATTGTTTTCAGATATTTATCTTATGATTAGTGATCTATGTTGATTTTATCTTGCCATACACACCTAGTTACTAGCAGTTTAATAGGTGTAGAAAGTAAATTGCGGAAATATAAAGGGTCTTACGCTATTACATGACTTTGGGGCAGATACATAATAGGAGGTGTGGAAAGTAAAATGCAGAAAGTAAAATCCTACGCTATTACATGAAAACAAACTTGCAACCTATACATCCCTTCTAGAATTTAAAATGCAAGAAAGAAAAATAAATATCATAAGAGAAAATTAGTCCTAATATTTTTGGTGTTTTTTTGGAAGAAAGATTTTTATGTGAGAAAAACCTAATTCTAGTTGATTTTAATTAATTAAGAAAAAATTAGTGAATACTAACCTAGATTAATTAAATTATTTGAAAGAAAGTGATTTGTGAAATTATCTAATTGACCTAATTAATTACTTAAAGAAGAAAAAAAGCAGAAAACAAATAAATAAGAATAAAAAGCCAAAAAAGAACTTCTGGCAGAAGCTATCCTAGAAGCTGGAGTTTCTGAAAGTTCTATTGCTGGAAGCGCCCAGAAGCTGGAGCTTCTGGGGTTCTGGTGCTAGAACGGGTCTAGAAGTTGGAGCTTCTGGAGGCTTTGGATCTAGGGCGTCCAAAAACTGGAGCTTCTGGGGACTCTAGATCTAGGACGTCTAGAAGCTGGAGCTTCTGGGGACTTCTCATCTAGGGCCATCCAGAAGCTGGAGCTTCTGGAGGATTCTGGCGCTGGGAGACCCAGAAGCTGGAGCTTCTGGTGCTAGAGAGGACCCAAAAGTTGGAGCTTCTGGAGGCGTGACCTCTGGAGATCTGGAAACCTGCAAAACAAATAGTGAAAATAAAAGAGCAAAAGGTGGGGTTTGAACCCACGACCTGATAGAGAGAATGACATAGTGCACGCAAGGTGAACCACTGGGGCGGTGATACATCCATTCAGGTTGCTGGACCCATAAATATGTAAGTGTTATTGGCTTCTGAGTCAGAAGCACCGGAGCAGTGCTCCGGTCGTCTTCTCCGATTTGCACCAATGCTAAAAACCTAAAAAAATCAATGAAAATGCAAACCAAAACAGTCCAGATCCATTAAATAGGATGCTATGAATCTAATGGTAGTGTTAGTTCGTTCTGAATTAGCCTAGAACTACATATATGAAGCTCTTCCAGTTCATGCCCTAACAATGGCAACTAGCGATTTAGCCATGGAAAACTTCCAATGATGGCCCAGATCTGTTCTATATCATGCTATAAACATATTAGAAGCATTAGTTGCAAGAAAAACACACTCAAATGTAAAACACGAATTCAAAGAAAAATGCAAATCGGAGCAGTATGTATGGCATGTTTCAACGTGTTATGGTCATGTATAATGATGCATACTTAGTCAGACTTACCTCAGGATCACAATGGAATGCTTAAAAGTGACTGAAAGTGGCTGGAAAGTGGAACACGAGTTTGCCAACTTTGAGAAAATTTTGAGAAAATTCTAGGGTTTGTGATAGGCTGGAAATCCGTGTAAGAGTTGTTCCCAAAGTCCTCTTGTCTTGTAAGAGTGCTAGGTATTTATAGGAGAAATACCCTTGGCCCATAAATGGTTTCCAGAGCCTAAGGGAAATAGTGCCAATGGCTTTCCACACAAGAAGGATTCTGAATATTGGTGACTCGTGACCAACAGTTTACGTATGTTTTTGGTGAAATAAGGCTAGTGGTGACTCGTGACCAACAAGCAAATGAACAGAAGTAAAAACAATAAAGACAAAGTTAAATGTAAATTGATTGCATTGAAATAAAAGTGTGGTAATTCACGTACATCAAAGTTTGCGTTACTCCTTCTTCCTTTAGCGCGGAATTTGGCAGAGTGTTAGCAAATAATTTGAGAGTACAAATGAACACCCAGAATTCTTAACATTATAACTTATTTATACTAATTACAAAATAACTGCTAAAGCTAATCAATGGACGAGATTTGATCCTTGGAAGTAACTTCTGCACACGTTTCACCATCCATTCAAAAGCTTAACCCATGATGTGCTGAGGCAACCACCCACGATCTCCTCATTTTTGACTTTTCCCGCTTCGTGTCTTCAGAAGGAAACTGCCTTCAGATTCTGTCTACTTCCTTGAGGCACAACAAAATTTCCTAAGTCCACTGGCAAACACTTTCGACAGCAACAGTACTTCGACTAATGCCTTCGTTCGACTCAAACTTCTGTCGATTCGACCATCATATAGTATGTTGACATGGTCTTGTTTACAACGCTATTTCGCTCTGGTCGACTTTGTCTGGCCTTCTGAACCAAATTCTCAACCGACAAGCATTCATTTTGGAGCTTTTGACTTAGCTTTGTTAAAATATCTCCAGAAGCTACCTCCATTTAGGATTGGTCCTTAAGCTGTAGGAACTTTTGCCTCTGAACCATGCCCTTAGTTTACTTTACCAATTTCCAGCTAACAAAATGCCCCCCAGAGATACCATTATCAATTTCTTGATGTTGTCGAACATGAGACAATGGTATCTATGAAGTTTCATCTTGCGTCGGTTTAGCCGTTTCCGCTACCTTAGTGCTAACAGCTCACTGCTCCAATCTTTTCATGACATCATGTAATCATGAAAACGTGCATTTCCTTTCCTCGAGACATGGGAGCATTTAATGTTTAGTCATCATGGCCTAGGTACCCGGCATGGCCCCACTATGCTAGACACTTAATCCTCCTACATGTGTCCTTCGACGGACACGATTGAAATCCTATGGAAATACCACGATCCCTTTTGCCTTTTCATTTTTCTCATTTCCACGCCTATAAATAGCCATTCTTCTTCTTTCTTTCTTTTTCTTCTGCGCCTTCACTCCTTAAACAGCAAAAACCCAGAGCAAACTTCATCTTCTTCGTTCCCAATCTCCGAACCAGGAAACCAAGCACACTGCAACAAACCCTAATCACTTATTTCCTTCGTTTTTAACCGTTCAAAGTTTCCAGCTTTGCATTTCAATCCTAAAGAACAACGATTCTTAGGGTTTTCAACTTCTTTTTCGATTTCCATCAAGAATCTTTAAACATTTTCAAACACCTTCAGTTTCAACAATGGCGGACCAAGATTTTATCACAGCTCCCGCCGCTAGTCTCCAACTCTGCCATGTTGATGGCAAGCCCTACATCCCGGAGCCACCGCTTTCTGAAGAGAAAACCAAAATATGGAAATCTCAAGTACTTATTCCCTTCATACTGGATGATGAACCTTATTCTTTTTTAGGGCCACTACCTTCAGATGCCCCTTCTGAAATACACGTAGATGATGAGGGTGCTTTTTTCCCCACTAGCCAGCGCAATTCTCCCCTAATCACCTCAACAAACCCTATTTCGTTATAGTTTGTTGACAGGAACTTCCGTACTACTCCTCCCTTGTATTGCCCTAAGTTTGGGGCTTGGATGGATAGATTGGAGCAACACAAGGGCCAACAATGGAAGGTAATGGGTATCTATGACCTGTTGCGACTTGCTCGTGTCGGCACACCTTACTCATGTGGTATGCTATTAGCTGCCTTATATTTTTGGGAAGGATCCACTAATACTTTCCATACAAGGTGTGGCATGATGACTCCTATGCTACTGGATGTAGCTGCTTTAATAGGTGTAAAACCTGCTAGGGTCGTGCTCAACCACACCGACCACGAAGTTATCCCCATCAAATTCGACATTGGTGAATCAAAACATCCAACTTACACCAACTTTATTCTACACCATCACTGCGAATCTGAGGAAGTTTTTGTTGAAGAACATGTATCTTTCCTAACTCTCTGGTTATCTCGCTTCGTATTATGTTCGAGGTCGATGCAGATAGCCAAGCAATTTGCTCATTTGGCTGCAGTGTTGCATAGAGAAGAGAATGTTCCTTTAGGCCAATTAATTTTGGCCTGTTTGTACTCCTCTATGACCGATGTGGTCGGCCAAATAAAGAGTTTTGATCCCAAGAATCCAAAGAAGAAGAGTGTGTTGGTGCATGGACCCTTCTGGCTCTTGCAACTGTGGCTAAATGCCACTTTTTCTGCTGATGTGAAGCCTTTTCGACAGAAGAAGGTTTCAGTATCTCAAGACAGAAGTGGGGCCTTATGGCCATGTTACCTGCCCTTGACTCCAACCGACAAGACTTCTCCAAATGATGAAGTCTTCAAAATACTTTTCAACAAATGCTGACAAGGGAGGATTTCACACCGTCGATGGCTTTTTTTGCTGATGGCAAAAGTGGGCCATTATGGCTCACTGAGTCCTTTCCTCCTGTCGAAGAGAGGCATCAGAAAAGATCTTTAGTCATTTGGAGACGCTTTCTGACTCCCCAATTTCTGTCAGGTGCTATCACTCAAATGACCCCTTGTTTGGCAGCTTATCAACCCAACTTGGTAGCTAGACAGTTTGGGCTCTGCCAAATTATGCCTAAGTCACTCTATCCATCTCATGAATTACTCATGGATATTTTAGATGACCAAATCTGGGAAGTCGTTAAAGAAATCGTTGCCACCTTATGGGAGCGTAGAGCCATACTTACCTTTACCCCTTTTAAGCCAACATTCTTCTGCACTCATGAGTTCAAAATTTAGTGGTAGTCATATCTTGTCACCTTTATAAATGATGCTGCTAGAAAAATGAATGAGCTAACTGTGGCTTTTGATATTTTTCAGGGGAAAACAACAAAATGTAAGGCAATTCACATCAAAGAAATCCAAGCATTCCATAATTTTTTCAAAGTGGTGTACATGCCAAACAATCTTCGTCGAACCATTCATGATGCGGACCAAGAGCTAAAGGAGAAGGTAACTGGGAAAATTCCCCATCTCAAGATTCCCAATTACGCGAAAGACAAATATCTTTACACACTTCACTTTGGAAAAATCAAATTTCCTCCTTTACCGACTAGCCCTTTGGCTCTAGCTTTTCGACCACCATTTCCATATTAGTGGTATGTCTCTTGGTCGAACGTTGAAAATTGTTACAAAAAAGAAAGCCGACAGGGTGGTTCTAACGAAGTATTGGTTGCATAGCTACACAGGCTTTATTCACATTTACCTTAGATATGTGAGAGAGTTGTTGTAGTACCCAAGGGTGACCACTTCAGGAAAGTTCTGTTTCTTTCATAGTTTGTCCTACATCGTTATTTGACTTAGCTTCTTTTTCTAGATGTACCTCTGCCACAGGTGGTTGCCCCCAGGCAGGAAGCTGCTGCTGTTGAAACCCAAAAGAAGCCGTCGACCAAACCTGCCAAAACCAGCGCTGCAGGAGGCCCTTCACAATCCAAGGTATGTTTTCCTCACACCTATGTGTATCTTTATTATTTGACACCTCACTTATACTTGATGTTTTTACAGTTCATACCCATCCACACTCTCTCAGATGATGAACCAATTTCCGCTTCTGTCAAGAAAGCTGATTCTTCTGTAAGTATGAATGTCCCTATTTCGACGCCTTGTATCTTATCTATTTACTAACGTCTCGATTTCTTTTGTAGCGGAGTCGAAAATGCTCAGCGGATTCGACTGCTCCCTCCACAATATCCAAAAGGTCCCAGCAGGACAAAAAGTCCCACTACAGTGGGAGCACTGAGGTAAGCATCTTATCACTCTCTGACTGATTTTTATGAAGGCGTAAGATTTCTCTTCTGAAACCTTCTTTATTTCTGCAGCCGTCACCTGATGCTCAGTCTCCTCACCCCCAAAAATACAAAAGCCATAAAATGAGGCACACTAATATGCTTGAAAGAAAGGCAAAAACAAAGAAAAATAAAGCCCCCACGGCCGAAGACTTAGGGATGAAGGTCAATGATGAAATTGAGACGACAGAAGTCGACGACCAACCACTTATCACAAACCGGCGAGGTAAAGTACTCTTGACTACTTGTCATGACGCTGCCTTACTTTCACATGCTGGTAGTAATATCATAATAAATACAGCCATTGTTACTCTAGACCCCACACCCATTCCTGATGTCAATAAGGAGACAGCAGGAGAAACTGCTAATGTTCCTGCTGAAGGGAATGAAATGAGGAGTCCCTCACCACCACCACAGGTATTTCTTATATCCTCTAGAGTGTCTTTTAACTTGCTAGGTTATACCTATTTGATGTGACGTTCACTCTTTTCTCAGGTTGAAGCTTCTGAGCCACACCACAGTGCGCCAGACTATACTCTACTCTCAGAAGTTTCTTCTCCCCAGCACCAACAGACTCCCCACGTAGCAGCTGGTGAGTTTGTTGAATTCACCACTTGGGATTCTCACAGTGGCTCTGATTCAGTCACTAGTCCTGTTAGGAATCACGCTTATTATTCAACTATCTCTGACTATAGTCTTTCAGATTCCCTGCAGGATTCAGGGGTTCCTCAAACCGTTTTCGAGCCAATTCAGATTCAAAGTTCTCCTGAGAAGGATAATTCAGCTGGCCCTTTTGGAGTAAAGGATGTTCCCGTCGATATGGATGTCGACGATGTCAAGGCCGCTTTGGCAAGATTAAATCAGTTCATGAATCGGTACGCTACATATTCAGATTCTGACCATTCTCAGATTCATAGCGATAACCTAGGACCTGAGGCTGCTAAAGTCAAGAAATTGAATGACACTATTCGTGCCCACGCCTTTAATCATGACTTGCCTCGTGCGCTACGTGAAGATTCGACTCTTGGGCCTGAGCTTCTAGATGCTACCACCCAGTTGAAAGGTCTTGAGATTTCTGAATTCTCAAAGCTGATGATAGCAGCCTTCAAAAACATCCTTTCTCCTCTGCTGGCCAATGTTACTCAAACGAATGAGATTGAACAACTGGTCGACACCAAACAGGCAACGGTGAGGAAGAATGTGGAGATGGTGAGGAAAACCACAGAGGCGGTCGAAGAGATAAAGGACCGCATTAATCAGAGGTGGCAAGAACAGAGCCCCAAAAGGAAAAGAGCTGCTGAAATACACAGCCAAATTGCTGAATTGACGAAAGAGCTGGAACTTGTCGAGAGACAAGACCAAGAAATTGACCAGGCCAACATTTCTGATAAAAAAGAAATGCGCCAGTTGGCCAAAGATGCTCTTATCGTCAGTAATTCCACGACTCGAGTCGAAGAGGAACTGCACACTCTCAGGGCCAAAGCTGATGGACTAGGTGACACTGTTGCTCGTCTTGAGAGTGATTTGGGAAGCTTGTAAAGGAAATTTGGCAACTTCTGATTGATGTGATCCTTTGAATGTATTATTTGTTATGGTTTTTATTCCTTGTAATATGAATTTCCATCATTTATAAAACACCATCCTTTTTGGCAGTCTTGTCTTATAATTATTTGCACAGTTTATATTTTGTACAATTAAGATGCTGGCTTTATTACTATGTTCCAACTCTGTTCGACACACAGATCTTACGTGGTCGAAATTGAGATTTCTTGAAGAATAGGATTTTATATCTTCAAGTACTTACCATTCACTCTAAGAATGCGTCGATCTGGGGCCAGTTCTTCCAGCTCATATGCGTTATTGGAAAAAACTTGGATTATTTTAAATGGTCCTTCCCAATTTGGGGATCATTTTCCCAGCACTCTATCATTTCTGTCCATAGGCAATATTACTTTCCAGACTAAATCATCAACATGAAATACTTTTTATTTCACCTTTTTATTATAAGCTTTAGCCATTCTATCTTTTTGCCTTCTCAAGGCATCAAGGGCTAACGTCCTTTCTTCGTCCAAATCGACTAACTCATCAGTCATCATCTTCCAATAATCTTCAGACGGTATTTCATGTTGTCGTTGAATTCTCACAGATTGAACATGTATTTCTACTGGTAAAACAGCATCATCTTCATATGCCAGTCGAAATGGGGTTGCCCCCGTTTCCTCTTTAGAGGACGTTCGACATGCCCACAAAGCTTGATCTAGCGTTTGGTGCCAGTTTCTTGGTTTTTTACCTACATGTTTCTTGATCAGGCCAATTATTACTTTATTTGCAGCTTCGACTTCACCATTTGCTTGAGCGTAATAGGGGGTAGAAGTTAGTAGTTTTATTCCAACTTCCTTCGTAAAGTCCTGCATTTTATGCCCTGTGAACACTGTGCCTTGGCCGGTTGTAATTATTTCAAGAATTGCAAACCGACACATAATATGATTTTGTATAAAATCAATCACAACCTCCTGGTCGACATTTCTTAACACTATGGCTTCGACCCACTTTGTGAAATAATCAATACCGACCAAAATGTACCTTTGTTGCTTAGATGACGCTGGTTTTATTTCACCAATTACATGTAAAGCCCATCCTCTGAATGGCCAAGGCTTTACAATAGCATGCAATTTGCTTGCTGGCATGTGCTGGATGCCCCCATGCATTTGGCATTCTTGGCATCCTCTGGCGAACTCAATACAATCTTTCAACATTAAGGGCCAATGCACACCTGTTCACATTAGCAACCATTTCATCTTGTGTCCAGCTTGGTGTGCATCGCATGCTCCACTATGCACACTCGACACTGCTACATATGTCTCACTCTCTCCTAGGCACTTAAGTAATACCCCTTCAACAGTTTTCTTGAATAATTCGTTTTTAATCAAAACAAAACTTAAGGCACGATATTTTGTTTTACGATCTGTTGAACCAGTTGGTGAATGCAAGTAATCGACCAAGGGTTTTCGCCAATCACTGTTTTTCCCATTATCAATTGCTAAAATTTCAAAATTTTATGTATCTATGGCTCCTAATTTTATAATTGATAAGTCTAAAGGGGGATAATGAAGTAGCTCTAACCTTTTTCGTTACTTGTATAAGCTCCTCATCTTCACTCTTCTTGTACCCTGAGGCTTCTTGTGCTAGATCATTAGCTTCTTGATTTTCTCGCCGGGGTATGTGTCGAAGGCTTGCTTGTTCGAACCGTTTCAACAATCTTATGGCAATCACGAAGTACATAATCAAATTTTCCTTAACGCATCTATATTCTTTTGATACTTATGGCTCCTAATTTTATAATTGATAAGTTTGAAGGGGATAATGAAGTATCTCTAACCTTTTTGTAGTAGTACCATAAGGGGGATTTGTAGCAGTACTAAATCTAGGTATCACTGTGTTCGAAATGGCACTTGTGGCCACCACAGGCCCTAGACTCACCGGTGTGGTCTGGGGAATGGGAATTGATACTGAAGCAGTTGGCCCAGAGGTAGTTGTGCTGCTTAAAGGGGGAAATGACGCTACTTGCGACACAACTGTGTCGGCAATACCCAGCGTTCTAGACGGAACTTCGTCCACGTTCGACGCGGATGCGTTGTTTGTCATCTTAACTGTACGTTTCTTAGGGGGGTGGTTTCTTACTTGCTGAATTTCCACTCCTCAGTTTCATACACCTCTAAGACAAATTCTAATAAAATTCTAACACTTAGCACTGGGTCCCACTGGGTGTGCCAATTTGTTTACTGTGGAAAATGGTAAACAACCGCTGGTCCTTCCTAAGTCCTAAAAATAGGGGTTACTAGCGAGATCGACCAGTTGATCTCAAGACACGTGCTAAGGTTTCTGGTAAATTACACTACTTCTGTAAACGAAATAACCTTGGCCCATAAATGGTTTCCAGAGCCTAAGGGAAATAGTGCAATGGGTTTCCACACAAGAAGGATTATGACTATTGGTGACTCGTGACCAATAGTTTATGTATGTTTTTGGTGAAATAAGGCTAGTGGTGACTCGTGACCAACAAGCAAATGAACAGAAGTAAAAACAATAAAGACAAAGTTAAATGTAAATTGATTGCATTGAAATAAAAGTGTGGTAATTCACGTACATCAAAGTTTGCGTTACTCCTTCTTCCTTTAGCGCGGAATTTGGCAGAGTGTTAGCAAATAATTTGAGAGTACAAATGAACACCCAGAATTCTTAACATTATAACTTATTTATACTAATTACAAAATAACTGCTAAAGCTAATCAACAGACGAGATTTGATCCTTGGAAGTAACTTCTGCACACGTTTCACCATCCATTCAAAAGCTTAACCCATGATGTGCTGAGGCAACCACCCACGATCTCCTCATTTTTGACTTTTCCCGCTTCGTGTCTTCAGAAGGAAACTGCCTTCAGATTCTGTCTACTTCCTTGAGGCACAACAAAATTTCCTAAGTCCACTGGCAAACACTTTCGACAGCAACAGTACTTCGACTAATGCCTTCGTTCGACTCAAACTTCTGTCGATTCGACCATCATATAGTATGTTGACATGGTCTTGTTTACAACGCTATTTCGCTCTGGTCGACTTTGTCTGGCCTTCTGAACCAAATTCTCAACCGACAAGCATTCATTTTGGAGCTTTTGACTTAGCTTTGTTAAAATATCTCCAGAAGCTACCTCCATTTAGGATTGGTCCTTAAGCTGTAGGAACTTTTGCCTCTGAACCATGCCCTTAGTTTACTTTACCAATTTCCAGCTAACAAAATGCCCCCCAGAGATACCATTATCAATTTCTTGATGTTGTCGAACATGAGACAATGGTATCTATGAAGTTTCATCTTGCGTCGGTTTAGCCGTTTCCGCTACCTTAGTGCTAACAGCTCACTGCTCCAATCTTTTCATGACATCATGTAATCATGAAAACGTGCATTTCCTTTCCTCGAGATGTGGGAGCATTTAATGTTTAGTCATCATGGCCTAGGTATCCGACATGGCCCCACTATGCTAGATACTTAATCCTCCTACACGTGTCCTTCGACGGACACGATTGAAACCCTAGGGAAATGCCACGATGCCTTTTGCCTTTTCATTTTTCTTATTCCCACGCCTATAAATAGCCATTCTTCTTCTTTCTTTCTTTTTCTTCTGCGCCTTCACTCCTTAAACAGCAAAAACCCAGAGCAAACTTCATCTTCTTCGTTCCCAATCTCCGAACCAGGAAACCAAGCACACTGCAACAAACCCTAATCACTTATTTCCTTCGTTTTTAACCGTTCAAAGTTTCCAGCTTTGCATTTCAATCCTAAAGAACAACGATTCTTAGGGTTTTCAACTTCTTTTTCGATTTCCATCAAGAATCTTTAAACATTTTCAAACACCTTCAGTTTCAACAATGGCGGACCAAGATTTTATCACAGCTCCCGCCGCTAGTCTCCAACTCTGCCATGTTGATGGCAAGCCCTACATCCCGGAGCCACCGCTTTCTGAAGAGAAAACCAAAATATGGAAATCTCAAGTACTTATTCCCTTCATACTGGATGATGAACCTTATTCTTTTTTAGGGCCACTACCTTCAGATGCCCCTTCTGAAATACACGTAGATGATGAGGGTGCTTTTTTCCCCACTAGCCAGCGCAATTCTCCCCTAATCACCTCAACAAACCCTATTTCGTTATAGTTTGTTGACAGGAACTTCCGTACTACTCCTCCCTTGTATTGCCCTAAGTTTGGGGCTTGGATGGATAGATTGGAGCAACACAAGGGCCAACAATGGAAGGTAATGGGTATCTATGACCTGTTGCGACTTGCTCGTGTCGGCACACCTTACTCATGTGGTATGCTATTAGCTGCCTTATATTTTTGGGAAGGATCCACTAATACTTTCCATACAAGGTGTGGCATGATGACTCCTATGCTACTGGATGTAGCTGCTTTAATAGGTGTAAAACCTGCTAGGGTCGTGCTCAACCACACCGACCACGAAGTTATCCCCATCAAATTCGACATTGGTGAATCAAAACATCCAACTTACACCAACTTTATTCTACACCATCACTGCGAATCTGAGGAAGTTTTTGTTGAAGAACATGTATCTTTCCTAACTCTCTGGTTATCTCGCTTCGTATTATGTTCGAGGTCGATGCAGATAGCCAAGCAATTTGCTCATTTGGCTGCAGTGTTGCATAGAGAAGAGAATGTTCCTTTAGGCCAATTAATTTTGGCCTGTTTGTACTCCTCTATGACCGATGTGGTCGGCCAAATAAAGAGTTTTGATCCCAAGAATCCAAAGAAGAAGAGTGTGTTGGTGCATGGACCCTTCTGGCTCTTGCAACTGTGGCTAAATGCCACTTTTTCTGCTGATGTGAAGCCTTTTCGACAAAAGAAGGTTTCAGTATCTCAAGACAGAAGTAGGGCCTTATGGCCATGTTACCTGCCCTTGACTCCAACCGATAAGACTTCTCCAAATGACGAAGTCTTCAAAATGCTTTTCAACAAATGCTGACAAGGGAGGATTTCACACCGTCGATGGCTCCTTTTGCTGATGGAGAAAGTGGGCCATTATGGATCACTGAGTCCTTTCCTCCTGTCGAAGAGAGGCATCAAAAAAGATCTTTAGTCATTTGGAGACGCTTTCTGACTCCCCAATTTCTGTCAGGTGCTATCACTCAAATGACCCCTTGTTTGGCAGCTTATCAACCCAACTTGGTAGCTAGACAGTTTGGGCTCTGCCAAATTATGCCTAAGTCACTCTATCCATCTCATGAATTACTCATGGATATTTTAGATGACCAAATCTGGGAAGTCGTTAAAGAAATCGTTGCCACCTTATGGGAGCGTAGAGCCATACTTACCTTTACCCCTTTTAAGCCAACATTCTTCTGCACTCATGAGTTCAAAATTTAGTGGTAGTCATATCTTGTCACCTTTATAAATGATGCTGCTAGAAAAATGAATGAGCTAACTGTGGCTTTTGATATTTTTCAGGGGAAAACAACAAAATGTAAGGCAATTCACATCAAAGAAATCCAAGCATTCCATAATTTTTTCAAAGTGGTGTACATGCCAAACAATCTTCGTCGAACCATTCATGATGCGGACCAAGAGCTAAAGGAGAAGGTAACTGGGAAAATTCCCCATCTCAAGATTCCCAATTACGCGAAAGACAAATATCTTTACACACTTCACTTTGGAAAAATCAAATTTCCTCCTTTACCGACTAGCCCTTTGGCTCTAGCTTTTCGACCACCATTTCCATATTAGTGGTATGTCTCTTGGTCGAACGTTGAAAATTGTTACAAAAAGAAAGCCGACAGGGTGGTTCTAACGAAGTATTGGTTGCATAGCTACACAGGCTTTATTCACATTTACCTTAGATATGTGAGAGAGTTGTTGTAGTACCCAAGGGTGACCACTTCAGGAAAGTTCTGTTTCTTTCATAGTTTGTCCTACATCGTTATTTGACTTAGCTTCTTTTTCTAGATGTACCTCTGCCACAGGTGGTTGCCCCCAGGCAGGAAGCTGCTGCTGTTGAAACCCAAAAGAAGCCGTCGACCAAACCTGCCAAAACCAGCGCTGCAGGAGGCCCTTCACAATCCAAGGTATGTTTTCCTCACACCTATGTGTATCTTTATTATTTGACACCTCACTTATACTTGATGTTTTTACAGTTCATACCCATCCACACTCTCTCAGATGATGAACCAATTTCCGCTTCTGTCAAGAAAGCTGATTCTTCTGTAAGTATGAATGTCCCTATTTCGACGCCTTGTATCTTATCTATTTACTAACGTCTCGATTTCTTTTGTAGCGGAGTCGAAAATGCTCAGCGGATTCGACTGCTCCCTCCACAATATCCAAAAGGTCCCAGCAGGACAAAAAGTCCCACTACAGTGGGAGCACTGAGGTAAGCATCTTATCACTTTCTGAGTGCTTTTTATGAAGGCGTAAGATTTCTCTTCTGAAACCTTCTTTATTTCTGCAGCCGTCACCTGATGCTCAGTCTCCTCACCCCCAAAAATACAAAAGCCATAAAATGAGGCACACTAATATGCTTGAAAGAAAGGCAAAAACAAAGAAAAATAAAGCCCCCACGGCCGAAGACTTAGGGATGAAGGTCAATGATGAAATTGAGACGACAGAAGTCGACGACCAACCACTTATCACAAACCGGCGAGGTAAAGTACTCTTGACTACTTGTCATGACGCTGCCTTACTTTCACATGCTGGTAGTAATATCATAATAAATACAGCCATTGTTACTCTAGACCCCACACCCATTCCTGATGTCAATAAGGAGACAGCAGGAGAAACTGCTAATGTTCCTGCTGAAGGGAATGAAATGAGGAGTCCCTCACCACCACCACAGGTATTTCTTATATCCTCTAGAGTGTCTTTTAACTTGCTAGGTTATACCTATTTGATGTGACGTTCACTCTTTTCTCAGGTTGAAGCTTCTGAGCCACACCACAGTGCGCCAGACTATACTCTACTCTCAGAAGTTTCTTCTCCCCAGCACCAACAGACTCCCCACGTAGCAGCTGGTGAGTTTGTTGAATTCACCACTTGGGATTCTCACAGTGGCTCTGATTCAGTCACTAGTCCTGTTAGGAATCACGCTTATTATTCAACTATCTCTGACTATAGTCTTTCAGATTCCCTGCAGGATTCAGGGGTTCCTCAAACCGTTTTCGAGCCAATTCAGATTCAAAGTTCTCCTGAGAAGGATAATTCAGCTGGCCCTTTTGGAGTAAAGGATGTTCCCGTCGATATGGATGTCGACGATGTCAAGGCCGCTTTGGCAAGATTAAATCAGTTCATGAATCGGTACGCTACATATTCAGATTCTGACCATTCTCAGATTCATAGCGATAACCTAGGACCTGAGGCTGCTAAAGTCAAGAAATTGAATGACACTATTCGTGCCCACGCCTTTAATCATGACTTGCCTCGTGCGCTACGTGAAGATTCGACTCTTGGGCCTGAGCTTCTAGATGCTACCACCCAGTTGAAAGGTCTTGAGATTTCTGAATTCTCAAAGCTGATGATAGCAGCCTTCAAAAACATCCTTTCTCCTCTGCTGGCCAATGTTACTCAAACGAATGAGATTGAACAACTGGTCGACACCAAACAGGCAACGGTGAGGAAGAATGTGGAGATGGTGAGGAAAACCACAGAGGCGGTCGAAGAGATAAAGGACCGCATTAATCAGAGGTGGCAAGAACAGAGCCCCAAAAGGAAAAGAGCTGCTGAAATACACAGCCAAATTGCTGAATTGACGAAAGAGCTGGAACTTGTCGAGAGACAAGACCAAGAAATTGACCAGGCCAACATTTCTGATAAAAAAGAAATGCGCCAGTTGGCCAAAGATGCTCTTATCGTCAGTAATTCCACGACTCGAGTCGAAGAGGAACTGCACACTCTCAGGGCCAAAGCTGATGGACTAGGTGACACTGTTGCTCGTCTTGAGAGTGATTTGGGAAGCTTGTAAAGGAAATTTGGCAACTTCTGATTGATGTGATCCTTTGAATGTATTATTTGTTATGGTTTTTATTCCTTGTAATATGAATTTCCATCATTTATAAAACACCATCCTTTTTGGCAGTCTTGTCTTATAATTATTTGCACAGTTTATATTTTGTACAATTAAGATGCTGGCTTTATTACTATGTTCCAACTCTGTTCGACACACAGATCTTACGTGGTCGAAATTGAGATTTCTTGAAGAATAGGATTTTATATCTTCAAGTACTTACCATTCACTCTAAGAATGCGTCGATCTGGGGCCAGTTCTTCCAGCTCATATGCGTTATTGGAAAAAACTTGGATTATTTTAAATGGTCCTTCCCAATTTGGGGATCATTTTCCCAGCACTCTATCATTTCTGTCCATAGGCAATATTACTTTCCAGACTAAATCATCAACATGAAATACTTTTTATTTCACCTTTTTATTATAAGCTTTAGCCATTCTATCTTTTTGCCTTCTCAAGGCATCAAGGGCTAACGTCCTTTCTTCGTCCAAATCGACTAACTCATCAGTCATCATCTTCCAATAATCTTCAGACGGTATTTCATGTTGTCGTTGAATTCTCACAGATTGAACATGTATTTCTACTGGTAAAACAGCATCATCTTCATATGCCAGTCGAAATGGGGTTGCCCCCGTTTCCTCTTTAGAGGACGTTCGACATGCCCACAAAGCTTGATCTAGCGTTTGGTGCCAGTTTCTTGGTTTTTTACCTACATGTTTCTTGATCAGGCCAATTATTACTTTATTTGCAGCTTCGACTTCACCATTTGCTTGAGCGTAATAGGGGGTAGAAGTTAGTAGTTTTATTCCAACTTCCTTCGTAAAGTCCTGCATTTTATGCCCTGTGAACACTGTGCCTTGGCCGGTTGTAATTATTTCAAGAATTGCAAACCGACACATAATATGATTTTGTATAAAATCAATCACAACCTCCTGGTCGACATTTCTTAACACTATGGCTTCGACCCACTTTGTGAAATAATCAATACCGACCAAAATGTACCTTTGTTGCTTAGATGACGCTGGTTTTATTTCACCAATTACATGTAAAGCCCATCCTCTGAATGGCCAAGGCTTTACAATAGCATGCAATTTGCTTGCTGGCATGTGCTGGATGCCCCCATGCATTTGGCATTCTTGGCATCCTCTGGCGAACTCAATACAATCTTTCAACATTAAGGGCCAATGCACACCTGTTCACATTAGCAACCATTTCATCTTGTGTCCAGCTTGGTGTGCATCGCATGCTCCACTATGCACACTCGACACTGCTACATATGTCTCACTCTCTCCTAGGCACTTAAGTAATACCCCTTCAACAGTTTTCTTGAATAATTCGTTTTTAATCAAAACAAAACTTAAGGCACGATATTTTGTTTTACGATCTGTTGAACCAGTTGGTGAATGCAAGTAATCGACCAAGGGTTTTCGCCAATCACTGTTTTTCCCATTATCAATTGCTAAAATTTCAAAATTTTATGTATCTATGGCTCCTAATTTTATAATTGATAAGTCTAAAGGGGGATAATGAAGTAGCTCTAACCTTTTTCGTTACTTGTATAAGCTCCTCATCTTCACTCTTCTTGTACCCTGAGGCTTCTTGTGCTAGATCATTAGCTTCTTGATTTTCTCGCCGGGGTATGTGTCGAAGGCTTGCTTGTTCGAACCGTTTCAACAATCTTATGGCAATCACGAAGTACATAATCAAATTTTCCTTAACGCATCTATATTCTTTTGATACTTATGGCTCCTAATTTTATAATTGATAAGTTTGAAGGGGATAATGAAGTATCTCTAACCTTTTTGTAGTAGTACCATAAGGGGGATTTGTAGCAGTACTAAATCTAGGTATCACTGTGTTCGAAATGGCACTTGTGGCCACCACAGGCCCTAGACTCACCGGTGTGGTCTGGGGAATGGGAATTGATACTGAAGCAGTTGGCCCAGAGGTAGTTGTGCTGCTTAAAGGGGGAAATGACGCTACTTGCGACACAACTGTGTCGGCAATACCCAGCGTTCTAGACGGAACTTCGTCCACGTTCGACGCGGATGCGTTGTTTGTCATCTTAACTGTACGTTTCTTAGGGGGGTGGTTTCTTACTTGCTGAATTTCCACTCCTCAGTTTCATACACCTCTAAGACAAATTCTAATAAAATTCTAACACTTAGCACTGGGTCCCACTGGGTGTGCCAATTTGTTTACTGTGGAAAATGGTAAACAACCGCTGGTCCTTCCTAAGTCCTAAAAATAGGGGTTACTAGCGAGATCGACCAGTTGATCTCAAGACACGTGCTAAGGTTTCTGGTAAATTACACTACTTCTGTAAACGAAATAACCTTGGCCCATAAATGGTTTCCAGAGCCTAAGGGAAATAGTGCAATGGGTTTCCACACAAGAAGGATTATGACTATTGGTGACTCGTGACCAATAGTTTATGTATGTTTTTGGTGAAATAAGGCTAGTGGTGACTCGTGACCAACAAGCAAATGAACAGAAGTAAAAACAATAAAGACAAAGTTAAATGTAAATTGATTGCATTGAAATAAAAGTGTGGTAATTCACGTACATCAAAGTTTGCGTTACTCCTCCTTCCTTTAGCGCGGAATTTGGCAGAGTGTTAGCAAATAATTTGAGAGTACAAATGAACACCCAGAATTCTTAACATTATAACTTATTTATACTAATTACAAAATAACTGCTAAAGCTAATCAATGGACGAGATTTGATCCTTGGAAGTAACTTCTGCACACGTTTCACCATCCATTCAAAAGCTTAACCCATGATGTGCTGAGGCAACCACCCACGATCTCCTCATTTTTGAATTTTCCCGCTTCGTGTCTTCAGAAGGAAACTGCCTTCAAATTCTGTCTACTTCCTTGAGGCACAAAAAAATTTCCTAAGTCCACTGGAAAACACTTTCGACAGCAACAGTACTTCGACTAATGCCTTCGTTCGACTCAAACTTCTGTCGATTCGACCATCATATAGTATGTTGACATGGTCTTGTTTACAACGCTATTTCGCTCTGGTCGACTTTGTCTGGCCTTCTGAACCAAATTCTCAACCGACAAGCATTCATTTTGGAGCTTTTGACTTAGCTTTGTTAAAATATCTCCAGAAGCTACCTCCATTTAGGATTGGTCCTTAAGCTGTAGGAACTTTTGCCTCTGAACCATGCCCTTAGTTTACTTTACCAATTTCCAGCTAACAAAATGCCCCCCAGAGATACCATTATCAATTTCTTGATGTTGTCGAACATGAGACAATGGTATCTATGAAGTTTCATCTTGCGTCGGTTTAGCCGTTTCCGCTACCTTAGTGCTAACAGCTCACTGCTCCAATCTTTTCATGACATCATGTAATCATGAAAACGTGCATTTCCTTTCCTCGAGATGTGGGAGCATTTAATGTTTAGTCATCATGGCCTAGGTATCCGACATGGCCCCACTATGCTAGATACTTAATCCTCCTACACGTGTCCTTCGACGGACACGATTGAAACCCTAGGGAAATGCCACGATGCCTTTTGCCTTTTCATTTTTCTTATTCCCACGCCTATAAATAGCCATTCTTCTTCTTTCTTTCTTTTTCTTCTGCGCCTTCACTCCTTAAACAGCAAAAACCCAGAGCAAACTTCATCTTCTTCGTTCCCAATCTCCGAACCAGGAAACCAAGCACACTGCAACAAACCCTAATCACTTATTTCCTTCGTTTTTAACCGTTCAAAGTTTCCAGCTTTGCATTTCAATCCTAAAGAACAACGATTCTTAGGGTTTTCAACTTCTTTTTCGATTTCCATCAAGAATCTTTAAACATTTTCAAACACCTTCAGTTTCAACAATGGCGGACCAAGATTTTATCACAGCTCCCGCCGCTAGTCTCCAACTCTGCCATGTTGATGGCAAGCCCTACATCCCGGAGCCACCGCTTTCTGAAGAGAAAACCAAAATATGGAAATCTCAAGTACTTATTCCCTTCATACTGGATGATGAACCTTATTCTTTTTTAGGGCCACTACCTTCAGATGCCCCTTCTGAAATACACGTAGATGATGAGGGTGCTTTTTTCCCCACTAGCCAGCGCAATTCTCCCCTAATCACCTCAACAAACCCTATTTCGTTATAGTTTGTTGACAGGAACTTCCGTACTACTCCTCCCTTGTATTGCCCTAAGTTTGGGGCTTGGATGGATAGATTGGAGCAACACAAGGGCCAACAATGGAAGGTAATGGGTATCTATGACCTGTTGCGACTTGCTCGTGTCGGCACACCTTACTCATGTGGTATGCTATTAGCTGCCTTATATTTTTGGGAAGGATCCACTAATACTTTCCATACAAGGTGTGGCATGATGACTCCTATGCTACTGGATGTAGCTGCTTTAATAGGTGTAAAACCTGCTAGGGTCGTGCTCAACCACACCGACCACGAAGTTATCCCCATCAAATTCGACATTGGTGAATCAAAACATCCAACTTACACCAACTTTATTCTACACCATCACTGCGAATCTGAGGAAGTTTTTGTTGAAGAACATGTATCTTTCCTAACTCTCTGGTTATCTCGCTTCGTATTATGTTCGAGGTCGATGCAGATAGCCAAGCAATTTGCTCATTTGGCTGCAGTGTTGCATAGAGAAGAGAATGTTCCTTTAGGCCAATTAATTTTGGCCTGTTTGTACTCCTCTATGACCGATGTGGTCGGCCAAATAAAGAGTTTTGATCCCAAGAATCCAAAGAAGAAGAGTGTGTTGGTGCATGGACCCTTCTGGCTCTTGCAACTGTGGCTAAATGCCACTTTTTCTGCTGATGTGAAGCCTTTTCGACAGAAGAAGGTTTCAGTATCTCAAGACAGAAGTGGGGCCTTATGGCCATGTTACCTGCCCTTGACTCCAACCGACAAGACTTCTCCAAATGATGAAGTCTTCAAAATACTTTTCAACAAATGCTGACAAGGGAGGATTTCACACCGTCGATGGCTTTTTTTGCTGATGGCAAAAGTGGGCCATTATGGCTCACTGAGTCCTTTCCTCCTGTCGAAGAGAGGCATCAGAAAAGATCTTTAGTCATTTGGAGACGCTTTCTGACTCCCCAATTTCTGTCAGGTGCTATCACTCAAATGACCCCTTGTTTGGCAGCTTATCAACCCAACTTGGTAGCTAGACAGTTTGGGCTCTGCCAAATTATGCCTAAGTCACTCTATCCATCTCATGAATTACTCATGGATATTTTAGATGACCAAATCTGGGAAGTCGTTAAAGAAATCGTTGCCACCTTATGGGAGCGTAGAGCCATACTTACCTTTACCCCTTTTAAGCCAACATTCTTCTGCACTCATGAGTTCAAAATTTAGTGGTAGTCATATCTTGTCACCTTTATAAATGATGCTGCTAGAAAAATGAATGAGCTAACTGTGGCTTTTGATATTTTTCAGGGGAAAACAACAAAATGTAAGGCAATTCACATCAAAGAAATCCAAGCATTCCATAATTTTTTCAAAGTGGTGTACATGCCAAACAATCTTCGTCGAACCATTCATGATGCGGACCAAGAGCTAAAGGAGAAGGTAACTGGGAAAATTCCCCATCTCAAGATTCCCAATTACGCGAAAGACAAATATCTTTACACACTTCACTTTGGAAAAATCAAATTTCCTCCTTTACCGACTAGCCCTTTGGCTCTAGCTTTTCGACCACCATTTCCATATTAGTGGTATGTCTCTTGGTCGAACGTTGAAAATTGTTACAAAAAGAAAGCCGACAGGGTGGTTCTAACGAAGTATTGGTTGCATAGCTACACAGGCTTTATTCACATTTACCTTAGATATGTGAGAGAGTTGTTGTAGTACCCAAGGGTGACCACTTCAGGAAAGTTCTGTTTCTTTCATAGTTTGTCCTACATCGTTATTTGACTTAGCTTCTTTTTCTAGATGTACCTCTGCCACAGGTGGTTGCCCCCAGGCAGGAAGCTGCTGCTGTTGAAACCCAAAAGAAGCCGTCGACCAAACCTGCCAAAACCAGCGCTGCAGGAGGCCCTTCACAATCCAAGGTATGTTTTCCTCACACCTATGTGTATCTTTATTATTTGACACCTCACTTATACTTGATGTTTTTACAGTTCATACCCATCCACACTCTCTCAGATGATGAACCAATTTCCGCTTCTGTCAAGAAAGCTGATTCTTCTGTAAGTATGAATGTCCCTATTTCGACGCCTTGTATCTTATCTATTTACTAACGTCTCGATTTCTTTTGTAGCGGAGTCGAAAATGCTCAGCGGATTCGACTGCTCCCTCCACAATATCCAAAAGGTCCCAGCAGGACAAAAAGTCCCACTACAGTGGGAGCACTGAGGTAAGCATCTTATCACTTTCTGAGTGCTTTTTATGAAGGCGTAAGATTTCTCTTCTGAAACCTTCTTTATTTCTGCAGCCGTCACCTGATGCTCAGTCTCCTCACCCCCAAAAATACAAAAGCCATAAAATGAGGCACACTAATATGCTTGAAAGAAAGGCAAAAACAAAGAAAAATAAAGCCCCCACGGCCGAAGACTTAGGGATGAAGGTCAATGATGAAATTGAGACGACAGAAGTCGACGACCAACCACTTATCACAAACCGGCGAGGTAAAGTACTCTTGACTACTTGTCATGACGCTGCCTTACTTTCACATGCTGGTAGTAATATCATAATAAATACAGCCATTGTTACTCTAGACCCCACACCCATTCCTGATGTCAATAAGGAGACAGCAGGAGAAACTGCTAATGTTCCTGCTGAAGGGAATGAAATGAGGAGTCCCTCACCACCACCACAGGTATTTCTTATATCCTCTAGAGTGTCTTTTAACTTGCTAGGTTATACCTATTTGATGTGACGTTCACTCTTTTCTCAGGTTGAAGCTTCTGAGCCACACCACAGTGCGCCAGACTATACTCTACTCTCAGAAGTTTCTTCTCCCCAGCACCAACAGACTCCCCACGTAGCAGCTGGTGAGTTTGTTGAATTCACCACTTGGGATTCTCACAGTGGCTCTGATTCAGTCACTAGTCCTGTTAGGAATCACGCTTATTATTCAACTATCTCTGACTATAGTCTTTCAGATTCCCTGCAGGATTCAGGGGTTCCTCAAACCGTTTTCGAGCCAATTCAGATTCAAAGTTCTCCTGAGAAGGATAATTCAGCTGGCCCTTTTGGAGTAAAGGATGTTCCCGTCGATATGGATGTCGACGATGTCAAGGCCGCTTTGGCAAGATTAAATCAGTTCATGAATCGGTACGCTACATATTCAGATTCTGACCATTCTCAGATTCATAGCGATAACCTAGGACCTGAGGCTGCTAAAGTCAAGAAATTGAATGACACTATTCGTGCCCACGCCTTTAATCATGACTTGCCTCGTGCGCTACGTGAAGATTCGACTCTTGGGCCTGAGCTTCTAGATGCTACCACCCAGTTGAAAGGTCTTGAGATTTCTGAATTCTCAAAGCTGATGATAGCAGCCTTCAAAAACATCCTTTCTCCTCTGCTGGCCAATGTTACTCAAACGAATGAGATTGAACAACTGGTCGACACCAAACAGGCAACGGTGAGGAAGAATGTGGAGATGGTGAGGAAAACCACAGAGGCGGTCGAAGAGATAAAGGACCGCATTAATCAGAGGTGGCAAGAACAGAGCCCCAAAAGGAAAAGAGCTGCTGAAATACACAGCCAAATTGCTGAATTGACGAAAGAGCTGGAACTTGTCGAGAGACAAGACCAAGAAATTGACCAGGCCAACATTTCTGATAAAAAAGAAATGCGCCAGTTGGCCAAAGATGCTCTTATCGTCAGTAATTCCACGACTCGAGTCGAAGAGGAACTGCACACTCTCAGGGCCAAAGCTGATGGACTAGGTGACACTGTTGCTCGTCTTGAGAGTGATTTGGGAAGCTTGTAAAGGAAATTTGGCAACTTCTGATTGATGTGATCCTTTGAATGTATTATTTGTTATGGTTTTTATTCCTTGTAATATGAATTTCCATCATTTATAAAACACCATCCTTTTTGGCAGTCTTGTCTTATAATTATTTGCACAGTTTATATTTTGTACAATTAAGATGCTGGCTTTATTACTATGTTCCAACTCTGTTCGACACACAGATCTTACGTGGTCGAAATTGAGATTTCTTGAAGAATAGGATTTTATATCTTCAAGTACTTACCATTCACTCTAAGAATGCGTCGATCTGGGGCCAGTTCTTCCAGCTCATATGCGTTATTGGAAAAAACTTGGATTATTTTAAATGGTCCTTCCCAATTTGGGGATCATTTTCCCAGCACTCTATCATTTCTGTCCATAGGCAATATTACTTTCCAGACTAAATCATCAACATGAAATACTTTTTATTTCACCTTTTTATTATAAGCTTTAGCCATTCTATCTTTTTGCCTTCTCAAGGCATCAAGGGCTAACGTCCTTTCTTCGTCCAAATCGACTAACTCATCAGTCATCATCTTCCAATAATCTTCAGACGGTATTTCATGTTGTCGTTGAATTCTCACAGATTGAACATGTATTTCTACTGGTAAAACAGCATCATCTTCATATGCCAGTCGAAATGGGGTTGCCCCCGTTTCCTCTTTAGAGGACGTTCGACATGCCCACAAAGCTTGATCTAGCGTTTGGTGCCAGTTTCTTGGTTTTTTACCTACATGTTTCTTGATCAGGCCAATTATTACTTTATTTGCAGCTTCGACTTCACCATTTGCTTGAGCGTAATAGGGGGTAGAAGTTAGTAGTTTTATTCCAACTTCCTTCGTAAAGTCCTGCATTTTATGCCCTGTGAACACTGTGCCTTGGCCGGTTGTAATTATTTCAAGAATTGCAAACCGACACATAATATGATTTTGTATAAAATCAATCACAACCTCCTGGTCGACATTTCTTAACACTATGGCTTCGACCCACTTTGTGAAATAATCAATACCGACCAAAATGTACCTTTGTTGCTTAGATGACGCTGGTTTTATTTCACCAATTACATGTAAAGCCCATCCTCTGAATGGCCAAGGCTTTACAATAGCATGCAATTTGCTTGCTGGCATGTGCTGGATGCCCCCATGCATTTGGCATTCTTGGCATCCTCTGGCGAACTCAATACAATCTTTCAACATTAAGGGCCAATGCACACCTGTTCACATTAGCAACCATTTCATCTTGTGTCCAGCTTGGTGTGCATCGCATGCTCCACTATGCACACTCGACACTGCTACATATGTCTCACTCTCTCCTAGGCACTTAAGTAATACCCCTTCAACAGTTTTCTTGAATAATTCGTTTTTAATCAAAACAAAACTTAAGGCACGATATTTTGTTTTACGATCTGTTGAACCAGTTGGTGAATGCAAGTAATCGACCAAGGGTTTTCGCCAATCACTGTTTTTCCCATTATCAATTGCTAAAATTTCAAAATTTTATGTATCTATGGCTCCTAATTTTATAATTGATAAGTCTAAAGGGGGATAATGAAGTAGCTCTAACCTTTTTCGTTACTTGTATAAGCTCCTCATCTTCACTCTTCTTGTACCCTGAGGCTTCTTGTGCTAGATCATTAGCTTCTTGATTTTCTCGCCGGGGTATGTGTCGAAGGCTTGCTTGTTCGAACCGTTTCAACAATCTTATGGCAATCACGAAGTACATAATCAAATTTTCCTTAACGCATCTATATTCTTTTGATACTTATGGCTCCTAATTTTATAATTGATAAGTTTGAAGGGGATAATGAAGTATCTCTAACCTTTTTGTAGTAGTACCATAAGGGGGATTTGTAGCAGTACTAAATCTAGGTATCACTGTGTTCGAAATGGCACTTGTGGCCACCACAGGCCCTAGACTCACCGGTGTGGTCTGGGGAATGGGAATTGATACTGAAGCAGTTGGCCCAGAGGTAGTTGTGCTGCTTAAAGGGGGAAATGACGCTACTTGCGACACAACTGTGTCGGCAATACCCAGCGTTCTAGACGGAACTTCGTCCACGTTCGACGCGGATGCGTTGTTTGTCATCTTAACTGTACGTTTCTTAGGGGGGTGGTTTCTTACTTGCTGAATTTCCACTCCTCAGTTTCATACACCTCTAAGACAAATTCTAATAAAATTCTAACACTTAGCACTGGGTCCCACTGGGTGTGCCAATTTGTTTACTGTGGAAAATGGTAAACAACCGCTGGTCCTTCCTAAGTCCTAAAAATAGGGGTTACTAGCGAGATCGACCAGTTGATCTCAAGACACGTGCTAAGGTTTCTGGTAAATTACACTACTTCTGTAAACGAAATAACCTTGGCCCATAAATGGTTTCCAGAGCCTAAGGGAAATAGTGCAATGGGTTTCCACACAAGAAGGATTATGACTATTGGTGACTCGTGACCAATAGTTTATGTATGTTTTTGGTGAAATAAGGCTAGTGGTGACTCGTGACCAACAAGCAAATGAACAGAAGTAAAAACAATAAAGACAAAGTTAAATGTAAATTGATTGCATTGAAATAAAAGTGTGGTAATTCACGTACATCAAAGTTTGCGTTACTCCTCCTTCCTTTAGCGCGGAATTTGGCAGAGTGTTAGCAAATAATTTGAGAGTACAAATGAACACCCAGAATTCTTAACATTATAACTTATTTATACTAATTACAAAATAACTGCTAAAGCTAATCAATGGACGAGATTTGATCCTTGGAAGTAACTTCTGCACACGTTTCACCATCCACTCAAAAGCTTAACCCATGATGTGCTGAGGCAACCACCCACGATCTCCTCATTTTTGACTTTTCCCGCTTCGTGTCTTCAGAAGGAAACTGCCTTCAGATTCTGTCTACTTCCTTGAGGCACAACAAAATTTCCTAAGTCCACTGGCAAACACTTTCGACAGCAACAGTACTTCGACTAATGCCTTCGTTCGACTCAAACTTCTGTCGATTCGACCATCATATAGTATGTTGACATGGTCTTGTTTACAACGCTATTTCGCTCTGGTCGACTTTGTCTGGCCTTCTGAACCAAATTCTCAACCGACAAGCATTCATTTTGGAGCTTTTGACTTAGCTTTGTTAAAATATCTCCAGAAGCTACCTCCATTTAGGATTGGTCCTTAAGCTGTAGGAACTTTTGCCTCTGAACCATGCCCTTAGTTTACTTTACCAATTTCCAGCTAACAAAATGCCCCCCAGAGATACCATTATCAATTTCTTGATGTTGTCGAACATGAGACAATGGTATCTATGAAGTTTCATCTTGCGTCGGTTTAGCCGTTTCCGCTACCTTAGTGCTAACAGCTCACTGCTCCAATCTTTTCATGACATCATGTAATCATGAAAACGTGCATTTCCTTTCCTCGAGACATGGGAGCATTTAATGTTTAGTCATCATGGCCTAGGTACCCGGCATGGCCCCACTATGCTAGACACTTAATCCTCCTACATGTGTCCTTCGACGGACACGATTGAAATCCTATGGAAATACCACGATCCCTTTTGCCTTTTCATTTTTCTCATTTCCACGCCTATAAATAGCCATTCTTCTTCTTTCTTTCTTTTTCTTCTGCGCCTTCACTCCTTAAACAGCAAAAACCCAGAGCAAACTTCATCTTCTTCGTTCCCAATCTCCGAACCAGGAAACCAAGCACACTGCAACAAACCCTAATCACTTATTTCCTTCGTTTTTAACCGTTCAAAGTTTCCAGCTTTGCATTTCAATCCTAAAGAACAACGATTCTTAGGGTTTTCAACTTCTTTTTCGATTTCCATCAAGAATCTTTAAACATTTTCAAACACCTTCAGTTTCAACAATGGCGGACCAAGATTTTATCACAGCTCCCGCCGCTAGTCTCCAACTCTGCCATGTTGATGGCAAGCCCTACATCCCGGAGCCACCGCTTTCTGAAGAGAAAACCAAAATATGGAAATCTCAAGTACTTATTCCCTTCATACTGGATGATGAACCTTATTCTTTTTTAGGGCCACTACCTTCAGATGCCCCTTCTGAAATACACGTAGATGATGAGGGTGCTTTTTTCCCCACTAGCCAGCGCAATTCTCCCCTAATCACCTCAACAAACCCTATTTCGTTATAGTTTGTTGACAGGAACTTCCGTACTACTCCTCCCTTGTATTGCCCTAAGTTTGGGGCTTGGATGGATAGATTGGAGCAACACAAGGGCCAACAATGGAAGGTAATGGGTATCTATGACCTGTTGCGACTTGCTCGTGTCGGCACACCTTACTCATGTGGTATGCTATTAGCTGCCTTATATTTTTGGGAAGGATCCACTAATACTTTCCATACAAGGTGTGGCATGATGACTCCTATGCTACTGGATGTAGCTGCTTTAATAGGTGTAAAACCTGCTAGGGTCGTGCTCAACCACACCGACCACGAAGTTATCCCCATCAAATTCGACATTGGTGAATCAAAACATCCAACTTACACCAACTTTATTCTACACCATCACTGCGAATCTGAGGAAGTTTTTGTTGAAGAACATGTATCTTTCCTAACTCTCTGGTTATCTCGCTTCGTATTATGTTCGAGGTCGATGCAGATAGCCAAGCAATTTGCTCATTTGGCTGCAGTGTTGCATAGAGAAGAGAATGTTCCTTTAGGCCAATTAATTTTGGCCTGTTTGTACTCCTCTATGACCGATGTGGTCGGCCAAATAAAGAGTTTTGATCCCAAGAATCCAAAGAAGAAGAGTGTGTTGGTGCATGGACCCTTCTGGCTCTTGCAACTGTGGCTAAATGCCACTTTTTCTGCTGATGTGAAGCCTTTTCGACAGAAGAAGGTTTCAGTATCTCAAGACAGAAGTGGGGCCTTATGGCCATGTTACCTGCCCTTGACTCCAACCGACAAGACTTCTCCAAATGATGAAGTCTTCAAAATACTTTTCAACAAATGCTGACAAGGGAGGATTTCACACCGTCGATGGCTTTTTTTGCTGATGGCAAAAGTGGGCCATTATGGCTCACTGAGTCCTTTCCTCCTGTCGAAGAGAGGCATCAGAAAAGATCTTTAGTCATTTGGAGACGCTTTCTGACTCCCCAATTTCTGTCAGGTGCTATCACTCAAATGACCCCTTGTTTGGCAGCTTATCAACCCAACTTGGTAGCTAGACAGTTTGGGCTCTGCCAAATTATGCCTAAGTCACTCTATCCATCTCATGAATTACTCATGGATATTTTAGATGACCAAATCTGGGAAGTCGTTAAAGAAATCGTTGCCACCTTATGGGAGCGTAGAGCCATACTTACCTTTACCCCTTTTAAGCCAACATTCTTCTGCACTCATGAGTTCAAAATTTAGTGGTAGTCATATCTTGTCACCTTTATAAATGATGCTGCTAGAAAAATGAATGAGCTAACTGTGGCTTTTGATATTTTTCAGGGGAAAACAACAAAATGTAAGGCAATTCACATCAAAGAAATCCAAGCATTCCATAATTTTTTCAAAGTGGTGTACATGCCAAACAATCTTCGTCGAACCATTCATGATGCGGACCAAGAGCTAAAGGAGAAGGTAACTGGGAAAATTCCCCATCTCAAGATTCCCAATTACGCGAAAGACAAATATCTTTACACACTTCACTTTGGAAAAATCAAATTTCCTCCTTTACCGACTAGCCCTTTGGCTCTAGCTTTTCGACCACCATTTCCATATTAGTGGTATGTCTCTTGGTCGAACGTTGAAAATTGTTACAAAAAGAAAGCCGACAGGGTGGTTCTAACGAAGTATTGGTTGCATAGCTACACAGGCTTTATTCACATTTACCTTAGATATGTGAGAGAGTTGTTGTAGTACCCAAGGGTGACCACTTCAGGAAAGTTCTGTTTCTTTCATAGTTTGTCCTACATCGTTATTTGACTTAGCTTCTTTTTCTAGATGTACCTCTGCCACAGGTGGTTGCCCCCAGGCAGGAAGCTGCTGCTGTTGAAACCCAAAAGAAGCCGTCGACCAAACCTGCCAAAACCAGCGCTGCAGGAGGCCCTTCACAATCCAAGGTATGTTTTCCTCACACCTATGTGTATCTTTATTATTTGACACCTCACTTATACTTGATGTTTTTACAGTTCATACCCATCCACACTCTCTCAGATGATGAACCAATTTCCGCTTCTGTCAAGAAAGCTGATTCTTCTGTAAGTATGAATGTCCCTATTTCGACGCCTTGTATCTTATCTATTTACTAACGTCTCGATTTCTTTTGTAGCGGAGTCGAAAATGCTCAGCGGATTCGACTGCTCCCTCCACAATATCCAAAAGGTCCCAGCAGGACAAAAAGTCCCACTACAGTGGGAGCACTGAGGTAAGCATCTTATCACTTTCTGAGTGCTTTTTATGAAGGCGTAAGATTTCTCTTCTGAAACCTTCTTTATTTCTGCAGCCGTCACCTGATGCTCAGTCTCCTCACCCCCAAAAATACAAAAGCCATAAAATGAGGCACACTAATATGCTTGAAAGAAAGGCAAAAACAAAGAAAAATAAAGCCCCCACGGCCGAAGACTTAGGGATGAAGGTCAATGATGAAATTGAGACGACAGAAGTCGACGACCAACCACTTATCACAAACCGGCGAGGTAAAGTACTCTTGACTACTTGTCATGACGCTGCCTTACTTTCACATGCTGGTAGTAATATCATAATAAATACAGCCATTGTTACTCTAGACCCCACACCCATTCCTGATGTCAATAAGGAGACAGCAGGAGAAACTGCTAATGTTCCTGCTGAAGGGAATGAAATGAGGAGTCCCTCACCACCACCACAGGTATTTCTTATATCCTCTAGAGTGTCTTTTAACTTGCTAGGTTATACCTATTTGATGTGACGTTCACTCTTTTCTCAGGTTGAAGCTTCTGAGCCACACCACAGTGCGCCAGACTATACTCTACTCTCAGAAGTTTCTTCTCCCCAGCACCAACAGACTCCCCACGTAGCAGCTGGTGAGTTTGTTGAATTCACCACTTGGGATTCTCACAGTGGCTCTGATTCAGTCACTAGTCCTGTTAGGAATCACGCTTATTATTCAACTATCTCTGACTATAGTCTTTCAGATTCCCTGCAGGATTCAGGGGTTCCTCAAACCGTTTTCGAGCCAATTCAGATTCAAAGTTCTCCTGAGAAGGATAATTCAGCTGGCCCTTTTGGAGTAAAGGATGTTCCCGTCGATATGGATGTCGACGATGTCAAGGCCGCTTTGGCAAGATTAAATCAGTTCATGAATCGGTACGCTACATATTCAGATTCTGACCATTCTCAGATTCATAGCGATAACCTAGGACCTGAGGCTGCTAAAGTCAAGAAATTGAATGACACTATTCGTGCCCACGCCTTTAATCATGACTTGCCTCGTGCGCTACGTGAAGATTCGACTCTTGGGCCTGAGCTTCTAGATGCTACCACCCAGTTGAAAGGTCTTGAGATTTCTGAATTCTCAAAGCTGATGATAGCAGCCTTCAAAAACATCCTTTCTCCTCTGCTGGCCAATGTTACTCAAACGAATGAGATTGAACAACTGGTCGACACCAAACAGGCAACGGTGAGGAAGAATGTGGAGATGGTGAGGAAAACCACAGAGGCGGTCGAAGAGATAAAGGACCGCATTAATCAGAGGTGGCAAGAACAGAGCCCCAAAAGGAAAAGAGCTGCTGAAATACACAGCCAAATTGCTGAATTGACGAAAGAGCTGGAACTTGTCGAGAGACAAGACCAAGAAATTGACCAGGCCAACATTTCTGATAAAAAAGAAATGCGCCAGTTGGCCAAAGATGCTCTTATCGTCAGTAATTCCACGACTCGAGTCGAAGAGGAACTGCACACTCTCAGGGCCAAAGCTGATGGACTAGGTGACACTGTTGCTCGTCTTGAGAGTGATTTGGGAAGCTTGTAAAGGAAATTTGGCAACTTCTGATTGATGTGATCCTTTGAATGTATTATTTGTTATGGTTTTTATTCCTTGTAATATGAATTTCCATCATTTATAAAACACCATCCTTTTTGGCAGTCTTGTCTTATAATTATTTGCACAGTTTATATTTTGTACAATTAAGATGCTGGCTTTATTACTATGTTCCAACTCTGTTCGACACACAGATCTTACGTGGTCGAAATTGAGATTTCTTGAAGAATAGGATTTTATATCTTCAAGTACTTACCATTCACTCTAAGAATGCGTCGATCTGGGGCCAGTTCTTCCAGCTCATATGCGTTATTGGAAAAAACTTGGATTATTTTAAATGGTCCTTCCCAATTTGGGGATCATTTTCCCAGCACTCTATCATTTCTGTCCATAGGCAATATTACTTTCCAGACTAAATCATCAACATGAAATACTTTTTATTTCACCTTTTTATTATAAGCTTTAGCCATTCTATCTTTTTGCCTTCTCAAGGCATCAAGGGCTAACGTCCTTTCTTCGTCCAAATCGACTAACTCATCAGTCATCATCTTCCAATAATCTTCAGACGGTATTTCATGTTGTCGTTGAATTCTCACAGATTGAACATGTATTTCTACTGGTAAAACAGCATCATCTTCATATGCCAGTCGAAATGGGGTTGCCCCCGTTTCCTCTTTAGAGGACGTTCGACATGCCCACAAAGCTTGATCTAGCGTTTGGTGCCAGTTTCTTGGTTTTTTACCTACATGTTTCTTGATCAGGCCAATTATTACTTTATTTGCAGCTTCGACTTCACCATTTGCTTGAGCGTAATAGGGGGTAGAAGTTAGTAGTTTTATTCCAACTTCCTTCGTAAAGTCCTGCATTTTATGCCCTGTGAACACTGTGCCTTGGCCGGTTGTAATTATTTCAAGAATTGCAAACCGACACATAATATGATTTTGTATAAAATCAATCACAACCTCCTGGTCGACATTTCTTAACACTATGGCTTCGACCCACTTTGTGAAATAATCAATACCGACCAAAATGTACCTTTGTTGCTTAGATGACGCTGGTTTTATTTCACCAATTACATGTAAAGCCCATCCTCTGAATGGCCAAGGCTTTACAATAGCATGCAATTTGCTTGCTGGCATGTGCTGGATGCCCCCATGCATTTGGCATTCTTGGCATCCTCTGGCGAACTCAATACAATCTTTCAACATTAAGGGCCAATGCACACCCTGTTCACATTAGCAACCATTTCATCTTGTGTCCAGCTTGGTGTGCATCGCATGCTCCACTATGCACACTCGACACTGCTACATATGTCTCACTCTCTCCTAGGCACTTAAGTAATACCCCTTCAACAGTTTTCTTGAATAATTCGTTTTTAATCAAAACAAAACTTAAGGCACGATATTTTGTTTTACGATCTGTTGAACCAGTTGGTGAATGCAAGTAATCGACCAAGGGTTTTCGCCAATCACTGTTTTTCCCATTATCAATTGCTAAAATTTCAAAATTTTATGTATCTATGGCTCCTAATTTTATAATTGATAAGTCTAAAGGGGGATAATGAAGTAGCTCTAACCTTTTTCGTTACTTGTATAAGCTCCTCATCTTCACTCTTCTTGTACCCTGAGGCTTCTTGTGCTAGATCATTAGCTTCTTGATTTTCTCGCCGGGGTATGTGTCGAAGGCTTGCTTGTTCGAACCGTTTCAACAATCTTATGGCAATCACGAAGTACATAATCAAATTTTCCTTAACGCATCTATATTCTTTTGATACTTATGGCTCCTAATTTTATAATTGATAAGTTTGAAGGGGGATAATGAAGTATCTCTAACCTTTTTGTAGTAGTACCATAAGGGGGATTTGTAGCAGTACTAAATCTAGGTATCACTGTGTTCGAAATGGCACTTGTGGCCACCACAGGCCCTAGACTCACCGGTGTGGTCTGGGGAATGGGAATTGATACTGAAGCAGTTGGCCCAGAGGTAGTTGTGCTGCTTAAAGGGGGAAATGACGCTACTTGCGACACAACTGTGTCGGCAATACCCAGCGTTCTAGACGGAACTTCGTCCACGTTCGACGCGGATGCGTTGTTTGTCATCTTAACTGTACGTTTCTTAGGGGGGTGGTTTCTTACTTGCTGAATTTCCACTCCTCAGTTTCATACACCTCTAAGACAAATTCTAATAAAATTCTAACACTTAGCACTGGGTCCCACTGGGTGTGCCAATTTGTTTACTGTGGAAAATGGTAAACAACCGCTGGTCCTTCCTAAGTCCTAAAAATAGGGGTTACTAGCGAGATCGACCAGTTGATCTCAAGACACGTGCTAAGGTTTCTGGTAAATTACACTACTTCTGTAAACGAAATAACCTTGGCCCATAAATGGTTTCCAGAGCCTAAGGGAAATAGTGCAATGGGTTTCCACACAAGAAGGATTATGACTATTGGTGACTCGTGACCAATAGTTTATGTATGTTTTTGGTGAAATAAGGCTAGTGGTGACTCGTGACCAACAAGCAAATGAACAGAAGTAAAAACAATAAAGACAAAGTTAAATGTAAATTGATTGCATTGAAATAAAAGTGTGGTAATTCACGTACATCAAAGTTTGCGTTACTCCTTCTTCCTTTAGCGCGGAATTTGGCAGAGTGTTAGCAAATAATTTGAGAGTACAAATGAACACCCAGAATTCTTAACATTATAACTTATTTATACTAATTACAAAATAACTGCTAAAGCTAATCAATGGACGAGATTTGATCCTTGGAAGTAACTTCTGCACACGTTTCACCATCCATTCAAAAGCTTAACCCATGATGTGCTGAGGCAACCACCCACGATCTCCTCATTTTTGAATTTTCCCGCTTCGTGTCTTCAGAAGGAAACTGCCTTCAAATTCTGTCTACTTCCTTGAGGCACAAAAAAATTTCCTAAGTCCACTGGAAAACACTTTCGACAGCAACAGTACTTCGACTAATGCCTTCGTTCGACTCAAACTTCTGTCGATTCGACCATCATATAGTATGTTGACATGGTCTTGTTTACAACGCTATTTCGCTCTGGTCGACTTTGTCTGGCCTTCTGAACCAAATTCTCAACCGACAAGCATTCATTTTGGAGCTTTTGACTTAGCTTTGTTAAAATATCTCCAGAAGCTACCTCCATTTAGGATTGGTCCTTAAGCTGTAGGAACTTTTGCCTCTGAACCATGCCCTTAGTTTACTTTACCAATTTCCAGCTAACAAAATGCCCCCCAGAGATACCATTATCAATTTCTTGATGTTGTCGAACATGAGACAATGGTATCTATGAAGTTTCATCTTGCGTCGGTTTAGCCGTTTCCGCTACCTTAGTGCTAACAGCTCACTGCTCCAATCTTTTCATGACATCATGTAATCATGAAAACGTGCATTTCCTTTCCTCGAGACATGGGAGCATTTAATGTTTAGTCATCATGGCCTAGGTACCCGGCATGGCCCCACTATGCTAGACACTTAATCCTCCTACATGTGTCCTTCGACGGACACGATTGAAATCCTATGGAAATACCACGATCCCTTTTGCCTTTTCATTTTTCTCATTTCCACGCCTATAAATAGCCATTCTTCTTCTTTCTTTCTTTTTCTTCTGCGCCTTCACTCCTTAAACAGCAAAAACCCAGAGCAAACTTCATCTTCTTCGTTCCCAATCTCCGAACCAGGAAACCAAGCACACTGCAACAAACCCTAATCACTTATTTCCTTCGTTTTTAACCGTTCAAAGTTTCCAGCTTTGCATTTCAATCCTAAAGAACAACGATTCTTAGGGTTTTCAACTTCTTTTTCGATTTCCATCAAGAATCTTTAAACATTTTCAAACACCTTCAGTTTCAACAATGGCGGACCAAGATTTTATCACAGCTCCCGCCGCTAGTCTCCAACTCTGCCATGTTGATGGCAAGCCCTACATCCCGGAGCCACCGCTTTCTGAAGAGAAAACCAAAATATGGAAATCTCAAGTACTTATTCCCTTCATACTGGATGATGAACCTTATTCTTTTTTAGGGCCACTACCTTCAGATGCCCCTTCTGAAATACACGTAGATGATGAGGGTGCTTTTTTCCCCACTAGCCAGCGCAATTCTCCCCTAATCACCTCAACAAACCCTATTTCGTTATAGTTTGTTGACAGGAACTTCCGTACTACTCCTCCCTTGTATTGCCCTAAGTTTGGGGCTTGGATGGATAGATTGGAGCAACACAAGGGCCAACAATGGAAGGTAATGGGTATCTATGACCTGTTGCGACTTGCTCGTGTCGGCACACCTTACTCATGTGGTATGCTATTAGCTGCCTTATATTTTTGGGAAGGATCCACTAATACTTTCCATACAAGGTGTGGCATGATGACTCCTATGCTACTGGATGTAGCTGCTTTAATAGGTGTAAAACCTGCTAGGGTCGTGCTCAACCACACCGACCACGAAGTTATCCCCATCAAATTCGACATTGGTGAATCAAAACATCCAACTTACACCAACTTTATTCTACACCATCACTGCGAATCTGAGGAAGTTTTTGTTGAAGAACATGTATCTTTCCTAACTCTCTGGTTATCTCGCTTCGTATTATGTTCGAGGTCGATGCAGATAGCCAAGCAATTTGCTCATTTGGCTGCAGTGTTGCATAGAGAAGAGAATGTTCCTTTAGGCCAATTAATTTTGGCCTGTTTGTACTCCTCTATGACCGATGTGGTCGGCCAAATAAAGAGTTTTGATCCCAAGAATCCAAAGAAGAAGAGTGTGTTGGTGCATGGACCCTTCTGGCTCTTGCAACTGTGGCTAAATGCCACTTTTTCTGCTGATGTGAAGCCTTTTCGACAGAAGAAGGTTTCAGTATCTCAAGACAGAAGTGGGGCCTTATGGCCATGTTACCTGCCCTTGACTCCAACCGACAAGACTTCTCCAAATGATGAAGTCTTCAAAATACTTTTCAACAAATGCTGACAAGGGAGGATTTCACACCGTCGATGGCTTTTTTTGCTGATGGCAAAAGTGGGCCATTATGGCTCACTGAGTCCTTTCCTCCTGTCGAAGAGAGGCATCAGAAAAGATCTTTAGTCATTTGGAGACGCTTTCTGACTCCCCAATTTCTGTCAGGTGCTATCACTCAAATGACCCCTTGTTTGGCAGCTTATCAACCCAACTTGGTAGCTAGACAGTTTGGGCTCTGCCAAATTATGCCTAAGTCACTCTATCCATCTCATGAATTACTCATGGATATTTTAGATGACCAAATCTGGGAAGTCGTTAAAGAAATCGTTGCCACCTTATGGGAGCGTAGAGCCATACTTACCTTTACCCCTTTTAAGCCAACATTCTTCTGCACTCATGAGTTCAAAATTTAGTGGTAGTCATATCTTGTCACCTTTATAAATGATGCTGCTAGAAAAATGAATGAGCTAACTGTGGCTTTTGATATTTTTCAGGGGAAAACAACAAAATGTAAGGCAATTCACATCAAAGAAATCCAAGCATTCCATAATTTTTTCAAAGTGGTGTACATGCCAAACAATCTTCGTCGAACCATTCATGATGCGGACCAAGAGCTAAAGGAGAAGGTAACTGGGAAAATTCCCCATCTCAAGATTCCCAATTACGCGAAAGACAAATATCTTTACACACTTCACTTTGGAAAAATCAAATTTCCTCCTTTACCGACTAGCCCTTTGGCTCTAGCTTTTCGACCACCATTTCCATATTAGTGGTATGTCTCTTGGTCGAACGTTGAAAATTGTTACAAAAAGAAAGCCGACAGGGTGGTTCTAACGAAGTATTGGTTGCATAGCTACACAGGCTTTATTCACATTTACCTTAGATATGTGAGAGAGTTGTTGTAGTACCCAAGGGTGACCACTTCAGGAAAGTTCTGTTTCTTTCATAGTTTGTCCTACATCGTTATTTGACTTAGCTTCTTTTTCTAGATGTACCTCTGCCACAGGTGGTTGCCCCCAGGCAGGAAGCTGCTGCTGTTGAAACCCAAAAGAAGCCGTCGACCAAACCTGCCAAAACCAGCGCTGCAGGAGGCCCTTCACAATCCAAGGTATGTTTTCCTCACACCTATGTGTATCTTTATTATTTGACACCTCACTTATACTTGATGTTTTTACAGTTCATACCCATCCACACTCTCTCAGATGATGAACCAATTTCCGCTTCTGTCAAGAAAGCTGATTCTTCTGTAAGTATGAATGTCCCTATTTCGACGCCTTGTATCTTATCTATTTACTAACGTCTCGATTTCTTTTGTAGCGGAGTCGAAAATGCTCAGCGGATTCGACTGCTCCCTCCACAATATCCAAAAGGTCCCAGCAGGACAAAAAGTCCCACTACAGTGGGAGCACTGAGGTAAGCATCTTATCACTTTCTGAGTGCTTTTTATGAAGGCGTAAGATTTCTCTTCTGAAACCTTCTTTATTTCTGCAGCCGTCACCTGATGCTCAGTCTCCTCACCCCCAAAAATACAAAAGCCATAAAATGAGGCACACTAATATGCTTGAAAGAAAGGCAAAAACAAAGAAAAATAAAGCCCCCACGGCCGAAGACTTAGGGATGAAGGTCAATGATGAAATTGAGACGACAGAAGTCGACGACCAACCACTTATCACAAACCGGCGAGGTAAAGTACTCTTGACTACTTGTCATGACGCTGCCTTACTTTCACATGCTGGTAGTAATATCATAATAAATACAGCCATTGTTACTCTAGACCCCACACCCATTCCTGATGTCAATAAGGAGACAGCAGGAGAAACTGCTAATGTTCCTGCTGAAGGGAATGAAATGAGGAGTCCCTCACCACCACCACAGGTATTTCTTATATCCTCTAGAGTGTCTTTTAACTTGCTAGGTTATACCTATTTGATGTGACGTTCACTCTTTTCTCAGGTTGAAGCTTCTGAGCCACACCACAGTGCGCCAGACTATACTCTACTCTCAGAAGTTTCTTCTCCCCAGCACCAACAGACTCCCCACGTAGCAGCTGGTGAGTTTGTTGAATTCACCACTTGGGATTCTCACAGTGGCTCTGATTCAGTCACTAGTCCTGTTAGGAATCACGCTTATTATTCAACTATCTCTGACTATAGTCTTTCAGATTCCCTGCAGGATTCAGGGGTTCCTCAAACCGTTTTCGAGCCAATTCAGATTCAAAGTTCTCCTGAGAAGGATAATTCAGCTGGCCCTTTTGGAGTAAAGGATGTTCCCGTCGATATGGATGTCGACGATGTCAAGGCCGCTTTGGCAAGATTAAATCAGTTCATGAATCGGTACGCTACATATTCAGATTCTGACCATTCTCAGATTCATAGCGATAACCTAGGACCTGAGGCTGCTAAAGTCAAGAAATTGAATGACACTATTCGTGCCCACGCCTTTAATCATGACTTGCCTCGTGCGCTACGTGAAGATTCGACTCTTGGGCCTGAGCTTCTAGATGCTACCACCCAGTTGAAAGGTCTTGAGATTTCTGAATTCTCAAAGCTGATGATAGCAGCCTTCAAAAACATCCTTTCTCCTCTGCTGGCCAATGTTACTCAAACGAATGAGATTGAACAACTGGTCGACACCAAACAGGCAACGGTGAGGAAGAATGTGGAGATGGTGAGGAAAACCACAGAGGCGGTCGAAGAGATAAAGGACCGCATTAATCAGAGGTGGCAAGAACAGAGCCCCAAAAGGAAAAGAGCTGCTGAAATACACAGCCAAATTGCTGAATTGACGAAAGAGCTGGAACTTGTCGAGAGACAAGACCAAGAAATTGACCAGGCCAACATTTCTGATAAAAAAGAAATGCGCCAGTTGGCCAAAGATGCTCTTATCGTCAGTAATTCCACGACTCGAGTCGAAGAGGAACTGCACACTCTCAGGGCCAAAGCTGATGGACTAGGTGACACTGTTGCTCGTCTTGAGAGTGATTTGGGAAGCTTGTAAAGGAAATTTGGCAACTTCTGATTGATGTGATCCTTTGAATGTATTATTTGTTATGGTTTTTATTCCTTGTAATATGAATTTCCATCATTTATAAAACACCATCCTTTTTGGCAGTCTTGTCTTATAATTATTTGCACAGTTTATATTTTGTACAATTAAGATGCTGGCTTTATTACTATGTTCCAACTCTGTTCGACACACAGATCTTACGTGGTCGAAATTGAGATTTCTTGAAGAATAGGATTTTATATCTTCAAGTACTTACCATTCACTCTAAGAATGCGTCGATCTGGGGCCAGTTCTTCCAGCTCATATGCGTTATTGGAAAAAACTTGGATTATTTTAAATGGTCCTTCCCAATTTGGGGATCATTTTCCCAGCACTCTATCATTTCTGTCCATAGGCAATATTACTTTCCAGACTAAATCATCAACATGAAATACTTTTTATTTCACCTTTTTATTATAAGCTTTAGCCATTCTATCTTTTTGCCTTCTCAAGGCATCAAGGGCTAACGTCCTTTCTTCGTCCAAATCGACTAACTCATCAGTCATCATCTTCCAATAATCTTCAGACGGTATTTCATGTTGTCGTTGAATTCTCACAGATTGAACATGTATTTCTACTGGTAAAACAGCATCATCTTCATATGCCAGTCGAAATGGGGTTGCCCCCGTTTCCTCTTTAGAGGACGTTCGACATGCCCACAAAGCTTGATCTAGCGTTTGGTGCCAGTTTCTTGGTTTTTTACCTACATGTTTCTTGATCAGGCCAATTATTACTTTATTTGCAGCTTCGACTTCACCATTTGCTTGAGCGTAATAGGGGGTAGAAGTTAGTAGTTTTATTCCAACTTCCTTCGTAAAGTCCTGCATTTTATGCCCTGTGAACACTGTGCCTTGGCCGGTTGTAATTATTTCAAGAATTGCAAACCGACACATAATATGATTTTGTATAAAATCAATCACAACCTCCTGGTCGACATTTCTTAACACTATGGCTTCGACCCACTTTGTGAAATAATCAATACCGACCAAAATGTACCTTTGTTGCTTAGATGACGCTGGTTTTATTTCACCAATTACATGTAAAGCCCATCCTCTGAATGGCCAAGGCTTTACAATAGCATGCAATTTGCTTGCTGGCATGTGCTGGATGCCCCCATGCATTTGGCATTCTTGGCATCCTCTGGCGAACTCAATACAATCTTTCAACATTAAGGGCCAATGCACACCTGTTCACATTAGCAACCATTTCATCTTGTGTCCAGCTTGGTGTGCATCGCATGCTCCACTATGCACACTCGACACTGCTACATATGTCTCACTCTCTCCTAGGCACTTAAGTAATACCCCTTCAACAGTTTTCTTGAATAATTCGTTTTTAATCAAAACAAAACTTAAGGCACGATATTTTGTTTTACGATCTGTTGAACCAGTTGGTGAATGCAAGTAATCGACCAAGGGTTTTCGCCAATCACTGTTTTTCCCATTATCAATTGCTAAAATTTCAAAATTTTATGTATCTATGGCTCCTAATTTTATAATTGATAAGTCTAAAGGGGGATAATGAAGTAGCTCTAACCTTTTTCGTTACTTGTATAAGCTCCTCATCTTCACTCTTCTTGTACCCTGAGGCTTCTTGTGCTAGATCATTAGCTTCTTGATTTTCTCGCCGGGGTATGTGTCGAAGGCTTGCTTGTTCGAACCGTTTCAACAATCTTATGGCAATCACGAAGTACATAATCAAATTTTCCTTAACGCATCTATATTCTTTTGATACTTATGGCTCCTAATTTTATAATTGATAAGTTTGAAGGGGATAATGAAGTATCTCTAACCTTTTTGTAGTAGTACCATAAGGGGGATTTGTAGCAGTACTAAATCTAGGTATCACTGTGTTCGAAATGGCACTTGTGGCCACCACAGGCCCTAGACTCACCGGTGTGGTCTGGGGAATGGGAATTGATACTGAAGCAGTTGGCCCAGAGGTAGTTGTGCTGCTTAAAGGGGGAAATGACGCTACTTGCGACACAACTGTGTCGGCAATACCCAGCGTTCTAGACGGAACTTCGTCCACGTTCGACGCGGATGCGTTGTTTGTCATCTTAACTGTACGTTTCTTAGGGGGGTGGTTTCTTACTTGCTGAATTTCCACTCTCCTCAGTTTCATACACCTCTAAGACAAATTCTAATAAAATTCTAACACTTAGCACTGGGTCCCACTGGGTGTGCCAATTTGTTTACTGTGGAAAATGGTAAACAACCGCTGGTCCTTCCTAAGTCCTAAAAATAGGGGTTACTAGCGAGATCGACCAGTTGATCTCAAGACACGTGCTAAGGTTTCTGGTAAATTACACTACTTCTGTAAACGAAATAACCTTGGCCCATAAATGGTTTCCAGAGCCTAAGGGAAATAGTGCAATGGGTTTCCACACAAGAAGGATTATGACTATTGGTGACTCGTGACCAATAGTTTATGTATGTTTTTGGTGAAATAAGGCTAGTGGTGACTCGTGACCAACAAGCAAATGAACAGAAGTAAAAACAATAAAGACAAAGTTAAATGTAAATTGATTGCATTGAAATAAAAGTGTGGTAATTCACGTACATCAAAGTTTGCGTTACTCCTCCTTCCTTTAGCGCGGAATTTGGCAGAGTGTTAGCAAATAATTTGAGAGTACAAATGAACACCCAGAATTCTTAACATTATAACTTATTTATACTAATTACAAAATAACTGCTAAAGCTAATCAATGGACGAGATTTGATCCTTGGAAGTAACTTCTGCACACGTTTCACCATCCACTCAAAAGCTTAACCCATGATGTGCTGAGGCAACCACCCACGATCTCCTCATTTTTGACTTTTCCCGCTTCGTGTCTTCAGAAGGAAACTGCCTTCAGATTCTGTCTACTTCCTTGAGGCACAACAAAATTTCCTAAGTCCACTGGCAAACACTTTCGACAGCAACAGTACTTCGACTAATGCCTTCGTTCGACTCAAACTTCTGTCGATTCGACCATCATATAGTATGTTGACATGGTCTTGTTTACAACGCTATTTCGCTCTGGTCGACTTTGTCTGGCCTTCTGAACCAAATTCTCAACCGACAAGCATTCATTTTGGAGCTTTTGACTTAGCTTTGTTAAAATATCTCCAGAAGCTACCTCCATTTAGGATTGGTCCTTAAGCTGTAGGAACTTTTGCCTCTGAACCATGCCCTTAGTTTACTTTACCAATTTCCAGCTAACAAAATGCCCCCCAGAGATACCATTATCAATTTCTTGATGTTGTCGAACATGAGACAATGGTATCTATGAAGTTTCATCTTGCGTCGGTTTAGCCGTTTCCGCTACCTTAGTGCTAACAGCTCACTGCTCCAATCTTTTCATGACATCATGTAATCATGAAAACGTGCATTTCCTTTCCTCGAGACATGGGAGCATTTAATGTTTAGTCATCATGGCCTAGGTACCCGGCATGGCCCCACTATGCTAGACACTTAATCCTCCTACATGTGTCCTTCGACGGACACGATTGAAATCCTATGGAAATACCACGATCCCTTTTGCCTTTTCATTTTTCTCATTTCCACGCCTATAAATAGCCATTCTTCTTCTTTCTTTCTTTTTCTTCTGCGCCTTCACTCCTTAAACAGCAAAAACCCAGAGCAAACTTCATCTTCTTCGTTCCCAATCTCCGAACCAGGAAACCAAGCACACTGCAACAAACCCTAATCACTTATTTCCTTCGTTTTTAACCGTTCAAAGTTTCCAGCTTTGCATTTCAATCCTAAAGAACAACGATTCTTAGGGTTTTCAACTTCTTTTTCGATTTCCATCAAGAATCTTTAAACATTTTCAAACACCTTCAGTTTCAACAATGGCGGACCAAGATTTTATCACAGCTCCCGCCGCTAGTCTCCAACTCTGCCATGTTGATGGCAAGCCCTACATCCCGGAGCCACCGCTTTCTGAAGAGAAAACCAAAATATGGAAATCTCAAGTACTTATTCCCTTCATACTGGATGATGAACCTTATTCTTTTTTAGGGCCACTACCTTCAGATGCCCCTTCTGAAATACACGTAGATGATGAGGGTGCTTTTTTCCCCACTAGCCAGCGCAATTCTCCCCTAATCACCTCAACAAACCCTATTTCGTTATAGTTTGTTGACAGGAACTTCCGTACTACTCCTCCCTTGTATTGCCCTAAGTTTGGGGCTTGGATGGATAGATTGGAGCAACACAAGGGCCAACAATGGAAGGTAATGGGTATCTATGACCTGTTGCGACTTGCTCGTGTCGGCACACCTTACTCATGTGGTATGCTATTAGCTGCCTTATATTTTTGGGAAGGATCCACTAATACTTTCCATACAAGGTGTGGCATGATGACTCCTATGCTACTGGATGTAGCTGCTTTAATAGGTGTAAAACCTGCTAGGGTCGTGCTCAACCACACCGACCACGAAGTTATCCCCATCAAATTCGACATTGGTGAATCAAAACATCCAACTTACACCAACTTTATTCTACACCATCACTGCGAATCTGAGGAAGTTTTTGTTGAAGAACATGTATCTTTCCTAACTCTCTGGTTATCTCGCTTCGTATTATGTTCGAGGTCGATGCAGATAGCCAAGCAATTTGCTCATTTGGCTGCAGTGTTGCATAGAGAAGAGAATGTTCCTTTAGGCCAATTAATTTTGGCCTGTTTGTACTCCTCTATGACCGATGTGGTCGGCCAAATAAAGAGTTTTGATCCCAAGAATCCAAAGAAGAAGAGTGTGTTGGTGCATGGACCCTTCTGGCTCTTGCAACTGTGGCTAAATGCCACTTTTTCTGCTGATGTGAAGCCTTTTCGACAAAAGAAGGTTTCAGTATCTCAAGACAGAAGTAGGGCCTTATGGCCATGTTACCTGCCCTTGACTCCAACCGATAAGACTTCTCCAAATGACGAAGTCTTCAAAATGCTTTTCAACAAATGCTGACAAGGGAGGATTTCACACCGTCGATGGCTCCTTTTGCTGATGGAGAAAGTGGGCCATTATGGATCACTGAGTCCTTTCCTCCTGTCGAAGAGAGGCATCAAAAAAGATCTTTAGTCATTTGGAGACGCTTTCTGACTCCCCAATTTCTGTCAGGTGCTATCACTCAAATGACCCCTTGTTTGGCAGCTTATCAACCCAACTTGGTAGCTAGACAGTTTGGGCTCTGCCAAATTATGCCTAAGTCACTCTATCCATCTCATGAATTACTCATGGATATTTTAGATGACCAAATCTGGGAAGTCGTTAAAGAAATCGTTGCCACCTTATGGGAGCGTAGAGCCATACTTACCTTTACCCCTTTTAAGCCAACATTCTTCTGCACTCATGAGTTCAAAATTTAGTGGTAGTCATATCTTGTCACCTTTATAAATGATGCTGCTAGAAAAATGAATGAGCTAACTGTGGCTTTTGATATTTTTCAGGGGAAAACAACAAAATGTAAGGCAATTCACATCAAAGAAATCCAAGCATTCCATAATTTTTTCAAAGTGGTGTACATGCCAAACAATCTTCGTCGAACCATTCATGATGCGGACCAAGAGCTAAAGGAGAAGGTAACTGGGAAAATTCCCCATCTCAAGATTCCCAATTACGCGAAAGACAAATATCTTTACACACTTCACTTTGGAAAAATCAAATTTCCTCCTTTACCGACTAGCCCTTTGGCTCTAGCTTTTCGACCACCATTTCCATATTAGTGGTATGTCTCTTGGTCGAACGTTGAAAATTGTTACAAAAAGAAAGCCGACAGGGTGGTTCTAACGAAGTATTGGTTGCATAGCTACACAGGCTTTATTCACATTTACCTTAGATATGTGAGAGAGTTGTTGTAGTACCCAAGGGTGACCACTTCAGGAAAGTTCTGTTTCTTTCATAGTTTGTCCTACATCGTTATTTGACTTAGCTTCTTTTTCTAGATGTACCTCTGCCACAGGTGGTTGCCCCCAGGCAGGAAGCTGCTGCTGTTGAAACCCAAAAGAAGCCGTCGACCAAACCTGCCAAAACCAGCGCTGCAGGAGGCCCTTCACAATCCAAGGTATGTTTTCCTCACACCTATGTGTATCTTTATTATTTGACACCTCACTTATACTTGATGTTTTTACAGTTCATACCCATCCACACTCTCTCAGATGATGAACCAATTTCCGCTTCTGTCAAGAAAGCTGATTCTTCTGTAAGTATGAATGTCCCTATTTCGACGCCTTGTATCTTATCTATTTACTAACGTCTCGATTTCTTTTGTAGCGGAGTCGAAAATGCTCAGCGGATTCGACTGCTCCCTCCACAATATCCAAAAGGTCCCAGCAGGACAAAAAGTCCCACTACAGTGGGAGCACTGAGGTAAGCATCTTATCACTTTCTGAGTGCTTTTTATGAAGGCGTAAGATTTCTCTTCTGAAACCTTCTTTATTTCTGCAGCCGTCACCTGATGCTCAGTCTCCTCACCCCCAAAAATACAAAAGCCATAAAATGAGGCACACTAATATGCTTGAAAGAAAGGCAAAAACAAAGAAAAATAAAGCCCCCACGGCCGAAGACTTAGGGATGAAGGTCAATGATGAAATTGAGACGACAGAAGTCGACGACCAACCACTTATCACAAACCGGCGAGGTAAAGTACTCTTGACTACTTGTCATGACGCTGCCTTACTTTCACATGCTGGTAGTAATATCATAATAAATACAGCCATTGTTACTCTAGACCCCACACCCATTCCTGATGTCAATAAGGAGACAGCAGGAGAAACTGCTAATGTTCCTGCTGAAGGGAATGAAATGAGGAGTCCCTCACCACCACCACAGGTATTTCTTATATCCTCTAGAGTGTCTTTTAACTTGCTAGGTTATACCTATTTGATGTGACGTTCACTCTTTTCTCAGGTTGAAGCTTCTGAGCCACACCACAGTGCGCCAGACTATACTCTACTCTCAGAAGTTTCTTCTCCCCAGCACCAACAGACTCCCCACGTAGCAGCTGGTGAGTTTGTTGAATTCACCACTTGGGATTCTCACAGTGGCTCTGATTCAGTCACTAGTCCTGTTAGGAATCACGCTTATTATTCAACTATCTCTGACTATAGTCTTTCAGATTCCCTGCAGGATTCAGGGGTTCCTCAAACCGTTTTCGAGCCAATTCAGATTCAAAGTTCTCCTGAGAAGGATAATTCAGCTGGCCCTTTTGGAGTAAAGGATGTTCCCGTCGATATGGATGTCGACGATGTCAAGGCCGCTTTGGCAAGATTAAATCAGTTCATGAATCGGTACGCTACATATTCAGATTCTGACCATTCTCAGATTCATAGCGATAACCTAGGACCTGAGGCTGCTAAAGTCAAGAAATTGAATGACACTATTCGTGCCCACGCCTTTAATCATGACTTGCCTCGTGCGCTACGTGAAGATTCGACTCTTGGGCCTGAGCTTCTAGATGCTACCACCCAGTTGAAAGGTCTTGAGATTTCTGAATTCTCAAAGCTGATGATAGCAGCCTTCAAAAACATCCTTTCTCCTCTGCTGGCCAATGTTACTCAAACGAATGAGATTGAACAACTGGTCGACACCAAACAGGCAACGGTGAGGAAGAATGTGGAGATGGTGAGGAAAACCACAGAGGCGGTCGAAGAGATAAAGGACCGCATTAATCAGAGGTGGCAAGAACAGAGCCCCAAAAGGAAAAGAGCTGCTGAAATACACAGCCAAATTGCTGAATTGACGAAAGAGCTGGAACTTGTCGAGAGACAAGACCAAGAAATTGACCAGGCCAACATTTCTGATAAAAAAGAAATGCGCCAGTTGGCCAAAGATGCTCTTATCGTCAGTAATTCCACGACTCGAGTCGAAGAGGAACTGCACACTCTCAGGGCCAAAGCTGATGGACTAGGTGACACTGTTGCTCGTCTTGAGAGTGATTTGGGAAGCTTGTAAAGGAAATTTGGCAACTTCTGATTGATGTGATCCTTTGAATGTATTATTTGTTATGGTTTTTATTCCTTGTAATATGAATTTCCATCATTTATAAAACACCATCCTTTTTGGCAGTCTTGTCTTATAATTATTTGCACAGTTTATATTTTGTACAATTAAGATGCTGGCTTTATTACTATGTTCCAACTCTGTTCGACACACAGATCTTACGTGGTCGAAATTGAGATTTCTTGAAGAATAGGATTTTATATCTTCAAGTACTTACCATTCACTCTAAGAATGCGTCGATCTGGGGCCAGTTCTTCCAGCTCATATGCGTTATTGGAAAAAACTTGGATTATTTTAAATGGTCCTTCCCAATTTGGGGATCATTTTCCCAGCACTCTATCATTTCTGTCCATAGGCAATATTACTTTCCAGACTAAATCATCAACATGAAATACTTTTTATTTCACCTTTTTATTATAAGCTTTAGCCATTCTATCTTTTTGCCTTCTCAAGGCATCAAGGGCTAACGTCCTTTCTTCGTCCAAATCGACTAACTCATCAGTCATCATCTTCCAATAATCTTCAGACGGTATTTCATGTTGTCGTTGAATTCTCACAGATTGAACATGTATTTCTACTGGTAAAACAGCATCATCTTCATATGCCAGTCGAAATGGGGTTGCCCCCGTTTCCTCTTTAGAGGACGTTCGACATGCCCACAAAGCTTGATCTAGCGTTTGGTGCCAGTTTCTTGGTTTTTTACCTACATGTTTCTTGATCAGGCCAATTATTACTTTATTTGCAGCTTCGACTTCACCATTTGCTTGAGCGTAATAGGGGGTAGAAGTTAGTAGTTTTATTCCAACTTCCTTCGTAAAGTCCTGCATTTTATGCCCTGTGAACACTGTGCCTTGGCCGGTTGTAATTATTTCAAGAATTGCAAACCGACACATAATATGATTTTGTATAAAATCAATCACAACCTCCTGGTCGACATTTCTTAACACTATGGCTTCGACCCACTTTGTGAAATAATCAATACCGACCAAAATGTACCTTTGTTGCTTAGATGACGCTGGTTTTATTTCACCAATTACATGTAAAGCCCATCCTCTGAATGGCCAAGGCTTTACAATAGCATGCAATTTGCTTGCTGGCATGTGCTGGATGCCCCCATGCATTTGGCATTCTTGGCATCCTCTGGCGAACTCAATACAATCTTTCAACATTAAGGGCCAATGCACACCTGTTCACATTAGCAACCATTTCATCTTGTGTCCAGCTTGGTGTGCATCGCATGCTCCACTATGCACACTCGACACTGCTACATATGTCTCACTCTCTCCTAGGCACTTAAGTAATACCCCTTCAACAGTTTTCTTGAATAATTCGTTTTTAATCAAAACAAAACTTAAGGCACGATATTTTGTTTTACGATCTGTTGAACCAGTTGGTGAATGCAAGTAATCGACCAAGGGTTTTCGCCAATCACTGTTTTTCCCATTATCAATTGCTAAAATTTCAAAATTTTATGTATCTATGGCTCCTAATTTTATAATTGATAAGTCTAAAGGGGGATAATGAAGTAGCTCTAACCTTTTTCGTTACTTGTATAAGCTCCTCATCTTCACTCTTCTTGTACCCTGAGGCTTCTTGTGCTAGATCATTAGCTTCTTGATTTTCTCGCCGGGGTATGTGTCGAAGGCTTGCTTGTTCGAACCGTTTCAACAATCTTATGGCAATCACGAAGTACATAATCAAATTTTCCTTAACGCATCTATATTCTTTTGATACTTATGGCTCCTAATTTTATAATTGATAAGTTTGAAGGGGATAATGAAGTATCTCTAACCTTTTTGTAGTAGTACCATAAGGGGGATTTGTAGCAGTACTAAATCTAGGTATCACTGTGTTCGAAATGGCACTTGTGGCCACCACAGGCCCTAGACTCACCGGTGTGGTCTGGGGAATGGGAATTGATACTGAAGCAGTTGGCCCAGAGGTAGTTGTGCTGCTTAAAGGGGGAAATGACGCTACTTGCGACACAACTGTGTCGGCAATACCCAGCGTTCTAGACGGAACTTCGTCCACGTTCGACGCGGATGCGTTGTTTGTCATCTTAACTGTACGTTTCTTAGGGGGGTGGTTTCTTACTTGCTGAATTTCCACTCCTCAGTTTCATACACCTCTAAGACAAATTCTAATAAAATTCTAACACTTAGCACTGGGTCCCACTGGGTGTGCCAATTTGTTTACTGTGGAAAATGGTAAACAACCGCTGGTCCTTCCTAAGTCCTAAAAATAGGGGTTACTAGCGAGATCGACCAGTTGATCTCAAGACACGTGCTAAGGTTTCTGGTAAATTACACTACTTCTGTAAACGAAATAACCTTGGCCCATAAATGGTTTCCAGAGCCTAAGGGAAATAGTGCAATGGGTTTCCACACAAGAAGGATTATGACTATTGGTGACTCGTGACCAATAGTTTATGTATGTTTTTGGTGAAATAAGGCTAGTGGTGACTCGTGACCAACAAGCAAATGAACAGAAGTAAAAACAATAAAGACAAAGTTAAATGTAAATTGATTGCATTGAAATAAAAGTGTGGTAATTCACGTACATCAAAGTTTGCGTTACTCCTCCTTCCTTTAGCGCGGAATTTGGCAGAGTGTTAGCAAATAATTTGAGAGTACAAATGAACACCCAGAATTCTTAACATTATAACTTATTTATACTAATTACAAAATAACTGCTAAAGCTAATCAACAGACGAGATTTGATCCTTGGAAGTAACTTCTGCACACGTTTCACCATCCATTCAAAAGCTTAACCCATGATGTGCTGAGGCAACCACCCACGATCTCCTCATTTTTGAATTTTCCCGCTTCGTGTCTTCAGAAGGAAACTGCCTTCAAATTCTGTCTACTTCCTTGAGGCACAAAAAAATTTCCTAAGTCCACTGGAAAACACTTTCGACAGCAACAGTACTTCGACTAATGCCTTCGTTCGACTCAAACTTCTGTCGATTCGACCATCATATAATATGTTGACATGGTCTTGTTTACAACCCTGTTTCACTCTGGCCGACTTAGTCTGGCCTTCTGAACCAAATTCTTAACCGACAAGCATTCATTTTGGAGCTTCTGACTTAGCTTTGTTAAAATATCTCCAGAAGCTACTTCCATTTAGGATTGGTCCTTAAGCTGTAGGAACTTTTGCCTCTAAACAAGCTCTTAGTTTACTTTATGAATTTCCAGCTAACAGACACCTATTTAGAATGTATATTGCTGTCGAAGCTGCTTTAGCCCAAAATCTCTTAGGCATATCTTTAGCTTTCAACATACTTCTGTTCATGTTCAATATACTCCTATTTTTCCTTTCATCTATGCCATTGTGCTGAGGTGTATAGGGTGCAATAATCTCATGCTCTATACCTTCCTCATTGAAAAATCTGGCAAATTCAATAGATGTATATTCACCACCACCATCAGTTCTTAACTTCTTCAATTTACAGCCACTTTGTTTCTCAGTATGCAGCTTTAACCTTGAACTGTGTGAATACCTCACTCTTCCTCTCAATAAGATAAATCCATATATGTCTAGTGAATTCATCAACAAAAGTAAGGAAATACTTGTTTCCTCCATTTGAATTTACTTCAAATGGCCCACATACATCCAAGTGAACTAGTTCCAATTTGCGCTTGGATTTCATGGGCAAGTCACGTTTGAATGCCTTTCTTGCCTGCTTAGCTTTATAACATTCTTCACATACTTGTTTTGGTTCCTTCACATAAGGAAATCCAAACACCATCCTTTTATGGATGAGCGTGCGTAAACTCTTGAAGTTTAGATGTCCATACCTATGATGCCATAGCTAATTCTTGTCTTCTTCCGCAGTTGAAGTAAGACACTTATGATCAGATGTGTTAAGTTCAACCATGAACGTTTTATTTTCTGCCAATGGTGATTTCATTATTAGCCTCCCATCAGCCCTATATACTTGCATCTGATTCTTTTCAAGCTTCATTTCAAAGCCTTTTGCAAGTAATTGACCCACACTTATCAAATTACTTGTCATAAAGGATACATACAACACTTCAATAATAGTAGCCTTTCGACTATCCTTCCTGACAATCAAAATGTCTCCTTTACCTCCAGAGTTGATGTGTCTTCCATCAGCAAACTTTATCATCTTTTTACTGACTCATCTGACTTGGTGAACCAGTCTTTATTGCTAGTCATATGGTTATTGCATCCTCAATCCAGATACCACATGTTGGTTTTCTCAGTGTTCGACTGAGTATTTACCATCATCAACACATCATCAGAGTCATTATCTCCTGCTCGTGCATATTGGGCTTCATCACTTTATTTCGCTCTTGCTGCTTTCTTTCTTCGGCTGTCTCGAGCATAGTGACCAAAGCCTTGACAATTGTAACATTGCACCTCTTTCGTGTCAACTTTCTTCCCAAAGCACTTGTTGCCCACACCTTTCTTTATCGAATCAACATTCTTACTTGACTTCTCATCACCTGCAATATGCTTTCGCTGCTTCGACTTCTCATCTTTCTTGCTGAATCTTGATTGCAATGCTTGTTCAGCCACCTTTTCTCTTTCTGAGTTTCTCTACTTCAATCTCATCTCATGAGCCTCCAATGAAGCTTGAAGTTCTTCTAGCTTCATCTCAGATAGAGTCTTGGCCTCTTCAATTGTCACTACAATGTAGTCAAAATCTGCAGTTAGAGATCTCAACACTTTCTCTATTTTTTGCAAATCTGTGACCGCTTCACCACCTGCCTTCATCTGATTTGTCAGCATCGCAATCCTTGAATCCTTGATGAATTAGACTACCACAATTCTTAACATGTACATTTTTAAAAATGTGATTGATATTATAGCAATGTTTTTTTTATATAAAAACAATATTTCTTAAAATTCTTAAATTTTTAAAAATGATTTGGTAATATGTCCATGCACTCTTGATAAATTAATTATGAATTTAAATTCTAACAAATAAAAAGGGTGTGCTAAAAACATAATGTTAGAAAATATTGTAATAAATTATCTGTTTACTTTAAAAAGTTTGACTCATTTAAAATCTCATAATTTTTAAATTTAAAATAGAGAAAAATCTTAGACTAGTATTTAATTTCCATAAAAAAAAATTTATTACATAAATTCCATAAATTATTTTAAGCAAAAAACCTGTCTCTAAAAATCCTTATTCAACACTCCAACCCCAATCACACAACAGAGAACCTATCAAAATCTTTAAAGTCCTGTTTACTTTAAGTTTTTATGTTTTCAATTTTCATTTTCATAAAATATATACATGCCATAAGGTTCTTGATTGCAGCAAAAGGAAATTAAATATCCATAAGTACGAATCAGTAATGAGTCTTTACTATTCCATTGGAAACAAAGATTCTTATTAGGTAAGATACAAAATTAATAGTTTGGCAAATGAAGGAAAACAGGAAAATTATGAGGAGAAGCAAATATCTATAAATCCAGTTGTATGATATTCAATCAGAGGCAACAATCTATAGCACAACAGCAACATAATCCAGCACAGCTGCAAACAAAACAAAAAAATACAAAAGAAAAATCAAGAATATATTTACAAAATTTAAGTATGAATTAAAATAAGATAAACACATAGATAATATTAAACTTACCATCCTTCCCAGAAACCATCACCCCTGGTAGTTGTTTTGACTGGAACAGTTTGTTGAGGATCATCCTTTGTAGGGTAACCCATAGGTGGTGGTGGAGCAACTTGGTGCTTGTTCTCAACCATTGCTGGATATGCAATCACTGCTCAAAATTAACAATATTAATAGTTAGATTAATTCAATAAAATTTCTAGCTACTAAACATTAAATTATTATAGCTTTGAATATATATATATATATATATATATATATATATATATATATATATATATATATATATATATATATATATATATATATATATATATATATATAAAATAAAACTCACCTGGAGATTGTCGTTGTTGATTGATATTGTGACTCATTGTGGTATGATAAAGTTGCTATTTATTTATTTATTTTTGTAAAGCAAAGTGAAAAATGTGTGTGATTAAGTGGATGATGAGAATAATGGATAAAATATTGGTGTATATATAGTGTTTGCGGGGTGGCGATGGAATAAAAGAAAAGCGCGTTTTGAGGAAAGCAAAAGCAATTGAACTTCTTTGTAGCGGCTGCCAGCCTTGACTGATGTCATCTTTTCCGTCAGCTCAAAGATTAGAACCTACTTTTCCTTATGCTCGTATTGTTTTTTGAAATATAGAAGTTATAGAATATATTCTTATCTTTGTTTTTATTTTAAAAGTAATAATTTTAAGATATAAAAAATTACATAAAGAACGGACACAAGATTACACTACCACTCACCATTTCAAGTATTTATTTCATTTTCACTTCTAAACTATTTTTTACTCAATGACTTGATCGCTATAGTCATGGTCATAATTCAGATTCGGATAGTAGGTTTGATTTTGTTAGGGGAAATTTTGAGGATGAAGTATTTTATATATATGTGACATATTTTTTTTTTTAGAAACACACCACATGTTTATTTAAAATCTTAAAGTTATGAGTGTGTGGATGAGTTCTTTCACTTATTTAATGTTCAATTTTCTATTTTTTAATTAATGTGAGACTTCTTTCTCATACTTGATTCTCAATATTCACCCTCAAGTGTAAGGCACAATGCTCCCCTTTATGTAGAAGCTCTCTCTTTCACATACGTTTGTACCACCGTTGACACTCTTTAGCAGAACACCTTCTACCCACCACCTGCAGGAAGTGTTTCAATACAAATAATTCAGTTTCTATCTCGAAACCAAAGGTTCATGATACCACTGTTAGCGGCAATTTCTAGGAGGGAGCATTTTACACTTTGGACATACCTTTTAGTGAGAGACACACCACACATTCACCCAAAAACTTAAGGTTATAAGTGTGTGGGTTCTTTCACTTATATAGTATTCAATCTTCCATTTTTTAATCAATGCGAGACTTCTTCGTCACACTTGATTATCAACAAATCAGAAGTATTTGAACTTTATTCCTTCACTTATAACCTATCTCTGGGTTCCCTGAGCAGAACAATGATGCTGAAATAATGAACTTTATTTCATGTGAATTGTCTGTTTCAAATAAAATAGTCAAATATGAGAAAGTGTGTTCAGATAATCAACATGTTTTTATTTGTTTTTAATTTTTTAGTTTTCTAGTATCATAAACAATTGATTTTTTATAGTAGAGTCTAATGATATATAAATAACAATAGTCTTAAATAAATTTTTGGTCTTTGTAAGTTATCATTTATTTTCATCCTTGTAATTTACTTTTTTAAAAAATATTTTTGAATGTTAAAATCTTTTTGATTTTAGTCTTTAAAATTAAAATCCGTAAAAAAAATTGAATAAAATCGGTAGAAAATCTGCAGATTTTAATTTTAAAGACTAAAATTAAAAGAAGTGTAACATTCAAGAATCATTTCTAAAAAAAATAAAGGCTTATGCACTTTTGGTCCCCCTATATTAATTTTCTAAACATTTTAGTCCCCCTATAAAAAAAACCAACTATTAGGTCCCCAAATATCGTATTTTATATTTTATTTTTACGTCCCCCGTAACAAAATAGTCTAATTTGCATATGTGGCATTGAAATTATGAGGTGACATTTTTTAATTGTTGTCACGTTATTAAAAATAGACAAAAAAATATATGTTTTAGAATAAAAATTTATAATATATAATTTCTAAATAAATATTTATAAACAAAAATAAAAAATAAAAAAAACATTTAATTATTATAAAGAAAACTTAAAAAAAATAATAATAAATTTTTAAATATTTATAATGACGTGACATCAATTAAAAAAATGTCACTTTATAATTTCAATGTCACCAATGTAAATTAGACTATTTTATCATGTGGGACCACTAAAAAAACATGAAATATGATATTGGGGGACCTAATAGTTAATTTTTTTTATAGAGAGACAAAAATATTAAAAAAATTAATATAGGAGGACCAAAAATACACTTAACCCAAAAATAAATTAGAGAGACGAAAATAAAAAACACACTAACTTAAATAAAAAATATATTTAAACCATGACAATATTATATTTCTTAGATATATAAATATAATTCATAAAAAATATTAATTTTATCATTTAAAAAGAAATAGTGGTTGTCAGTTTATCTTTCATTCATGTATAAACTTTGACATCGTATTCTAGTGCAATCTTTGATTTTTACATCCAACTAGTAAGTAACTCGTGCTGTCGCACGGGTCCGGTCGAGATTTCATATAACATGGAACTAACTTTGTCATGTAATAGAACATTCCTATATTTTTTAAGTATGACAGCGTATTTTCAATTATATAAGACAACAATTAAAAAAATAGTTAACAGATAGATATTAAAATGATCAGTCAATAGTTGGTTGTCATACGTTCACATTTTATCCGTGAATCTCGATGAGTTAACAAATCCCAATTGAATCCAAATAATTAATTGTAAAAATGTATTAAACCAATTTTAGATATTAGCATATTTTCCAAATATAAAATGTATGACAACTTTCCATCGTGATTCACACTACATGTCTACCAAATTATCTTTTGTAAAGTTTGAATTCATTCTTCAATCGGTTAACATTCTTATAATTATAAATATAAGTTAATAATATACATAAATTTTTAAGCATTGATATGTACTTATAATAAATCGTACATTCGATTTTTTAACTTCAATTATATAAAACAATAGCAATATAAATTTTTAAAATATGAACATTAAAATGAACAGTCTACGACTGCTATCTCATAGATACATTCACATCTACCCGTAAATGCAGATGAGTTAACAAATCCAGTTGAATCCAAATGAGTTAATTCTAAAACTATATTACATATAACTTCTTGTTACATTTCAAGTTTATTATCTTCTTATTAGATGATATTTATAAATTTTACATAGTTTATTAATTTTTGACTGTACCCCGTCAAAAATTAATAAACTATGTAAATATGTAACTTATTCTAACTATACAAAATATTAATTACTTCCAATATATGTAGCTTATTCTCATTTATACATGTCTACTAAATCATTATTTGTAAAGTTTGAATTCATTTTTCAATCGGTTAACATTCTTATAGTTTTTAATATAAACTAATAATATACACAAACTTTTAAGTATTGATCTGTACTTATAATAAATCGTACATTCGATTCTCTAATTTCAACTATATAAAATAATAGTAAAACAAATTTAAAAGATTGACATTAAAATAAACACTCTACAGTTTATATCTCATAAATACGCGTGAATCCAGATGAGTTAACAAACCCAGTACAGTTGATATCCCATGAATACATTCACATTTACCCGTGAATCTAGATGAGTTAACAAACTCAGTACAGTTGATATCTCATAAATACATTCACATCTACCCGTGAATCTAGATGAGTTAACAATATCAGTACAATTGATATCTCATAGATACGTTCACATCTACCCGTGAATCCAGATGAGTTAACAAACCAGTATGAATCCAAAAAATTATATCCTACAATGTATGATAACTTCTCGTTACATTTCAATTTTAAAACCTTCTTATTAGATCATATTTACAAATTTTACATACTTTTAAAACCTTCTCACCGATACTTTAGTCATTATGTTTAATATTATAACTTATTTCCGTTAATAAAAGAATTATATAAATATAGACTTTTTTTGTTTATAAGTGTCATTAACCTGTGTAACGTTTTACGAAATTATTTTTAACTTATTCATGTTAAAAACAATTGCATAAATAGTTGAATTTTTTTATTATAAAAATATTTGTAACATATTCCCGTTTATAAAAATTATAACTCTTTTTTTTTTGTTTATAAAAAATAATTTTTTATCATGTTATAAAATTTTATGGATAAAAATATAATTTATTTTTTATTATGTTATAAATATGGAAATAAAAAAGAATAATAATTTTAATAATATAATCATTTTTGTTTTAATATAAATGTATTATTGATAATTAAAAAAATTACAACTATAAATAATAATATAACATTTATTATTATAGATATCCGTAGGGAAAGAAATAAAAAATTAGATCTAAGAATATCGAAAAATCGCTTAAAATATTAAATAATAATTTAACATTTATTATTGTTGATATTAGTAGAAAAATAAAAAATTATCAAAAGAGAGAAAGAAAAGATATCTTTATTTAAATAAATCATAATTTTTATTTTAATTGGTTCGTTTGCATCGTTGATTTTAATTGGAATAGAATTAATGAAAATGACAATGTATAGGTTCTGTTGTTTTCTCTAACAAATCTTTTGCCTTTGCTTCCTGAATAGATTAAGAGAAAAATAATCAGTTTATAATAATTTCAGTTTTCTCAAATGTGTAGTGTTTCACAGAATGCAACATACCTCGAGGGGATACTTTGTAAAGCTGCAGAGTTGTGTTGCTTCCATTGCGGACCAAGAGCAATTTCATTGATTAAGGCTGCTCCCACACCCTGCCATAAAAAACCCAAAAACCGTATGGTATAGCAGAACTGCCATAGAAATCAGTATGGTATAGCAGAACACTGCCATAGAAATCAGTATGGTATAACAGAACTGTTATCACAAAATCAGTATGGTATAGTAGAAATGCCATAGAAATCAGTATGATATAGCAGAACTGTTATCACAAAATCAATATGGTATAGCAGAAATGCTTAAATTTTATAATACCTTTGAATCAAAGAGAATAAGCTCCAATTGAGGGGTTGGGTACAGTCAGATGCATCATAAGAATGCTAAGGTAGATACATTGCAGAAGCAAATTTAGTATATAGTGATGTTCAACAAACTATACAAAGTTTTGTTGACATTAACATAGGTTCTGTTGTTTTCTCTAACAAATCTTTTGCCTTTGCTTCCTGAATAGATTAAGAGAAAAATAATCAGTTTATAATAATTTCAGTTTTCTCAAATTTGTAGTGTTTCACAAAATGCAACATACCTCGAGGGGATACTTTGTAAAGCTGCAGAGTTGTGTTGCTTCCATTGCGGACCAAGAGCAATTTCATTGATTCAGGCTGCTCCCACACCCTGCCATAAAAAACCCAAAAACAATATGGTATAGCAGAACTGCCATATAAATCAGTATGTTATAGCAGAACTGTTATCACAAAATCAGTATGGTATAACAAAAATGCTTAAATTTTATAATACCTTTGAATCAAAGAGAATAAGCTCCAAGTGCTCTTTATTCTGAGAACTGGTAACAGACCACAAATGCTTACATCTAACAGCAATCTTCCACAACTATCTCTACCTTTTCTTCACATGACTACAATTGATATGCCAAACCTAACAGGCCATAACAGATAAATAAGAAACGTATACATTGTTAAAAACTTAGCATAAAAATGAAAAACACTTCAATTCGAATAATTCTTATGCTTATGCAAAATGCCAACAAACATGCCAATAAACATTTATCTAATTATTCTGATTAGATGCACCAGCAGAATACAATTCAGCAACTACTTTCTAAAGCATAATTTTAATTTTTTTTTCTCAGAAAAAAAGAAGTAGAACTCATATCAAGAAGATACACATACCAGGTCCTGTTTGTTGGCTAACACCAAGATGACACTGTTGAGCATAAATGGGTCATTTATGATATTCTGCAAGTAATCCATAAATAAGTTCAAAGTCATTGGTAATAACATGGTGTGTGTGTGCGATAAGATGTTTACTTCATCACGAAATTCTTGCTTTGCTTTCCCAATTCTCTCGCGGTCCAAACTATCAACAATATAGATCTGCATAAAAAAGCACATATGTATCAACCTTGATACATTAGACCCGTATCCTATCTTTTCAGTCCTATAGAATACACGAATGCTTGTAGTAGGAAAAGCAAAATTTTACAAACCAAGCGATGAAAGAAATCAATGCTTACGATACGAAGAGCAGAGAGGGACGACGAGGATGATGTTGAGAAGAGGAGTTTGTTGATGAGAATGGAGATGATGGTGGCGGTGGAGGAGATCCGGCGAAGGATTGATGGCTGGAGGTGGAACAGAGTTGCGTATGGCAGCGGCTGTAGAGGAGTTCGAAGGAGGTTCCGGTGAGAGAATGAAGGGGTTTACGGCGGCTAAAGGTATATGGAAAGAGGTGAGTTTAGGAGAAAAAGCAGAGGAAACCGGTTGTTGGAAGTAAGAGAACAGTGAGGAGATTGATGATGAGAAGGTTTGGGGGAAGCATTGAAGGAAGAGAGAAGAACTGTTGGTGTTCCATTGCAATTTGAATATTGATTCAGAGAGAGATAATGAATAGGCATGGGGAAGGGAAACACGTTTGATATTCCCAGAAATTTCAATTCCTTGGGTTATGATTATGTTCCAATTAGGTAGGTATATTAATAAATTATTTTGTTTAGTGTAAAAAAAGAAAATTAAAAAAACGGGGAAAATTGTGGGAGTGACACATCAGCTCCAAATGAATGTGGTGCAAGCATTTGACAAAGTTACTTCATTACCCTTAAAAAATAGACCAAATTGAAATTTTTCAAAAAGGGTGTTATGGTAAAATCCAAGTACTTTCATTTTTATAGATTTATAATAGATGTTAAAGTCAAAGAGTTGAAATTGGCGATTGAAATTTTGAAAACCGAAGTTGAAAGGATGGAGGTATAATTCATTTCATCTTTTATTAAAATAGTTATAATATTTGTTTACTTTTTCTCTACCCCTCCATAATAAACCTATTAGGTTGCATCCGAATATATCTACACTCTAGTTGAACCATTTCATCATTCTTTAAGTATAAAATTTAACCTCAACCTTATTTGATCCAAGTCTTTTTAACAATAGTTTTTTTTTTTAAACTGAAAGAAAATATATTAAACCAAAAAGAAGATTACGATAATTATAAGGAGACCCGACCAAGACCCCTTAAAAACAAAATTTAATTTAGAGGATACCAATCTTATCTAAATGATAAACATAAAGGATATTTAAATGAATAAAATTATAGCAGTTTGTACTTTTGATCTTAAAATCAATGTTAGCTAGAAAATCAGCGTAAAAATTGGTTTTTCTAAAAATGAGTGTAATAAAAAATATATTTTAAGAGTGTAAGCCCAACAAACAAACCAACGAGATTTGATTTTCCAAGGCACCAAGTTATGATTCGAGAAGGAGTTCACAAACAACTTGCAATCTGTTTTCAACCAAAGCTTTGTCCAAACACAAATGGTCTTTTCAATAGCCTTGATGGCAGCCATGAACTCCGCCAACACAGGGGAACCATCACTTAAGAAATGGATGAAGCTAACAATATGAACAGCGGACGAGTTTTTGAAAATGCTACTACAGGCTGCAACAGAGGGATTACCACAAGCCATGCCATCGATATTACACTTAATCCGACCAAACAAAGGAGAGGACCATAAAACCTCCACAGGAGCAGCAATTAACCTTGGGTTGATAGTGGTGTCAAAATTCTTAAGCATCGAGAAATTTCCAATCGAGGAATTAGACTTTTTGGAGGAGAGATTCCCCCTAATTTGGCATAGGCAATAATATCAGTAATACACGATTTTTAAGTGGATTTTCCTATTATCAAAACGAGTCAAATTTTTGGCCATCCAAATTTTGTATAAAACACAAGTCATCCCAGCTAATGCTTGGGGAGACCACACACCAATAAGAATACTTTTACAGTCCACAAGACTATCAATAACCAGCGGAAACTACAACATCGAGTTGAACCAGTCTCATATCCTCTTGGAAAATTGACAAGTAAAAAAATGCTCTGAAGTTTCGTAGGCCACATTACATAAGGAGCATATGGAAGGAAAAGAAAAGCCACGAATACTCAGATTCTCATCAGTAGGAATTTTATTATGAAGAAGCCTCCAAACTAGAATAGAGTGAGAAGGAGAGGTGTATGTATCCCACAGAAACTCTATCCAGTTTGAAGAGGAAGAGGAATTAACCAACAAATTGTAAGCAAGCTTGACACTTAAGTTCCCGTTTTCAATCTCCTTCCACAAAAAACAGTCCAACATGTTCGCGTAAGGGATGAAGAAATCTTTGATAAGAGATGGAAGAGAATGAATTGTTTTAACCCACATTTTGTGAGATAATACATAAATTAATCTTTGTCTTTATTAGGTTTTAATTTGATTTTTAATTACTATTTTATTGCATTGTTGTTTTTTTTTACAAGTTTAACTTGGAGAACAATAGGTGCTCCCTTTTGTTATTTAAATATGTTTTTGCTTAATTCAAGGTTAACTTTATCGAGTGGAGACAAGACTGCAACCGTCTGTGACGAACAACACAAGCTAGAGAGAGAAGTTGGACTTGGAAAAGGGAAAATATTAATGAATACACCTGGTTAGTAGGGAAAACGTGGAAGGATGAAAGTATTGGAGGCAATATTTGTTGTGTTTTGAAGAAATTTCATTTGAATTCAAAGGATATGGATTAAAGGCACTAGAAGACAAAATGTAGTACAAAGTACGCTGCACATCCTGTTGCACCTACTGTAGTAGTCTACCAGAATGTTTTTCCCCATAATTTGTCCCTTGTACCAGATTACTTGTTGGATAATCATAAAAGTGCAAATATTTATATTGGGCTTGATGTGATTTCCTTGTATTAGGTCCACTATCCAATGCATTGCCAAACCCTAGCTCAAGTGTATAAATAGGACCTTGATGATATTGAGAAAGAAGTTCAACATTCTAATAGAAAATACATAAGATACAAAGTGTGAGGAAGTGGAGAGTTGATAGAGTTTTCTTCTTTTTACCCATTCATGTACCAGCAGCTGAGAGGTGGCGCAACTGAAGTAATCTTTAGATGATTATCTATCTCAAGAAGTCCTCAAGTCTCTCTTAGGTTTATATCTATTTTTCATTATTTGTTTAAGGATTTTCCTTTTGAGAACCATGTTTGTAGCTTGTACTTAGCTCACTATGAGCTAAACCTTTTGTAGTTGAGCAATGTGAAGTTAATATTAAAGTGTTTTATATTATATGGTGTGTTGTTAAGTGACTAGTTTTATTATATGTTAATCTGTTATAAGTCTATTTCTTTGTTTGACCAACTTAAGAGTAGATGACAACTTGTTGTTGTGAGAGATCAAACAACAAGTGATTTTCTTAATAAAAGTAGTTGAACGAGTAGGATAGAGATATTTAATTACCTAGCTTACTTAGAGATAATAATATGTAACTATGAGGATTTCAGAATACTAATAGATGCATATTATAGTTACAAGTGAGGCTTAGAGATTTGTTCCCTTTCCCTTTATATGCATGCTTTGATGTTGTAGAAATACACCACAAGAACATTCTGACCTTGCCTATCACGACTCCACACAATATTAACACATAAATGCACAAATGATATTAACACATCCCTGATAAACTTATTCACTCTTGATATACTTCCACTATCACCTTGCACTATTTTAAGACCTTTTTTTAGACCTATTTTTAGACCTGTTTTAAGTTAATCTTTGAACATAACAACATCAAATATTATTTCTCACTTAGCTCGTGTTTACTTTAAAACTTCTTGTATGAAAATCATTATTCTTAATACAATCTCTGTGGAATCAATACTCTTTCTTATCACTTGCTACTAATTTGACCATGTATTCTTGCACATACGTAAATTAGCCCATCAAATTTCCAAAATGGTATTATTGATAAAAGATCAATCCTGCTGGTGCCACCAATCACAAATCTTAGACGAAAAATTTGAATGATATTTATCTAGAATGTTGAGCTTGACAACCAGTGGTTCTCCAACCCAATTATCAAGCCCAACATTGGTAGTTTTCCCATTTCTAAGGGTCTCAATGTAGTTTTCCATGACCTTTTTGAAGCAATATTATAATCCTCTCCATAAAGAGGATTTGACAGAGTACCTAATGAGGTTTTTGTTCGTCTTAACTTTAGCAGCCAAAATTTGATGCCAAGCTTGATTACCATTCAAAAACTTCCAGCAAAGGTGGATATTAGTGGCCTGATTGAAGACACACAAAGAAACTATGCCCAGACCACTATCCTTAGGGCTTTTGCAACAATTCTTCCAAGCCACAGTAACCAGCTTTTTCATCTCTGTGTTCTTGCTCCAAATGAGTTTCTAGACCAAGTTTCAATTTTTTTAATTAGACTGGCAGGCCAATTATAAACAAAAATATTGTGGACTATCATGTTGTGGATGACACTCTTGACCATCACCACTCTCCCCGTCATTGAGAGGAGATTTGCCTTCCAAGAAGCAAGCCTCATATAAACATTATCTGCAATAGGAAGAAAGTAACAAGCTTTAGGCTTTCCAACAAAAATAGGGACCCCTAGATAAATGAACGGAGGTGAAGCTCTAGTGAACCCAATTAGGTCCACTAGATGAATATGTCTACTAAGAGACACCCCCTGCATAAATCAGGGATTTGGTAGTGTTGCAGAACTAGCCCGAAGAGATGGTATAATCATTGTGGAGGTTAGCTAAAGAAGATATTGATTTAGAGTCACCCGTATAAAAAACTATTATATCATTCGTTAACAGTGTGTGAGAAGGAACTTGGAAGTGTCGATTAGCTTCTATTAGATTCACTGAGTTATTATCCACCATATTAGTTATGCCTCTACTTAGCACCTCCTCTGCAAGACAAAAAAATAAGAGGAGATAGGGGATCACCTTGCCTCACTTCATTAGTGCAATGAAAACTATCAATTTATTTACCATTAAAACCAACATATAGAGTGGCATAATTAAGAATAGTTTTAATCCAATTACAGAAAGTATCACTAAAATTAAAGCAAGTGGGAGTTTTCATCAAGAAATCCCATCTAAGAGAATCAAAATCTTTAGAAATATCAATTTTTAAAGCAACATTCCCACTGAAACATTTGTTATTAAGGAGATTAATTGCCTTAGAAGTTAGACAAATGCCATCTTTTATATTTCTTCCAGCTACAAAACCCAATTGCCGAGGAGAAATTAGGCTAGGAAGAATAGATGAAAGTCTATCAGTCATGATTTTGGAAATAATGTTGTACTTCAAATTAGCCAGAGCAATACGTCTAAAATGATTAAGGCTAGTAGCTTCTTTGGTTTTGGGAATCAGAATCAAAGTGTTAGCATTAAATTAATATCCATCCCCTGCAAGAAGAATTGATTAACATAATTAACAACTGTTGTACCCTAATTTTTGCCCCTAAGATTCACTCATGCTTCATACCATTTCATGGCACAAAGATCACAATTTGAATCTACCTTTATCTCCTATCTTTGGCTTTGCCCTTATGATATCACCAAGCACCTTGTGTATGTGTTCATTTCTTGTGTGTGATGATTGATACTAGGCTAAAAATGATATGTGTACACATTGCTTGCAAAATGTTGTAGGTGAATGGTGCACAAGTTTCTTATTCAAGGTGTCAATAGGTTCATGTGTTTATTTCCATGCCTTCTCTCCTCAATTCTCAAGATTTTGGAAGTATTGTCTCTCATTGAAGACTTATTTTGTCACCAACCATTGTCTCCTATCTTAAGTGTATGCTTCATGTTTGAAAGAGATCATCAAATTCAAAGAATTCTCCATTTCATGGCCATCTATCTTGAGATTAGGGTTTTCGACTTTTGAGGATCATACCTTGGTGTTTGTATGAAGTTTGTGGATGTTTTCAAAGTCATTTGATTCTTAAGAGGACTTCTAATATGAATATGTTTGGATCCAAAGATCTTGATTGATGAGAAGATTGTTTTAGAAGTCTATGATTGCCCACTCTCTAAGTTGATGCTTCATTTATCTTGTATAACTTCATTTATCTTGTATGACTTCAAAGGATTATAAGCTTTGAAGATTGAAAGTGTTTGGAAGTTACTTGGAGAAGTCAAAAGATTATAGGTCACTTCACAAATTTTCATAAAATTCACAAGATCATAACTTTCTGAATTTTTGGAATTTTTGAGTGATTATTTTTGCCCAATGTTCCTTGAGAAGTCTACTTCATATCATCTTTGAAAATTCAGAGAAAATTTTGAGTGGAAGAGCAAATTTGAAGAAGAAACATTACAGGTCATTTTTAGAAAGTGGCATGCTTGACCAAGGTCTGGCCAGGAAAATCAGTGATTTTTCAAGAATCCTAAAGGCTCAATCTCTCAACTCAAGCATCCATGTGATTTGATTCTTTTTGCATTGTGTTATACTCTTTGAATACTTCATTTGCCTCAAAGAAAATCAGAAAACACACGAGGGAATCAGATTTGGCCTCAACTCAAAGTTTATGCAAAATTCTGATTCGAGCTTACCATCAGTTTGTGCATTTGCGCGTGTCACTTGTTTTTAAGCCAATTTAAGCTTTGTTTTTGTGACTAATTATGATTAGGAACTTCCCAGGATTAATTATCACATCAAAACGCAAGGAATGGTTGAGTTTTAATGCACATAAGGTCACACTTTCTTCATGAACACGGGTGTGCATGATTTCCACTCAAATGTCATCATTCACCCCTCGTTTTGATTCCATTCGCCTCTCCTATAAATAAGGGACACATTTCACTCATTCCCTTAAGCTTTGATATCCAGAAAACCTCTACCAAACTCTCTCTCGAATCCAATTTTCTACAACTTCATTTTCCCTCTCAAAGCCATTCCATAACCATTCATTCTTCTTCCTTGAACCTCACTGTAGCTAACAGAACAAGAATCATGCCTTTAAGCTTCCTGAATCGTGCTATCCAAGTCCAATTTCAGAGCTCTGAAAGTGAACTTCGTTCAGATAGGAATCTCCATCAAACCTTGTAAAATAAAGCATCATTGCACTCTCCTCATCTCCCTGATCCTTGTGATCTTCACCATTTTCATTTTCATCAAGTATTGACTGAGAAATCCATCAAAATCCTATTCGCTATTATTTGAGTTTTTTCCAAAATTCTCTTCACTCAGTGTAAATAAATTTTTCGCGAGCATGTGGTTGAGATTGTCTTGAAGAGACAAATTCAAAGATGCCACCCATTGCTATTGATTTTACAATTTGAGGAACTCCAATTTTGGAGTGGCTGGAGGTTGAAGACGATGACATGTCTCGTCTCAACCAATGAGAGCACGCGATGTTATTTTTTTGAATTGGATCCTATGATAACGCTTTATCATGCACGCGTCTCCGGAGCCATTGAATCTGATTACTTTTATTAATCAGTATCAATCCAACTCGTGACATTGCTTCTAATTTTATTTTTTTAAATTTAATTTAATTTGTAATCCGGGGTGAAAATCAAGGAGGTCCATATCAAGCACAACGCGTCATGTCCATTGGATGTGATTACTAACGCGTTTTGACTATGATCAGATGGTTCACATTTTTTTGGCTTTTATTTTATTTTCTGATTTTAAATGTTTTAAACTTCAAAAAATCATATAAAATTCATTTCTAGTTCAAAAATTATGAACAAATTCACAAAAATATTTTGAAATATTATCTTTCTGAATTTTATTTTTTCATGATTTTATTTTTAGATTTAATAGTTTAATGATGTTTTCTCTTTTATTTGATGTTTTTAATTGTTTTAAAATACTTTTTGTTATTTTAAAATTCTGAAAAAATTGTGGAAGGATCTAATAGTCATTTGACAGATATTGGTGACCTCATTTATTTTTATTTTTGATTTTACTATTTTTTGCCATTTTTTTGGTTTATTTCACTTTTTATTTTATTTTCTAAAAATATTTCCTGACTTTAAAAAATTCTCAAGAAAGATCTCTGTTTGACTTTGGGTAATTTTCTTGAAATTTTATTTTTGACGAAAAAATACTATTTATGTATTTCGTCAATAAAGTCCAGTTAAATAACCTAATTTCAAAATTATTTTTAATCCTTTTATTTGATTTTTGCTTTCATTTTATTTTGATGACTTTTCAATTTATTTTAGAGTCACAAATTTCCTCAACATCAATGGAATTTGGGTGTTGATAGGTCTTTTGACAAAACCCACCAAGAGATTTGATTGATTTTGACGAAGTTAGACCGAATAAATTCATCTGGTGCAAAATAAATTTGGGAATTATTTCTTCTTCTTCATCTTATTTTTCTTTTGTCTCGATTCGGAGGAAATGATCAATTGGTGGCATGAACTTTAATGTTCTAACATAAGCCACAAAATATGACTTGTGCTTTGATCTTGGTTCAAAACCTGTGACACTTATCGTGTGGTCGCGTTGATTTCTAATCAAGCTTCTGGCAAGTTTCCACTAACCTTCTCCATTTAAAATTCTTAATCATCTTTGATCAAGTGATGTGATAATTCCAAAACCGGTGATATACTTGACAAAAAACAATTGAAACTTGTCGTGTGATCGCGGTGATTCTATCAAGCTTCTGACAAGTCTTCATGCGTAAGTTTCAAGATGGTCACCTTGCCGACGACTAACAATTAACAATTCGATGATATACTTGAAAAGTTTAAAGATGATCATCTTGCTAACATTTATTAATTGCTTTTTATTTTTCGCTCTTTATTTTCCGCATTTACTTTTATGCTCTTTATTTTTATAATTTTAGCATTTACATTTCATGCCATTGTTTCTTTGCTTATTTGAGCATTTTATTTTCTATGTCATTTTTCCTTTGCTCACTTGAGCATTTTATTTTCTCGCCATTTTTAATTTGCTCACTTGAGCTTTGTTTTTATTTTCCAAAATACCTAATAATTCAACCTAAACATAAAAAAACTTTAATTGGACTTGGTTACTATCCTTGTGCTTGGAGCTTGATCTTTGGACTTAGGATTAGGACCTCTATCTCAGGTTGGAGATTTCTGTGCGCTTGGTGTTATTCTGTCTTGTATGGTTATTATCTTTGTATGTAGGTTATTCCGTGATACTCGATTATGAGTGGATTTCCTCTAAATACAACCGTTACTCTGTCCGTTTTTCTCAAGACAAAAGTTCACCTGAAAGCATTGATCTATTTGAAGCTTGGTTTTTTTGTCTGGTTATTTTTTGTTTATGTGGTAATCTAAAGGATGGGATATAGTATTGGCCCTTGATGTCAAGTACTAGTCTTCTCACCCGGTTAGATCTTTCTTTACCCTTATCTTTTACTTTATGCACTTAGGTTAGCCTCTTCATCTCCTCCCCATTCTTCAATTTTCAAAATCTTCCCTCTTTTTCAATGGATTCTGGTTTTCAAACCTCAAACCACTTTCATAAAAAACTTGGACTTAGGTCCATGCCTTTTTAAAACTTATTTTCTTAATAAATTTTCAATCCATCTAATAATACTTTGATTTTATCTTTCCATAAGACTAACAAAAAACCTAACCTAATTCAAATTTTTGAGCTCTTTGTTTTCTAAACTAACATTTTTTCTAAAATCAACCAACACACAACTTTACTTTTTTAGCCGAACTACTTGGTTTTGATTTCAACATTACATATTATTTGTATGTAGGTCTGGAACTCATTGGAAGTTCTATCAAACCAAAAATTATAAAAGATACTTCTTTTCTCCCCCCCACCATCCATTTTGTACATATACATTTTTTAGCACACATATACAAATTTTTAAAAAGGTTCATGCAGAGTACTGTAAATGCTTTTGGTGCCTAACACATTCCCTTTGCATAACTAACCCCCGGTCCCAGATCTCTGATTCTTTTTAGGATTTTATTCGGTCTTTTTCCTAGTCTTTCGAATAAAATAAAAGCGTGGTGGCGACTCTTTTTGTTACTTTTTTGAGATAAGTCAATTCAATGGCTTATACTCGTAGTTTTTGCCGCTACAAAAAAGTGGCGACTCTGCTGGGGATGTTTAACCTATTGCTGAACCATCTCTAAGTGGGTTGACCCTATTTTTGTTTATTTTTATATATGTGCTATATTTTGTATATATTGTATGCTTGTTTGTCTGGATATTTTTCTGGTTTTCAGGGGTGCTTGAGGATTTTCTTTTTGAGTCCTATATCCGGACTCGGGCAAACATAAGATAGGACGGACAATATAGTCATGTTAACTTTTAGGGAGTAATCCCGAAGAAGGAGACATGAGATACCCCACTCAGTGGAGACCTCCTTTACTATGGTATTTTGTTTACCGAGCGATCGAGAAGACGTGGCCGCTTTCGACCTAAGAGTCCCTGAAGTTGAGCAGCCGTAGAACCCTTAACTTATCCTGGCCTTTTTAGGGGTAGTGCGGGGACTATTACGGAGTTATCCGGGAGTAGTTGCTACTTGATACTGCACATAGACGAGTTTCACCTGAAGGTTATGCTAATTACCGAGTACATTGGGAAGTTGGTAGTATTGGATGGAGGGGATCTCGTTGGGCACCGAAAATTATGGCTCTCACTCATTCTGATATTGTATGGTATCGTTAGGTTTATTATGATGTAGAGATTATCGATAGTGGTGGTAGCTTTCCCAATGTGCCTCTTCTTGGTACAAATGGATGCATTAGCTACAATCCGGTTCTTGCACGTCGTCAGCTTGGTTACCCGTGATGGATAAACCAAAGAGTAGTCATATGAGTGGCTTCTTTCTTAAAGAGGGTGAAGACCACAGTGCAACTATAAAGGATATAGATAAAGCTTGGCATCATATTCATAGGAAAGGAAAAGAGAATCTAGGACAGAGACGAGCTGTTTCTTTGGAGCCTTATCTTCTATGGGTTCAAGCAAGAGCTATTGAGTTGAAGATGTCGTATTCTCGAGAGGAGCCTCTTGCTGATTTGTTCTTGGCTACTACTCAGGGTTCAGATGACATAGAGGATCTTCAGTTTTCTTTGGTTAGAATGCAACAAGAGAAGAAGGCCTGGAAGAATAAGTATCATACCTTGAAGATGTCTCATGTAGTAGAGTTGAAGGAAAAAGATGATTTGATTGAGATTCTTGAGAATCATGTTGTGGAGATGATGGAGAAGCATGAGGATTTACTTTATTCCAGTGTTCACCCAGTTGTTAGTGCTCCTGTTCAATCTCATACTTCTCCCGAGTCTGGTGCTTGGAAAGGTTACATTGACAGGTACGTGTTAGAGAACGAGCAACTGAAGGAAGAGATTAGGAAGCTCAAAAGGAAGAGGTCATCTGAAGAAGGGTCTTCTACAGATTTAATTCTTTAGGACTTGTAGTTTTATTTTATTTTCTCTCTTGTACTTGGGATCATTGAAACTTGTATTGAAGAGTTGTAATCCTCAAAATGTTTCATTAATGATATGAGTTTATTTTAGTATTTCAAATGTGTTATACTTTGATATTTGTAAATTAAATTGTCTTTATTAAGTTCCTTGAACAATAAAAATAATTATGATAAAATAAATCATATGCATTGCATGTCATGCATCATGACACACACATTCTTGCATTTTCATACTTTCCCAGGTGTCTTATCCATTTCTCTACTTCGTTCAGTCTTCAAGCTATTGCATCGGTATAACACTTGAGCTAACTCCAAGAAGAAGATGGAAAATCTAGAGCAAGAGAATCGCGAGCTGCGCGGAGATGTTATCTCCCTGAGGACCGGTATGGTCAATTTGACTGCTATGGCGGAATAGTTGGTGGCTGCTCATAATCAGCCACTACCTCCTATGCGTTCTCCTTGTATCATTCCACCTCAACAGACAATTGTTATCTCTGAAGTTCAAGATGTTAATGTTTTTGTTGTGCCAATGGTTTCTACTTTCCAGCACTGTATGCCTCTTGGTTATCCTTGGGGAATGCCAGAGAATTTCATGCCTGAAGGTTACAATCCTGATGTTGAAGTGACCTTCTTGGTCCAACCTATTGTTGTTGCCGCACCTCCTGTGGTGCATGCTACTCATGTTTTCAATAAAGAGTTTAATAATCCACTCCATCCTCCGAGTGAAAGCTTAGACTTCTATGATCGAATAAATAGTTTCCAGGAACAGTTTGACAAGATGCAGAAAGAGCTGAAAGCCCTCAAAGGGAGAGAGATTTTTGGTGACAATGTCAATGATCTGTGCTTAGTCCCCAATGTGAAAGTGCCTGCTAAATTCAAAGTTCCAGAGTTTGAGAAGTACAAGGGAAACTCTTGTCCTCGTGACCATTTGATGATGTATTTAAGAAGGTTGTCCACCCACACTGAAGACCAGCGTCTTCCCATTCACTTCTTTCAGGATAGTTTGAGGTGGTACATAAATCTAGACAACAGTGGCATCCATACCTTCAATTATTTGGGTGAAGCTTTAGTGAAGCATTATAATTACAATATGTACATAGAGCCCGACCGTGATCAACTGAGGGCAATGGTTCAAAAAGATAAGGAATCTTTCAAAGAGTATGCTTAGCGATTGCGTGAGCTTGCTGCACAAGTTATACCTCCCCTAAGTGAGCAAGAGATGACCAAATTTCCCTGAAGACTTTGGGTCCCTTCTATTATAGGAAGATGGTCGCCAGTGCACTTAATGATTTTGCTGAAATGGTGAGCATGGGAGTCCGTCTTGAAGAGGGTGTCCGAGAGAGACGGTTGTCGAAAAAAGAAGGATCAAGTGGAGCTAAGAAGCCATACTTTGGATTCTCTAGAAAGAAAGAAGAAGTTAATGTTGTTGTCCAGGAAAGGAGAACCAGACCTCCTAACAGGCGTCCTCAGAACCAACAAGTTGATGCTATTACCCCTGTTGTTGCTACAACTCCAACTACTATCCCTTATAATAAAGCATCTCAATAAGGGAAAGGCCCTAAGAGAGAGCCGTTTGATCCGATTCTGATGACTTATGCAGAGTTGTATCCAACATTGATTCAAAGGCACTTGGTGCAACCAAGGGCACCTCCAGTTGTTCCAAATCCTTTGCCATAGTATTACAAACCTGATCAGACTTATGCATACCACCAAGGAGCTTCGGGGCACAATATTGAGAATTTTTATTCATTGAAGTTAGAGGTGCAAAAGATGGTTAGATCAGGTCTTTTGTCTTTCAAAGACACGGGTCCTAATGTGCAATGGAATCCGTTTCCCAAACATGGAAATGCTGTGAATATGATTGACGGAGAAATTAGGGTTTATGATGTGAATTCAATCATTGGATATCTTGTGAAGATGCATACTATTCTCTGTAAAGTTGGTTATTGCGCTCATGATGATGTTGCTTGTAGTGTGTCTAGTGAGGATACTCGTGGTTGTGATAAGATAAAGCGTGATCTTCAAGATATGATGGACATGAACCTTATTCAGGTTATCGCGTTGAAGGATAAGCCTGAAGTTGAAGTGAATACTATCTATGGTCCTCCTAGAGAAGTTCAAATCCGTGATGTGAAGGAGACTAATGCTAATTTGGTGAATTTTCACGCCGAGTTCAATTTTATTGAAGGGCAAGAGGTGCACCAATGTAATGAATGCTCCGTGTGTAGCACATATCGTCTTGGTTGTGATGTTGTGAAAAGAGATAATCAACATCTGTTAGATGAAGGCATTATTCAAATTGTAGTGCGCAGGGTTGGTTTCAATAATGGTGTCAATATGATTGAAGGATCGTTTGATGAATCTGATGATGACTATGTTTCTGCTGATGAGTATTTCTCCACTGATGAGTTTGGTGAAGAAGCATATGTAAATGTCATTGTGCCATATTTTGATATTCCCACTCTTGTGGAGGTGACCTATTACAGTAAACCTCCAGTTGCTCCTTTTGTTATTAGCTTACCTGGACCTGTCCCGTATAGTTCCAACAAGATTGTGCCATACAAGTTTAATGCCACCATTCTGGAAGGAGATGTTGAGGTTCCAATTCAAGCGTTACCTCAAGTGGGAAATATTGCTGATGCTAGTCGAATGACTAGAAGTGGTCGTGTATTTGCTCCTGTATTTTCAAAGTTGGCTGATGATGGTAAAATTATGGAAACTAATGTTGAACCCAAGAAGGTTGAAGGGAAGACTAGTGAGGTAGCCCAAGAGAAATAAATGGATGATTTGTTGAAAATTATCAAGATGAGCAATTATAAGATCGTTGAGCAATTGCTGCAGACACGGTCAAAGATTTCAATCCTGGCTCTATTGATGAATTCTTCAGCTCACAGAGAGTCTCTAATGAAGGGTTTAGATTAGATGTTTGTTGATTATCATGTGCCTTTGGAAACTTTTAGTAGTGTGGTTGGAAATATCACAGCTTGCAATAATTTGAGTTTCAGTGATGAAGAGTTTCCCGTTGAGGGAAGGAATCACAATATGGCTATGCACATCTCCATGAATAGCAAGAATGATGTATTGTCCAACGTGCTTATTGATAAAGGCTCTGCGCTGAATTTTATTCCCAAAAGTACCCTTTCAAAGCTTAAATATCAAGGTCCGCCGATGCGTCCTAGTGGAATCATTGTGAACGCGTTTGATGGTTCTCGTAAATCTGTTATTGGGGAAGTGGATTTGCCCATTCACATTGGCCCACATCTGTTTCAAACTACCTTCCAGGTGATAGATATATTTCCTGCTTATAGATGTTTGATTGTACAACCTTGGATTCATGAGGCTGGTGCTGTAACTTCGACCCTCCATCAAAAATTAAAGTTTATCCGTGAAGGTGTCGTGATTATTGTGGAAGGAGAACAAGCTATTCTAGTTTCTCATTTATCCTCGTTTTCCATACTAGAAGCTGATGAAGCCGCTGTTGGAACGCAGTTCAATTATTTTTCTATTGATAGTGTCCAAAGGAGTGAAGATTTTATTGCTTCGTTGAAGGATGCCCGTAATGTGATTCAGAAAGGTCCTAACAAGGTTTGGGGACATGTTATTGAGCCAAGGTGAATAAGAATGGTTTTGGTTTAGGTTTTTCTACGAAGATCAGAAGAGAAATGCTGAAGTCAGGACCTATTGCTGCCAAAAATCCAGATCTTTTCCAAAGTGCTGGTTATCTTGATCCTATCGTTCCGGGAATCAATGCCATTGTTGAAGATGAACCAAAGCAAGAAATGCCTAACTTTGTGACGCGTAGAACCAGAGTTTGTAATTGGACTGATATTGACATCTCCACTTGCATTCACGTGTCCAAGTAATTCACTTTTGCTTGTTTAAATTTTCAAATAATGATCCTTTCACTCTGCCCAAGGTAAAAGTGATGTTGTAAGGGCACAATCTGTTTGTTTTGAAATTTAAGATCATTAATAAAAGTTTGTTTTCATTCCAAATTGTGTCTTTTATTTTCTGCTTTTTCTTGAAAAATGATAATAAAAAAAAACCTTTCAAAAAAATAATAATTGAATTGAATCTGCATAATCACTTGTCACACATGTCAGTTTCTAAAATTAATCATAATCATATGTGCAGATTAATTCATAAAACTGTTGAAAACAATGACCCTGACCCTCTTCCAACTTTGAACATCCTGTATATGTAGCTGAAGAAGAGGAATTTGATGAGATCCCTGAAGAGGTTTCTCGGTTTCTTGAGCGCGAGGAAAACACCATTCAGCCATACAAAGAGCGGTTGGAAGTCATTAACTTGGGTTCTAAGGAAGATGTGAAAGAAGTCAAGATTGGAGCATTGCTACATCCTGAGGTAAAGATTTATTTGATTGAGATGCTAAAATAATATGTGGATATCTTTTCTTGGTCGTATCAAGATATGCAAGGGTTAGATATTGATATTGTGGAGCATCATTTATCGTTAAAGCCTGAGTGCCCGCCAATCAAGCAGAAGTTAAGAAGAACTCATCCTGATATGGAGATAAAGATTAAGGAGGAAGTTTTAAAGCAGATTAAGGAGGAAGTTTTAAAGCAGATTGATGCAGCTTTCCTCATGACATCAGTCTATGCTCAGTTGATTGCCAATATTGTGTTAGTTCCAAAGAAGGATGGAAAAGTCCGCATGTGTGTTGATTACCGAGATCTAAACAAGGCTAGTCTGAAAGATGATTTTCCTTTACCACACATTAATATGTTGGTGGACAGTATTGCAGAATGCAACGTGTTCTCGTTCATGGATGGACTTTTCGGATACAATCAAATTAAGATGGCGCATGAGGACATGGAAAAAACAACGTTTATCACACCCTGGGGAACATTCTATTACAGAGTGATACCCTTCCGGTTGAAGAACGCTGGTGCAACGTACCAGAGAGCCATGACGACCCTATTCCATGATCTGATGCTTAAATAAATTGAAGTATATGTTAATGATATGATTTCCAAGTCCCAAACTGAGGAAGATCATTTGGAAGATTTGTTGAAAGTGTTTCAGCGCTTGAGGAAGTATCGCCTCCGTTTAAATCCTAATAAATGTACATTCGCTGTTCAGTCTAGAAAACTATTGGGTTTCATTGTTAGCCAAAAGGGAATTGAAGTTGATCTTGACAAAGTTAGGGCAATTTAAGAAATGCTGGCACCAAGAACTGAAAAGCAAGTCAGAGGTTTCCTCGGACGTTTGAATTACATTTCCAGATTCATTTCCCATATGACCGCAACATGTGAACCAATCTTCAAGCTGTTGAAGACAGATCAAGGTTGCGTATGGACAAAAGATTGCCAAAAGGCATTTGAAAGTATCAAAGAGTTTTTGCTTGAGCCTCCTATCCTGCTCCCTCCCATTGACGGAAGACCATTGGTTCTATATCTGACTATGTTGGAAAGCTCCATGGGTTGTATTTTGGGACATAATAATGAAACAGGAAAGAAAGAATATGCCATTTATTACTTGAGCAAGAAGTTCACCGACTGTGAGTCCCAATATTCTATGTTGGAAAATACTTGTTGTGCTTTAGCCTGGGATACGAAGTGTCTGTGACAATATATGTTGAATCATACTACTTGGTTGATCTCTCGAATGGATCCGATCAAGTACATCTTTGAAAATTCCACTCTTACGGGAAGAATTGCTCGTTGGCAAATGTTGTTATCTGAATATGATATTGAATTCCCGCACCCAGAAGGCTCTTAAAAGAAATGTACTGGAAGAACACCTAGCTCATCATCCAGTTAAGGATAATCAATCCGTTGGATTTGATTTTCCTGATGAAGATGTGATGTATTTAAAAATGAAAGATTATGATGAACCTTTACCTAAAGAAGGTCCAGATCCAGAATCCCAATGGGGAATGGTGTTTAATGGAGCTGTGAATGCTTGTGGAAAAGGAATCGGTGATGTGATCATCAGTCCTCAAGGAGTTCACGTTCCTTTCACAACAAGATTGATGTTTGATTGTACAAATAACATGGCGGAATATGAAACTTGTATCATGGGTCTTGAAGAAGCCATCGACCTCAGAATCAATATTCTTGATGTGTACGGTGACTCAGATTTAGTAATAAATCAGATTAAAGGATATTGGGTGACTCATCACCCTGGCTTAATCCCTTACAAATATTATGCAAGGAGTTTGTTGCCTTTCTTCAATAAAGTAGAGCTTCACCATATTCCTTGAGATGAAAATCAGATGGCAGATGCCTTGGCAACTTTAGCTTCTATCTATAAAGTGAACCAGTGGAATGATATACCTTAGATCACCATTGAGCTCCTTGAGAGACCAGCTTATATATTCGCCTAGTATCATGACATCAAGCACTTCCTGATTTCTCGATAGTATCCGGTTAGTGTGACAAGCAAAGATAGAAATACCTTGGGTAGATTGGCTGGTAGTTTCTTTCTCAATGAAGGTGTGTTATACAAAAGAAATCATGAAATGGTCTTGCTCAGATGCGTGGATAGACACAAAGCAGAAATGTTGATGCATGAGATTCATGAGGGTTCTTTTGGTACCCATGCCAATGGACACTCTATGACTACACAGATGCTAAGGGAAAGATACTATTGGTTGACAATGGAATCCGATTATTACAAATTTGCGAAGAAGTGCCATAAGTGTCAGATTTATGCTAATAAGATTCATGTGCCTCCTACACTTCTCAATGTTATTTCTTCCCCATGGCCTTTCTCTATGTGGGGTATTGAAATGATTGGGATGATTGAACCCAAGGCTTCTAATGGACATCGTTTCATTTTGGTAGCAATTGATTACTTCACCAAATGGGTTGAAGCAGATTCTTATGCCAATGTTACCAAACATGTAGTGGTTCGATTTATCAAGAATAATCTTATCTGTCGGTATGGTGTGCATAGCAGGATCATCACTAACAACAGCTCGAATTTGAATAATAAGATGATGGCGGAGCTTTGTAAAGAATTCAAGATTGTGCATCACAACTCTTCTCCTTACAGACCCAAGATGAATGGGGCAGTTGAAGTTGCAAACAAGAATATCAAGAAGAGCATCCAGGAGATGGTCGTCGCCTACAAAGACTAGCATGAAATGTTGCCTTTTGCTTTGCATGGATATCAGACTTCGGTTCGTACTTCAACAGGGGCCACTCCTTTCTCTCTTATTTATGGCATGGAAGTAGTGCTCCCCATTAAAGTTGAGATGGAAGCTGAATTATTTGATGCTGAATGGATTCAGAATCAGTTTGACTAATTGAATTTGATTGAAGAGAAGAGAATGACTGCTTTATGTCATGGTCAGCTATACTAGAAAATAATGAAGAAAGATTTTGATAAGAAGTCCATACCTTGTGTATTTAGAGAAGGCGACCTCGTGCTCAGAAAGATAATTTCTTTAAACTCTGATTCCAGAGGCAAGTGGACTCCCAATTATGAAGGCCCATATGTTGTCGAGAAAGCCTTCTCTGGCGGTGCATTGATTCTTGAAACTATGAATGGCGAGGAGTTCCCACGTCCTCTGAATGCTGATGTAGTCAAGAAATACTTCGCCTAAATAAATAAAAGAACAACTCGCTAAGTTGAAAACCCAAAAGGGTAGGCAAAAATGAGCGTCTCGGTAGACTGAAAACCCGAAAGGGCGGTATAGGCAAAAATTAGAGACATAAACAGAATAAATTTCCCGGTAGGATGAAAACCTGCAAGGGCAGTCTAGGAAAAAGTTAGGGACTTATATGGACAGTAACTATATCTGACAAGACTTGATCATAAAAGCAACAATCTGCATGGATTATCTTCATACCTCAACTGAAGACTACAATACAGGAGTTCAAAGTTGTTAGGGAGAATAGTGTTCATTGTTCTTTGATGTACATTTTCCATGTACTTACCATTTTTCAAAACTTTGTAACCATCTATGGAGTCATGCTATTGGCATACTACCATTCTATCAATAGAATTTGAGCCTTTATCCAATTCCTTTGCAATCTTATTTCTATTCAGTTTATAAAAATATTCTTTTATTATTATTTCAAAATAAACATATTTGTTAGAACATACTTGCAGAAATTTTGCAATTTAAGTGTGTTTACTTCGGATGTGAAGCAAAGGGATAAGATGGCATTGTCCTAATAACAAACAAGATTGATAAACAGTTTTCTCTCATTTTCGTTCAAATATGAGATAAAATGTCCCATTTTGTTGTTAAGAGTAGCGCTTTGATGAGACATGGTGACAACCCCATGGGATGCCTCTGTCAGAAGGAACCTGGGAATGTTTATGATATACATGCAACTTCTTTTGAATTTTGATGTAATGAAGAGCTACCCGGTTGATGGTTTATGAAGACTTCATTGTGGCCGAGTGTTGTTCGTGCATTAGTCAACCTTCCATGTTGATCCTCAATAAAATGTCCACATGCATCTCACGTACATTCATTCATACATTATGCATAGCTAAACTTCATTTGCATATGTTGATAACCAGGGTATGTTTCATCTTTCCAATAGAATGTCAGCTTTAAGCAGAAAAAATTCATCTTTTTGCTTTCCCCACGGAGTTATCCCTCTTGGAAGAATAGGGCCTCGACCCTGTTTGTAAGCTTCTGTGATTGTTCAGATCACCCTGTCCCAGCTTGATTATGGTTTGAACTCTAGCCTCCATGCAACATTGTTACCCTGTTCTTTCTAGACTATGAGTTCTAATTGGAAAGCACAGTTAGGTCAAGATAATCTCATCTCTCCGATAAAAGAGAATCCAAGATAATTCACTTGCATTCTCCAGCAGTATTGTTCAAATATTTTCCTAACAGCAGGTGATAGTCTCTTCCCGCAAGCGGTTGGTTTTCCCCAGCAAGTATATTAATGCCAATTTGGCCTCTTCTAGGCAACCCAACGAGGAATCTCTCTCCATGGATTGACCGTATTTCTCCATCAAGTTGAAGACTTGTTATGGAAACCTCTAATAAGCGACCCACAAGATTTGTTGCTATGATGAATGGTAACCTTGTCTTTATGGAAGGTAGTTTATCGAAGATTTGTCGTTCCGATGAATGGAAACCTTGCCTTTATGGAAGGTAGTTTATCGAAGATTTCTCGTTCCGATAAATGGAAACCTTGCCTTTATGGAAAGTAGTTTATCGAAGATTTATTTCGATGAACGGAAACCTTACCTTTATGGAAGGTAGTTTATCAAAGAATTATTGTTTAGATGCATGGAAACCTTGTCTTTATGGAAGGTAGTTTGTTCATGGGTAAATTCCGCAAGTGCACAGAAATATCGAAGTAATATAAAAGATTGTTGAACCATAGAGACCAATGTCAACCTAGTGTAATCTATCGTTGCTTTGTAAAGCTAAGGCTAATGAATATTTGATTTTGGGGAAACTAAGAACTAAAACTGAAATAAATGAACTTAGAAAAATAATACTAACACGAGGACGGGATATGATTTTCGTGTGCTTGAAGGACTTATAGAAAAGGGTACTAAGAAATATGCCTCACTCTCTCGCGGTATTAACTAAAACATACGACTAGAACTTAATTTCGTAGAATATACCAACTTAAAGACTCCGCCTCACTCTCTCGCGGTATTAAATAAAGCCATGCTTCCTAATCCTAAGATATTTCTCTCGCTCACACAGTAACTAAGAAATATATTTTGTAAGCCAATAATATCCTAAACCCAGCTAAAGGGATCTCATTGTATTTAGATATGCTGCATAATTTCTACTATCTGGTTCGATCCCCACGCTCTGGCGGTGCCGGCTCTAACCTTAATTGATTTCTCACTCTCGTAAATTCGCACCTATTATTTTCTACTGAGTCTCGTCGATAACGACGGTCCTCATATACTAGACTCAAGAATATTTAGCCGGACATGGACAGGAAAATAAACATGCAATTGCGGTAATAAAACATAACGATAAACATGATTTAGTGATTAAATTAGAAAACAATAGTAGTGAATAAAAAAACTGGAATTAAGCAGATGCCGGATTGCAATACACCAGAAAGCTTCAAATCAAAGTACATAAATTAAATGCAGAAATAAAATCCTAAACTAATTCATAAAAGCCCCCAGAAATTTGGAAAGCTATATCTTTTACATGGCGGAAGTAAACTGCCTAAAAACTAAACAAAAATTATTCTAGCTAAGCAAAGAGAAAAGAGCATGCGAGAGAGATCAAATGAGGCCAGAGGGCCTCTATTTATAGAGTTGAAGTTTTATGAGATATAGGAACTCATTGGCGTGAAGCTCGCTCTCCTCCAGGAGATCCTCTTGCAAAAATATCTCCATGGCGGTCGCTAGGGCTTGTAACGGTCATTACAACTTGCTTGTTGAGAGAATCTCGCCTTCTAATGTGCAACGGTCGTTATGGAATGTGTGACAGTCGTTACAAGCTTGCTTGGTGAGAAAGCTTTGCCTTGTGATGAGTCACGATCGTTATAGCTTGCTTGAGGGATTGTGACGGTCGCTACAAGGCCTGTTGGACTGAGGGACGCGTCTTCATGGGCTGGACCTGCGTGCGCGTTCCATTTCTTTTCTTCAATGCTTTCACCTCCCATTTTTCTATCACACTCATGCTTATTTATTTTGCTCTTTTTTGTGGATCTTAAGCTCGATTCTTCTCCATTTTTGCGACTTTCTTCATACATGCCTTATAAATAGTAAAAACATGAAAACATAGAAAATACCGGCATAATACGAATATAAAGCAACACAATTAAGATAAAATAAAGATATAATCTATGTAAATCAAGCCAGATATACAATACATTTTTGTGTTATCAAATCCCCCACACTTAAACCATTGCTTGTCCTCAAACAATCAACCAACACGGTAATAGAAAATGATTAATCATATTTTTTAAAACAAAGGCACGACTCGACTCCTAGTCATACGTGGCTGCTAGGCTAATGTTAGATCGATGGGTACTAAACGTCAACACTATGGATACCGTAATAACACGAAATCACGATGCGCGATCAAAAACTCCCACCCTATGCAAGCCATTCCGAATCATTCTATTATAACTCAACCTATTTCTTTTGCTTTATTTCACCCACTTTCATTCAAACGCAATCACATTAATCCCTTTATCCTTGCACACACATAGTAGAGTAACCGGTTAGTGATTATAGTCTTTTAAGCACAGGGTCTGATACATAAGTTGGTGACCCCTTTATTTACCCAATTGCAAGCTGCGGGGGATCGAACCGTAGTCCGCCCTACCAAGTTCAACACCAGACACTTCTAAACAAACTTCCAATGAGTTGTTATAACATAATTTTGTAGGTTCCGCTACTGTAGAATTAAGCGACCGGGTAAGGGTCACCTAACTTAATTAGCGCATTCCCTATTTTAATTTTATTAAGGCATGCTATTTTTGAATATTTACGACCATTCACTTATACTCATCGGCTCTATACGTAGTTTGTGATTAAGACGGTGTCGACTACTACTATAAACTACTCGGGGATGATCTAAAACTAAAACATAATGTTGCGGCATAATAGGCACTCCAATTGGTTCACATACTTAGGGAGTTTGGGGTGTCAAAACGATATTGATTTTGTCAAAGCTTTCCTAAGTCTCTCTAATACAGCCTAAAGTGACAACCTATATACTTTCAGAGTGTGTGCACCATGCATCAAAAAGAATATTTTTGTTCGAGGTTAAGTTTTTTTAAAATTTCAGGGAAATTCAGTAGAAACTGAAAATCACGTATAGAGACTCGACAACACATGAAATGACTCGACAAAATACTTAAAACAGATAAATTCCTAAAAACATCAAATAAACTAGAAAGCAATACATCAAACTAAAAAGTGATAAATGAAAGCGGTAAAGTCCCTCCCCCAAACCTAAACCAAACATTGTCCTCAATGTTGCGATGAAAGGTGGAAAGAGGAAAAATGGAACCTGGATGAACGACATTGCGTGCTACAACGACCAATTTTTTCTCTGGTGCTTCCCTTGTTGATCATGTCTTTGTTGACCACTTCTACTCCGACGTCTTGTCCTACGAGATATCTGAATTTGCTAAAATTTCTCTTTCTGAAAGTCGCTCATCATATTGCTCATTTTCGGAGGAAGTGACTGCAAAAGTGTGAAAAATACAGTGTGGTGTGTGCAGGTTGAACATGACCATGCAAGTGATGAGGAGGAGGTGATTTACAGACGGGAGAAACATGTCTTCTCCTATCGTACTCATCAACGGTGTCACCACCACCAGCAACATTCGTAGGGATGTACGTGGTATGCAACACTTAATAATATCTTAACAGAACAGATACATAACACTTAATAATTCATAGAACTTATAATAATTTATTAGTTTTCAAAATACTTCAACTTATTTAATAACTACGCATCGGATTCATAACTTTCAAAACTTCAAAAGAAACATAACATCTTTTAAACAACTTAATTCAAAGGAAACAATTTCTCAAAGTAGACAACATCAACAGTTCAACTGAAAACAACATAAAATAAAATAAGCGTTCATCCCCCCGAGTGCTACATATCAGAGCGACGACACCGACAAGCTACTAAGTCTTTACTCCTCATTACCTGCACGTTACCAATATAAAGGCAACGGCGAAACAAATAAAAGGGTGAGATATCTACCGATATAAACAAGTGTATGATAAATAATATATTAGGATTAAATCATACAAAATTATCACCACACAGTTACAACATCATTAATCAATTCAAATGAGACACAACAATGAATATGCATGTGGTACCAACAGGGCTTCATCCCCCTTCACTAATTGCCAATTAATAGAGGTACAAGGCATAAGCCTTCTTCACAATTCCGCCAATATAGGCCTTCACAAGTATGAAAATGTAATGCAACACTAACAACATACAACAACATAAATCCACTTCACGAGAAAATACGCCTATATCACTGTTATTACCAATATTAGAGGTAATCATCGTCACCGAACATCCTGCAACTTCACATAAAACAACAACAATATACAACCACATATTCTTCGCCAATAAATCACAAAAAAAAAACAACTATACAATGTATTCAACATAATTTACCAGCACAAACCAATTACAATTTACCTACTACTACATCTGAACTACCTCGAAAAATTTCAATTAATTCCGGATAACTAATTTCACCGTCTAATTCAGTAATTCGGCTAATTCGGTACTGTCTTTAAGCACTATTAATACTATCAATTATCACAGCTCTTACTAATTTGTTAGACTGCTACGTTTAGTTTCCTGCACCTAATCCCATGCTGTCTCGAAATTGCTGGCACTGATGTATTATGATCCTCCTAGAACATCACTGCTACTGAATTCTCGTTAGTTTATTTATACTGCTATTTCAATAGTTTCCACTAAATTATTAATGTGAAACCTACTACCAGAATACCAGTTGAATATTACTCTACTATTTATTTAAACTGCATTTAAAATTACTTGTATAAGCACCATGTTTTTCTGCTATCTGTTATTATCCATTAGGCTACTAAATTATTTAAAAGTGTTAAGCTTACTACTAACAAATCTCCTACACAACACCTATCCCTATATATACTAATTTCACTAAAATTACACTGCTAACAATTAAAAACTACTGCCGAAACAAGAAAATACACAGACTGGTTCAAGTGCCTCCCGCCCTGGTATAAGGGATGACCATCCCCTTCCTCCAACCAATGGGATGCGTCCTCCCCTGCCCCTTCACCCTAGAGGGTTCCCGCCCTTGACCTTGTGGCCCCCGCCACCAAAATTTTCATGGCCACCACGTGTGGCCTCCTTCCTGTGTACTTGCTTGCAAGTTTTCCTTTTTTTTCTGCGTTTTCCTGGTCATTACCGTACTGATTCCATTCCTTCTCCTAATTTTACATAATTTAATTATTAATTTTCATTATCCCAGGGATCTAATAATTACATTGCAGCAACAAGTCTCATTGCACGATCGATTTAACAATAATAATATTCCACACAACAATATATAACATTCATCGTTTTGCAACATAAATCACACACAGATAAACCGAGATAATTTTTCTACAAATCTAATCGCCACATATCATTCATCATAAACCCAGTTATATAGTTAGAACCCCACCCTTACCTGGATTCAATGGAAGTTCAACTCCTAATGTTCACCTCCTAATTTCTGGTCGAGCTCCGATTTGGCTTTTCAGTTTGTAATTTCCTTTCGGTGGCTAATTCTCCAAACCTATTCTTCCTCTTACGTACGATTTATTTTCCCTTCTTATATTCCAACCCTAATCCTTCTTATTTTCTTTATATCTAATTCCAACTTAACCAATAATAATAATAACAATAATAATAATAATAATAATAATAATAATAATAATAATAATAATAATAATATTGCTATTGTTTCTACTTGGGCTTAAGTTTCACACCTCCTTTCTACTGCTTCTAACACCAAATAGACCCAAATAAATAACTCTATTAATCCACACTTATTTCTAATATTATTTTCAATAATATTCTACAACAAAATTAATTCATCACTAATTAATCCCAACTTTCGATAATTTAGTTAATCATCTTAAATCAACTTATAAATCCAACTTTGACTTAATTCCGATAATTCAACCCTTAATAATTTTATGTAAGTAGTTAAATAATTTCCGGGTGTTACATCCCTCACCTTTTCTTTTCTTACTTTTGTGGGGTGGTTCATTCTTTTGGACTTGTGGTGGTGGTTTCTGGGTCTATCCTAAGTATCAACTTTTCCAATCTACGCTTAGTTATTTCATCCACCATCTCAAATGTTAACCTTCCCTTCTTAATGCTAATGGTTTCCCTAATTTCATGGTCCTTAAATTTTCTCTTTTTATGCAGGACCTCAGATGAAGGTGCATTGGTGTGGATATTTTTCAATACCTCCACACACATTTTGGATTGGGAGTCTACCTGAGCTTCCACAAAACTTTGCAAGAAAGGAATCAGTGGCGTAAAGGGAGGAGGAACAACAATAGGTGCTTCCTTCTCTACCTCTTCTATAACCTCCCTTTCAGATGATGTTGGTGGATTTTTCTCAATCTCTACTCTTTTCTCACCAGAACTCTCCTCAGCCTCATTATTACTCTCTTCAACCTTATTATCACTCTCCTTAGGATTTTCAATTTGTTTTTCGCAACTGGTTGTTACAACATACACATTCTCCTCAGGGGAGGGTCCTAGAGGTGTTTGTGAAAGCATGGAGATTTGGGCCTCTAATGGCTCGTTGTGAGTCACTAAGGACTCAACCACATTGTTTAGCTGCCTAAGAGTTTCATTGTTGTCGAGACTTTGTTTTCTTAGCTATTCATTGTGGATAGTTTGTGTCTCTACAAAGTGCTCTGTCGTAGATTCTAGCCTAGAGTGAGTTAACATCGCATCAAAATCCTCCATTGATGTTTCGAGGTTGAAATTAGAGGATTCTTGCGGTTCCTCAAAGTGAGTTGGCATTGCATTTTGTGTCTCCACAAAGCGCTCCATCTTCATTGTTTCTAGTCTAGATCGAGTTAGTGTCGCATTCGTATGCTCTATTAATGCGTTGAGAGTTGAATTTTGGTATTCATGCGACTCCTCAAAATATTGGGTGTGTTGATTGTAGAGGAAATTTGGTTGAGGATAAGTTAGTGTCGCATTGTAATCCTCCAATGATGTTTCGAGATAAGATCTTTGGTACTCTTGCGACTCCTCAAAATGATGGGATTGATAGTTTTAGAGGTAATTTGGGTGAGAGTGAGTTCGTGACGCATTGAAATTCTCCATCAGTGTTTCGAGGTCAGATTTATGAGATTCTTGATAATCCTTAAAATATTGGGGTTGGGAGTTGTAGAAAAAGTTTGGTTGATACATAATTATAGAAATAAGAGTGCCTTAGTCTATACGGTGTAATAACAGATTAATAATATTGATTGTTGGTCCCCGACAACGGCGCCAAAAACTTGATGGGTAAATTCCGCAAGTGCACGGAAATATCGAAGTAATATAAAATATTGTCGAACCACAGAGAACAATGTCAACCTACTGTAATCTATCGTTGCTTTGTAAAGATAAGGCTAATGAATATTTGATTTTGGGGAAACTAAGAACTAAAAATGAAATAAATGAACTTAGAAAATAATACTAACACGAGGCCGGGATATGATTTCCGCGTTCGTGAAGGACTTATAGAAAACAGGTACTAATTACGACTAGAACTTAATTTCTTAGAATATACCAACTTAAAGACTCTGCCTCACACTCTCGCGGTATTAACTAAATCCATACTTCCTAATCCCAATATATTGCTCTCGCTCGCCCGATAACTAAGAAATATATTTTGTAAGCTAATAATATCCTAAACGCATCTAAAGCGCGCTCGCTGTACATAGATTTGTTGCCTAATTTCCACTATCTGGTTCGATCCCCATGCTCTCGCGGTGCTAACGCTAACCTTAATTTATTTCTCACTCTCGTGACAAAATCGTGTTAAATAACCTCTCACTCTCGTGACAAAGCTATCTAAGTTAGATTTGGAAACTAAAACCAAAACATAATTCTAATCATAAATTCACACCTATTATTTTCTATCGAGTCCCGTAGGTAACGACGATCCTTATATACCGGAATCAAGAATATTTATCCGGACATAGACAGGAAAATAAACATGCAATTGCAATAATTTAACATAACGATAAACATGATTTAGCGATTAAATTAGAAAACAATAGCAATGAATAAAAAAACCTGGAATTATACAGATGCCGTATTGCAATACACCTGAAAGCTTCAAATCAAAGTCCATAAATTAAATGCAAAAATAAAATCCTAAATTAATTCATAATAGCCCCTAGAAAATCTGGAAAGCTATTACTTTTACATGGTGGAAGTAAACTGCCTAAAAACTAAACGAAAATTATTCTAGCTAAGCGAAGAGAAAAGAGCGAGAGAGATCAAATGAATCTAGAGGGCCTCTATTTATAGAGTTGAAGTTTGTTGAGAAATAGGAAGTCGTTGGAGTGAAGCTCGCTCTCCTCCTGGATTTCCTCTTGCAGAAATATCTCCACGTCGGTCTCTAGGGCTTGTAACATTCGTTATAGCTTGCTTATTGAGAGAATCTTGCCTTCTAATGCGTAATTGTCGCTATGGGAGGTGTGACGGTTGTTATAAGCTTGCTTGGTGAGAAAGCTTTGCCTTGTGATGCATGGCGACCGTTATATCTTGCTTTAGGGGTTGTGATAGTCGCTACAAGGCCTATTGGGCTGAGGGATGCGTCTTCGTGGGCTGGGCCTACGTGCGTGTTCCATTTCTTTTCTTCAATGCTTTCACCTCCCATTTTGCTATCACACGCATGCTTATTTATTTTGCTCTTTTTTTGTGGTTTTTAAGTGTGATTCTTCTCCATTTCTGCGACTTTCTTCATACATGCCTTATAAATAGTAAAAACCTGAAAACATAGAAAATACCGGTATAATACGAATATAAAGCAACATAATTAAGATAATATAAAGATGTATCTTTGTAAATCAAGTCAAACATACGATACATTTTTGTGTTATCATTTATCGAAGAATTATTTTTCCGATAAATGGCTACCGTGTCTTTATGGAAGGTAGTTTATCGAAGATTTATTGTTCCGATGAATGGCAACCTTGTCTTTATGGAAGGTAGTTTATCGAAGATTTGTTCCGATGAATGGCAACCTTGTCTTTATGGAAGATAGTTTATCAAAGAATTATTGTTTTGATAGATGACAACCTTGTCTTTATGGAAGGTAGTTTATCGAAGATTTGTTGCTCTGATGAATGGAAACCTTGTCATTATGGAAGGTAGTTTATCGAAATATTTCTTCCGATGAATGGAAACCTTGTCTTTATGGAGGGTAGTTTATCGAATAATTATTGTTCCAATGAATGGAAACCTTTCCTTTATGAAAGGCAGTTTATCGAAGATTTCTTGTTCCGATGGATGACAATCTCATCAACATGGGAGATAGTTCGTTGTCGATTTGTTGAGTACTCCAATGGGCGTAATTTTAGCTCACTGGTTATATGATTACTTTGTTTCCTTTTCCAGATGAAGTATCATGGTTAAGGAAGGAGTTCCAGCCCATCTTTGGTGAAGCGCCATAGCTTTGTGGAAAGTCTGTCTATTGTTGGTGTTGTCTTCCTACCACCTTTTGGCTAGAAACAATTTTTGGTGTTTATTCAGGGTTGATGGTTTACTATCTTTAGAAAGTTGGTGTCACTCCCTTGTTTTTTCTAACTCCTCTGTAAGGAGATAGTTCGCCGTCTATCTAAGGATTATTGCTGTTATTCCCATTCCCCAGTGGAGTCATGTTTTTTTTCTTTTTTATCCCATAAGATTGAGCTTATTTCCCCAGTAGTTCGTCTTCTTGGATGAGTTTCCTTTCTTACCGTGTCTTCATTATCTTTGCTTCCCCCAGCGGCGTTTTGTTTCCCTTGTGAAGATCATTATATTACATTGCATAACCATTAAGATTTGCATGATATCTTAGGGAAAAAAATAGGGCTCATATTATATTTAAGTATCTTCTATCTCGTCGAGGCAAAGGTTACCTTCTTATCTACGGATAGAAGACACTTAAATAAGGGAAGCTGTTGTACCCCAAGTTTCACCCCTAAGATTCGCTCATACTTCATACCATTGCATGACACAGATCACAATTTGAATCTACCCCTCTCTCCTATATTTGGCTTTTCCCTTAGGAGATTACCAAGCACCTTGTGTATGTGTTCATTTCTTGTGTGTGATGATTGATACTTGGCTAACAATGATATGTATACATATTTCTTGCCAAATGTTGTAGGTGAATGGTGCACAAGTTTCTTATTCAAGGAGTCAATAAGTTCATGTGTTTATTTTATTGCCTTTTCTCCTCAATTCTCAACATTTTGGAAGTATTGTATCTCATTGAATACTTCTCTTGTCACCAACCAAGGTCTTCTATCTTAACTATATGCTTCATGTTTTAGAGAGATCATCAAATTCAAAGAATTCTCCATTCTATGGCCATCCATCTTGAAATTAGGGTTTTGGACTTCTGAGGATCATATCTTGGTGTTTGTATGAAGTTTGTGGATGTTTTCAAAGTCATTTGATTCTTAAGAGGACTTCTGATATGAATATTCTTGGATCCAAAGAGCTTGATTAATGAGAATATTATTTTAGAAGTCTATGATTGCCCATTCTCTAAGTTGATGCTTCATCTATCTTGTATTACTTTAAAGGATCATAACTTAGTTATCCCTTGTCTCCTTGAGCTAATTTTTATTTCACAATGAACCTAAGGATATCTAATACAACATAGTTCAATTGGTGAGAAAAGAAAATATTTGGAAATTTGCCTATGAAGTCAAAAGATTACAAGTCGTTGATGAATTTCTCAATTGTTGGTCAATCAACTTCAAAAGATCATATCTTGATCTTCACTTATCACCTTGAGTTCATTATTTTTGCACAACAATATTGAAGATGTGAATTTTATCTCAATATAAACTTTGAAGATTGAAAGTGTTTGGAAGTTACTTGGAGAAGTCAAAAGATTATAGGTCACTTCACAAATTTTCATCAAACTCACAAGATCATAACTTTCTCAATTTTTGGAATTTTTTAGTGATTCTTTTGCCAAATGTTCCTTGAGAAGTCTACTTCATATGATCTTTGAAAATCAAGAGAAAATTTTGATTGGAAGAGCAAATTTGAAGAAGAAACATTATCGGTCATTTTTAGAAAGTGGCATGCTTGACCAAGGCCTGACCAGGAAAATCAATGATTTTTAAAGAAACCTAAAGGCTCAATCTCTCAACTCAAGCATCCAGTTGATTTAATTCTTTTTGAATTGTGTTCTACTCTTTGAACACTTCATTTGGCTCAAAAAAATTGGAAAACGCATGAGGGAATCGGATTTGACCACAGCTCAAAGTTTATGCAAAATTCTGATTCAAGCTCACCATCAGTTTGTGCATTTGCGTGTGTAACTTGTTTTTAATCCAAATTAAGTTTTGTTTCTATGACTAATTGTGATTAGGAACTTCCCAGGATTAATTATCACATTAAAACGCAAGGAATGATTGAGTTTTGATGCACATAAGGTCACACTTTCTTCATGAACCCGAGTGTGCATGATTTCCACTCAAATGTCATTATTCACCCCTCATTTTTATTCCATTCGCCTCTTCTATAAATAAGGGACACATTCCACTCATTCCCTCAAGCTTTGATAGCCATAAAACCTCTGCCAAACTCTCTCTCGAATCCAATTTTCTGTAACTTCGTTTTCACTCTCAAAGCCATTCTAGTTTGAAATTAACCATTCATTCTTCTTCCCTGAACCTCACTGAAGCTAACAGAACAAGAATCGTGGCTTGAAGCTTCCTGAATCGTGCTATCCAATTCCAGTTTCAGAGCTCTGAAAGTGAACTTCGTTTAGGTAGGAATCTCCATCAAACCTTGTAAAATAAAGCATCATTGCACTCTCCTCATCTCCCTGATCCTTGTGAATGTTAAGGACCAAATTGTAGCTATTTTGTACATGATTTTGTGGTCCTTAACAATGACTTTTTAATTAATTAGTACTATTTATTCTAGTATTTTGGTTTAATTATGTTTTTATTTAGTTTTTGTTTATAATATATTATTTAACTTAGTTTACTTTTAAATTGTAGGTTTATTGATTAATTATCTCAAGCTTGGATTTAAGGACACTTGAAGAGCTCTTGGGATGATTCTTTTTGAAGAAATTTTTGGATGAAGAAGCATGCTTCAAGTCGCGCTCAGCGCGGTGGCAGCATGAGTGCACTCAGCGCGAATAACCGGGCTTAGTGCGGTCTGCGAAAATCAGAAAAAGGACAGACCCATGCTTTCACCTTTTTCGCCACCAACTCCATCATTTCCAGCTGGCTTTTGGTGTGTAAAAGGGTGGAACATCACTTCTTCATCATTATCATCATTGTTGTAAAAATTAGGGCATAGAATTAGAAAGAAAAACATAGTTTTTCCTCTTGATTCTTCAATGTTCATCATCTCCTCCAACAATCTTGTGAACAAAGCAACCATGGAAATGAGTGGCTAAGTTCTTTTTGTGTCAAGATTAGAGGTAGTTGTTCTAACTAGTATGTATTTCTTTTAATCCATTTGTGTATGAACATGGTTGATGATTAATATAGTTGAATATCTTTGTTCTTCTATCTTTTTATGCTTTGAATCTTGTTTGAAAAAGGATGCTTCAAAGTAGACCTAGGATATTCATCCACTAATGAACAAATGCTATGAATAGATTTGTGTGTTAGTGTTTACAAGTATTGAGCTTAATGTTTATCATGTCAATAGTTGTGGTGAGAAATCATTCAAGGATTAACATGATAAAACTCACAATCTTGGTGAGAAATCAACAAGATTGAGAGGATATGTATTTATAGAAATCATCAAACTAGTTCATCACTTGATTAATAGAATGCATATGAAATTAGGTAAATGAAACTAATCTTGACATGCTTCCATCAATTGAAAACAAACTCCATCTCTCTTGAATCCAAACCATAACTCTCTTTTGAAAAGACTATTTTAGTTGTTTACTTGAAATTCATGATACTAGTAGCTTAGAAAACAAACCCTTTGGTTACTCAAATCTTAAAATACACTTTGCTATTGAAAGACTACAATATACACCAATCCCTGTGGATACGATAAATAGAAATACTTGATTCGTCGAATATTCCTACAACAGTGAACCATTTGCATTTTCATCAAGTACTTACGAGAAATCCATCAAAATTCTATTCGCTATTATTTGAGTTTTTTCCAAAATTCTCTTCACTCAGTGTAAATAAATTTTTCACGAGCATATGGTTGAGATTGTCTTGAAGAGATGAATCCAAGGATACCACCCATTGCTATTGATTTTACAGTTTGAGGAACTCCAATTTTGGAGTGGCTGGAGGTTAAAGACGATGATATGTCTCGTCTCAACCAATGAGTGCACGCCATGTTATTTTTTTGAATTGGACCCTATGATAATGCTTTACTATGCACGCGTCTCCGGAGCCCTTAGATCTGATTACTTTTATTAGTCAGTATCAATCCAACGCGTGATATTGCTTCTGATTTTCTTTTTTAAAATTTAATTTAATTTGTAATCCGGTGTGAAAACCAAGGAGGTCCATATCAAGCATAGCGCGCCATGTCCATTGGATGTGATTACTAACGCGTTTTGACTATGATCAGATGGTCTACATTTTTTTGGCTTTTATTTTATTTTATGATTTTATATTTTAAATGTTTTAAACTTCAAAAAATCACATAAAATTCATTTATGGTTCAAAAATTATGAAAAAATTTATAAAACTGTTTTGAAATATCATCTTTCTGAATTTTATTTTTTCATAATTTTTTTAGATTTGATATTTTTATGATTTTTCTCTTTTATTTGATGTTTTTAATTGTTTTAAAATACTTTTTGTTATTTTAAAATTCTGGAAAAATTATGATAGGATCCAATAGTCATTTGACAGATATTGGTGAGCTTATTTTATTTTTATTTTTTATTTTACTATTTTTTTGCAATTTTTTGGTTTATTTCACTTTTTTATTTTATTTTCTAAAAATATTTTCTGAGTTTAAAAAATTCTCAAAAAACTTGTCAACACTTGTTGATCTATGTTTGACTTTGGGTAATTTTCTTGGAATTTTATTTTTGGAGAAAAAATACTATTTATGTATTTCATCAATAAAGTCCATTTAAATAACCTAATTTCAAAATTATTTTTAATCCTTTTATTTGATTTTTGTTTTCATTTTATTTTTCTGACTTTTGAATTTATTTTAGAGTCATATAATTCCTCAACATCAATGGAATTTGGGTGTTGATAGGTCTCTTGACCAAATCCACCAAGAGAGTTGATTGATTTTGACGAAGTTAGACCGAATAAATTCATCTGATGCAAAATAAACTTGGAAATTATTTCTTCTTCTTCATCTTATTTTTCTTTTGTCCCGATTCGGAGGAAATGATCAATTGGTGGCATGAAATTTAATGTTCTAATATAAGCCCCAAAAGATGACTTGAGCTTTGATCTTGGTTCAAAACCTGTGACGCTTGTCGTGTGGTTGCGTTGGTTTGTAATCAAGCTTCTGGCAAGTTTCCACTAACCTTGTCCATTTGAAATTCTCAATCATTTTTGATCAAGTGATGTGATAATTCCAAAACCGGTGATATACTTGACAAAAAACAATTGAAACTTGTCGTGTGGTCGCGTTGATTCTATCAAGCTTCTGGCAAGTCTTCATGTGTAAGTTTCAAGATGGTCACTTTGCCGACGACTAATAAATTACAGTTCGATGTATACTTGACAATTTTCAAGATGATCATGTTGCTAACCTTTATTAATTACTTTTTATTTTCCACTCTTTATTTTCCGCATTTTCTTGTATGCTCTTTATTTTTATGCACTTTTAATTTTAGCATTTACGTTTCATGCCATTTTTTCTTTTCTCATTTGAGCATTTTATTTTCTATGTCATTTTTCCTTTACTCACATGAGCATTTTATTTTCTCGCCATTTTTTAATTTGCTCACTTGATCTTTGTTTTCCTTTTCCAAAATACCTAATAATTCAACCTAAACATAAAAAAACTTTAATTGGACTTGGTTACTATCCTTGTGCTTGGAGCTTGATATTTGGACTTAGGATTAGGACCTCTACCTCATCTTGGAGATTTTTGTGTCCTTGGTGTTATTCTGTCTTGTCTGGTTATTATCTTTGTATGCAGGTTATTCCGTTATACTCGATTAAGAGTGGATTTCCTCCAAATACAACTGTTAATCTGTCCGTTTTTATCAAGACAAGAGTTCACCTAAAAGCATTAATCAATCTGAAGCTTGGTTTTTTTGGTTTGGTTATTTGTTGTTTATGTGGTAATCTAAAGGATGGGATATAGTATTGACTCTTGGTCATAATGCCTCATCATACGCTTCAAAGAATCTCCATGTCAAGTTTCAAGCCTTACAAGTCAAGTTTCCTCAAACAATTGCTCAGATGGTTGAAAATCAGTTATTTTGGACAAAAAGTTAACTGTGGTCAACATACAGTCAAACTTCATAATTTTTGGTCAACATCAATATTGTGAAGTGATATTCATCATTTGATCAAGGGTTGATCATGATTCATCAAGAAAAGTCAAGATTTGATCAAAAGTCAAAGTTTCTAAATTGAGCTTTCTCAAACAAAAGTCAACAGAACTTTGACCAGGCATAACTTTCACATACTTTATCAAACTTTTTTCCACCACAGCTCATTTTGAAGAGAATTCAATTCTCTACAACTTCATGTCTCACAAGCTTGGGCAGAAAATGCTTCATTTGGAAGCTATGGATCAAAACATTACAGGTCCTTTTAAAAGTCAACAAAAAGTCAACTTTTTGTAAAGAAGTGTTCACGAGAATGGAAACTCTAATAAAGATGAAACCAAAAAGGATGTTTAGAAGACATCTTGAGCTTTCTAAAAAGTCTAAGAACACCCAAAAATGTTAAACATTGAGAAAGATACACCTTGTCCAAGTTGAGCATTTTTGAGGAGGTGCACAAAGAGAAATACTTGACAAAACCAAATGTTTTGCAAATGGGCCTAATTTTTCTTGATTCAAACATGTTCCTTAACTGAATTGGAACCTCCAAGCCCAAGGCCACGAATTTATCTTTTATTTTTTATTTATTTTGGATTTTTAATCATTTAAAACCAATTTAATTAAAATAAAAGATAGAAAATCAAAAATTAATTGCAAGATGGATTTTCTCTCATCCTTGAGGTCCAAGCAAGCCATTTAATATGATTATTTCGAAATAATCATGATTGGTAATGAGATTTGATTGAAATTGGCTTAAAAAGGAAATATTTGGTTTGATTCCAAATCAAATAATTTCTCATTGATTGGCTTGATTCTTTCTTACAATTCTTGACCTAATTCACTCTATTATAAATACATGATGCATCCACAAGCACAAGAGAGGAATTTTTGGCCTCAAGAACCCTATTCCAAGCCTCACAAAACTGTGCATTGCAAGCTACTAGCAGCCAGGTTTCCATCCCAATTCAAAGCATTCTAAGGATTCCAACACGTTCCTGGAGGTCCTCTGAATCGATCCAAATACTTACAAGCCAGCCAAACATCCAGAATCAAGAAATCACGATTTCGGTTTGCACATTCTAACTCAAAATCGATTTCTGATTTTCATGCATATTTAACATGTTTTGATTGTTTGTTTGTGTTTAGAATGAAGTTTTGAAGCTTTCTACATAGGTTAATTGAAGTTTAGACACAAGAATCATAACTTGCCATTGTTAGGGTTCATAAGCTCCAATTGGGGTTTTCTGAAATAGGAAAAATTGGACGAAACCAATGATTCCAGCATGTTCAGGGGATCAAACCGAGTTGATCCATGTCCCCATAAAAAATTTATGTTGCATATTTTTGGATTTTGAATTTTACAGGTGTTATAGCTACGAGTAGAAACCGTAGATAAAGATTCAAAAATTTGAATGAAGAAGATGACTCCTGCGCGCGTTTTCTGATTTAATGTTTCCCAAAAATCCATTCCCTTTGTATTCTTTTTGTGTCATATTGCTAATAGATGGTCCACTCAGCTCAGATGGCAAGGCAGCGCGCGTTTGTTTAAAAGGACATGGGTTCGAACCTTGTCCTTTTTATTTAACATTTTTTCTGAAATTTCAGGTTTCCAGAAGACATGCCTAGAAGCTCCAGCTTCTGGCCTCCATTGCAGCACGCTACGCCCCAGAAGCGGGCGTATCTCCCCCAGAAAGCCCCAGAAGTGCATACTTCTGGGCGCCTCCAGGCCAAAAGCCCTAGAAATTCCAGGATTCTGGGCACCTCCAGCGCAAGGATCCCCAGAAGTGCTCACTTCTTGGCACGATCAGCCAGAGGCTCCCCAAAAGCCCGACTTCTGGGAGAGTTTCATCCAGAAGCGTTCTGACCCTCCTCTCTAACATTATTTCTCTTTTCATATTTTCCATTTAATTTTATTTCTTTTCAACTAATTTTCTGATACATTAAAAATCACTAAAAAAATATTTTCCTTTTGCATTTAGGCCAGAAAAATACTTATTTAATTTTTGACATAAAAATTAATATTTTTGCATGCATATTTTAATTAATTTGTAATCAACCATAAAATTGACTTTTAATTATTTATCTTTTCTAAAACCAAATCCAGAAAATTCAAAAAAAAAATTTTATCTTCTAATTAGGATTACTAACCTAAAGACTTTTTCCTAACCCAAAAGTCCTTTTTACTAACACATTTTCTCTTATGCGAATTTCTTTTCTTTTTCGATTATTATGTATCTGCTTCCAGGTTGTAATAGTTAAGATTAATTTTCTCGCATTTCTTTTTTCCAATATTATGTAACTGCTCATGGGATGTAATAGTTTAATTAGGATTTACTTTCCGCACTCCTATATTACGTAACTGCCCCAAAGCCATGTAATAGCGTAGGATTTACTTTCCGCACTTTACTTTCTGCAATTTACTTTCCGCACCCATATAAACTGCTAGTAACTAGGCGTGTATGACAAGATAAAAATAGACATAGATCACTTTTAATCTCAAAGATAATATATTTGAATTCAACACACTCTATTCACACATGCACCCCCTAGAGTATTCTCTCTCGTTGCCTTACGAAACAATGGTCAAGTACCGCGAACGTAGAGGTATCCTAACACCGTTGCCTACAAACATATCATCATAGTCCCTTCGATACAAAGATCATAGTTGTAACGCCCGTTTTTAATTAATATTATATTATATTAATATTTTCGAACTACCGATCGATATTTATCTTGCAACGAGAATATTCATATTAATTAATATATCTATTAATTTATCTGGCGACGATGTATTCGGTCCGAGTTTTATTCCGTTCGGTTCGGTAAAATATTATTCGGATCCAATATTTAATTTCCCGAAATTATTTAATTATTTGAATTGATGATATAATTAGTAAGTTAGGGGTGTGGGAGCAATTGTTGAGGATTGGGTTTTCACCCTTGGCTTACTAGTAGAAATACCTTTATAAACCATTTCTCCTCATTTTCCTTCCATCCAAAATACCAAAACCAAACATAGAACTTGGAAGCTAGTAAGAAAACAAGTTATAAAAACCATTTTCCTTTCCTTTTCTTCCCATTTGGAAAACAAGCCAAACTTGTCCTTAGAGAGAAGAAGAGAGGGTTTTGGAAAGAGGAAGAAGAAGAAGGAGAGAAAGAGAGCAAGAGAGGGAGCTTGAGGTTGAGCTTTGTAGAATCATCATGGATCATCCAACTTGAGGTAAGGGGTTTGATTTTCCTTTCCATATAGTTAGGGTTTGATAGATATGTTGTGGATTTAGGAAAAATTGGTATTTTGATTCATGGGGTTCATAATTTGCCATTGTTTTGGTGTTTTGTTGTTGTTGTTGAAATTCTCAATTGAGGTATATATGTTGTGTTGATGATAAGAGATGGTGAGTTAGTGATAAGAGATGTTTGGTGGTTGTAGTTTGGATTGGGGGAAAAATTGATAATGGGGTTAAAGGGTTTAGTTGGTTGTTGAATGAAATAGATTAGAAGAGTTGAAATAGAATTATGGATTATGGGTTTTGATGATCATTAGAACGAATCGAACCGTTAGGAATCTCGTTTGGGAATGAAAAAGATGAAGTTTTCACGCAGGTCCATCTACACGGGCCGTGTTGATTAACACGACCGTGTTTCCCTCTTGTAGAGAAATTTTGGTTATGCAGGCCAATCAACACGGGCCGTGTTGATGCACACGGGCGCCCGTGTTGATTCACTGTCATGGGTGATTTTTGCACGTTCTGATGGCTTTTCAACACGGACCGTGTTGATGCACACGGGGGTCCGTGTTGATGCTTCTGTAGCCTCCAAAATTTTGATTTTTCGCGTTTCCTTTAGAACCCGATTGTGTTCTGATTTTGGTAAATTCGACGACGGAGCAAGTTGCTCCGAATTCAACGAAAATTGACGTGCTAGATAAGTTTGACGTGTAGAACTTAGTGGTGAGGTTAGTTTTTAGAAGTTACGAGTTTTGCGTGATGACCCGAAATAGGTTAATTACGGTTCAATTGAATCGGATTTCGTTTCAGTGGATTTAGGACACGTATGGACGATCCGATTGCGATGTTGACAATTAGGAGTAATGCCGGTTATTAGAGATGGCTTTTGCGGCGATGATAGGTGTTTGAACATCTTTCCGTATGTCGAATTTGGTGAGAAAATCGATAATGAGGTGGGGTGAGTAAACATAATCTTTGCGACGACGTATTAGTTAGCAAATACTTGTTGATTATGCGATGCGAAGTTATATGTCTTTGTACATGATAATGTGATGATTATATTAATGTTGTTGATAAATGCTTCCGATTTGTGAATGCATGATTTTGATGATGATGGATTATATGTGACGTTTTGCATAATGCAATTATAATGCGATGATATATTTATCTTAATGTGAATAAATATGGCGATGTAGACTTTATGTCAATTGTGATGAGCGATGATGGTGTGTTTGTGTTGTGTTGTTTTATTGTCGAGTCACATACATTTCATAAGCGAAGAGGGCTGTTATGCCAAGCGATGATGGTTTTTATGCCAAGCGATGATGGCTTTTATGCCGAGCGAAGATCGGCTTTATGCCAAGTGTCCCTAATTACGGACAAAGCGAAGGGTACCACATGCATAACATAGTCGTGTCTCATGGAGTCAGTTATGTTTATGTTGAGTTGTTTGGCGTTGAGTTTTAATTGATGAATGATGTTGGATTGCGATGAATATAAATGATGAGTTTTGTGATGATTTAACTTGATGAAATGCTTAATGTAAATAGGATGTTTGTGATGAGGGCTTTTATGCCAAGCGATGGGCTTTTATGCCAAGCGATGATGACCTCGTGGTGACGGAAGTGTATTGTTGTTGTGATGAATTGTGCCGATGAGGCTTAGGCGATTAAGTGTAGATTAAACACTTTAGAATGGCGATAAAAGTAGGTGAGATTTAGATATGTGGTGGAATGAACCTGCTAATCCATATCGCTTATAATTCCAAACTATATATATATATATATATATATATATATATATATTTATCATGCCTTTAATTATATGTTTTGGAGTATCTCACCCTTTACTTGTTTCGCCGTTACCTTTATATTGGTAACGTGCAGGTTATGAAGCCGGAGTTTATAGCTGCTGTTAGTCGTGTCGGTGTCGCTCTGATACGTAGCACTCGGGGGGAATATTTATGTCTTGTTGTTGTTCTTTAGTTGTTATTCCTTTATGTATAGGAATCATACTTTATGAAAATGCGATTGGTGAAGTAAGTTTAATAAAGAAGATGTTTTGATGTTTATGAATCAATTTATGTTTTCCGATGATGCTATGTATCCGAGATGTAGACTTTAAAACAAACTGTTTAAAGTAATTTGGTTTTGAAGGTGTGATGCCTCAGTATTTAATTTATGAAATTTTAAATTACTGTGATTTTTACATATTAAACCTTGGGTAATATTGGGGTGTTACAATAGTCCCTCAATGTTGCCTGTGAATACATGATCTCGTCCCTCGATTGTTGCCTACGAAAAGTGATGATCGTCCCTACGAATGTGCTAGGATACTCCTACAAGTTGCCTTCTATGACCATCCGATGTCCCTTCGAATGTCCCTTTACATCCAACGAATAGGGTTACCTACCAACTAAATGGTATGGATATCGCTATTCTAAAGGAAAGTAAAATAACACGGAAACGACCGTTCTGAGTAGGTAATAAGACTTTTAGTTGCTTGCTCTATCAAAACATTTTTTTACACCTCACACTTTTACAAAGTTAAAACATTTTTTCAAAACGAAACATTTCCAAACACTTTGTATACATTCCTGCGTGAATCATTACGAAGTCAAAGCGAAATGCCTTTTCAAAACATTTTCAAATGCACACACAGAAAGCAAGTTTTAAAGATGAGCTAAAGCAACTAAGAGCCCGTAGATAACTACGGATGTAAAGGGTGCTAATACCTTCCCTTTTCATAACCTTCTCCCTTACTCAGAATCTAACGAAGGTCTTTTTCTGTTCTTTTCACCTTCCCTTAATTGGATAAAAGAAAAGTCGGTGGCGACTCTTGCTATCCGCAACATTTGCGATAAAAAGCAAAACAAATCCAAAGTCAGTTCTCCCACCGTATTACACTCCCCCCACCATCCATTTTGTACATATACTTTTTTTTTAGCACACATATACGAATTTTTAAAAAGGTTCCTCCGGAGTACCGTAGATGCTTTGGGTGCCTAACACCTTCCCTTTTTATAACTAACCACCGGTCCCAAATCTCTGATCTTGTTTTTTTAAGGATTTTATTCGCTCTTTTTCCTAGTCTTTTGGATAAAATAAAAGCACGGTGGCGACTCTTTTTGTTACTTTTTTGAGTTAAGTCAATTCAATGGATTATGCTCGTAATTTTTCCCGCTATAACAACATCTAAACCTATAATATCCAAGAACTTAAGGTAAAACACAACACCAAAGCCATCTGGCCCCGGAGCCGACTCAGCATCAAGGTTCAAAACAGGTTTGTGAACTTACTGGTATAGGATTTTCGGGAAAAAAACTCTGTTAAATGATATAGATATTTCAAATAATAACATTAATAATTTGTAGTTCGGTTCAGTAAATTTGTCTTCAATGAATTGCGGTTTAGTTTGATTATATAATTATTTTTTAAATAATAAGTTACTTCATTTAACAAACAAGATGTTTTGATCATTTAACAATGGTCAAGTTTGGTTGTGGTTCGGTTCGATTTTACATTGTTGACAACAAAATCTCGAGGTGCCTTGAGAGACCCTCAAAACTAGAAAGTTACAACATCAAGGAAGGTCCTGACAAACACGTCGAATACATGTACAACAAATTGTATTATTACCACACCTAGAGATCCTCTTAGATGGGAGCATAGGTTCTTGGAATGAATTGTATGACTCATCCACTACTCAGTTTACCACTCAAAAACGACAATCCACCATTATGGTCATTGTTCCTGCTAAAAAACTATATATATGATCTTAAGGGATTCGGAGGCTCAAGTGAGGGTACTTGGCCTCCAAGCTATGAGTCTAGCTTACCCCGCAGTTGGGAGCCCTTAGATATGGAGTGATGAGAGAGTTCTCCTTTAACCTATTCCCCAGGGACTCCTTATATAGGCAAGTCCTTGGTCTAATGGTTATTAAAACCCCTTTGTAACGTCTGTAACGTCCTCATAAACAATGTAACGTACATAATTGCCAATAATGGTTTGTAATATTCGTAACCGTTACCAATTATGTTATGTATCCACCCGACCTGGATACTACTCGATAGAAGCAGCCCGACCTACAAAGCTAGCCAGGTATAACCCGAACTATACAGCTCGGCCAGTCACAGTTAGGCTGGATACAACCTGGCCTGTACAGCTTAGCCAGGCACAACTAATCCTGGATACAACTCGACCTGTACAGCTCGTCCAGGCACAGCTAAGCATGGATACAACCCAACCTGTACAGCTCGGCCGGGTACAGTTAGGCTAAGTACACCTCGGCCTGATGATTTTGGGTTATATGCCCTGCGGGGACCCCTTGCTTTACCGGTCCATCAGGTCATATCTCTTTACCTTTCCTATCCCGGGCGGTAGATTTTATGTACGAACATAAGCCCCCCCGAGCATATGGCTTCTATACTTGAAGCCTTATGGTCGATTTAAAAGCATGAATCTTCGCCCCGGGCCAGTCTCTAATACTGAGTTACAACTTGGCGCGTATTTTACTTGTATATAGTAGTTTACCATTTTCTGCTTTTTTAAGCAGTCATTAATTCGTTTATGAGGTTTTGATCAATTTAAAAATTTCAGAGCTCCCTGTTGGGATACACTGAGATTGCTTTGAATATTTTGCTGCGAGACATAAGAATATCCTTCAAGTATTTTTTCGTTTTTGAGGTATTTGAAACAACCAGCTGAACATCATCCGATAACTATATCAATGAAGTCGCCATCGAACATTTTTTATCTCACAAAAGGAGAAAGGTGAACGCATCGCGAAAACCTGAAAGGGATAAGACATGGTCTTTCGACCGAGAGATAGGGTAAGGGAATATATTACGCGAAGGGAAGGTATTAGCACCCTACACGCCCGTAGTACTCTACGGTATCCACTTCTACTTTCTACCTAATGGGTGTGTTTATATCTATTTACTGCTTAATTGCTATATCTGTATGCTAAAAGAAAATGCATGTGAAAGAAAGTAAAATAAAGAAAACACGGGGAAAAGAAGGAAGTATTTACAAAGATTGCTCGATCGAGCCCCGTGACAAGATGCCTACGTATTCCCTCGTGCAATGGGAAAGTCAGAGCGCCGTAGTTCGGCTCATATGTTTTGGTGGGTTATGTGTTTTTTACTTATCAAAAAGAGTTTTAAACACAAAAGAAAACCCGTAGGCAAAAAAAAGAGTTTACATTGGTTGGTTGCTTTTACCTTTGAAAAAAGAGTTTGAACCATTATTAAGTATCTTTATTTGCAAAAGAAAAGAAAACAAGTTTTATTTTTATTACATGCATGGATGCAAAAGAAACTAGAAAACAATCAAGGGAAACTATCTAATGCTATCCCTAATGTTATCATGCATGAATTACAACCTAAGGTCTAACTCGAATCGCTACCGAAGGTAGATTCAAGAGAATCCTAAGGGAACATGGCAAAGGTTTACAACCTATCTATGTCTATCTCGAATCGCTAACTAAAGTAGAGTCAAAGATGACAAAAAGGGATGGAAAAGGTTGAAAACCTAAGTCTATGTCTATCTCGAATCACTACCTAATGTAGATTCGAAGACGACAAAAAAGGGATGAAGCAAACAAGTGCTTTAGCAGAAGCACACAAACAATGCAATGCAAACAAACAAATGTCACACAAGCGTAGGAAAAGGAGGAAGTCCCATAGCCTCGAACAGTAACGAGCATACCGTGAGTCAACTAGGAGCCGACACATCTGATTCCTGTGAATAGTATCACTGCATGACATGAATTGTCAAGTGTGAAGAGCAAATGATGCGAGTTCTGCAATAAATGCGAACCCCAGGAAAGCGTGGAGAGTCAGAATAGGGAACTCTTGCCACTTTATTATCATTGACTCGATAAAGGAAGCAACACGATTCGTGTGTGTTGAGCTGACACGAACTAGAACTGTGTAGGGGTCGATTGTGGACCCTTTCCGCTTGCCCATCATATCATCATGACTCGATAGCAGGAAATATAAAAAGCGAGACTTTGCTTGGTGGTGCCACGTCGGGTGTCCTAACCACTCTTGACCTATGCAAGCACAAATATAAACACTTACTGAGAATTACCTCCCTATGCAGATGGAGGATTTTAAACAAACCAAACAATTAGCAAACAGAAGCGCCCTAAACGGGTCTTTAAATAAACCAGAGGGGTTCCTGAACATGCTCCAACTACGGAAGCCCCTTCATACATCTCTATTCTTACTTCTCATGGCAAGGAAAGCGGTAAAACCCTACTTCTCATGTTCTCTAGAAAAGCGGTAAAAGAATGCGATAAACAAAGTAAAATAAATACCAAACGGATAATAATCCGAAGAGTATTGCGAGCTAAGAAATACTCCGGAAAACTTCGAGTAAACTGTCATTAATAAAGCAATAATAAGAAACATCTCGATCAATATAATCCATAAGGTGATATCGTGCAATATGTGCCTGTAGCAAACAATTCCTCATAGCAATCGGAACACCTACACAAAGGTACATATCCAGACAAAACAACAGAATATGTGTTTCTCGTAATGTGAGGAAACACAAAGCAAAATGCGTTTAAAACACAAACAGAACCACGGGAAAAGTGGTATGTTAGTGTACCACAATTAGGTACCTAACCAAAACATCCCCAATGTACCTTGCACAAGTTAACAAACATGTTAAAAATAACAAGGAAGCGGGAATATAATTGCATATTCACATCACATGGCAAAATACGATCCAAAGGTGAAGAAATGAAATGTAAATGTGTATAGCAACATAAGAATGGAAAACCGGGAAGCAACGCACACATAATGCAAAATAACCCATGAATGATATCAAAATCAAGCTAAGTCCATCACAATAGTTCCCAAATGCAATGCTAAACATGATTAGAAGATCTAGAAGAGTTAGAAACCAAAAATCTACACTAAAATGACTTAAAATGCATTATTTACAAAGAAAACAAAGCATGAGAGGTGAATTCTTAATATATGGCAGCAACTAAATTATCTAAAGCTTTCCTTAACATCTAAGAAAATGGAGGAAAGGATCACAAACTAAACATGCGAAAGGAAGCTAGAAAAACTATACAATTATCGAACTAGTTCCTAAGAATCGAACTATTAAAGGTTAGATTTGAAGTTCTATTTACAATCCTAAGGTAACTTTTATATTTAACTACAATTAGATGGTAGAAAAATATCCTAAAGTTTCTAAAAAACACATGGCATTACACTCCTACAATTAGTCAATTCAAACGACAAAGAAAAAACATGCTTCTAAACATTACAAGTTAATCGAAACTTGAGAATTAAGAAACTATTGAATTCAAATAGATATAAAACACTACAAGACAATAGCTAATTTATATTAAATAATCTCAAACAAAATGTACAAGAAAAACCATGGTCAAAACAAAACGATGCGCAAAATTAAGTCAAAACGATCAATCGTCGCTCTAAGGGTTAGTTGTCATGGGATCCTAATTATATGACTCAATTAAGGGTTCTAAATCAAAGCGCCAACTACCTAAACATGCCCACATATTAGTCAAGAGGTTAGTTGAGGGTTAGAACAAGTATTAGACATTATATGCAAAAAAAATCAACACCACAAATGTATGTGTGTGTAGTGTACAAAAAAGGTTCGCTCCGACACTTTTCGACTCAAAAAACACCATTATGGATAAATTTTAAAAGTGAACCAAAACACAAGGCATAAGCTAAAGAAAACAATCAAAATGATTTATCCAAAATATCGGAAGCTATGCACACACGCACGGTCTCAAAAATGCGAATGGTTCGGTCAAATCTTGTTCAAAGATATATTTTCCGTCTAAAAGTCAGCAGCTCCCAGATTTGACCGAAACATATCCAAATCAAGAAACTATTCGCGTAGAGAGCTTTGGATGGCTCGAGAAACATGATTTACATTAAGAAAAGTAAAAAAAACTCATTACGGATCAAAAGTTAGAGCCAAAACAAATATTATGTCCAACTTTATCAATTTTCAAAGTGTCATGTTATTTTCCACCAAACTCAAATAAACTTGTTTCCAATGTGTTTTAGTGGTATTTAGATGAATAAAAATGCAAGTGTATGTGATATCATGTGCAAGTGATACATACTCAATGAAATACTACCTAAATGCTATGCAAACATGTAAGAATGTTGAAAGAAATTAGATGTGCAAAGTGGTAAAGTGTTGTGAAAAGTGAAATTTCAACATATTTTCATGTCATCAAAGTTGAACAACACCACATCAAATTAGTTAAACTATCTTACATGCAAATATATGGATATGCAAAGATGCAACTTATGTCATAATGTATGAATTCAAGTGTGTCCATGTGAGTTGTGTGCAATGTGTAGGTGTAGTGCAAGTATACCTAAAACCTAGGTGTTAGTTTCTACATTTCAACATAATTTCAATGCACGAAATAAGCCTCAAATTAATGATTCAATGCATGTCAAAGAATTTATATATTACTTGATGCATGATCATATAATTTGTGATCCAAAATGCTCACATCAAGTACCTAAATACAATACAAAGTCACAACACAAGTGTAGGTGTGTGTAGTGTGTAGAAAGTTTCACACCGACACCTTTAAGGCTCCAAAAACAGATCAAGATCAATGAATTCGACAAAACAAATGCTATAATCGGACTCCACATGGAATTTGCAAGCAATCTCAATATTCAATTTCAAGAAATTCAACAATTGAAAAATCGATTGAAATTGATGAGGAAAATCTTGTAATTCTCCAAGAAAATACCAAATCAAAATTAAATTGATGATAATAAGAGAGGAGAATCTTGAATCCCTGGAGAATTGAAGAGGAAAACTTCAACTCTTCACCTCGACACCATAAACGCTCTTCAATGTTCTTGATTGATGAAAAGCATGATTTGATCCTTGAGAATTGAAAGAGAATAGAAGAGTATGGGGCTGTACCGGAGAAGGAGAGAAGAAGAAACAAATAAGAAAAAGTTTTCCGGCGCGGTGGTTTTGGAATTTCGGTGGTGGTTGTTGATGGTTTTAGGTGGTTGTTGGTGGTTTGAGGTGGTTGTGCAACTTTGAGTTGAGAGAAAATTGAGAGAGAAAAGTGAGATCTCTTGGATCAAATTTAATAAATGATTCTCTCTACCAATTTTGTTAGTGTTAAAATATATTTATAATATGAAAAATTGGGCTTTGGAGTGTCTCGGATCCACAATTAAGTCCTAATCGCGATTATCAAAATGATTTTCATACACAGTCCAAAATAGCCTAATCCGTGCAGAATTTGAAGTCGGAATGTAAACAAAAAATGTCCGGAACGTGATTTTTTTTGAGAGAATCAAAATTTCGACGCGATCGGATGAACGGTCAAGGTGATATGAATTTTTGAAGTTTCAGCACAGTTTTTGGGAGTCTGACGCATGCAGAATTCTCAATGCGCTTTTTGGAGAAAATGCCTTGAACGAGGATCTTTTGATCAAAATTTGCAAGTGAGTGTTTTTGAGATAACCGAAGCTAACAAAATTTGTGAACTTTTGGCAATGGTCCCATCTCATTTCGATAAAAAAAAAGCGAGATATGATTTTTTGAAGTTCGTGTACCAGATGAAAATTGCTCGGTTCAGCTCAAAATTGTGTTCGAAGAATAAAAGACTGGTCTTAAAAGGTGAGGAATCAGCTCCCGAGTTGTAAATGAAAGTTGTAGAAGGGTTCGATACGGAATTTTAGAAATTGGCTCCACTCAATTTCGAGTTTCCAACTAAGAGATATGAACATTTTAGTGGACAGAACACAGGGTTCAGCACTAAAATTCAGTTTAATCCTCTTGAGATATTGAATTTTTCGGGGACCTTCGTCACATAAATTGCTTCCGAATTTCGAACAAAAATTGTAGATAAAAATGAGAGGGACATGCCAGTCAAAATTCATAAGAAAAAACCTGACGAGCTGTGAGATACGCTCTCTGGAGTGCCCGAAACGCACTGAAAACCCAAAATCCATTTTATTGAGAAATAAGCGAATAAATTCAATTTTCTTGACGAAATGACCTCCAACCTGAACAGATAATCTGAAGGACATATTGATATGATTCCAGAGATTGTGGAACCAAGCCAAAATAGCTTCCTGACCAAAAAATCTTGTAAATAATCGTACGAACTGAGAAACATTGATTCTTGACTCAAAATGATCTGAGATAGCTGAAACACGTCGTTACTTTCGTACTTGGGATGTTTTGAACCTGGTAACCCCATGGTCAATGATATTCATGCACCTACATGTATGTTTATGCAATCAAACTATAAGTCGGAAATACGAAAAAGAAATGGGCGAATTTTGGGGTACAACAGTATTGCCCAAGATCACATCCGAGTCTTTGGTTATAAAAACCGAGCATAACTTTGAACACTTTGTGATATTAGCTTTGGTTTATATATAGATGCCTTTAGGCATATTTTTTGATATTCTTAACTAAGGTGCAAAGCTAACCAAGGTGCAAATTTTTCGAGAGTACCTTTAGACGGGTTCTGGCGGAACCTAATTATGGCTCTTAGCCTGGGATTTTCGAAGCAAAGAGGTTTTTAAGCTTTTAAATAACCGTGTAGGATTTTATAGAGGTCAATGGAGGTGGTGTCGAGTCCCCCATCCATTAGCGAACCGATAACCAAGTGATTTTCTTGGATATTTTAGTCATCCTTCATGGGGGTGTATTTTGTAATATTCCCGAACATGCTATTAATTGCCCTTTGGGCCTGGCAACATGGAGAAGAGGACTCGTGATGCTAAAGAGAAAGGAAAGGGCCGAGATGACAGCTCGGATCAGAGGACCCAGTCCCGAGATCAGTCAATGTCTCGAGAACGTACCCGAGAGAAGCAACCTCAGCCACGGTCACGTCAGTCCCTAAGGCCAAGTCAAACCTTCACGCCATTAAATGCCAGAAGGGAATACATCTGGAAGGAAATGAATCATTTGAATCTGTTTCCTAAATCGTGGTGGCCTGACATGGAAAATGCCATCATGGGAAAAAATCTGGAAGCTTGGTGTCCTTATCACCGAATCACAGGGCACACGACGGAGGCACTTAAAGCCGAAGTTCAAAGATTAGTAAGGGATAATCTTCTCTCTTTCAGGAATACAAATCTGAATCTGAATGTGCAAGCGAATCCACTTCCTAACCATGGAGGACATGCTGTGAATTTGATAGCTAGAAATTCAGATCGATATCTTGTCACAGATGTAAATTTGATAAGAGAAAGCTTGGTATAACTACACGCTACATTCAACACAATGGGTGCCTTTGCTAAACATGACTACAAAGCTTGTAGAATCTATTCTACAGATTCTCGAGGATGTCCAGCTGTAAAAGCAGACCTTCAGCGGTTAATAGACATCGGCAACATCCAAATTTTCAGAAACAGGAATGATTATGACGTAAATATGGTAGGGTATTATCCGCATGAGCTTTTAGTCCCAGATATCAACTCGGAAATTCCCGAAGTAAACATCATTATCCCTCACTTCAATGTGCCCGAGCGTGTAGAAGTTGAATACAACAGTCCAAGAGTTCCAGACTCTCCTTTGATCATCTGTCTACCTAGACATGTTCCTTATGACTCTGACAAAGCAGTTCCCTATCAGTACAACACAACAATGATGGAAAATAGGAAGGAAATACCCGTACCTACTCTTTCAGTCGTAGTTAACATCGCCGAAATAGGACGAGTAACTCGGAGTGGACGTGTGTATACCCCATTACCACCAAAGCAGCCTTTTGCTCCCACAGTTAGACAAAATCCTGTTGATGTACCTGTTGAGAATCCTATAGGAATTCCTGTTGGTAATCCAAACTTCAACATTGGTTCGTCTGATGGAACCAATGTCAATTCAGACTTTGACGAAATTCTAAAGCTGATCAAGAAGAGTGAGTACAAAGTTGTGGATCAACTGATGCAGACTCACTCCAAAATCTCAATACTCTCTTTACTTTTGAATTCTGAAGCCCACTGAGAAGCCTTGATGAAAGTGTTGGATTAAGCCTACGTAGATCACGACGTGACTACAGATCAATTTGGTGGAATTGTAGGCAACATAACAGCTTGCAACAATTTGAGCTTTAGTGATGAAGAACTCCCAGAGGAGGGAAGAGATCACAATCTTGCTCTATATATCTCTATGAATTGCCAATCAAACTCTCTGTCTAACGTGCTAGTAGACACTGGCTCATCCTTGAATGTAATGCCAAAAATGACTCTTGCTCATTTATCTTACAAAGAAACGCCAATGAAATCCAATGATATAGTAGTCAAAGCCTTCGATGGATCAAGAAAATCCGTTATTGGAGAAGTTGACCTTCCAATGACGATTGGTCCACATACTTTTCAAATCACCTTCCAGGTCATGGACGTGCCAGCTGCTTATAGTTGTTTGTTAGGACGACCTTGGATACATAAAGTAGAAGCAGTAACATCTACGCTCCACCAGAAATTGAAATTTACGACAAATGGAAAACTAGTAACCATTATTTGTGAACAAGCTTGATTGGTAAGTCATTTGTCCATTTTTTCTTTCATCACTGCTGAAGATGTTTAAGGGACATAGTTCCAAGGACTTTCGTTAGAAGATGAATCTACCAAGAAAAACAGATCATTTATCTCCTCCTTCAAAGAAGCAGCGCAGATAGTGAAAAACGATACTGCCGCCGGTTGGGGACAAGTGATAAATCTTGTCAACAACGAAACCAAAATGGGACTCGGATTTGCTCCAGTGCTTCCAAAAGCCAATGAAAGGGATTAAACTCTTCGTCCGATCAAAAGAAGTATTCCACAACGGAGGTTTCCTAAACCCTATTCCTCAAGAGGTCAATGTCCTTGTTGGTGAAGGAAATAAAGACTATCTCTCCGGATCCGAAGAATGGAATACTTATCTTAATAACTCTGAGTATGTGTCCCAGGAAGAATCGCATACGCCGTTCTATCCTCGTTCAGACAAATTTGAAGGCATGTTCCTGCAAAATAATGAAAATGAAATTCCACCTATCCCACCTGAGATTTGGGATACCTTGGGAGAACCAAGCGGAAAATATGACTTTATGGTGAGATATACTGCTCCTGAAAGTTCAAGAATTAGAATCGAAGACATCCAACCAACTGGATGGGATGATCCTCCTGAATATCTCAGTCAACCAGAAGAGGCATACACGCCTTCTCGATCTTATCATCAATCTGAGATCACAAATGAAAATCTTTGCTTCGATACGCCTGCCGAGGTTGTTGAACCAGATTTTGATTACCCCCAGATTAACGCAATTTTTGGAGAGGATCGAGAAGACAATTCTAAAAATGATTTGGAAAGTGTCTCTGATAATGAGTCTCTTCACCCAGAGGATTGGGAAGTACATCCTGAGAATCCAGAATACATGCCGCCTGAAAACGCATATACTGCATTCTATACTCCTCGACCTGTCAATCAAGCAGAAGAAGATCGCCTCAACAGTACAAAAGGAAAGGTCAACCAACTAGAGTCTTCCAAACCTGTTCGACCAACGATCAATGTCAACATAGAAAATGATTCAAAGGGAAAACTTCCAAAGTACCTAGTCTTCCAAGGAGTTCGTCACTATTGGAAAGCCGTTGAGGTTCAGACAGTTGTTCATCGTCCTAAGTAGTTTATCTCGCTTTTGTTTTGAACTCTCGCCCCGCCCAAGGCAGAGAGATGTTTTATAGGGTTAGCTTTTAAATAAATTTCTCTTTGTCTTGCCCAAGACAAATGAGTTTGTGAATCATAAATAAAGCGTTGTTTTGATTCCCACATTTTGTGTTTGTTTTGTCATTTTTTACCCTCTTTCCAGAAATGGTAATCCTAAAAAAATCCAATAGAAACAAACATCTTCGAAAAACAATAATCTGCATACACTGTTGCATTAACTTTTTCTAAAATATCGAACATAAATCAAACATGCAGATTAACAATGAACAAATCCATTGAATGCAATAACTCTACGACCTCTCTCGAATTTGAATTCTCTATATTCGATGCCGAAGAAGAGGATGAAGAAGAGATCCCGGATGAGATTTCCCGACTACTTAAGCACGAGGAAAGAATCATTCAGCCTCACAAAGAGCCTTTGGAAACAATCAACTTAGGTTCTGAGGAAAACAGAAAAGAAGTGAGCATCGGAGCTCTACTCGAAAACGATGTCAAGAGCAGACTGATAGATCTTCTCAAAGAATATATCGATGTGTTTGCTTGGTCCTACAAGGACATGCCAGGTTTGGATACCAACATCGTAGAGCATCACTTGCCATTAAAACCGGAATGTCCGCTAGTTAAACAAAGACTGAGAAGGATTCACCCAGATATGGCCGACAAAATCAAAAAGGAGGTTCAAAAGCAACTCGACGCAGGTTTCCTCGTCACCTCCGAATATCCTCAATGGTTAGCCAACATAGTGCCTGTCCCAAAGAAAGATGGAAAGGTCAGAATGTGTGTTGACTACCGGGACTTGAACAAAGCTAGTCCAAAGGACGATTTCCCACTACCGCATATCGACATGCTGGTGGATAGCACTGCTAAGTTCAACGTCTTTTCCTTCATGGACGGTTTCTCTGGTTATAATCAGATCAGAATGGCTCCTGAAGACATGGAAAAGACATCTTTTATCACGCCATGGGGCACATTTTGCTACAAAGTAATGTCGTTTGGATTAAAGAATGCAGGCGCAACTTACCAAAGGGCAATGACCACTCTATCTTCCATGTTCAAAGTCAACCATTGGAACGATATGCCTAAGATCAGAAATAGATGCCTTGAAAGACCTGCATATGTGTTTGCAACTAAAGAAGTCATCGATGATAAACCGTGGTTCCATGACATCAAACGCTTCCTTCAAACTCAGGAGTACCCACTCGGGGCATCGCACAAAGATTAGAAAATCTAAGGAGGCTTTCTGGAAATTTCTTCTTGAATGGAGATGTGCTATACAAAAGAAACTTCGACATGGTCTTGCTCAGATGCGTGGATAGACACGAAGCAGACATGTTAATTCACGAAGTGCATGAAGGGTCATTTGGAACCCATTCAAATGGGCATGCAATGTCCAAAAAAATCTTAAGAGCAGGATACTATTGGATAACAATGGAATCCAATTGCTGTAAACACATTAAGAGATGTCACAAGTGCCAGATCTACGCAGATAAGATCCATGTGCCACCGACTCTACTCAATGTTCTCTCCACTCCTTGGCCTTTCTCCATGTGGGGCATCGACATGATTGGGATGATTGAACCAAAAGCGTCAAACGAACATCGCTTCATTTTAGTGGCTATTGATTACTTCACCATATGGGTCGAAGCAGCATCTTACGCCAATGTTACAAGACAAGTGGTTGTGAGGTTCATCAAGAACAACCTCATTTGCCGATATGGAGTTCCAAGTAAGATCATTACAGATAATGGATCAAACTCGAACAACAAAATGATGAAAGAACTGTGTGAGGAATTCAATATTGAGCATCATAACTCATCTCCTTACCGACCAAAGATGAACGGCACCGTGGAAGCTGCCAATAAGAACATCAAAAAGATCATCCAGAAGATGGTCATCACTTACCAAGACTGGCATGAAATGCTGCCACTTGCTTTACATGGGTATCGTACTTCAGTACGTACTTCAACAGGGGCAACCCCTTTTTCTCTAGTATACGGCATGGAAGCAGTGCTCCCCGTAGAAGTTGAAATTCCATCAATGAGAGTTCTCATGGAAGCTAAGTTATATGAGGCTGAATGGTGTCAAAGTAGATACGATCAGTTAAACTTAGTCGAAGAAAAGCGTCTGACCGCTTTGTGTCATGGGCAATTATATCAAAGAAGGATGAAGAAAGCCTTCGACAAAAAGGTTCGACCTCGTGAATTCCAAGAAGGCGACCTCGTGCTTAAAAAGATTTTGCATTTTCAACTAGATTCTAGGGGAAAATGGACTCCTAATTACGAAGGCCCATACATCGTCAAAAGAAGCTTTTTTGGCGGTGCTATGACTCTCACGACCATGGACGGTGATAAACTCCCGCATCCTGTAAATGTTGATGCAGTCAAGAAATACTTTGTCTAAAAAGACAAAAGAACAGCTCAGCAAGTCGAAAACCCGAAAAGGGCGGCTTAGGCAAAAATGAGCGTCTCGGTGGACTGAAAACCTGAAAAGGCGGTCCAGGCAAAAATTAGAGACAATAAACAGAAATTTATCCTGGTAGATTGAAAACCTGAAAAGGCAATCTAGGCAAAATTAAGGATCAAAATGACAAAGTAACTGCATCAGTCCATACTTCATCAATATGAAGAATCTTCCTTCAACGGATCTTCAATCAAATCTTCTAAAGCAATAAGCAAAGTTGGAATTCAAAGTTGTTTGGGATAATAGCGGTTATTGCTTTCAATGTAGCCTTTTCCCAATAAATTACCATTTCCAACTTTTGTAAATAGTCCATGGAATTACGCCTTTGGCTGATTACCATTCTATCAATAAAATTTGAACTTTGTGCCAATTTGTTTGCAATTCTTACTTTATCTCTTTTTGCAAAATAACGCTTTTTCTTGTGAAAATCACCTTTGAAACTAAAAAAAAAATTTAAATGAATTTTTACTTCAAAATTTTAATATAAAAGCGAAATTTTCCTTTGAACTGTGAACACAGAAAGAATTTCAACAGTTTTCTCCATGAGTGTTTCGACCTCTGAAAAGTAAAGAACTGCTGAGAAGTTTTCTTTTCCTCGAAAGAGATCATCAAAGGACGGTATTCTTATTTGAAAAATAATCCCGAACAAGGTTGCCAGTAAAATACCTTTTCCAGAAAAGTTTAAAGCATGCAACTCAGATTCATCATCAGTAACGTCTACACCATGGCTGCAGATTTTGCTGAGTATTTGTTTGAACTGTGCCGTAGTCCTTTTCCCAAATAATTTTTGTTGTCTTGTCAAGTATTTTCAGCATGCATATGACATTCATCATTCATACATAATTGCATCATTAATGCATTCTTGCATTTCTCAATGTTTGCTTCAATATCACTTGTTTAGGTTGCATTTATTCCCAAGAACAAGTGTGGGTGTGTCATTCCTCATTGGGTACAAAGTCTTGATTGACTGTTTCTTTCTAGTTCGTTCCTAGATAGAACCTCGTCTCTAACCAATTCAGGTCTAGATTTCACAAAAACATCTACCTGCCAACAATAAGCAATAGCCTCGTCATCTGAGCCGCTTATTTCCTTTTCATCTTGAAACTTATCATAAAACGATTGTTCTTCTTAACAAGTACAATCATGAAAGTTCAAGAAATCCCCGTAGTTGTCTTTCTGTCTGAAGAAAAACCTGTATCTTTACAATCAAAATTCCCGCATCTTCTCAAAAAGAGAGAGATCCTTGGAAAGATTGTAACTGTGAAAATAGAAACTCATTTGAGATCTGTTTCCATCATTGTCTGTTATTCACAAAGCTGAATACTCAGTAAAATTCTCAAGAATTACCTTTTTATAGTTATCACTTTGCTGATAATTGGTAATATCTTCAGAACTCATTTACCATAAACTATCACGGGGATGATAATTGGTAATGTTATCTTTAATTACCTTAAACATTGTCACAAGGCTGACAGAAGGTAATCTTCTCGTTTCCCAAAGCGAAACAGATATTCACTTGCTTTGAGAATCGATTTTCCTAGTGAAACATATGCTTGTTTCCCAACAAACAGAATTCTCCTTTCTTAGACAGATTGAGGCATCCTCACAATTTTTCCCCAGCATGTCATTCTTTGATACCTCCTGGGTAAACTTTCTGCAATCATTTTGCATCATTCGCATTTTTTGGTATCTTAGGTCCAAAATCTGCGTATTCTGATATTTAAGTCTCTTCACACCTATCAAGACGAAGATTTTCATCTTCATATCTCAAGTTAAAGAAACTTAAATAGGGGCATCTGTCATACTCCAATTTTTGACCTAAGATACCACCTTATATCATTCACATATGCATCATTGCATCACTAACAGTTTCAGAACAAGATAGATCGTGTGTGTGCTCCTAGAGTCAAATTAGGGTTTTATCAAAATTTCATCTGTTCAAGATATGATCAATTAGGGTTTGAGTCTCCACTCACCTCAATTTATCTATCTTAATCAATCATCAACATTTGATTTTCAAATTCCCAACTTTTTTCTCATGATCTACCTTGAATCGACCAATTAGGGTTTTGATCGAAGATAGTGAATCATTGACTTTCTGCTTAATGAATGACCTATTTGCTTGAAGATTGATCTTAACATCCTCAATGCAACATCTTGACCTAATTTCTTGGTTCAAAACATTACAAAATCCATGTTTCTTCATCAGACAAATTCTGAATCATCTGATGAAAATTCATCTATTCAAAAAAAGTCAAACTTTGACTTTTAATCAACTTTTTCAAATCTAAATTTTTTCAATCATAAAATCATTTTAAATTATCCATCATGACCATAAAAAATCAAGAAATGTGAAAAAGTCAACAAAAAGTCAAGATTTGAATTTTTCTAACACAGAAAAATTTTCAAGTGTTAAAAAACATGGTTTTTCCTTACTTTCATGGCCATTTTTCACCTAGATCCATTTTGATTCAAGAAAAACTCAAAACATGAAAGTTGTAGATCTTGTTACAAGATTTCCAAAATGTCCAAGAAGTTGAAAAAAAACTTTGTGTAGCTAGGGTTTTGAAATTGAAACTTAGAGCTCCATAACCATATATTACAAGTCATTTTTCAAGAACTATAGGTCATTTTTTCACAAATTCCTCCTTCTAGAAGTCTTGTCACCAATTTAGATAGGTTAGAGCTAATAAATATCAGATGAGAGGTAATTATGAAGGAGATAAGATCAAGTGAGATTTTAACCATGGTTAAAGGAATATTCCATGTGCATTTATGGCAAAAATGTCTTTCTTGCCCTTTAAGGCAAGTTGTTCAATTTCAAGCCAATCCCTTATACTTACCATTCAAATTTATTGGCCTATAAATAGAGGTCACTTCTTTATTAAAAATCACCCCAAAGCATCATAATCCAAGCTTTCCTTCTTTCTTTCTTGTTTTTTCAAGTTTCAAGTTTCTAAGTAGGAGAATTTGCAAATTTCAAGCCTTGCAATTTCTGAGCAATCTTAGGCTTCAAATACTTTCTAAACATCATTAGAAAGTTTTTAGAATCCTAAAGCTAGCCCAAGAACTAGCAAAACTCAGAAACCACTTCCAAACCTCATGTATGCACATATTGAGCCATAACTTCCAAATTCTCAATCCACTCGTGCATCTTCCAATATTTCACTTCAAACACCTTCTATACACCATATAGAAGTGATCCAAACCATCTTTTCATCACTGTAAACTCATAATCATCAAATTCGATTCTCATTTCAAGTGACTACAATTGGACTTGGTCAGAACGATCCAGACCATTTCATTCCAAGGTAAGCACATCAACACCTTCCATAATCATCACTGAAGCTATAACAATCATTGAAACATCTCTGGAACACCTCCAGCAAGGAATTCAATTTCAGCTTCAAGAGGTAAGTCACTTGAACGATGAACTCTTTGATTTCTGAATTCCAGTTCAAAAATTGTTATGCCATCTTGTTTCTGCACTATCACTGAGCAATAACCCTCAATCAATTGCTTAAATATGTGCTCATACATGATTTCATGATCAAAACTTAGAATTAGGGTTCTTCGTGTTCATACGAAAATTAATAGTTCTAAGCTTAAAATAAATAAAATTAATTGCCACCATCGTGTTCTTGGTGAAAATCCGAGCAAGTTTGATGTTTGGATCGTGCAATTTCATGGAGAAACAAGAGAGATACGAATTAGAATCTGGAGGTTGAAGATGGAGGAGCTACGCGCGTTTTCTGATTCTGGAAAATTCAAATTCTCAGTTTATCTTATATTTATTTGTTGTTGTTTCATAACCGGATGTAACAGCCACCCCAGTGGCAAGCCAGCACGCCTTAAGTCTCTTGCCTCACCTCAAGGCCCAGGGTTCGAATCCCCCTGGGACCTTTTTTTAAATAAAAGGCTCAGCCTTCAGAAGCACTTCTGATGCTTACTCTTCCAGAAGCAGCAAGCTTCTACTGCCTTCAGAAGCACTTATGATGCCCTTCCTTCAGAAGCAGCCAGCTTCTACCTCTTCCAGAAGCATCAAGCTTCTAACACTTCCAGAAGCATCAAGCTTCTAACATTTCCAGAAGCATAAAGCTTCTAACACTCCCAGAAGCATCAAGCTTCTAACACTTCCAGAAGCATCAAACTTCTAACATTTCCAGAACCAGCAAGCTTCTGACCTTCCTTCAGAACCAGCAAGCTTCTGACTCCTTCAGAAGTAGCAAGCTTCTGACTCCCTCCAGAACTCTAGCTTCTGACTTCCTTCAAAACGTCAGCTTCTGACCTTTTTTCAAAACTTTATTTTCAAATATTTTTTCAAAACTCCTTCAATGCAAGGTGATTAAATGACAAGTCAAGCAAATGGCTCAGTGGAAAAACTCTTCACTTCTAAGCCAAAGTCCTAGGTTCAAACCTCAGGACCAAAAATCTCTTTTTATCACTAATTTTCTCAAGTTTTTTTAACAAACTTCAACATTTTTAAAAACTAATCAAAACTTCTCATTTTGAGATGATTTTTTGCACACTTGGCATTTAATATACCTATTTTATGATTATGTCAAAAAAATCCAAAAATATTTTCTTTTGGATAATATTTTAATTAGGTTAAAAACTGTTTTCTTTCCAATTTTCAAACCTAATCTTTTTCAAAACTTCTTGTGAATATCCTTCACTTTTCAAAATCATTTTCAAAACCTTTTCAAAAACCTTTCAATAAACTTACACATCTTTTTCCATGATCAATTCGATTTGAAGATAAACCGAACCAAGTTTTTCCTCGAATTTCTTTCAAATTGATCATGGGCCTCCCTCACGGTGTAAGTCTCAACCCTCCTATGTACATATTTATTTCCTTGTACATAACCACCCTTTCATGTGCATATTCATTTCTTTGTACACATTCAATCATCTTTGTAAATATTCAAGCATAAACAAACTTAGTTCGTTTGTTTTCATCCGCTTGTTTATACACCGATTCCATTGGTATTAAGAGGAGCATTATTCCCGGCGAAACTGCTCTTAAACCAATGGGCCTCCCTTAAGGTGTAAGTCCTAAAACCTTTGTATATATTCAAGTTAAACTTGCTTTAATTGCTTGTTTTATACACTTGTTTATATATTCCCTTCATAAACTCTTGTGAATACACATCACACACTTGTTCATATAACTGTTCAGTTATAACATAACAACTAGTCTAACAACTAGGTTCTCTTTAGCCTCCTCTTGGGCTTTGTACAAGATAACTCATTTATTGAGTTAGCCTCCTGTTAGGCTTCGTATAAGACAACTCACCCGTTGAGTTTAGCCTCCTCTTAGGCTTCATATAAGACAACTCCACTACTGAGTTAGCCTCCTCTTGGACTTCGTTCAAAAGAACTCCCTCGTTGAGTTTAGCCTTCTCTTGGGCATCAAACAAGAAATAGACCTGGAAATCTCTTAACAGCCTCCTATTGGGCTTCCAATACAAAGAATCACCCGCGCTAGGATAGAACCATGAGAGTATGATTTCCTAGTGAAATCACTCTTGAATCCTAAGAGGATGGTTTCCCGGTGAAACCACTCTTAAAGCCAAACAAACCATATCCTATAGCTTCCTCTTGAGCTTCATATAAGGACCCTCGATGACCCTCAGAATTCCTTCTCTTGGGCTCACAATGTAAGGACCCTCGATGACCCTCGGAATGCCTCCTCTTGGGCTTACAATACAAGGACCCACAGGCTTCTTAAAAGCATCCCCCTAATCAATAATCAATTTCTCCTAGAGATTTAGACATTTATCATCTCTATGGAAGAAGTATCTCATCTATAACATCACATACAAATCAAACACTTTTCAAACAAAACATCTTTTAATCATAAGTGGTAATGCTTGTACACTCAAGCAAAACACCAAAACTTACAATTAAAGATTCAATCATCTTTCAAACATCTTTCTTAACTCGTAAGTGGTAACGCTTGTACACTCAAGAAAAACACCTAATACTTACGATGAAAGATTCAATCAATCAACCCTTCAAAATGTATGTGATGAAATAGATTAGATACATTTTTCATTAAGATGACATTTGTCTTTGTCTCTTAATAACACCCTTTGCTTCCACTAGCATAAGTGGGAACTACGATTGCTCTGACTTTCTAAACATCCCTTTGAGAATACGTAGGCACAAGGTCTCGTCCTTGGAGAGCATACTTCTTTCTCCCTCAAACCAAAAAAAACATAGCTCCCTTAGATCCGAGCTACAGATGCTCTGATTCCTATTAAGGGATATGTATGCAGAAGATCCCAATGATCGTTGCGAGCACAATAATAACAAAACCTAGGATCCCACGTGACCTACCTTTCTTAAAATCCAAAGGAGAAACTTCCCAAGAATAGAATAGAAAATTAAAACACACAAACATATCAAAAATATTCATATATATATAAATAAGGCTATAGATAACTATATATATATATATATATAGGGTGCCACATATTTCCCTTTATATGACAAACCCCCTTACTCAGATCTCTCCCCAATGCGTTGCGTCTAGTTGACGCTAGTCGCACCGCATATCATTATTTATTGAGAGTATTGCAGCTTTCCCCTTTTTCATCTCATTTTTCTTGTTTTGGAAATAATAAAGCTTAATGCTCGTGACATCTTTAAAAACAAAGCAAAAGAGTAAATTGTTTTGAGCCAGAGATTCGAATTCCGATTCGATTCCCTTGTTCGTCACTTTTTACCGTGAACAATAACGTGTGGATGGAAAATGGAGGTGTAACGGTCATTTCAATGTCTTAGGGGAATAATAATTTTGAGCATGAGAGACAATGAAGTGACAATTAGGTGTGTCATAGGTTTATTATTCAAATATAATTATATCACTAGGTCTACTAGATTAATATGAATGCATCTTTATTTTTAGGTTAACGCATTAACACAATAGTCATCATATTATAATAGTAGTAGAGAACAATGAGGAATTTATACTGATAACACAAATAAATAGAAAGTGAATACTGATATTAAAAATACTGAAAAAATATATAAACAATTCCGAAAAATAAATAACCAAAATAAATCTAACTAAGAAATAACAAATGATGCTAATGAAAAACTAGAAATCCTAAATCAACACTCCTCCCCTACACTTAGAGAGAACAGTGCCCTCAATGTTCTAAAAACATAAATCAGCCACCTTTAGAAATAAACTGCTGAAAAAGGTGATCTAGATTCGCCGTAACTAGATCCATGAAACCATAAAAATCTTTGTGGAGTGAGGTAAAATCTGAACGAATAGCAGCAATCTCCGTCGTGAGTGCATCAATAGCAACAACGTAATCAGGCTGTGGAATCTAGATAGCGGAAGCAGCGGGGGTTGTGGGTGAATCCCAAGCTGGTTGGCAGTCAAGTAGAGGCGGTGTAACAGGATCAGCCTCGATCTTCTTAATCATATCGACCATCTCTGGGTCAAACTCGTCCAATCCCGCTGGAGGGTCAAAATAGTCGGGCAGTGTCAAAAGACCAGACTCGTCTTCTTCCATGTCATTCTCAGCTACTCCTTCCAGGTCGTAAATCCAATTCTTCCTACCATGCACACTGGATCGTGCAATGTCAGGAAGCGTGAAGTGGTAGATCGGCTCATGATGAATCAATAACTAAAACTTATTTGGCTCTAAATATCTGATCATCCCAAAATTAAAACAAAGAGACAGGTCTAGTGGGATAAAGGCAGCAGCAGGGGTCAGACGGGACAATGGCTCCCCAAAAATAGGGCATTAGCGATCATAGTCACTAAGCCATCAACACATATCTAGCCATGAGGAGCCTGGGGTATACTCAGGAGACGAGAAAGCATAAATGATGCACCAACTACCTGTCTGGATCAAAACACACAGAACATAATAAACAACTCTTCCTTAGAAACCAAGGTATCATTTTGAGGTTTGCCAAATAAGGTTAATGCTAGAATCATGTGGAAATACCTAATAGCTAGGTTATGAATCTTTGACGAGTGTCTAGGAATAGAGATCTCCTATCGCAGATCAGATATCTCTCCCCAAAAATAGTCAAGTTGGCTATCCATAAATTCGTCATCGGGAGTCTCAATGACAACATCAGACTAACAGGGAAATCCAAAAGAGCAGCAAGTTCACGGATGGTGAACTTGTGAGTAAAATCAAACAATATGAATTAAACCAATCCTCTGACCAATCCTAAACCAATATCAGGGTTGTAGTGAAAAGACGTGAGAAACTCCAGTGTTAGGTTGCAGTAGGTAGGATGCTGGTGATGAATAAAGTAATTCCAACCAATCTGGTTAAACATGAAGCGGACACTCTCCCTGATACCCAATGCGGACAATGTGGGGTCATGCGCAAAAATAGTGGGATGCACCTCTCTCTGAACAAGTATCTCATAACGCCTTTGATGAGCATCACTCGTGAAGGTGATAAGCATAGTGCCAGAAAAATCCATAGCAAAAATCAATGAAGAAAAATGTGAATCATGTAAGTAAATCAAAATAGTTTTAAATCAACATCGGCCTAATGCCTAAAAATAGAAAAGAACAAAAGAACAAAAAAATTTATAAAACTTTTAAGAAAAAAATTTAATGAAAATAAATTAAAACTTTTAATAAATATAATTTTTAATAAAAAATAGTGGGTTGCCTCCCACAATGCGCTTTGTTTAACGTTGGAAGCTCGACCTATTTTGAAAATCGAAAACTACTTTGGTGACTCAGCTGGCAGCTGTATAAGTCTCAGACTAGCTTAGTAGTCTCTATTTTCGATACAATGGTAGTGCTTCAAACGCTGTCCGTTTACAATAAACGGATCACTAGCTTTTCCTTTAATTTCAACAGCGCCACTTGGGAGTACTTTAATCACTTCAAAAGGTCCTGAACATCGAGAACGGAGTTTTCTTGGAAATAGTTTAAGTCTTTAGTTAAACAAGAGCACTACATCGCCCTCATTGAATTATTTCTTAGAGATGCGTCTTTCGTTCCATTTCTTAGTTCTTTCCTTATAGATTTTGGCATTCTCGTATGCATCTAATCTAATGCATGTCTAGAATTCTCTTTTCTCCAGCGACTTTGTAATTCAAATTCAGGGTTTTAATAGCCCAATAGGCTTTATGTTCGAATTCCACGGGTAGATGGCATGACTTACCATAGATTAGTTTGAAAGGTGTGGTTTCAATGGGTGTCTTGTACGTTGTTCTATATGCCCAGAACGCTTCATGTAGCTTAAACGACCAATATTTCCTAGATGTGGCAACATTTTTCTCAAGTATTTGCTTAATCTCTCTGTTAGAGACTTTCACTTGCCCGCTTGTTTGTGGGTGGTAACGTGTTGCAACTTGGTGTCGGACTCCATACTTCGCTAAGAGTTTATCGAAAATTCTAGGAATGAAATGAGAGCCACTATCACTGATGACTAGTCTCGACACACCGAATCTCATAAAAATTATGTTTTTGAATAATCTAATCACTACTTGTGCATCATTTGTTGGAGAGGCTACTGCCTCTATCCATTTAGATACATAATCTACTGCAACTAGTATGTAATTTTTACCAAAAAAAGATGGGAAAGGTCCCATAAAGTCATTTCCCACACGTAAAATATCTCTACTTCTAGGATACCTTTTTGAGGCATCTCATCGTATCTAGATATGTTACCAGTGCGTTGACACCATTCGCATTTTATAATTGCAGCATGGACATCTTTCTATAGACTAAGCCAATAAAGGCCAGCTTGTAGAATTTTCGGGCAGGTATTTGAAGTGCTAGCATGGCCACCATAAGGGGCTTCATGACAATGAAAAATTATGTTCTCTACTTCGCTCTGTGGAACGCACCGACAGAAGATATCGTCGGGACCTCGCTTGAATAGTAAGGGCTCGTCCCAATAATAGTGTTTGAGATCGTGAAAGAATTTCTTCTTTTGTTGATAAGTTAGATCGGGTGGAAGAACTTTCGCTGCTAAGTAGTTGACATAGTAAGCGTACCAAGGCAGTGAGATCTAAGAAGATACTACTTCCACTTCCTCAGTTGTTTCGTTATTGTTGCAAAATTGAGGGCATTCATCAGTTGAGCTTTCGGATTCCATCCGGGCTACCAGGTGTTCATATGGAAAATCGTCATTAATAACTATCTTTTCAGGTTTAAGATTTTCCATCCTAGATAGATGGTAAGCTACTAGGTTTTCAGAACCTAGTTTGTCTTTGATTTCCAAATCAAATTCTTATAAGAGTAGGATCCATCTTAATAATCCTGGTTTGGCATCCTGCTTAGCTAATAGGTATCTAATGGTTGCATGATCGGTATAGATAATAATCTTTGCGCCTACTAGGTAGGAAATGAATTTATCTAATGCAAAAATGACTGCCAAAAGTTCATTTTCTATAGTGGCATAATTTATCTGATGTAACACTGTGGGAGAACTGACTTGTTTGTTTCGCTTTTTATCGCAAATGTTACGGATATTAAGAGTCGCCACCGACTTTTATTTTTTCCAATAAAGGGAAGGTGAAAAGAACCGGAAAAGACCTTCGTTAGATTCTGAGTAAGCGTCTTTACGAAGGGATATCCATGTTTTAGTTTCGATGATGGTTTGGAATTGATGTCGTGTAAATCGCGTCCGATTTAACCGAGAAACTTATGGGGCAGCAAGTTTGTTTTCTATTTGTTTTGAATAAAAAGTGAATCCCATTCCCTTTGTTGTTGAATTTTCTTGAGTTAGAATACTTTAATTATTCGATTCGGCTCCGAACAAAGCTTATGTGCCATGTTTGATTGTTAATTATTTTCTTTTTTGAAATCAATACCATGTTTTGAAACAATTGGAAGTTATGGTTGCAATAAGCGTGTGTTATATAATCTTGAGTTGAGTTTGTATCATGTTGGTTTCGATTCAAAGAAATATCAATTTTGTTTGAGGCATAATTTGGTTGTGTTTTGGTTGGTAAACTCGGTTATGGCTCTATGGTTTGTTTCTTATGGTTGTGAATACTTCTGATTTGAATTATAAGTTTTATTCGTTCATGATCACGGCTGCCCGATTTTGTTTGATTTTAGCTTGTTTCAAAATCAACTTTCCATGTTTCTATTTTGGGTTAAATTATAGATAATTGTTTCATTTGTGAATCAATAATCATGATAATTGTTTGACAATTCGATGTTCATTCATGTTGCACTCTTGCAAATTTCATTCGATCTTATACTTTGTTTACTAACACATGTTCTAATTATTACAATTTCATTTATTTAATTTTATCCCACTTATGCTACTAACTAGTTTGCTATTTGTGAAGGCATTCAAGAATAGTCCAATCATAGATTTTCTCTTAGCATCTATATACCTTTTCTCCAATTACATTCTTATTATAGCTATTCTACTATTTAGATTTAATATTTAGTAATGTATTTTTAATTTTTGTAAATATAAAATACTTAATATTTTTGCTATTATATTTAGTAGTGTAAATATATAATTATACATACTACTTTTATTCTTATATTTTATTCAATTCATATGTAAATAAATAAGTTATATGGTAATGACCTTTGTGTTGCGATTTCGAACTTTGAATTCGACTCGACTTTTGAATGTGTATGAACACAAAAATGTTGTTTGTCTCTTAGAATTGATTTCTAAATTCTATCCTAATTAATCTAATAAAATGTAATGGTCAATAATCGATACTTAAGCTTTATAAGCTTCTCCGCATTGGTTTTTGTTCGTATCCCGTTGTGATGTAATTAATCTATTATTTTCTCTTTAATTTATTTTCATCCTCATTCAAAAAATTGTATCCCGCTCCCTTGTTGCGTTGTAAATAAGTTTTCTCTTTCTACTTTTATTTTATTATTTAATCCCCATTTTGTAATCGATGTATCCCTCTCCCCACAAAAACTTGTAATAATTATTTAACTTGCATTTATTTTATTATTTATTTAATCGTCACTTACACAAACCAAAAATATCTTTTCAAACTAATAATTGTGAATCATTTTAAACTCGTAAGTCGACAAAGCTTAGAAGCGTCGCGATGACCACACATGCACACATGTACGCTTGATCTTGGGCCTTCCTTCATGAGCCTATTTCGATTAATTGTTCCAATTGGTCGTCTTAGTAGAATAGCCCACTTTGCTAGTACACTTTTAACTTAATCGCTTTATGCTTGTGTTGTCCACCATGTATGGGCTTTTCTCGATTTTTATATTTTTGTTTTGTTTGCAACTGTTTCATTTCTCCTCTATCTCTCGTGCCTATTGGTCCACATACCAAGTCTTCTTATTTCCATTGGGGTTCCATAGTAGAGAGTAGGCTTGGCTATTCTCTCGAGATCGATCAGGTTTCATGGCTTTGTTAATCATAACCCGATTCATTCTTTCTCCATTCACCAAGCATTTAAAACACTTTCAATAAACTTTCAACTCAATCCAACGTCGAGTCTTCTTTTTAAACCTCGATCCAATGTCGAGTGAATTTTTCAAAACTTTTTCATAATAAGTTTCGAGTATTTAAATCGTTGGTTGCTAGACCAATTATTTAAATACTTGTGTCAAAATGAACTCTGAGTCTTCAAATCGTTGGTTGTTAGACCAATGATTTAAGACTCTTAATAATGTGAACCTTGTTTCACTTTACTTTTTCATAAGAAATTTTTTTGGGATGATAGACGAGTCGTTGAGCATTGAGCTCCTCAGGTTTCTAGTATTTTGAATCGTAGGATGCTAGTCCTATTGTTCGGTACTTTTCACCCACATATAAAATCAATCCTAACTCATTCAAAACTTTTGTGCGTCCGAGCATCTTTTACCTTTAAAACCTCTTCAAAGATTAGACATGATTCATTTATAATTGAGATGTTCTTCCTCTATCCCCTTGGTTTTCGACTTCTCCACTTGAGTACTAGAGACGTTCTCAAACCCTCCCTCGTATTGGTGCGTAGTCCTTTATTCTTTATCACACCTTGTGGGCATTTAGACGAGTCTTCTCCTTTAAAAATGTTGACTTGTATTTTCATTTAAAATCAATCAACAAACAATCACTTTCTAGCCAAACTACGACGCTCTGACTTTCCCATTGCACGAGGGAGTACGTAGGCACTAAGTCTTACGACTAAAGGCAAGCAAAAACAATAAAAAACATTTCTTCTCTCTTATTTTCTCCATTCCACCTTAGAAGATCGTAAATTTTCACATTAACACACAAACACATTTTGGACTAAATGGGTATCATCGAGTACGATGGATGTGAAGGGTGCTAATACCTTCCCCTTGCATAACCGACTCCCGAACCTGCATCTCTTAGTCTCGTATACCGTCTTATTCTTTTCTCGTGGGTTTTATTTGATATTTCCCCTTTCCTTCTTGGAATGAATAAATCTCGGTGGCGACTTCATTGTTTTGATATCGAATTATTAATTAATTTTTCTATAGCCGTCGACACTTAGGGCTCCCATGGGTGCTTCCTCTTTGTGTTGAAGTAGGTGTTAATGCCTTGCTCCTTGTGAAGCATCTTTGTCAGCTCTAATACTCTTTTCTCGCTTGCATGGCATTGAGCTTCGAATGTATCCCTTTCTTCTTTGAGTTGAATCCAAGATCTCTTTAATTCTTCAAAATAAGTAGGCATGTTTGGATGAAGAATGGTATAGGGTTCGTCACCTACAGCAATAGGTTCCATAATTACTGGCAAGATAGGAGTATATGGCATCATGTGGTTTTGAGCGCGCGCTCGCACCCATTTGTGGTAAGGTTCCCAAGAAATAGAATTTTTGTGCCCCTTGTCTTGGTATTAGTTTTCTTCACCATGCCTCAAGCGTGCACAAATCTTCAGCGATAACCATGGAGATCGTTGTCGTAGTAAAATACAATGTCTTGAATAAGTATATCATGAGGACCGTCTCTTCGATCATAACCAAACTGTCATCATGCTAGAGAAGGATTGTAGGTGATACCTTCCCTTATGCCAAAGAGTGGTACATTAGGGAATTCTCCACAACGTTTAATGAAAGTGAATTCCTTTTGAAAGTAGAGACACCAAGGGATATTTGAATGAGAGAGGGACATCAACCTTTGAGACTATTTCACCCTTTGTTTGTTTTTCATTACTGATTGAGGAACGTGTGAAATAAACCACCTGGATAATAATGGTATGCAACTCATGAGAGTTTCTTGTCTTTTCGTAGTACGAGTATAGAGAGAATGCAGAATGTCTACGAGCAAGGTAGGCACAGGATTATGAGTGAGCAATATCTTGATGGTGTTCACGTCTATGAAAAGATCTGGATTAGGAAATAGCACAAAAACATAGATTAGCAAAGCCAAAACGTCTTCGAAAGCATGGAAACTCATAGCCTTTAGGACTTCTCGAGCATTCTTTATCAGAAACTTAGCAAGCAAGCCCTTAACTCCACTTCTTGTCTCCCAACTGTCTTCAATGTCTAATCGCTTTAGGTGTAACGCTGATGCAATGTCTTCAAACCTCTAGACTTTTTCTGAACCGGTGAATGGTATTTGGTCGAGAATGGGTATCCCGAGTAGCTTAGAGAACTCCTCCAATGTAGGTACCAACTGATAGTATGGGAAAGTAAAATAGTGAGGCTTCGGATCAAATAATTGGAATATGACGCTCATCATATATTCTTCAAACCTGAGGTAATCAATTCGAGTAGATAACCATGTCTTTTGATGAATTGAGAGTGATCGGGAATTTTTGAGACTAACTCTTTGAGCTGAGAAGCTATACCCATAAAGTTGATTCGGATAGTCTTTCGGGAAGCCATAACCCTACAAAAAAGAGCAAACATAAATCCCTAGGTCCTTGAAATGGTTAGAAATGATATGCTAATATGATGTTATGATGTCATGATGTCATGTTTAAATAGCACACACAAGAAATTCACACAATAGTCCAAGGTTTAGGCTTGCATGACGTATAGGTGTCTACCCTACTAGAGTTTAAGTTGGTTTAACCTGTCCTACAATAGTAACCGAGTTCTAGGAATCTCATATCACAGATCTTTCTCGCAAGCTTTATTCGAATACGACTACCAAGTGGTCGACCGAAACATCTCAAAAGTCAAATCTCAATGAGCGTAGCATCGAGTGTCAACCAACCTCAATCTGCACAGAAGCCGGTTATCTCACTACCTTCTAATAGCCAAGATGGGTCAATTAGGATTCTAAAGTTGAGTTAGTGCTTATGACACCACGCAGATGCCAAATACTTCCTCAACTGAACATAAGGAGCATCAGGACATCCAAAGTGTCGCACTAACCGTAGCCATCATTTTGACCGTTTCGGTTTACGCCTAACTGTCGTGATGATTTATTGCTAATTACCTAAGGAAACCTGGATCTGGGTGTAGGATCCCCCACAGATATAATACCTAAGCATCCCTTAAAAATAAAGCAGACAAAGCGAACAGAAAGCAATAAAAGTAATCTATGGCCCTAAGGTAACCTCTCTTTGGGTGTTTTCCCCAGCAGAGTCGCCTGTTCTGTAACACGGTGGAAGAACTGACTTGTTTTTTTCGCTTTTTATCGCAAATATTACGGATAGCAAGAGTCGTCGCATACTTTTCTTTTATCCAATAAAGGGAAGGTGAAAAGAACAGGAAAAGACCTTCGTTAGATTCTGAGTACGGAAGGCAATTATGAAAAGGGAAGGTATTAGCACCCTTTCCATCCATAGTTATCTATAGGCTCTTAGTTTCTTAGCTCACTTTGAAAAATTGCTTTCTGTGTTTGTATAGTTTGAAAGGTATTTTGAAAAGACATTTTTCTTTGACTTCTTAATGATTCTCGTTGGAATGTATATGAAGTGTTCGGAAATGTTTGTTTGGAAAATGTTTAACTTTGTAATTATTCTCGCTAGAATGTATACAAAGTGTTTTGAAAAGAGTTTTTGAAAAGTGTGAAGTTTGAAAAATTATTTTGATCGGAGCAAGCAATAAAGTCTTATTTACCTACTCAGAATGGTTGTTTCCATGTTATTTTTTCTTCTCCTTTAGAGTAAGGTTATCCATACCATTAGTTGGCAAGTAACTTTATTCGTTTAGATGTGAAGGGACAATCAAAGGGTCATCGTATGATCATTGAAGGCAACATGTAAGGATACCTTTAGCAATTCATAGGGAAGATCATTACTTATTCGAAGGCAACAACCGAGGGACGAGATCATATATTCGTAGGCAACATCGGGGGTCATCGAGGGACTACGATCTTTGTATCGAAGGGACTATGATGATCATATTTGTAAGCGTCTTTGCTAATGGTACCCCTACGTTCGAGGGACATGACCATTGTTTCCGAAAGGAAACAAAAGAAGATACCCTAAGAGGGGTGCATGTGTGAAAGAGTGTGTTGAGTTCAAATATGTTATCTTGAATTAGGGTGATCTAAGATATGATTTTATCTTGTCATGCAAACCCTAGTTACTAACAGTTAAGCAGTTAATATGTACAGAAAAATAAAGTATGGAATGTAAAGTGCGGAAAGTAAATGTCATACGCTATTACATGGCTTTGGGGAAGATACATAATATAAGTGCGGAAAGTAAAGGCAGAAAATATAAATCTACGTTATTACAGAATAAACCTTGCGACCTATACATTGCTTTCTAGAATTGTAAATGCGAAAAAATATTTGTGAAAATGTTTTGGAAATTAGAAAAATGTTTTCTTAGGGTTTGTACCTAATTACAAAAAAGAAAACAATTTTTTTGGAATTTTGTGGATTGAATTTAATTAGAAAAACCCTAATTCTAATTAATTAGTATTTCATTAGAAAAAATAATTTAAATATGAAGAAAATGAAAATGTCGTTGTGTCAAAAATTAAATAAAGTTTTTAGAAACCTAAATCTAAAATTAAAATATTTTTTAGAGTTTTAGAAAATAGTTTAAAAATTAATTGAAAAGAAATTAAATTGGTTAGAAAATTGAAAAGAAATAAAAAAAAGTTAGAGACAACAAGTTGTAAAAAATAGGAATGGTCCCTGCAACTATTGAACTCAGGACCTTGTGGTTGTTGATCCAAACAACACCACTACGCCACTTGTTTGTGGTGTTCAAAACACGCATTTGTTTGTATATAAGTGTTAACCTGTGAAAATAAGAAAATATGAAAAAATTTGGAAAAATGCAGGTTCGAACCAGCGACCTGATAGAGGGAGGGACATAGCGCGGGCATGTGTTACCATTGGGGTGGTAATACATCCATTTATTTTAATGAGACATAAATATATAAGTGTAATAAACATTAGAAAATCATAACAAACAAAACACGCACGCATGTGGACCCTAGATGTTTGAACGGACGAACCAGATCGTGCCATGCTTGCCCTCGCCAGTCAAGCAAAAGTCAAAGACACTGGAGCAAGGCTCCGGTCGTCTTCTTTGACTGCCTCCAAGATCAAACCTGAAAAAATAGTGAGAATAAAAGCAAAAGGAGGACCCTACCCCCCTAATTCGAGGGCTGAGAATTCCTTGGTGGCCTTGATTTGGTCTGAAAGTTCCTAGAAATTGAAACACAAAAATATAGAAAATTTATGCCAAACAATGGCACGACATGATTTGGGCGTTCTAAACCTCATGCGATGGATCAAACCTGTTCTATGACATCTCAGGAACAAATTAATAGGGTTACTTCCTATTGAAACACAATAAAAATAAAAATTCAAGATTCATGAATGTAATGCAATCGGAGTTCATGTATGGCATGTTTCAAAGCGTTTTGGCCATGGATAATGATCCATCCTTACCCTACTATACCTCAGGAGCACGATGGAGTGCTTGGAATTGATTGAAGATGGCTGGAGATTGAAATTCGAATGTGCCTCAAATTTAAGAAATTTGAGAGCTCCGGCTAGGGTTCTTAGGGCGTGCAATCCTTGTCCTTTGCTTCTGGTCTTGTTGAGTATATATAGAAGAGTGGAATTAAGTCAAGACTTGAATGAAAAATATATTCTTTCAATGGAGAATATTTGATTGAAAATTTTATCAAATCTTTCCAAAAATGGCTCAATCTTGACTTAATTCCTCTTGTAAGAATTTGACAGCTTATGATGAGCTATCTTGGACCTCAAGTAATGCAAATACCAAGCCCAACTCACCTTATCTTTTACCTTTATATTTTATTTAATTAAATTTGAATTTTAGCCATTTAATTCAAAAATAAATTAAATAAATAAGGAGGAGGCGTGGCAATGAGTGTAGAGGTCATGGATAATCTCAAGAATAAGTTTGGGTCATGAAAACTTAGGCCCATTTAGAAAAAATTTGATTTTGCTAAGTATTTCTCTTCATGCATTTCTTCAAAAATGTCAAACTTGCACAACTTGTATCTTGCTTAAGTGTTCTTGGACTTTTCAGAAATCTCAAGATGTCCTCTAAACACTCCTTTTGGTTTCATATTAATTGAAGTTTCCATGTTCATGTAAACGTCTTTGCAAAAAGATGACTTTTTGTTGACTTTTAGAAGGACCTATAATGTCTTGATCCATAACTCTCAAATGAAGCATTTTTGGCCAAAGCTTGTGAGACATAAAGTTGTAGAGAATTGAATTCTCTTAAACATGAGCTTTAGAGGAAAACTTTCTGATAAAGTATGTAAAAGTTATGCTTGGTCAAAGTTCTGTTAACTTTTTGTCCAAAAACCCTAATTTGGAAACTTTGACTTTTAATCAAATCTTGAGTTTTCATGATGAATCATGATCAACCCTTGATAAAATGATGAGTGAGACTTTAAAATATTGATTTTGACCAAAAATAATGAAGTTTGACTATATGTTGACAACAATTGACGTTTTGTCCAATACAATTGATTTTCAACCATCTGAGTAATTGACTGAGCAAACTTGAGATGTGGGGCCTGAAACTTGACATGGTGATACTTTGATACATATGAGGAGGTAAGATGACCACTTGAGGCATTAGAACTTGATTTTGTATTGAGAGAAGCAAAACCCTAGTTGTGGGTTGATTGTTTAGGAGAGGGTTTGTCTGGTCATCCCTTGAGGAATTCTTGAATATAGAGATGTGGAGTGTCTTGAGAAATAGGAGGGAAATTTTTTGGGTATAACATATGTGCAAAATCCAAGGTTCTACTTGCATATTATATTGCATGGAGCTTTTTATCTCTTCTTTGTCCCAGGACTGCACCTACTGCATAATCGCTTGCGTTGCACATTATCTCGAATGGCAGACTCTAATCAGGTGGTTGAATGATAGGTGCGGATATGAGAGTTGTTTTTAACCATTCAAATACTTTTAGGCAGTCATCATTAAAGATGAATTCATATTCTTTCATTAAGAGGTTGGTGAGCAGTTTAGAAATCTTGGAGAAATCTTTTATGAAACGTTGGTAAAAACCGGCGTGGCCTAAGAAACTTCGTATTTCTCTTACGGTCTTTGGAGGTTGGAGGTTTTATATTACTTCAATCTTAGCTTTGTCTACTTCGATCCCCTTCTCAGAAACTATGTGTCCAAGCATGATTCCTTGTTTTACCATAAAATGCCATTTTTTCCAGTTTAACACTAGGTTTACTTGTATGCATCTCTCCAGTAGCTTTTTCAGGTTTGACAGGCATCCTTCAAAACTTTGCCCGCATACAGAGAATTTTTCCATAAAGACTTCCATGATATCGTCTATGAAATTGGAAAAGATGGACATCATACATCTTTGGAATGTTGCAGACGTATTACATAGTCCGAACGACATTCGCCGATAAGCAAACGTACCATAAGAACACGTAAATGTTGTCTTTTCTTGGTCATCAGGGTGGATAGGAATTTGAAAGAATCCTAAATAACCATCCAAATAATAGTAGTAGGAATGCTTAGCCAATAGCTCAAGCATTTGATCAATGAAGGGCAGAGGGAAATGGTCTTTTCGAGTTGCTTTGTTCAGCTTCCTATAGTCAATACACATTCTGGCTCCACTCATGATTCTTTCTACTATATGTTCTCCAACTTTGTTCGTCGTGACTGTGATTCCTCCCTTCTTGGGTACGCAGTGGACCAGACTAACCCATTGACTATCAGAGATTGGATAAATGATTCCTGCATTTAAAAGTTTGGTTACTTCATCCTTCTCTACAGTGCTCATGATCGGGTTGATTCTTCTCTAATGTTCTCTAGAAGATTTATAATCGTCTTCCAGCATGATGCGATGCATACAAATTGAAGGACTTATTCCTTTTAAATCAGCAATGTTGTATCCTAAAGCAGATAGAATATTTAAGTTATATACTTACTTTGTTGTGTAGGGGAAAATGAACGGTTGGTCGTTGACAGGGTTAAAGGACTCCATTCTCCACCAACCTCATGCTTGTAGAAAGAAAGCGCAACCATAAAAAGTAACTTTGTCTTTCATAGAATTTTTACATAAGGAACTATATAAATGGGCTAAAACTATGGAACCCCAACTATAGTTTTTTATTTTATCAATATCGCCAAGAAAACTTAAATACATAAAATGGATGTTATTTCCTGTACTTTCGGGGAATAATAGGTTCCCAAATAATTTCATAATATAATTACGAGTCTTAGTAATTTTTTGATGTTCGAAGGAATTTTCATTCAATTCAAGAGACCCATAATACCTTTTAATTTCGGTTAATAAAATACCTTGGCCCTTGCAATAGTATGGTCCACCATATCTCTACCCAACATCTCCTCACACGGAGAATTGGCTTGTTGAATCGACTCATTCATCACCTTACCATGAATAGGAAGACCCGTTAATGTAACGCCCATTTATTTAATTAATTATTTAATTAAATACTTTCAAATTATTTTCGATTTAATTGTCAAAGTTGTGAAATGTTTATTGGTTAGTTGATTAATTTAGTTGATTAAGTTGTAGATATAGTATTAGAAATAATACTAGATTATATTATTTGGGCTTTTAATGATAAGAAGTAGTAATAGTGGGGATGTAGGAATTCTATATGGGGGTTTGGCTTATATGAAATTATCGTACGTGTATGTCTGACTCTGTGTGAAATTATGTCGTTATTGTTATGGAGTGTTATTGCCACTATTATAATGCTTTGATAAGGTTACATAAATTATTCGACGCAATTGTTGTTGGAAATTAACCCCATGTTGGAGTCATTGTTATGTTGATTTGTTGTACTATAGTGTTGTCAATCGATGAAATTTTGCTAATTTTTACGTTGAAAAAAGAGGAAAACTGTGTGGAACAAGTTGGAATTTGTGCGTACAAAACACACTGTACCGAGGGGCACAGTGGTGTGCCGAGGGGCGCAGTGGTGTGCCGAGGGGCACAGTGGTGTTCCGAGTGGCACACTTGAATTTAGACTGTGCCGAGGGGCACATAAGGCATGTCGATTGACATGTCCTTGTGGCGGTCACCATGCTCCCCTATGCCGAGGGGCACACACCCTTAACCTTCATTTTCTTTGATTCTTTTATCTGTTCCCTGTACTTTTCTGTCACTTAATTAATTGGTAAATAATTGATGGCATGTAGTTGGGGAATTATAATTGTTAGGATATATAACTAAATAGCAGTAGGAAATAAGATTAGCAAAAATTATGTGGTAAAATCAGTAAAAGTGCATATACAGAGAATTTATTAATAATGTTAACAACAGATACTTATTGATACATTTATGTTGGCGGCAGATATTATTAATAGAAGCAACATTTGAATAAACTAATAAGTAGTAGCTGAGTAATTTAGCAGGATTAACAAAGGTTGGGTAATTAAGAAGAAAACAGTATGTGAATAATTGGAAGCAATAGAAGTAGTTGTAGTTCATAAAATAATAACAGAAAAACTATTAAGTAGCGGTATAAGTTATTTAGCAGCAGATGAATGATTTAACATAAAAATATAACATAATTAACTAATAAGCAGTAGGAGAAAAGGGTTAATAGTAGCAGAAGTATATGTGTAAGTTGTTTGTGTGGATGGTAATAACATGATGTTGTAGGTGGTAAAGTTGTTGTGTGTTGCCTCTAATGTTTGGCGAAACCAATTTGTAGGCATAGTGCCAATGTTGAATCATTTGTTGAGTTGTTGTTGAGTTATTGTTGTTGTGTTGTTGCATTTCATAATGTCGTTGCATACATAGCATATCAAGTTGGGAGCTCAAGCTCTGTAAGTTGGCTTGCATTGACAATATTCAAAGTTGAAGTCTTATGCCTTGTTGACGCCTCTATTAATTGGCAGATATTAAGTTGGGAGTTTTTCTCCATTTTTAAGTTGGGAGTTCTTCTCCATTGGTACCACATGCGTGTTCATAAAAACAAGTCGCATTTCATGTTGCATCTTGAGTTGTTATGTCGATGAACTAGTTGTTATATTATGTTGGTGAGTTGTTTGTGTTGCATGTTGTTAAAAAGTTTTGAAGCGATGATTTTATATGAACTGATTCTTATATATTATTTATCATACGTTCTATTATATGGTTTGAGATCTCATCCCTTTTGTTGTTATGTTGCCTCTACGTGGGTAACATGCAGGTAATCCAGAGTGAAGATTGTCTACCTTCATTAGTTCAAGTCGGTGTCGTCGTTCTAATACGTAGCACTCGGAGGGATAAATGCATGTTTTCTTTATTGTTGGTTTTTATTATGTTGTTGGATTTTTAAGTCGTTTTCATTGAAGATTTGTTATTTTGAAGTTGTTTTATGTTGGAGAAAGAAGCTATATTTATTTGAAGTTAAAAACTTGTTGTCTTAAAGTTGTTTTGAGTTGGACATGAGGTCATGGTATTTTCAGTTGAAATCGTGAATCAACTGCATAGTAATGAAAGTTGTTTTCTTTTTAAAGATTAAACAGGTTGTTATCGGTTCACCCGTAATTATGTGTTATGTATCTGTCTTATATGTGAGTGTCGCACCCCAAAATTTACCCTACCATCATCCAATTTCACCCACATTTGGTTTGTAGTTTTATTCGGGTCAGGATTGTGTTCGTTCAAGTTTTAAACTATCTGGTCCATCTCATAGGATAAGCAATCTAGAAGTTCGGTTTGTGGTTCAGATTTGATCACATGTTTTACAAGGGTTGGTGCTCGCTCCTTCGGAAAGGGGATTTGAAATAAATCATTGAATTAGGGTTTGAACTCATTATCGTTATAGATTTCTTTCTCGTCAAGTTACAATGTTTTTGTGCACTGTAACTCTTGAGAATCAAGTGATTAGAATTTCCATTCGATCCAATTATGGTGCGCGAGGAATCATCTTTCTGAGATGTTACCAAAGGTGATTCAATTGTTGGAAGGTTGGAAAATTTAGACGTATGTCCAATATCATGTTATCGATTCGTGTGTTCAAGAATTTAAGACATTGAGGTTAAAGTCAAGAGAATCCATGTGCAATTGCATCTTTGTTTTAAAGGGCATGTTTTTACCATTATCATTTAAGAGCCTCTTTGAAGCAAATGTTACAAATTGATACATGATATGTTGAATTACCAATTTGGTTTTAATGTCATTCAAGATTTCAATATACTTTCAATATTGATTATTATTGGAATCAAGTCCAAATGTGAGGAGATTTTTCTATTTGACATTTCAAAGATGAATATTAAAGGATTGTAAAACTTTAATTTATCTAGAGAATTTTCCATTGTGTTACAAAGAGAATTCAAGCTTATTCAAAATTCATATGAATGACATTCAAACCAATTTCAAAGGACTTCCAAGTTTACAAGTATGGAATGATTATGTTACAAGGTTCCTACAATTTACAAGGAAACTAAATTCGGAGGTTTTACGATGCAAATTCAATTGATTCCTAATCTAATCTTAAGATTGCTAGTGAGTCCTTCGATACTTCTCGCAAGGCTTCCAATTCCTATGCTTCGTTTGCTTCTTCATGGTGAATCTTCCATCTTTGAGCCATCCCCATCATTCATGCCAACATGAAACAAGGAAAAGTGAACATAGTTAGCAAAACATAAACTTGAACATAAACAAGAATTCCAACGAATATTTTCAAGGACTCATCATTAGGGTTTGTGTTAAGGAATCAGGTTTTAAAGGTTTTAATTGTGTTCAAGCAATCAAAGCCTCAGAACTAAAAAGTTCCTTCATCGGCCACAACCTCCTATTGCAAATCACAACAACCTTTGTTGTTGGTTCACAAAAGGAGGTGTGAAGTGGAAAATCAGAAATAGCATCATGTTTTCCCAAAGCAAGCAAGAAATCCAGCCCAACAGTTTATCAAACAGTTCCAGAAAATTGGTTCAGCCCAAATGCGAAGTCAACAGAATATCAATAGGCAGCAAGAATTCAACAGAATAACAACAGACAGCAAGAGGAGGGACAACATTTTTACCCAAAAGGCCATGGTTATCAGCATAGAGTGAAAAAAAATTCACCCAATAGGACATTATGATTTAGCATCCAGTAGCATGTAATAACAGAGACATAGCAGAGCAGCAGACAAAAAGAAGCTCAAAGTGTCAAGGCAATAAAGCCAATTGAGAAAAAGCAAAGTCAAATTGGCTAAATGGGAGTTACATAGCAGACAGCATAGCAGACAGCAGAGTAGCAGTAAGGAGTATCAGAAAAGCAAAACTGAGTTCCAACCAAGACAAGGACAGGAAGAAGCAGAAGTTGGAAATAATATAACCAACAGTTTGTGGTTTTACAAAGAGAGGGGAAACCAATACCAATCAGGAAAAAAAACTCAAGCATAGTATCTATTCAAAAACGAAAAACCATAAACAATAGCCACAGTCCTAACCACAGAAAACCAGAGCCAATCTCAAGAGCAAAAGAACCGAAATGTAGTATCTGTTCAAAACAAATAAGTTCCAAAGACCAAAAACCAAATAAGAAACCAGAAGCAAGCAACCATTCAGTTATCAGAAACCAAAACCAAGAAACATAGTAATTGTTCTAAGCCAAAAAGCCAAAAAACAAGGGTATCATCTGTTCCAAACACCAGAAAACGAGCCAGAAATGTATCAGAAAAGAAACCAAACCACCATTGTTCCAACAGCCACAAACCCAGAAGACACAAGAAAAACCTAAATTTCTATCATCATTTTCCTAACACAATCCCTTCAGAAATACGGTTTTCTTCAGAAAAAGAAGAACATTATAACAAACAGCACAAAAACAGATCACAGAAGACGGAAGGATCTCACCCGAAAGGTCTCAGAACCAACGAATCCGGCCACGTAGGGGTTTCGTTCCTTTCCTCTTTGTCCTTTCCATGCCTGTTTGCCGTCTCTTTCTCACGAAGTAGTTAGGGTTTCCGAAAATCCCTTTCCCGATTTTTAGTAAACCGCGAGTCATTTATAAAAACAAAGAGTGGATTAGAAGAGAGAAGAGAGAAACGAGTCAGAAAACATGAAAATACTAATGATTTGAGTCACGCCGCCGCCGGAACCGCCGTGAGGCAATTTCCGGCGCGGCCCATTTCTTTTCCGGTGAGGGTTCGGTGAGAGAACAGAGGAAGATGAGAGAACTTGTTTCACGAGAGAGAAACGATTTGGGCTTGGTCTCTCCTTCCTTCCTTCCTTTTTTTTTATTTAATTAACTTAATAATTTGTTTGTAGTTACTTTTTTTTAGTTTACATTTAGTAGTATAGGTGTTTTAGTTGGGTGGTGACAAGTGTCACCACCTTAGTCTTGTTTGTTTTTATTTTTTTTAGTCAATCTTTCTTTTTTCTTTTTTTTTTAAATTTTGGTAAACAATATTACCCCATCTCTACCATTGGTTTTTTGGAAAAGAGAGATCCGACGCACCAGATGGTCAGCACACAATGAGCTTTTGCGGGCCAATCAACAAGATCAGATGGATTTCTTTTCGCACCTCCCAGAATCACTACATACAGGCTAACTCTAAACTTTTGTCTTTTAAATTAATTTATTTTATGCAAATGATTTAATTTTCTTGCGATGTACTAGATAATAATTAGTTCTGATAGTTTTTATTTGATGATTTGTCGATTAAACTATTAGTTGATTTTTTCATTAAACAGAAAAAATCATTTCTAATTATTATTTAAATTTCCGATTGTATTGTATGATAATTGTCTATTTATTTGCTTTATTCGGTATTTATTCACCATTGTACACTTCGCACACAACCAACATTAAAATTAATCTAACTTTCCTTTGATTGGCTCACAAGCCGATTTCCTAAAGGGTCTCATGGTTGGGGATGGGCATGGCCATCCTCACGAGGTTAATTAAAGCCCTTGTTGCTTTAGTTAATCATAACCCGAAAATAACATTGGTCTATACACCAATCTTCCATGCACCAGGGTCTTATGGTTGGGGATAGGAGCACTTATCCTCACGAGGTTAATTAAGTCCATATACTTAATTAATCATAACCTGATTCCACATTTCATCTCAGCACGTATCTCAAAACACTTTCATAATTAACCTACAAACCTCGATCCAACGTCGAGTGCATTTTCAAAACTTTTTTAATAATAAAACCCAAGTGTTTAAGTCGTTGGACGCTAGGCCAATTGTTTAAAAAACTTGTCCCAAATGAAGTCTTAGTCTTTAAGTCGTTGGACGCTAGACCAGTTGCTTAAAGACTTCTAAATAACGTGAAACTCGTTTCACCTCACTCTTTCATAAGAAAATCCTTTTTGGGTGATAGACGATTCGTCTGAGCACTAGCTCCTCGGGTTTCTAGTATTTGAATCGTAAGACGTTAGTCCTATTGTTCAGTACTTTCTCACTCATCTAAAAATAATTCAACTCACTCAAAACTCTTTTCTCGCTCATATGCGATCATCAAACTCTTTTCCAACAAAGAGTGTGCAATAGCCATTTCAAACACGAACGTGGACTTAAAGCTTTTTAAACAAACTAAACAAGTCCAAGTTCAAGCGTTTGAAAGGTCTAATGCACGATTTTTCTTATAAAATCAATACAACCAATTTAAAACATTTTTGAGAGGAACTACGGAGTTTTGACTTTCCCATTGCACAAGGGAATACGTAGGCACACGGTTCCGAAACCGTGCCAAACTCAAAATAATAATAAATAAAATCCTTTTCTCCTTTTATTCATAACTTAGAAATAAACACACACACAAACACTTAGAACTAAATGGGTCCCATCGAGTACGATGGATGTAAGGGGTGCTAATACCTTTCCCTTACATAACTGACTCCCGATTCCATGTTTTTGGTCGTAGACCGCCTTATCCGCTTCTGTGGGATTTTATCTATATTTTCCCGTTCTTTTTTAGAACAAATAAAATCAGTTGGCGATTTCACTAGTTTTCGAAATTTAAATGATTTTTGAAAATCGAGTTGCTTCAGTTGGCTTCTTCACTGGGGAATATTTTAGAATTCTTTTTGACTAAGCGAGTCAACCCTAGTTTAGTTCTTCGCATGTGTGTTGTGTTTGTTTATTGCTTTGATGTTTATTGCCTATTATTTCTATATATTTTGTATATTATCCTGTTGATGTATATTACAATATTGGGAATTTGTTGGTTATGGGTCGTAGATAAGCCCAATGCCCAGGCTTCTAGGAAACCGTAAGCTTAGAGTGGTTGAGTAGATTAGGTCCACTAGACATCCATGTCTTTTGGATCGACGTGAAGACTACACCTTAGAGTTGGTCTTTTTAAGGGAGATGCCGCACCGCACTCTAGCGCGGGACGATAATTCTTGGACAAAGGGCCTATAACTCTAAGTATTAGGATGTCCAAAACTGAAACCGGCTCAAAGGTTTTTGAGTATCCCTTTAAGAGCCGTTTCTTGGAGTATACTTTTGAAAATACTATCGTCATGGTGATAATGTTTTTAAAAGGGGATCTGAGACTCCGAGAAGCATTTAGCAAAAAAACATTAGAACCAACCTTGTTTGGGGAATTGTTGGGTAGGCGTCGAAACCATGTCCGACCATCCAGTGACCTATTATGTGATCTATAGCTACACTTTCGTTGGTTCCCATCCTAACCCATTTGCATTGCATTTTTTGCATTAATCATTCATTTTTCATCATATGTGTTGTCATTTTTAGGTATCTTTAAAGGACTCGTTCTTGGAAACAATCAGATCACACATGGATTTAATCAGAAAGCATAACCCTCATCTCAAGTTCAAGATCCCTGACACTCAAACTCTGTTGAAGCTCAAGGGGAAAGTGAAATTTGTTCAGTTGAATAACTTTCATGCCAGATATGGGTGGATTTTGGAACTATTGGATGCAACGTCTGATCATGATGCCTTGAAAGCCTTGGTGAAGTTTTATGATGCTCCTCTACGGTGTTTCACGTTCCAGGATTTTCAGTTAGTCCCGACAATTGAAGAGCTTGAAAGATTATTGAATTGGCCCTTGAAAGACGACGTTCCTTTTACCAGGTTAGGAGAAAGCTTGGATGCAGTTGATGTAGCAGCTGCTCTACACCTCCCTATCAGAGAAATAGGGCCAAAGCTAGTAGAAAAGGGGATTTCTAGGAAATTTTTGGAACAAAAAGCTGAAGAATTGGCAGTATCAGAAGAAGATTAGATGTCATTCATCGCTGTTTTAGCCTTACTGATTTATGGGGTGGTGTTGTTTCCCAACAATGACGACGATTACATAAGTCAACCTGCAATTAGTGTCTTCCTCTCAGACAACCCTGTGCCCGCGTTGCTTGCAGACATGCTCCTCAATATACATGTCCGATATGAGAAGAAAAGGGGAGTTGTAATGTGTTTCTCCGTTTTTCTCTATTCATGGTTGAAGTCTCACATCCCTCAGCGAGGCCCTTGGGTCAAAATCTTAGAGAATTTGAGTTGGTCTCAGAAGTTGGCTTCTCTTACCGCTAATGGTGTTTTCTGGTATTCTCCAAATTGGTATACGTGGGAGGTCATCACTCACTGTGGGGCATTTCCTAAAGTTCCACTGATTGGATCCCAAGGATTCATCAATTATAATCCTAGGTTAGTTCTAAAGCAATTGGGATGCCCTATGGAAACCGCACCGAAAGAGGAATTTCTGAGAGAGTTTATCTTGCTAGATTTCGGAAGAGAGGATCCTGGTTTGTTGAAGCAAGTACAGAAAGCTTGGACCCAAGTTCACAGGACGGGTGCAGAGCTCAGAAAAAGAGGAAATGGTGATGGAGAACCTTACGAGTCTTGGATACTTAGAAGAGTAATGGAGGTAAAATTGCCATTCACTGTGGAAGTTCCATTTGATGTGCCCGAACCTGAACTCACTCATGTCCCTATTGAGGAGTTCAACAAACTCAAGCTCACCATCACAGAGATGAAAGCTGAAGAGGGTCGACAACAAGCAATCCTTACCCGTGTTGCTCGTGAAAGGGATGATTTGATGCAAAGCCTCAAATAAAGAGATGATGAGCTACTAAAGAGTCAAGAGCAGGTAGAAAGAGAAAGGAAAGCGAAGTTCCATGTGAAAGATAATCTGGATGCCGCAAATTTTGACTTAAGGGAATTCAACCGTAAGCTAGCTAAGGCTGAACAACAAAGAGGGAAAGCTTATGCAGACGAAGAGCGGGCTATCAAGGCAAAGTCTGACTTGAAGACAACTCTTACCACTCAGATCCAAGAGTTAAAAGCTGCACTAAGGAACATTGAATCTAATTTGGCGCGTGAAACTCGCCTCAAAGAAGAAGCTCGCATGGCATGTAATGTAGACTCTGAAGAATTGGCTTAAAAGATTCAAGAGTTGGATACTGTGAGAGACCTTGTAGTCCGATGGGAGGCAGCTTATGGGGAATTGGAGGTCCAGTGTGAGGGATGGCAGGAAGAAGCCCGACGTCAGAATGAACTTTGGGTGAATAGGGGAGAAACTATCTTCACCTTAGAAGAGCAAAACAAGAGGTTGTATGACAACTACTCAGGCTTGGTGGAATTCTGTAGACAACTAATGGTGGAGGTCCCATGGAGGCTTTAGTCAGCTGTCGAGGATCTAGAGGAAGACCGAGTGCCCCCGGCGGTGGAGTACTTCATTTATCTTTGCAAAGACATGGTGGAGCGATTCCAAAAAGAGATAAGAGAGTTCAAGCCCCAAAGAGGAAAGCACTTCTGATCTTTTGTTACCTTTATGTACTTTTCAGCTCCATTGTATCTGTTAGACTAAAAGCAGACCTACGAGTCTTGGTCTCTATTTTCTCTACAAAGACTGACGTTTGTATTCAACTATTATGTTTGGAATGAAGGAGCTGATTATCCATTTATTTGTGCTTATTGTTTACAAGTGAATGAGTCCGATAAAGATCCTTGGGAATGGGAACACGATCATAAGCATTTTTCATTAACCATACATAATTATGCTTTTTTTTTAAAAAAGGGGGACGCCAAGCTCATTCCATTTCCTCTCATCCAGATTCAAGATGACTACCCGACATTCGTACGGAACCAGAGCCAACTCGAAGAGAGCAATGGATCAGTATGAGACAAGACAGACAGCCATGCATGATGACATCGACACTTTGAAGTCCAAGATGGACCAACTGATGGAGATGCTGACGTCTCAACTTGAGAGAGAGGAAGAGCAAGCCGCTACTGCTGCTACTGCTGCTACCACCGCTGGCGTTGCTACTGCCGCCACCGCTACAACAAACAATGCAACTGCTATCGTTCCTCCCATTGTTACCGGAAATGTGAGAACCCTTCGAGGTGGTGGCAATGCCCCATTTCCAGGAGTGTAAGCACCTAATCCGCCACTCTATGGGGTGCCTACTGATTTCTTCAATGGAGCTGACAACCAAGGTACTGCTGCTGCAGCGCATGTTGCTACCTAGACTATGGGAAATGAGGAGCAAGAGCAAGAGGAGGATGAACAGGAAAATCTTTGGTCTATGACTCCTCAAGGTGAGGAGGACCAACAAGACGATTACATGAGACAGTTCTATCAGAACGTGGCGCCTGTGGGTAATCCGACTCCTTTCCAAGATATGGCCGCCCAGAAGATGTGCAAGGAGCTAGCCGAACAAGTAAAAGAGCTGAGGGGCAAAAATGTTGTTGGCATGAGTGTTGTGGACATGTGTCTTGTCCCTAATGTTGTCATCCCACCAAATTTCAAAGTACCAGACTTTGAGAAATATAAGGGAGTAAGCTGTCCCGACACTCACTTGAGGATGTATTGTCGCAAGATGGCGGCACATGTTAAAAACTGTAAGTTGATGATTCATTGTTTTCAAGATAGTCTCTCAGGGGCATCCTTGGACTGGTACATGCAACTAGAGAATTCGAATATCCGCTCTTGGGATGATTTGTCTAACGCTTTCTTCAAGCAGTACCACTTCAACACCACTATGGCCCCCAATCGTGTGCAACTTCAAAATATATCTCAGAAGGAAAGAGAATCTTTTAAAGAGTATGCTCAGAGGTGGAGGGAGGTAGCCTCGGGAGTTCAACCAGCTTTATCAGAAAGAGAATTAAATGATTTGTTCATGGGAACATTGCCTGTGCAATATTACGAGCGACTGATTGGAAGCACTTTTTCTGATTTCTCCAATCTGGTGATGGTGGGTGAAAAGATTGAGGAAGGTTTGAATACCGGTAAGATTTCCGGAGGGAATGCATGAGTGTCTACTGTGAAGAAGCCGTTCAATGGCTTTAAGAGGAAAGAAGCCGAAGCCAATGTTGTGTATGAATCAAGGGGCAGAGGAATGGGAAGACAACCAACTAGACCTGCTCCTGTTCAGGTCCCGTATATGTCGTAACCTTATGTTGCTGCTATGCGATTTCCTGGTATGACATATCATCAACCCACGCAAAGCAGATGCCTTATTCAACTCAGGTCCCTCAGAATCAAGCTTCCCAATAATAACAAGTCAAGGGTCCGAACAAGGGCTTGGTTCAACAGAAGATCCCGCATTATCACAAGTACACCAAGGAAGAGATTCAGCCTATTCCAATGACTTACACTAGTCTATTACCGTATTTGATTCAAGATGGAAGAGTAGTGCCAAGGGAATTAAAGTTTGTTCCTGGGCCTCCCAAACCATGGTTTAATGAGAATGCTAGATGCGTTTTTCACGCTAATTCTCCCGGGCATACCACAGATGACTGTTTCGCTTTTAAGTGCAAGGTCCAGGAACTTATTGACCGAAAGCTGTTAACTTTCACTGACGTCCCCAACATTGCTAATAATCCATTGCTAAGGCATGGGTCGTCATCAGTGAATGCATTGGTTGAAGAAGGAGGAAGTCTGGTTATGGAGCTGGATCAATTGGAGATGTCTTTGAAGAAGGTGTTTCAGGAGTTGAAGAATGACGGTTTACTGAAAGGAGGTCATGATAGTTGTTTGATTTGCCAAGACAATCCAGAACACTGTGTAGAGTTTAAGAAGTACCTACAAGGATTAATGTGTCAACACTTGATTCAGTTTAGTCGAGTTCATGCTGAAGTTGAAGTAGATGTGGTGGTCCCTCTCATCAACAATAGGAGACTTCATGTATCTCCGACGGTCCCTATCCAAGAAGAAGAACATGTTACGGCGGTAGAATCAATGATGGTTTACCCGCCCATCCAAATTCCTTATGAAGATACAAAAGCGGTACCCTAGAACTACGAACCTGAAGTCGTTATGGGTGGTAAGCCAATGGTTTTGGGAGAGTCTACTGTTGAGAACATCACTAGTAGGAGTGGCATGACCCGTAGCAGTCGTATTTACCACCAGGATCCGACAAAGAATAGAGCTGCAGAGAAGGCGCCAGATGTTCCTCCGAAGAAAGATGAAGTTGTTGACCTAAGTGCGGAAGAATTGAGGGATATTTTTAAGCCAAGTGATGAGACTTTGAAAATCATCAAAAGGAGTGACTATAAAGTGGTTGATCAGCTTAGTCAGACTCCCGCAAAAATTTCGATCTTGTCTTTGTTGAAAAGTTCCGAAGCCCACAAGATGGCCTTGTTGAAGTTTCTCGACAACTCATACGTGGCTGAAGATATCACAATTAATCAATTGGATGTTGCAATTTCAAGTTTAAATGATGGCATTTGTTTATCATTCACCGATGCGGATCTCCCTCCGAATGGAAGTAATCATAACATGGCTCTTCACATTTCTGTTACCTGTGGTGGAACGACTCTTGCTAGAGTTTTGGTTGATACAGGCTCAGCTTTGAATGTGATCCCGAAGACAACACTGGCCCAACTGCAAGTGGAAGGGGCAATCATGAAACCTCGTTCTTTGATTGTAAAGGCTTTCGATGGATCCCGCAGGATGGCGGTGGGAGAGATTGACCTCCCGGTACTTATCGGACCCCAACTTTTCAACATTACTTTTCAAGTGATGGATATCTTTCCGGCTTATAGCTGCTTATTGGGAAGGCCCTGGATACATGGTTGCTAAGGTTGTCACCTCAACTCTCCATCAAAAATTGAAGTTCTTGCTGAATAACCAGGTGGTGGAGGTTAGTGGTGAAGAAGATTACTTGGTTAGTCACCTGTCTGAGTTCAAGTATATGGATGTTGGAGACGAGGTGCATGAGACTCTCTTTCAAGCTTTAGAGATTGTTGGTAATGTGCAAAAAGAAGTTAAGTCTGCTGAAAAGCCTAAAGGTAACGTGACCCATTGGCAGGATGTCAAGGCCCTTATCGATGCCGGGAATCCTGAAGGTTGGGGAATGGTGATAAATGTGGCAGAGAAGAAGGCCAAGAGCGGACTCGGCTATCAACCATCCTCCAGGATCAGTGAAGGTTCGGGGATAGGAAAAGGGAAGATCCCTCATCTTGGGGACACTTTTATTGCTAAAGGTTTCCGCTCCAAAAAGGCTATCAATGCCATTGATGACGATGAGCGTGCAGTGGAGCTTTCTCAGATGGTGTTCCGTACTCCTCCCGATGTGACCCCCAAGAATTGGATCGTCAAGGACGTCACCCCTCTCATTTCATTGTCAAAGTAATTTCTTATTTTAAAACAAAAATCTTGTGTTGTGCCCAAGGCACAAAGGATTGCTTTGTAGGGCTTATTCCGTTTAATGAATGAATTTTTATCTTCAATGAAAAGCGCATTTTCTTATTCAGTTTAAGATCCTTTTTATTGTTTTTATTTTTGCCTTCCAGTGCATCTTAATAAAAACAACAACATTTCACTGTTATTCCTGCTAAAATAAACATACATATCTAAAAGATAAAACCAATCATTTATGCAGATCACCTGAAATTGAGCTTATTGAACATAGCCATGCTATAACTCCTTTTGACTTCGATTTCCCGATCAACCAAGCCGAAGATAATGGTGAGAAAAACTACGAACCCCCTGAAGAGTTAACACGTCTGGTCGAGCACGAGGAGTAGACGATCCAACCTCATCAGGAACCAGTGGATGTGATCAATCTGGGTACTGAAGAGGATCGAAAAGAAGTCAAAGTTGGAACCGCCTTAGGGCAAGAGATAAAAGAGGAGTTGGTTCTCTTGTTGCAAGAGTTTGTAGATGTGTTTGCATGGCCGTATCAGGATATGCTCGGACTCGAAACAGATATTATTATGCACAAGTTGCCGCTAAAGCCCGATTGTTCGCCCGTAAAGAAAAGACCAAGGAGGACGCATCCAGAGATGGCTAAGAAGATTAGAGACGAAGTCAAGAAAAAGTTCGACGCCGGTTTCCTTGCTGTGTCGGTATATCCAGATTGGATAGCCAATATTGTGCCTCTCCCCAAGAAGGATGGAAAGGTTCGGATGTGTGTGGACTACAGAGACTTGAATCGAGCCAGCCCGAAGGACGATTTTCCTTTGCCTCACATTGATGTCTTGGTCGATAGCACAGCTCAGTCTTCAGTTTTCTATTTCATGGATGGTTTCTTCGGATATAATCAGATCAAGATGGATCCAGCAGATATGATGAAGACAACGTTCACCACCCCTTGGGGCACCTTCTGCTACAAGGTCATGCCTTTCGGATTGAAGAACGCAGGGACAACTTATCAAAGAGCCATGGTAGCCCTTTTCCATGATATGATGCATAAAGAAATTGAAGTCTATATGGATGATATGATTGCAAAGTCTCAGATTGAAGAAGAGCACATTGTTCATCTCAGAAAGCTGTTTGAAAGATTGAGAAAGTACAAACTTCGATTGAATCCCAACAAGTGCACTTTTGGGGTTCGATCTGGGAAGTTACTCGGATTCATAGTGAGCCAACGAGGTATCGAGGTGGACCCTGACAAAGTAAAAGCTATTCAAGATATGCATGCGCCAAGAACAGAGAAGGAAATTCGTGGTTTCTTGGGACGCTTGAATTACATTTCCCGATTCATCTCACATTTGACAGCTACTTGCGAACCTTTGTTCAAATTGTTGAAGAAAGACCAGGCCATTATAGGGAATGATGATTATCAGCGAGCATTTGATAAGATTAAGGAGTACTTACAAGAACCACCCATCTTGATACCGCCTGCGCCTGGCAAGCCTCTCATAATGTACCTCACCGTGCTTGAAGGATTTATGGGTTGTGTTCTGGGGAAACATGACGAAACGGGAAGAAAAGAGCATGGAATCTATTACCTGAGTAAGAAGTTCACGGAATGTGAAAGTCGGTACTCTCTGTTAGAGAAAACTTGTTGCGCTTCAGCTTGGGCCGCCCGTCATTTGAGACAATATATGGTGTGTCACACTACAATGCTGATATCTAAGATGGACCCTATCAAGTATATCTTCGAGAAGCCGGCTTTGGTTGGAAGGATTGCACGTTGGCAGATGTTACTATCTGAATACGATATTCAATATGTAACCTAGAAAGCTATCAAGGGAAGTGTGGTATCAGAATATCTCGCCCACCAGCCTATGGAGGACTATCAACCCATGAGATTTGACTTCCCAGATGAAGACGTCATGTTTATCAGAGATTGCAACATTCCTGGACCTGAAGAAGGACCCGAGCCAGGATCCCGGTGGACGCTTGTGTTCGATGGTGCGTCCAATGCAGTAGGGCACGAAATAGGGGCAATCATAACTTCTCCAACATGTTTTCATATTCCCTTCACCTCCAGAATCTGTTTCGATTGTACCAACAACATGGCAGAATATGAAGCTTGTATTTTCGGGATTGAAGCAGCCATTGATTTAAGGATCAAAATCCTTGAAGTTTTTGGAGATTCAGCACTCGTCATTTGCCAGGTCAAAGGAGAGTGGGAAACTCGTAATGAAAAGTTAATCCCGTACAAAGATCATGTCTTGAAGCTGATACCGTATTTTGATGAGATCACTTTCCATCATATTCCTAGAGAGGAAAATCAGTTGGCTGACGCCTTGGCCACGTTGTCTTCGATGTTCAAGGTCAAGTGGGCTAATGAAGTGCCTTCTATCACTATCGAGCGTCTAGACGAACCTGGCTATTGCATGATGGTTGATGAAGAAATTGATGGTAAACCCTGGTTCTACGATATCAAGCAATACATAGAGAAGGGCGAGTACCCAGAAGGGGCATCTATCACTGATAAGAAAACTTTGAGGAATTTGTCTGCTAACTTTTTCTTGAGTAGTGGGGTGTTGTTGTCATACCCCAAAATTTTCCCTCCATCTTCTCAAGATATCTCATACATCCATACTCAAAGATTCCTCAAGGGTTGACCAGACAAACCCTCTCCTAGACAATCAACCCAAACTAAGGTTTGGCAATTCTCAGCTCCAGATGGACTTCCAACATCTCCAATGTTCATCATGCCTCCTCATATGCTTCAAAGGTTCTCCATGTCAAGTTTCAAGCCTTACAAGTCAAGATTGCTCAGACAATTACTCAAATGGTTGAAAGTCAGTTGTATTGGACAAAAAGTCAACTGTGGTCAACATACAGTCAAACTTCATAATTTTTGGTCAGCATCCTCATTTTGAAGTTACATTCATCATTTGATCAAGGGTTGATCATGATTCATCAAGAAAACTCATGATTTGCTCAAAAGTCAAACTTTCTAAATTAGGGTTTCTAGGTGAAAAGTCAACTGAACTTTGACTGATCATAACTTTCTCATACTTTCTCAGAATTTTTTCCACCACCTCTTGTTTTGAAGGAAATTCAATTCTCTACAACTTCATGTCTCACAAGAATGTCCAAAAAATGCTTCATTTGAGAGGTATGGCTCAAAACATTACAGGTCATTTTCAAAGTCAACAAAAAGTCAACATTTTGTCTTGAAGATATATTGAGCATGGAAACTCCAATTGAGATGAGACCAAAAATGTTGGTTAGAGGACTCTTAGAGCTTTCCAAAAAGTCCAAGAACACTCAAAAATGTGGAAAATTGAGCAAGATACACCAATCACAAGTTGGGCAATTTTGAAAGAGTGCACAAAGAGAGATGCTTCTAAAAATCAAAAATTTTGCAAATGGGCTTACTTTTTCTTCATCCAAACTTGTTCCTTATACAATTAGGAATATCCAAGCCCAATGCCATGAATTTTTATTTTATTTTTCTATTTAATTTGGAATTTATTCATTTAAATACAAATTAAATTCAAAAATAAAGTATAAAATCAAAATTAAATGCAAAATTGATCTTTCTCTCTTCCTTGAGACCCAAGTAACTCAACAAAGCCAGCAAATTTCGAAATTTGGATTGGTATGGCAAGATTTGATTGAAAATTAATCAAAATATGAAAATTTGATTTGTACAAAATCAAATTTGATTTGCATTGATTAGTGATTGATTCTTCCTCAAATTAACTCCAAATCCATCTACTATATATACATAACACATACCACACGAATTAGGGTAGAGAATTTGGCTGGAGAAACCCTTATTGAAGCTCAAAAAACTGTGGTACACAAGCAATTTGCAACCCTAGTTCCAGCTGTTTTCAATCGATTCTAAGGTGTCCATTGCACTCCTTGATACCTCTTGAGTCGATCCAGGCCCTCACATTGCTCAAAACCGTCCAGAATCAAGAAATCACGAATCGGTTTGTTCATACTTTTTTCAAAATCGTGTTTCATTATTCATGCATTATTAACGAGTTTTGATGTTTGTTTCATGCTTAGAACAAAGTTTGCAAGCGATCTGGGCAGGTTAATTGCATTTCCATGGCCTGAAACGTAATATGCCATAACTAGGGTTCCTGAGCTCAATTTAGGGTTTGGCTTATTAGGAAAAATTGGACCACAAGACTAGTACCAATGCATTCGGAATGATGTCTGGAGTCGAACCATGGTCTTAGATGTTATTTATATTATGTGTGCTTGATTTTCTATTTAGCCAGGGTCTGTAGCATCGAGGAAAGACCGACGCTAGCTTTCAAAAATTCAAATTGGAGAAGATGAAGTCTGGCGCGAGTTTGAGGCAACCAGGAGACGACGCGTGTTTACATTCCACTCGTTCCAATTTTCAAACACAAGCGCACGCTGGCTCAGTTGGTTAAGGCGTTTCCTGTTGATAGATGCTCTCCCAGGTCCCCAGTTCGAATCTCCCCAGGACCGGTTTTGCATTCTTTTTTACAAACTTCAACTTTTTTCAATTATTTTCTATTTTCTTATTTATTTAATATTTGCATCAATTTAATTTCCTTTCATAATTTTTTCTCATGCATTAAAAATCATCAAAATATTTTTTCCTTTTGCATTTATTTTTAGAAAATACTTATTTAATTTATAAAATTAAAAAATATTACTTTACATGCATATTTTATTTTATTCATAATTTAGCATTTAAATCAATTTTAATTAGTTTTAAATTATTAAAATGCATCCAAAAAATCCCAAAATATTATTTTAGCATATTTATGTTATTTCCAGCATGTCATATTTTTCTCATTCAAAAATTTGCATTTTTACTAACATTTTCCTCTTATTCGATTTCATCGTATTTTCCGATTTTTCTCATCTTTTCACAGGTTATCCCGTTTCGGACGATTTTTCTTATCGTTTCTTTTTTCCAATAATGTAACTGCTCATGGGATGTAATAGTTTAAATTAGGTTTTTATTTTCCGCAAGCTTAAATTATGTATCTGCCCCAAAGCCATGTAATAGCGTAGGACATTTATCTTTCCGCATCTTTACATTCCCGCATTTTAATTTCCGCACCCTATAAATTGCTAGTAACTAGGCGTGTATGGCAAGATAAAATTGAACAATAGCTCACTCTAATTTTCAAGATAAAATATCTGAAATCAACACACTCTTTCACACATGCACCCCTTAGGGTAATTCTCCCTCGTTGCCTTTACGAATTCAAATGGTCATGTCCCTCGAACGTAGGGTTATTCTAGCACCGTTGCTTTCAAAACAAATCATCATAGTCCCTTCGATACAAAGATCATAGACCCACGATGTCGCCTCCGAATACATGATCTTGACCCTCGATTGTCACCTACGAAAAATGATGATAGTCCCTTCGAATGTGCTAGGATACTTCCTACAAGTTGCTTTCTATGACCATCCGATGTCCCTTCAAATGTCCCGCTTACATCCAACGAATAGAGTTACCTACCAACTAATGGTATGGATAGCTTTATTCTAAAGGAATGTAAAAATACGAAAACGACCAATTCTGAGTAGGTAATAAGACTTTTAGTTGCTTGCTCTATCAAAATACTTTTCACACCACACACTTTTGTCAAAGTTCAAATTCTTTTCAAAACGAAACATTTCCGAACACTTTGTATACATTCCTACATGAATCATTACAAAGTCAAAGCGAAATGCCTTTTCAAAACATTTTTGTCAAACAAACAGAAAGCAAATTTTAAAGTGATCTAAGAGCAACTAAGAGCCCGTAGATAACTACGGATGGAAAGGGTGCTAATACCTTCCTTTTCATAACCTTCTCCTTACTCGAATCTAACGTAGGTCTTTTTCGTACTTTTACCTTCCTTAATTGGATAAAAGAAAATTCGGTGGCGACTCTTGCTATCCGCACATTTGCGATACAAATTCCACAAAGTCAGTTCACCGTATTACAGAACTGGCGACTCTGCCGGGGAGACACCCTAAAGAGAGAATTACCTTAGGGATTTCTAAAATCACCTTTATTGCTTTCTGTTTGACTTGCTTGCTTTATCTTTAAGGGTTGCTTGGGTATTATATTGTTGGGGATCCTACACCGGATCCGGTTTCCTTTAGGTAAGTAGCAATAAATCGTCGCGACCGTTAGACGATATCAAACGGTCAACATGATGGCTACGTTATTGTGACACTTTGGATGTCCCGATACTCTTCATTTCAAGTTGAGGATAGTATTTGGCTTCGTGGTGTCATCAAGCACTAACTAAAATTTTAGAACCTTAATTGACCCATCTTGGCCATTAGAAGGTAGTGAGATGGCGGCTTTGGCTGACTAAGGTTGGTTGATACTCGATGCTACGCTCATTGAGATCGACTTTGGGATATTTTCGACCACTTGGTAGTCGTATTGAAATAAACGCCTACGAGAAAGATCAATGATATGAGATTCCTAGAACCCGGTTACTATTATAGGATAGGATGAACCAACTCAAACTTTTGGTGGGGTAATCACCTATACCTCTTGCAAGCCTTAAACCTAGGCTCATTGTGTGAATTGCTTGTGTGTGCCAAACATGACATCATGACATCATTTGCATTGCATATCATTTCTAACTATTTCAAGGACCTAGGGATTTATCTTTGCTCTGTTTTGTAGGGATTATGGCTTCTAGAAAGATTATCTGAATCAACTTCATGGGTATACCTTCTCAGCTCAAAGAATTGGTTTCAGAAATTCCCGACCATGCTCCGTTCATCAAGAGACATGGTTATCTGCTTGATTTGGTTACCTCCGGTTTTGAAGAAGATATGATGCATGTCCTATTTCAGTTCTTTGATCTGAAACACCATTGCTTCACATTCCCAGATTATCAGTTAGTTCCTACCTTGGAAGAGTTCTCTAAGCTGCTTGGGGTACCCATTCTTGACCAAATGCCATTCACCGGTCTAGAAAAGGTTCCTAGGTACGAAGACATTGCATCCGCTTTACATCTTAAGCGCTCAGACATTGAAGCCAATTGGGAAACCAGAAGTGGAGTTAAGGGTTTACTTGCCAAGTTCTTGATTAAGAAAGCCCGAGAATTCCTCAAAGTTATGAGTTTCCATGCATTTGAAGATATTGTGGCCTTGCTAATCTATGGTTTGGTTCTTTTCCCTAACTCGGATCAATTCATAGATGTCAACGCCATCAAGTTGTTCCTTACCCGCAATCCAGTGCCTACTTTACTTGGAGATATCCTACATTCTCTCCACACTAGTACTACTAAAAGACAAGGAACTCTCATGTGTTGTATACCGTTACTTTCCAGGTGGTTTATTTCGCACCTTCCTCCATCAATTTTGAAGAATGAACAAAGGTTGAGATGGTCTCAAAGGTTAATGTCACTCTCTCATTCCGACATCCGTTGGAGTCTTTTCTCAAAAGGACTTCACCTTCATTTGTGGAGAATTCCCTAATGTACCGCTACTTGGTATAAGGGGAGGTATTACTTACAACCCTTCTCTAGCTCTACGTCAGTTTGGTTTTGCTCGAAGAGATGGTCCGCATGATATGCTTCTCCAAGATATTGTGTTCGACTATAACCACGATCTCCAATTAGCGAAGGTTCATACACTTGGGGCATGGTAAAGAAGACTGATACCAAGACTTTGGGGCACCAGAACGCCATTCCTTGGGAACCATACCTCAAATGGGTGAGAGCTCGAGCTCAACACCTCATGATGCCATTCACGCCTGTTCTTCCAGTAATTATGGAACCTGTTGCTATAGGTGACGAGTCCTATACTATTCTCCATCCATACATGCCTACTGATTTTGAAGACTTGAAGAGATCCTGGATTCAGCTCAAGGAAGAGAGGGATACCTTTGAAGCTCAGTGTTATGCAAGTGAGAAGAAAGTGCTAGAGTTGACTAAGCTACTTCACGAGGAGCGAAACATCAACGCCTACCTCGGCATCAAGAGGAAGCGCCCATGGGAGACTTAGAGCTTTCGGATTTTTATGCTTTTCTGTTGTTCTTGTTTTGAACTATCTTTTGTACTTAAAAAGAAAAAAGAATAATGAAAAGAGTACTAATAAATGTTTGTTCATTGCTTGTTTAACAAATTTAAATCTCTAAGGTCCTTGAAAACATTGCATTGCATTCGCATAAACATCGCATAGCATAGCATAACATTGCATCACAGGTACATTGAAGATTGGTTTTCTCATTCTCTCGCTATTTATTTTAGCAGAAATGGCTCTTGAACATCAAAGATCCTGCTCGAATGCTCGGCCAGAGATGTTCACCAGCTTGGTCTAAGGCCAAGAAGATTTGAAGAAGCTCATCAACAGGAAGAAGAAGGTTGTTGGTCTTCTCAACATGGGCAGATGTTACAAAGGAGGTCCTAGAGTGGTTAGTCGAATTGAGCTCTCTGAAGGAAGTGTCAAGAAGGAGGATGAGCAAAGTAACAAGGGTGATGGTGAAGGTAGTCAGCATGAGCCTGAAAAAGTCTATGACGATGGCCAATACTCTGATGAAGATGACAAGTACAAACAACTTGAAGACCGTCTGAATGCTGTGGAAAACCTGAAGATGTTCGGGCTGAATTTTGATGATCTGAGTCTTGTCCCTGGTGTTGTGATTCCTCCCAAGTTCAAAGTTCCAACTTTTGCTAAGTACGATGGCATGTCTTGTCCTAAGCTGCATTTGAAATCCTATGTCTAGAAGATCATCCCACCATGATGTAAAGTTGTGGATGCACTATTTTCAAGAGAGTTTGTCCGGAACCCAATTGGAATGGTATTATCAGCTAGAGAATGACCGTATCCGTACTTGGAGTGATTTGGCGGACGCTTTCTATAAGTAGTATGAGTACAACGCTGAATTAACACCCACTCACATGCAACTACAAAGCATGTCTATGGGTCGTGATGAGAAGTTCAAGGAGTATGCTCAGAAATGGAGAGATCTAGCAGGCAGAGTTCAGCCACCCTTGTCCAATAGGGAGTTGGTTGATATCTTTATGGGAACATTGACAGGCCCATTCTTCAATCATCTGATTGGAAACTCTTCATCGGATTCACCGATGATATCGACGTAACGAAGTGGTAGTGGAAAGATTCAGGTAGAGACATCTTCAAACGCAGCGAAGAGATCTTTTGGTCAGAAAATCCGAGCCAAGACCGACCGTGCTCAACCTGTGGGGGCAGTTGTGATCTCCAATCTTGCATCAAGACAACCTCGAGACAACGCGCGTAGTCGAAGCGCCACGAAGGCATTTACAAAGATCAACATGCCATTGTCGCAAGCCTTGCAACACATGTTGAAAGCAGAGCTGATTACCTTGAGGGATCCTCCTCAAAATGTCAACACTTCCTCTCCGAGATACAATCCTAATGCTAAGTGTGCTTACCATTCCAATAGCCCTGGACATAACACTGATGATTGTTGGGCTCTGAAGAACAAGATTCAAGACATGATTGAGGCTAAGCAGATTGAGTTTGATCCTCCTGTTGAGACTCCAAATGTGATCAACGCTCCTATGCCTAACCATGACAAGAGTTCCAATGCTGTTGGAGAAGATACTTATGTTTTCAACATAGATGACTTGACCATTCCTCTGATGACTGTTAAGAAGAATTTGCTACAAGCTGGTGTCAATCCAGGATGCCCAGAGAATTGTCGTTGGTGCCCGTCCGCGCCTGATGGTTGTGCTTGGTTGAGAAGACGTGTTCAGTGCATGATGGACAACCGTGAGATACTATTTCTAAAACCACCTGTGCAGAAGCTGTGTGAAGAAATGTCTAAGTTAAAGATTGACAATGCGAATGAAGCCGCACCATCTGTGTGGGATACCTTGGGACAGCCAAGTGGAAAGTATGATTACATGGTGAAGTACACTGTTCCTGAGAGCTACAAGATTCCTATTGAAGATGTTAAGGTAACCGGATAGGGTGACGATTTCCCAGAAGATTATGCTGATGTTAACACCATAAGGATTTCCTCTGCTGATTCTGTGCCTAGAGTAGCACCTCTCATCATTACTTCTCCAAGACCAGTTCCATATTCCTCTAACAAGGCTATCCCTTGGAATTATGGAGCTGATGTTTATTATCATGGTGTCAAGCAAGACCCTCTGACCATTGAAGGTCTTACAGTTGAAGCTACCATTCTTGACATTGACAACATCACCGGATCAAGTAAGGTGACCAGAACCGGAAGGGTTTTCTCTCCAGATATCTCTCCTCCAAAAGACACCGCGACTCCAACTCGCATTCCATTTATTCAACCCATTCCCAAGCTAGAGGAAAGAACCAGTGACTCATCCCGTCACCGAGTACCAAAGGAAGTTGTCAAGGCACCTCTAAACAAGAAATGGAGGAAATTCAAGATTATCAAGAAAAGTGACTACAATGTTGTGGAGCAGTTGGGACGACTCGTCCAAGATCTCCATGCTTGCTCTGCTCTTGTGCTCGAGGCTCATGCTAATGCCTTGGAGAAGTTTTCAAGAATGCTCACGTGCCGCAAGACACTACTACGACTTTGAAGTTTGTATTGCTAGCACGGCTGCCAACAACGGCCTAGGCTTCTCTGATGCTGATTTGACTCCTGCCGAAAGAAACACAACAAAGCCTTGCACATCTCTGTTGAATGCAAGGGCGTTACATTGTCTCATGTTTTGGTGGATACCGGTTCTGCTCTGAATATCCTTCCGAAGACTGCTTTTGATCGACTCGATGTCGAGGGGTTGGTTCTGAGACCCAGTGACATAATTGTGAGAGCTTTTGATGGTTCTAAGCGAACAGTGCTGGGAGAGCTCACTGTGCCTGTTAAAGTCGGTTCCCAGACTTTTGACTCCACTTTCTTTGTCATGGACATCCGTCCCGCTTACTCTTGCCTACTTGGACGCCCTTGGATACATGGGGTAGGCGCTGTTACCTCTACCTTACATCAGAAGCTGAAGTACCCGGTGAAGGGGAAGGTTGTTACAGTGTGTGGTGAAGAAGAGTATATGGTCACTCATCTACAGTCGTTCCGATACCTCGAGGTGGAGGGTGAATTCTTCGTGACTCCCTGTCAAGCCTTTGAAACAATACCCAGAGTCATGCCTGTTGACTCTCCTGTCACTCCTGAAGTTACACAAGTTCCGCCGAGGATGGCCTCACTGAAAGATGCTCAAGCTGCTGTTGAACAAGGAAATAGTACTGTTTGGGGTCAGCTCCCTGATCTTCCTTTCAAATCTGACAAGACTGGTTTAGGCTTCACCATCAAGGGTCAGAATATGATACGCCGCAAACGTGCCGGCCAGCTTCCTTTCCGCATCAGCCAGAGTGGAATCCATGCTATAGAAGACGACGACAACGGCTTCGACATCAGCAAGTGGATCTTCCCAACTCCAGACAACAGACTCAGCAATTGGAAGACCGAAGACGTCATACCAATCTCCTTTATCCAGGAGTAATTGCTTTTGTTTTTGTTTTGCTTTTCGTATTTTTATGTTTTGAACAATAAACTCTAAAGCCTAGTGCCTTGCCCGGGGCATTATGGCTCATTTGCAAGGGTTATTATCTGTCGTTTGCGTATTTTCATTCAATAAATTCGTTGGACTTTTGCATTCGATTGTTTGTTTTCTTTCTTTACTTTATCACCCCTTCAAAAAGCTATGTGTTTCTTACACACCCACGTGATACATCGAATCACTCCGAATCTCGTTGATAACAACTATGCTATTGCTAAATATGACTTCGATAATCTGATCTACCAAGTCAAGACGAAAGTGAGGAAGATTGTGAAGTGCCAGAGAACTTGCCGACAAGAAGAAGCGAGTTATACAGCCACACAAAGAGCAAGTTGAGGTTGTGAATTTGGGTACTAGCGAAGACAGAAAAGAGATCAAGATAGGAGCGGGTCTTGAGAACAGTGTTAAAGAAAGATTGGTTCAGATGCTACGAGACTATGTTGAGGTTTTTGCTTGGTCATACGAAGACATGCTGGGTTTGGACATTGATATTGTGGTACACTGATTGCCGACAAAAGAAGGTTTTCTCCCAGTGAAATAGAAGGTTCGTCGCATGCGTCCTGAGATGTCAGAGAAAATCAAAGCCGAAGTTATGAAGCAATTCAACGCCGGTTTCTTAGCTGTTACTTCATATCCACAATGGGTTGCAAACGTGGTTCCTGTGCCTAAGAAGGATGGCAAGGTACGAATGTGCGTAGATTACAGAGATTTGAACAAAGCGAGTCCGAAAGATGATTTCCCACTTCCTCATATTGATGTTCTGGTTGACAACACCGCTCAGCATAAGGTTTTCTCCTTCATGGATGGTTTCTCCGGTTAAAATCAGATCAAAATGGCTCCCGAAGACATGGAGAAGACTACTTTTGTTACATAGTGGGGCACTTTCTGCTACAAGGTTATGCCGTTCAGACTGAAGAACGCGGGTGCCACTTATCTGCGTGCTATGGTGACATTATTTCATGACATGATTCATCACAAGATAGAGGTCTACGTCGACGACATGATAGCTCGATCATAGACTGAAGAAGAACATCTTGAGCATCTACATAAATTGTTTGATAGATTGAAGAAATACAGGTTGAGACTTAATCCTAACAAGTGTACCTTTGGAGTCAGATCCGGAAACCTCCTAGGGTTTGTTGTCAATGGTAAAGGAATTGAGGTTGACCCCGCCAAGGTCAAAGCTATTCAAGAAATGCCAGCTCCCCGCACCGAGAAGGAAGTCAGAGGTTTCTTGGGCCGATTGAACTACATTGCCAGATTCATTGCACACCTAACTGCTACTTGTGAGCCAATCTTCAAGTTACTTAAAAAAGATCAAGTGGAATGGAACGACGATTGCCAGATCTCTTTTGACAAAATCAAGGAGTACCTACAGAATCCTCCTATCCGATGCCCCAGAAGGAAGACCTCTTATCATGTAAAGTGTTAGAGAATTCAATGGGGTGTGTGTTGGGGCAACATGACGACTGGTCGAAAAGAGCATGCAATATACTACCTTAGCAAAAAGTTTACCGACTGTGAAACAAGATACTCACAGCTCGAGAAAACTTGCAACGCTTTGGCTTGGGTTGCTCGCCGACTAAGACAGTATATGTTGACTCACACTACCTTGTTGATTTCTAAGATGGATCCGATAAAATACATATTTGAGAAACCAGCTCTCTCCGGAAGAATAGCAAGATGGCAAATGATCTTGACCGAGTATGACATCCGGTACACTTCTCGGAAAGCGATCAAAGGAAGTGTAGTAGCCGATCATTTAGCTCATCAAGCCATAGATGACTATCAGTCTATGCTGTTCGAATTTCCAGACGAAGATGTTTTATTAGTTACAGATTGTGAAGAACTAGGCCCGGACGAAGGACCTGAGCAAGGATCCCGATGGACCATGGTTTTTGATGGAGCCTCAAACGCACTGGGCAATGGCATTGGCGCCATCATTACATCACCTACAGGCGGACATACGCCTTTCACCGCCAGATTATGTTTCAGTTGCACTAATAACATGGCCGAATACGAAGCGTGCATCATGGGTATCAAGGCTGCTATTGACTTAAGAATCAAGTTCTTACAAGTGTATGGAGATTCAGCTTTGGTGATCAGCCAGATTAACCGCGAATGGGATACGAAACATCCGAACCTCATTCTATATCGAGAACATGTTTTGAGTTTGGTCCCCTACTTCGAAGAGATTACTTTCAATCACATTCCACGAGAAGAGAATCAGTTGGCAGATGCATTGGCTACTATGTCATCTATGTTCAAGGTCAGATGGGACAACGAGGCTCCCCAGATCATCATTGAGAATATGAGCTTGATACAGAAGAGAAACCTTGGTACTATGATGTGAAAAGGTATCTTGAGACTCAGGAATATCCCGCAGGGGCATCTGTCAATGATAAGAAGTTCATGAGAAGATTTGCATCCAAATTCTTCCTCGAACGCATCTTATACAAGCGCAACCACGACTTGTGCTTACTGTGTAGATCAAAACGAATACATGGAAGAGTTACATGAAGGCGCATTTGGTACCCACCTGGACACACCATGGCTAAGAAGATTTTGAGAACGGGTTACTATTGGTCCACCATGGAAGCGATTGTCACCGCACGCCGATCTTGTCACAAGTGCGGTTATGCGACAAAGTGCACGTACTCCCTCCGAATGTCCCAGCTCCTTGGCCTTTTGCAATATGGGGCATTGACATGATCGGAGAAATCAAGCCCACCGCTTCCAACGAACATCGTTTCATCCTTGTAGCAATTGACTATTTCACCAAGTGGGTAGAAGCAGCCTCGTTCGCATCAGTTACCAAGAATGTTGTGGCTCGATTCATCAAGCATAATCTTATTTGTCGATATGGCACTCCCGAAAGGATTATCACAGATAATGGCTCTAATCTCAACAACAAGATGATCATCGAACTCTGCACGCAATTTAAGATCAAGCATCACAACTCTTCTCCATATCGGCCTAAGATGAAGATGAAGCCGCCAACAAGAACATTAAGAAGATTATACAGAAGATGACAGTGACTTACAAAGATTGGCATGAGATGTTACCATTCGCTCTTCATGGTTATCACACTACAGTACGAACATCAACAGGGGCAACCCCCTTCTCTCTTGTGTACGGTATGGAAGCAGTCCTACCCATTGAGGTTCAGATACCCTCAACCAGAGTCCTCCAGGACGCAGAGTCAGACGAAGACGATTGGGTCCAGGCCCGCCTCGACCAGATTAACTTGATTGATGAGAAACGACTCGCGTCCATCTGCCATGGACAGATCTATCAAAAGCGAATGATCAGAACATTTAACAAGAAGGTCAAGCACCGAGTCTATCAAGTTGGTGATCTAGTAGTCAAGCGCATCATTCTTCCACAAGGTGATCCCAGGGGCAAATGGACTCCCACCTATGAGGGACCATTTGTAGTCAAGACAGTATTTTCCGGCGGAGCTATGATACTTAGCACCATGGATGGTGAAGACTTCCCACACCCGTGAACGCAGACATAGTCAAAAATACTACGATAACGAGACCCGCTAGGTCGATCGACCTAGGCAAAAATAAGGGCATCTGGCGATCCAAAAGGTTCGGGCAAAAGTTAAGGATATATACAAAACATGTACACCGCAAGTCGAAAACCCGAAAAGGCGGCTTGGGCAAAAAGGGTATCCCGGACGAAAACCGAAAGGGAGGTCTAGGCAAAAGTTAGGGATTTAAGCGTACGACTATGTCTCCTCCAGATCACCTACTTCCAGACTACTATCAGCATTCAAGATTCGAATGGCGAAGATCACTCACTTTCTCGAAGGAGATGAGATAGTTGAAATATATGAGTACTAGCATGGTTGGAACTTAACGAGATTGTTTCCGCATAGCTTTTTACCTTTCTTGTGAACAAACTACTTGGCCATACGCCACATTTCAAATGAATACAAGTTCTTTCTCTTTACATTTTTCACTATTGTCGTTTGCAATAAGTCCAACATTTACTTTGAATGATTATATGCATTTGACAATAAGAATCTATTCACAAACATGCGAAAAGTGGACATACAAAAGTAGTTACTAGTGCTCTAGGAATTGAGATGACGACGAAAGTCACCAATGCATTTCACGAGCATGATCCCCACAGAGTGTCACTCACAACAAACCTTCTCCAATGGAGTATACGTTAGTCCCGACAGGATTCCACTCAACGAGCAATGTTACATCGGTCTCAAGCGAAACACTTCATCCCCCCGGTATTTATCATCGCAGTATCTCTCAACAATTTTCTCCAGAGCGGTATCCGGACTTGAGACTTGGTCAAATAGTGCACCAGAGAAAATCTACATCTTCTATTCCCAGTCAGAGATTCCAACGGGCCCCAACCCGGTCTCCCAGCAACCATCAAGCGTTCTCCAGCGAGATCTACACTCAAAATCCCCAATAGAGCGCCTCCTAATCTTTCCCAACAGGATCTACATACAAGATCCCCAACAGATTGCCTCCCAGGCTCTCCCCAGCAGGGTCTATGCATGAGATCTCCAACAACGAGTTTCTCAATCTCTACCTTCCTCAACAATATCTAGGCCCAAGACTTGGTCAGATAGTGCATCAGAGGGATCGAAGTTCTTTTCTTCTCAGGATCTCCATCCCCAAATAGAAGTCAGGAGTCCTCAAGCAGAACATCCGCATCTTCTTCAAGATGGATATGTTTTGAAATACCACAACATCTATCATTCATACATTACTCATAAAAGTCATAATTTGTGCATATGTCATTCATACGCATTATCATGCATCATACTTTTCATAAGACTAACAAATATTCTATCAAAGTTTCTCTTGTTTTCTCCAAAACAGGTGAAAATCATTTCTGACGCAAACAGGTCCAGGATTAAGCCCCGAATCTCGACGGGAAAACTATCGAAGACCTAGTTGTCCTCCGACAACCGGTCCGAGATTAAGCCCGAATCTCGACGGAAAACTATCCGAAGACCGCCTCGTTGTCCTCCGACAACGGATCCAGATTAATAAAGCCGACGGAAACCCTATCCGAACGATCACAAGTTATCCTCCGATAACAGGCAGTGGATCAATACCCGATGCACAACAGGGACGATATCCATACTTTACTATCCCCTCAGAGTAATCAGCACGAAGATTTATTCTGAATCCTTCTTATTATCAACAGCAACTACAGAGTCTAGCGTACGACTCAGTTGCCCAGGATGGCATCTTAAGCCCATCTCCGACTACTTATCAACATTTTTCCACTTTCAGAATGCTGCATATTTGGTTAAAAACCAATACAAATCAATAACTTCGTTCAAAGATGAGCACGAAGTCTAACGTACGACTCCCTCCGGATGGCATCTTAAGCCCATCTCCATGCTCCTTCCAGAAACGACTATAGAGCCTAGCGTATGGCTCACTCCCCAGCATCGACCCTTCCAGATGGCATCTCAAGCCCATCTCCGACGATTCTCCTCCTATCAACAACCTCGAGTCTAGCATACGACTCATCCCCCAGCGAAGTCTCCACCTTCTCCAAATGGCATCTGTAAGCCCATTCCCGCGTCATCCACCAACAAATGAGTGCAAATTTTCGGTAGATTGAGTGTTCAATCATCTTCTACCTTGTCACGAAGACAAGTATGTCAATCTAACCTTCCAGTACAAGAAGATTGAACAGGGGCAGTTGTCATACCCCAAAATTTGCCCTCCATCTTCTCAAGATATCTCATACATCCATACTCAAAGATTCCTCAAGGGTTGATCAGACAAACCCTCTCCTAGACAATCAACCCAAACTAGGGTTTGGCAATTCTCAGCTCCAGATGGACTTCCAACATCTCCAATCTTCATCATTCCTCCTCATATGCTTCAAAGATTCTCCATGTCAAGTTTCAAGCCTTACAAGTCAAGATTGCTCAGACAATTGCTCAAATGGTTGAAAGTCAGTTGTATTGGACAAAAAGTCAACTGTGGTCAACATACAGTCAAACTTCATAATTTTTGGTCAACATCCTCATTTTGAAGTTACATTCATCATTTGATCAAGGTTTGATCATGATTCATCAAGAAAACTCAAGATTTGCTCAAAAGTCAAACTTTCTAAATTAGGGTTTCTAGGTGAAAAGTCAACTGAACTTTGACTGATCATAACTTTCTCATACTTTCTCAGAATGTTTTCCACCACCTCTTGTTTTGAAGGAAATTCAATTCTCTACAACTTCATGTCTCACAAGAATGTCCAAAAAATGCTTCATTTGAGAGGTATGGCTCAAAACATTACAGGTCATTTTCAAAGTCAACAAAAAGTCAACATTTTGTCTTGAAGATATATTGAGCATGGAAACTCCAATTGAGATGAGACCAAAAATTTTGGTTAGAGGACTCTTAGAGCTTTCCAAAAAGTCCAAGAACACTCAAAAATGTGGAAAATTGAGCAAGATACACCAATCACAAGTTGGGAAATTTTGAAAGAGTGCACAAAGAGAGATGCTTCTAAAAATCAAAAATTTTGCAAATGGGCTTACTTTTTCTTCATCCAAACTTGTTCCTTATACAATTAGGAATATCCAAGCCCAATGCCATGAATTTTTATTTTATTTTTCTATTTAATTTGGAATTTATTCATTTAAATACAAATTAAATTCAAAAATAAAGTATAAAATCAAAATTAAATGCAAAATTGATCTTTCTCTCTTCCTTGAGATCCAAGTAACTCAACAAAGCCAGCAAATTTCGAAATTTGGATTGGTATGGCAAGATTTGATTGAAAATTAATCAAAATATGAAAATTTGATTTTGTACAAAATCAAATTTGATTTGCATTGATTAGTGATTGATTCTTCCTCAAATTAACTCCAAATCCATCTACTATATATACATAACACATACCACACGAATTAGGGTAGAGAATTTGGCTGGAGAAACCCTTATTGAAGCTCAAAAAACCGTGGTACACAAGCAATTTGCAACCTTAGTTCCAGCTGTTTTCAATCGATTCTAAGGTGTCCATTGCACTCCTTGATACCTCTTGAGTCGATCCAGACCCTCACATTGCTCAAAACCGTCCAGAATCAAGAAATCAGGAATCGGTTTGTTCATACTTTTTTCAAAATCGTGTTTCATTATTCATGCATTATTAACGAGTTTTGATGTTTGTTTCATGCTTAGAACAAAGTTTGCAAGCGATCTGGGCAGGTTAATTGCATTTCCATGGCCTGAAACGTAATATGCCATAACTAGGGTTCCTGAGCTCGATTTAGGGTTTGGCTTATTAGGAAAAATTGGACCACAAGACTAGTACCAATGCATTCGGAATGATGTCTGGAGTCGAACCATGGTCTTAGATGTTATTTATATTATGTGTGCTTGATTTTCTATTTAGCCAGGGTCTGTAGCGTCGAGGAAAGACCGACGCTAGCTTTCAAAAATTCAAATTGGAGAAGATGAAGTCTGGCGCGAGTTTGAGGCAACCAGGAGACGACGCGTGTTTACATTCCACTCGTTCCAATTTTCAAACACAAGCGCACGCTGGCTCAGTTGGTTAAGGCGTTTCCTGTTGATAGATGCTCTCCCAGGTCCCCAGTTCGAATCTCCCCAGGACCGGTTTTGCATTCTTTTTTACAAACTTCAACTTTTTTCAATTATTTTCTATTTTCTTATTTATTTAATATTTGCATCAATTTAATTTCCTTTCATAATTTTTTCTCATGCATTAAAAATCATCAAAATATTTTTTCCTTTTGCATTTATTTTTAGAAAATACTTATTTAATTTATAAAATTAAAAAATATTACTTTACATGCATATTTTATTTTATTCATAATTTAGCATTTAAATCAATTTTAATTAGTTTTAAATTATTAAAATGCATCCAAAAAATCCCAAAAAATTATTTTAGCATATTTATGTTATTTCCAGCATGTCAAATTTTTTTCATTCAAAAATTTGCATTTTTACTAACATTTTCCTCTTATTCGATTTCATCGTATTTTCCGATTTTCTCATCTTTTCATAGGTTATCCCGTTTCGGACGATTTTTCTTATCGTTTCTTTTTTCCAATAATGTAACTGCTCATGGGATGTAATAGTTTAAATTAGGTTTTTATTTTCCGCAAGTTTAAATTATGTATCTGCCCCAAAGCCATGTAATAGCGTAGGACATTTATCTTTCCGCATCTTTACATTCCCGCATTTTAATTTCCGCACCCTATAAATTGCTAGTAACTAGGCGTGTATGGCAAGATAAAATTGAACAATAGCTCACTCTAATTTTCAAGATAAAATATCTAAAATCAACACACTCTTTCACACATACACCCCTTAGGGTAATTCTCCCTCGTTGCCTTTACGAATTCAAATGGTCATGTCCCTCGAACGTAGGGTTATTCTAGCACCGTTGCTTTCAAAAAAAATCATCATAGTCCCTTCGATACAAAGATCATAGACCCACGATGTCGCCTCCGAATACATGATCTTGACCCTCGATTGTCACCTACGAAAAATGATGATAGTCCCTTCGAATGTGCTAGGATACTTCCTACAAGTTGCTTTCTATGACCATCCGATGTCCCTTCAAATGTCCCGCTTACATCCAACGAATGGAGTTACCTACCAACTAATGGTATGGATAGCGCTATTCTAAAGGAATGTAAAAATACGAAAACGACCAATTCTGAGTAGGTAATAAGACTTTTAGTTGCTTGCTCTATCAAAATACTTTTCACACCACACACTTTTGTCAAAGTTCAAATTCTTTTCAAAACGAAACATTTCCGAACACTTTGTATACATTCCTACATGAATCATTACAAAGTCAAAGCGAAATGCCTTTTCAAAACATTTTTGTCAAACAAACAGAAAGCAAATTTTAAAGTGATCTAAGAGCAACTAAGAGCCCGTAGATAACTACGGATGGAAAGGGGTGCTAATACCTTCCCTTTTCATAACCTTCTCCCTTACTCAGAATCTAACGAAGGTCTTTTTCTGTACTTTTTACCTTCCCTTAATTGGATAAAAGAAAAGTCGGTGGCGACTCTTGCTATCCGCACATTTGCGATACAAATTCCACAAAGTCAGTTCACCGTATTACAGTTGTACAAGTGGAATTTTGATTTGGTCTTGCTTAGATGCGTGGATAGACACGAGGCAGACCAACTCATCAAAGAAATTCATGAAGGTTCTTTTGGTGTTCACGCAAATGGGCATGCAATGGCGAAGAAGATTCTCAGGGATGGTTATTACTGGATGACCATGGAAACAGACTGTGTTGTCTATGCAATGAGATGTCACAAGTGTCAGATTCATGCTGATAAGATGCATGTGCCACCCTCACCTCTGAATGTTTTGACCTCTCCGTGGTCGTTCTCTATGTGGGGAATTGACATGATTGGAATGATTGAACCAAAATCTTCCAATGGACATCGCTTCATACTAGTCGCCATAGACTATTTCACCAAATGGGTTGAGGCTGCTTCATATGTGAATGTGACACGACAAGTGGTTACCCGGTTTATCAAGAATAATATAATTTGTCGCTACGGTACTCCTAGCAGGATTATTACTGACAATGGGAAAAATCTGAACAACAAGATGATGAAGGAGTTGTGTGACACATTCAAGATCGAGCATCACAACTCGTCTCCCTACAGACCAAAGATGAATGGCGTTGTTGAAGCAGCTAACAAGAATATCAAGAAGATCCTGCAGAAAATGGTGAAGACGTATACGGATTGGCACGAGATGTTGCCTTTTGCTTTGCACGGGTACAGAACATCTATTCCCACTTCGACAGGAGCGACACCTTACTCACTTGTTTATGGCATGGAGGCAGTACTTCCTATAGAAGTCAAGATTCCTTCTCTCAGAGTTCTGATGGAAACGGAGTTGGAAGAGGCGGAATGGGTTCATAATAGATATGACCAGCTCAATCTGATCGAAGAAAAGAGGTTGACAGCAATTTGTCATGGTTAACTTTACCAGAAAAGAATCAAGAGGGCTTTTGACAAGAAGGTACATCCCCGCGAATTCAAAGTGGGCGAATTGGTGCTAAAGAGGATAATCTCTCCACATAGAGACCCTCGTGGGAAGTGGGTGCCAAACTATGAAGGACCATACGTGGTAAAGAAAGTTTTCTCGGGAGGAGCTCTTATCCTCACCAACATGGATGGAGAAGACTTGGCACATGCCATCAACTCAGACGCGGTCAAGAAGTATTATGTCTAAAAAAAAAAGAGGAAAAAATTAAGCCCGGTAAGCTGAAAACCCGAAAGGGCGGCTTAAGCAAAAAAGGGTAAATGCCCCGGTGAACCAAAATCTGAGGAGAAGATGGTTCACGCAAAAGTTAGAGAATGTATACAGACATAATGCTGCAATGTGCGTTTTTCGTGTCACAACAGAAGCTTAGATGGAAGGAATAAGTTCAATCACCATTTCAGAAGTGAAGTGATGAAGAATAGCAGTCAGGAGGGAGAATAGCATGTTTATGGTTCAATGAAGTTCGGTTTCAATTTCGTTGTTGTTTTAAGAAAATGTGTATAGACTTACTCTTTCCTGTATGTTCCTCCTAAAAGAATGTGCATCTTTATGTACAAAATCCCTACTTATGAGTTATTCCTCTCATATTTTAAATAAAAGAATTGTTCAGTTGAACTTTGTTTCTTGTCCTACTTTTTTTATCTTTTCTGCATGTTTAACTTAATGTCGCTGCTGTTTTAGATAAAATTAAAATCATTCAAAATGGTGAAACAATGAAGTTTTTGAAACTTAAAATCGCTTTGATTAATGGAATGTTGGGGGGTGGTTGACTTTCTAAGTATTGCGCCTTTTCCTTTGAATTGGAAGTACCTCCGTACTTATCATGGTGTTTATGAGGAATTAGACGTTATCTTCCCTGTGAGAGACTCATTGCAATGGCAATAATGGTTTGGCAGTAGTCGTAGCCTTCATTCGATTTTCAGCGGTGTTGGGAGTTCAGTTGATAAACCAATACATCAACCAGTATATTCACGCATCCATTCATTCATTCGTTCATTCATGTCATATCACGGTATATTCATGCATGAACCTTCGCCAGAATCTGGGATCTGTTCAGAATAAGTTGAACGCGGGCACCGAAGACTTTTTCTTAGATGACAATTTAGCTCTTCTCCCCAGTGCAAGGCGAATGCTTGGTTGAAAGATAAGTGGCGATGGTGTCAACTCTCAAGTGAAGTCTCTTCCAGAGAAGTGATTGATCATCCCCAGTGAACTCTTGTGCCAACAGGATTGTCCATTTGGATTCCCCAGTGACGTCTTCCTTTTCTGAACAGTATCAGGAAATCACGTGCTCTTTGCATCAAAGCATAAAAAAATCATATCACGCATATCATACTCATGCATTAGCTTCGGATATTTCTTTTGCAGGATTTTTCAACTGAAACTGTAAATATCCTCGTAAGGATCAAATTGAAGGATTACCTCTCAGACGACATAATTTTTCTCTTCTCTCCAGCACAAGTTGTATACTTGTACGGATCTTAATGGTTGTTGGTTTCTCCAGTCGATATTTCTTCCCCAGTGAAACAGTTGTCTCTTTCAGATGGACTCTAATGTCAGCAAAATTATCAACCGGGAATCCCCAGTGAATCTTCCACACGGTTTTCTTACGGAGTTTCCCCAGCGAAGCTTAATTTACTCCCAAGTGAGTCTCCTTCAGAAAGGATTACTACAACATTATTCTTGGTATCTTCAAGATTTCTTTCAAACAATAATCTTCTCAGCAAATTCTATTGGCAGTGACTTCTGCAATTTTGTTCTCTAAGCTATTCTCAGAAAACTACATTGAACTTCTGGTGTGTTTATTTCCCCAGTAAGTTTTTCAAATACTCAACAAATAAATATCCACCGGGTAGGATGTTTATTCAATCTCAGGATATTTCTCCAACTCAGCAGTTGATCCACATATCCACTTGCTACAACGCATTGTCTATACAATGCCAGCAAATTGAATCTCATTACCCTAGAAGTTTTTTTAGTCACAGGTGCTGAATCTGATTCTTCTATCACCAGTAAAGCTATCTGCATAAAAATTGAAGATCTTGTCAACTCGGAAGTTGTTCAACATCTCTGTACATGTTCAGTAAGATCTCTCATCAGCAGAAACGTCAGAAACAAGATTTACCGACTTCATAAACATCTATATCACACCAGTGTGTTGGATATTGTTTTGTTTATCCCCAGAGAACTGTATTCTCGGGTGCGCTACTGAATTTGTTCTGCTGGTAACTTGGAAGTTACATGGTCAAGACATTCAGCATGCCATGGCTCCTCGCACCTTCGTGCATCAACAATTCTGATATTGTTCTAGCCATGTATCTTCGTTAAGGTCTGCGGGTATTCCTTAACTCTTCGGGATTTTCTGACAAAATCCTCGATTATATCTTCGTTAAAGTTTGCGGGTATTCTTTAACTCTTTGGGATCTTCAGACAGTTTCTCAACTTCATCTTCGTTAAGGTCTGCGGGTATTCCATAATTCTCTGGAACCTTTTGACAAGTTCTCAATCATATCGAATTCTTTATTTTTTGTCTCTTGAGGAGTTCGGTTTTCTTCTCACAGCATTTTCTTGTTTTTCTTTTTGCTTGAGAAGTTCGGTTTTCTTCTCATAGCATTTTAGAACTTGTTATTTATTTACTCGTTTTGATACTCGGTTATCCCCAGTGTTATTGAGATCTCCTAATTCTTTCTCAATTGCTACTGATGTTGCTAATGCATTATGACGATGCATAACCAGCTTTTACTGTTCAAGCATTTCTTACTTGACTCTGTAGTCGAGGTATTTGATCTAGTTTTGGTATCTCGTGTCGGGTAAACTTTTGGGGTTCTCTGGTATTCAATCCTCTTCCACCTTGAACGTTCGAAAGCTGTCAATCTTTCTCACTTACTAGGTTTAAGTTGATTGAATAGGGGAAACTATCGCACCCCAAAATTTACCCTACCATCATCCAATTTCACCCACGTTTGGTTTGTAGTTTTATTCGGGTCAGGATTGTGTTTGTTCAAGTTTTAAGCTATCTAGTCCATCTCATAGGATAAGCAATCTAGAAGTTCGGTTTGTGGTTCAGATTTGATCACATGTTTTGCATGGGTTGGTGCTCGCTCCTTCGGAAAAGGAATTTGAAATAAATCATTGAATTAGGGTTTGAACTCATTATCGTTATGGATTTCTTTCTCGTCAAGTTACAATGTTTTTCAGCACTGTAACTCTTGAGAATCAAGTGATTAGAATTTCCATTCGATCCAATTATGGTGCACGAGGAATCATCTTTCTAAGATGTTACCAAAGGTGATTCAATTGTTGGAAGGTTGGAAAATTTAGATGTATGTCCAATATCATGTTATCGATTCGTGTGCTCAAGAATTTAAGACATTGAGGTTAAAGTCAAGAGAATCCATGTGCAATTGCATCTTTGTTTTAAAGGGCATGTTGTTACCATTATCATTTAAGAGCCTCTTTGAAGCAAATGTTACAAATTGATACATGATATGTTGAATTACCAATTTGGTTTTAATGTCATTCAAGATTTCAATATACTTTCAATATTGATTATTATTGGAATAAAGTCCAAATGTGAGGAGATTTTTCTATTTGACATTTCAAAGATGAATATTAAAGGATTGTAAAACTTTAATTTATCTAGAGAATTTTCCATTGTGTTACAAAGAGAATTCAAGCTTATTCAAAATTCATATGAATGACATTCAAACCAATTTCAAAGGACTTCCAAGTTTACAAGTATGGAATGATTATGTTACAAGGTTCCTACAATTTACAAGAAACTAAATTCGGAGGTTTTACAATGCAAATTCAATTGATTCCTAATCTAATCTTAAGATTGCTAGTGAGTCCTTCGATACTTCTCGCAAGGCTTCCAATTTCTATGCTTCGTTTGCTTCTTCATGGTGAATCTTCCATCTTTGAGCCATCCCTATCATTCATGCCAACATGAAACAAGGAAAAGTGAACATAGTTAGCAAAACATAAACTTGAACATAAACAAGAATTCCAACGAATATTTTCAAGGATTCATCATTAGGGTTTCTGTTAAGGAATCAGGTTTTAAAGGTTTTAATTGTGTTCAAGCAATCAAAGCCTCAGAACTAAAAAGTTCCTTCATCGGTCACAACCTCCTATTGCAAATCACAACAACCTTTGTTGTTGGTTCACAAAAGGAGGTGTGAAGTGGAAAATCAGAAATAGCATCATGTTTTCCCAAAGCAAGCAAGAAATCCAGCCCAACAGTTTATCAAAAAGTTCCAGAAAATTGGTTCAGCCCAAATGCAAAGTCACCAGAATATCAGTAGGCAGCAAGAAGTCAACAGAATAGCAACAGACAGCAAGAGGAGGGACAACACTTTTACCCAAAAGGTCGTGGTTATCAGCATAGAGTGAAAAAAATTTCACCCAAGAGGAAATTATGATTTAGCAGCCAGCAGCATGTAATAACAGAGACATAGCAGAGCAGCAGACAAAAAGAAGCTCAAAGTGTCAAGGCAATAAAGCCAATTGAGAAAAAGCAAAGTCAATTGGCTAAATGGGAGTTACATAGCAGACAGTATAGTAGACAACAGAGTAGCAGTAAGGACTATCAGAAAAGCAAAACTGAGTTCCAACCAAGACAAGGACAGGCAGAAGCAGAAGTTGGAAATAATATAACCAACAGTTTGTGGTTTTACAAAGAGAGGGGAAACCAATACCAATCAGGAAAAAAACTCAAGCATAGTATCTGTTCAAAAAACGAAAAACCATAAACAATAGCCACAGTCCTAACCACAGAAAACCAGAGCCAATCTCAAGAGCAAAAGAACCGAAATGCAGTATCTGTTCAAAACAAATAAGTTCCAAAGACCAAAAACCAAATAAGAAACCAGAAGCAAGCAACCATTCAGTTATCAGAAACCAAAACCAAGAAACATAGTAACTGTTCTAAGCCAAAAAGCCAAAAAACAAGGGTATCATCTGTTCCAAACACCAGAAAACGAGCCAGAAATGTATCAGAAAAGAAACCAAACCACCATTGTTCCAACAGCCACAAACCCAGAAGACACAAGAAAAACCTAAATTTCTATCATCATTTTCCTAACACAATCCCTTCAGAAATACGATTTTCTTCAGAAAAAGAAGAACATTATAACAAATAGCACAAAAACAGATCACAGAAGACGGAAGGATCTCACCCGAAAGGTTTCAGAACCAACGAATCCGGCCACGTAGGGGTTTCGTTCCTTTCCTCTTTGTCCGCCGCCGCCGCAACCGCCGTGAGGCAATTTCCGGCGCAGCCCATTTCTTTTCCGGTGAGGGTTCGGTGAGAGAACAGAGGAAGATGAGAGAACTTGTTTCACGAGAGAGAAACGATTTGGGCTTGGTCTCTCCTTCCTTCCTTCCTTTTTTTTATTTAATTAACTTAATAATTTGTTTGTAGTTAATTTTTTTTAGTTTACATTTAGTAGTATAGGTGTTTTAGTTGGGTGGTGACAAGTGTCACCACCTTAGTCTTATTTGTTTTTATTTTTTTTAGTCAATCTTTCTTTTTTCTTTTTTTAAAAATTTTGGTAAACAATATTACACCATCTCTACCATTGGTTTTTTGGAGAAGAGAGATCCGACGCACCAGATGGTCAGCACACGATGAGCTTTTGCGGGCCAATCAACAAGATCAGATGGATTTGTTTTCGCACCTCCCAGAATCACTGCATACAGGCTAACTGTAAATTTTTATCTTTTAAATTAATTTATTTTATGCAAGTGATTTAATTTTCTTGCGATGTACTGGATAATAATTAGTTCTGATAGTTTTTATTTGATGATTTGTCGATTAAACTATTAGTTGATTTTTTCATCAAACAGAATAAATCATTTCTAATTATTATTTAAATTTCCGATTGTATTGTATGATAATTGTCTGTTTATTTGCTTTATTCGGTATTTATTCACCATTGTACACTTCGCACACAACCAACATTAAAATTAATCTGACTTTCCTTTGATTGGCTCACAAGCCAATTTCCTAAAGGGTCTCATGGTTGGGGATGGGCATGGCCATCCTCAAGAGGTTAATTAAAGCCCTTGTTGCTTTAGTTAATCATAACCCGAAAATAACATTGGTTTATACACCAATCTTCCATGCACCAGGGTCTCATGGTTGAGGATAGGAGCACCTATCCTCACGAGGTTAATTAAGTCCATATACTTAATTAATCATAACCCGATTCCATATTTCATCTCAGCACATATCTCAAAACACTTTCATAATTAACCTACAAACCTCGATCCAACATCGAGTGCATTTTCAAAACTTTTTTAATAATAAAACCCAAGTTTTTAAGTCGTTGGACGCTAGGCCAATTGTTTAAAAAACTTGTCCCAAATGAAGTCTTAGTCTTTAAGTCGTTGGACGCTAGACCAGTTGCTTAAAGACTTCTAAATAACGTGAAACTCGTTTCACCTCACTCTTTCATAAGAAAATCCTTTTTGGGTGATAGATGACTCGTCTGAGCACTAGCTCCTCGGGTTTCTAGTATTTGAATCGTAAGACGTTAGTCCTATTGTCCGGTACTTTCTCACTCATCTAAAAATAACTCAACTCACTCAAAACTCTTTTCTCGCTCATATGCGATCATCAAACTCTTTTCCGACAAAGAGTGTGCAATAGCCATTTCAAACACGAACGTGGACTTAAAGCTTTTCAAACAAACTAAACAAGTCCAAGTTCAAGCGTTTGAAATGTCTAATGCACGATTTTTCTTATAAAATCAATACAACCAATTTAAAACATTTTTGAGAGAAACTACAGAGTTTTGACTTTCCCATTGCACAAGGGAATACGTAGGCACACGGTTCCGAAACCGTGCCAAACTCAAAATAATAATAAATAAAATCCTTTTCTCCTTTTATTCATAACTTAGAAATATACACACACACAAACACTTAGAACTAAATGGGTCCCATCGAGTACGATGGATGTAAGGGGTGCTAATACCTTCCCCTTACATAACCGACTCCCGATTCCATGTTTTTGGTCGTAGACCGCCTTATCTGCTTCTGTGGGGTTTTATCTATATTTTCCCGTTCTTTTTTAGAACAAATAAAATTAGGAGGAGATTTCACTATTTTTCGAAATTTAAATGATTTTTGAAAATCGAGTTGCTTCAGTGAGTAATTGTCGTTATTCTTAAGTTGAAAATGTAGCATCCCATATGTATTTTGAACTTTGAAACTCTGATTGTATTATTATTCGTTGGGTAGAAATAGAGTGTTACAATTAACATGTAAACATCCTTTAGTGTGACTGTACATTCACATATAGGTAGATGAAATGTGTGTGTCTCGGGTGTCCACCCTTCCAACATTGCAAGAATAAACTTGGTATCTATCGTGCAGTTTAAGATTTTAATAACATGCCCAAAATTGGCATGTTCTAGATATGGAATGATCAATGGATTGGGAGCAACGTAGATGTGTGAGCGACATCTAAATCTTTTCGTATCCTACATAAAAACATGTAAATAAAATAAATAAAAACATGTGTGAATAAGTGAATAAAACTATAACATTTATAAATAAAACTTAAAATGTGGCAATGTTTGCCCTTGTTCCTCTATGATAATCGTCCAATGTGAGAAGAATCATGTTTGAAATTTTATCAGATTACGTTAGAGTTATATAAGAGAGAATGAAGATTTGTGATGCAAAAAAACTCCCTGAGGCGCCATATTTATAGGCAAATTTGCAAACAGCCGGGTTAATGAGGTGGTTGGGAGTTGGTTGCATGCTGGCCACGTGTCACCCACAAGCCAAGTAGGATGCCTCCTGCATGCAAAAATTATGAGTAGGCCTCATTCAAGATGGCGTGCAGCAGACTTTTGACAGACTAGGGTGCAGCCTACATGGTAGTGTAGGCGGAAGCATATGGGGAAGGGGTGGCAGTGTGCATGTTAAGTGACAGGCTACCTAGAATTTGCAACTCCACCTGGCGCCTAAGAACAAAATCAAATGTTGGTTCCATCTCATGGCGCCTTAATGAAATTTTGAGTTTTGAATTTTGTCTTATACGCTTCAACTATTAGCTCTCTCTATCTTCTCTCTCTCTCTCTCTCTCTCTCTCTCTATATATATATATATATATATATATATATATATATATATATATATATATATATATATATATATATTCTCCTATAATAGGTCATCTGTCAAACACTCAAACACTCAAACACAGATAAAATATCCTCTGTACCATAATATGTTATTAGTGCACATTTCAATGGTGGGACGTATGATAGTGAGGTTACTATATTTTTATTTAGAAACACCGATAATATTTGATTTTGTTAAATAGAAAAGCGATTTTTTTTCGTATTTCAAAAAATGACTCGAGATCAAACTTCAACGAGGTCCAATGTCACACATATTCTAGCAACATCCAATTTTTACAAGTTAAAACCAAGTAAGATTTTATACGGTAGCGATTGAAGATGAAGATGACCTTAAAAATATGTTTTCTAATCAAGAATATTTTGGGTACGACTCGATTGAGTTGTACATTGCATTCTAAGAAACGTAAATGGTTGATCCCATGGAAGACGAACATGCTGAAGTGGACGTTGTTGACAAAGAAGAGGAAGATGAAGATTTAGAGTTTGACAACATGGTGAACAATGATTCTGAGGCCGGTGAAGAATATGAAATACCTCCAAATGAAATATACACACCACCTCCGCACATGACAACCCTTAACATGGGCGGAGATGACCCGTCATCAGATATTTTCTACAACCTGCATATGGGGTCAGATGCAAATTTAAAAGTGAAAGACAAATTTGGTTTAAAAGAAGATTGTTTGTGAGCTATAAAAAAGTTTCACATGATAAAAACATATGACGTTTGGATGGATCGAACAAATATAGATAGGTACAAAATCATGTTTGTCCACCCAGAGTGTTTGTTTACTCTAATAGCGTCATACATGATAAAAAGTGATTGTTGGGTGATAGGATTTATGACCACCCACAGTTGTGTTAATTCTACTCAATCACATGATCACTGTAAATTGAGTTACGATCTAATTTGTCAATAAATCTTACCTCTCGTCAGCAAAGACCTGTCATTAAAGGTGGAAACAATAATCTCATACATCACTACAATATACAATTATACTCCCTCATACGAGAAGGAATGGTTAGCAAATACCAAGTCTATTGAGACTATATACGGTAACAGGGAGGATTTGTACAAAGAACTACCTCGCTACATGCATGCACTGGGTTTGCGTCGTGTAAACCTATTATTCAGACAGATGGATCATGGTTGTATGGGAAATACAAAAGCACACTACTCATCGTCGTTGCACAAGATGGAAACAATAACATTTTCTCAATCGCCTTTGCTCTTGTCGAGGCAGAGACTGGTGGTGCTTGGAGTTTCTTTCTCAAGAATCTCTGAACACACGTGGCTACGCAACCTGGTATTTGTTTGATCTCCGATAGACATGCTTCTATTTATAGTGCATACAATAATCCTCATAATGGTTGGCATGACTCCCCTTCTACGCATGTGTATTGCATCAGACATATCATTCAAAATTTCATGTGAGAGATCAAAGACATTGCTCTTTAGAAAACACTTATGAATGTAGGGTATACACTAACACGTCCTTCATTTAAACATTATCTCAACAAGATCAAATTATCAAATTCGGATGCAGGTAAGTGGGTTGATAATCTTCCAGTGGAAAGGTGGACAAGGTCATAAGAAAATGGACAACGTTGGGGTCGCATGGCAACAAATCTAATTGAATCAATGAATGGTGTCTTCAAAGGCATACGAAATCTCCCAATAACCGCTCTGGTGAAATCAACGTATTTCGGGATGGCTTCGTTGTTTGCCAAAAGAGGTAAAATATGGAACGCGATGGTATAATCAGGACAACTATGGAGTGAAAGTTGCATGAAATTCATTAAGGCATAAAGTGTCAAAGCAACCACTCGTCATGTTATAAGATTCGACCAACATAACCACAACTTCATTGTCAAAGAGACACTCGACCATAATGAGGGGCTGCCTAGACAAGAGTATTGGGTTAAACTATCATCTCGTTGGTGCGATTGTGGAAAGTTTCAGGCCTTTCAAATGCCTTTCTCTCATGTCATTAATCCATGTGAGTATGTTCATCAAGATGCATTACTACTTACATGTCCCATTTACAAGGGCGAGACTTTGCTCAACATATACAACAATGGCTTCCCATTGGTAGAAAAATCGGATTGTTACCGTGCGTACGAAAGGAAAGTAATTTGGCACAATAATCAAATACGAAGAAATAAGAAGGGTTGACCCAAAAGAAAACGTCTCACAACTGAAATGGAGTCGCTTGACAAACTAGAAAGAATGTGTGGTTTATGTCGTCAGATCGGCCACAACCCAAAATGTATTCATATTTAACTACACTTTGTTTTTAATGCAACCACATTTTTTCCATTGTAAGTTTTTGTTACAACATTACCAAATATATTCAAAATATAAAATGACATCACAACTAAAACAATAACATAAATACCATACAAACGGTCAATAGTCACACAACATCTAAATAACATTAACAAAGCAACAACATATCTAATAAATTACAACAGTCAAAATAATTTTATCATCTTCGTGCATCATTGCGATTACATCTCTTAGTACAATAATTGTCATTGGAATAATTGTGTTGTACACAATTATACTAAAAAAATAAAATGAATGAAAGATGAAGAAATTAAAGCATTAATGTCTCAATTATTCTAAATTCTTTTTGAATCAACTGTGTAAATAAGAGATACTTAATTGATTAAGAAATTTATAAATTTATAAATACATAATTCAATTTTAATCATAACTAAGATCATTTAGAATTTTGATAAATCAGAGATACTTAATTGATTTAAGAAAACTATAAATACATAATTCAGTTTTAATCACAACTAAGATCATTTATAATTTTGATCTAACACACAACTAAGATCATTTATAATTTTGATCTAACACAGACCTGATTTTATATAAGAATTCGCTATATGCAATTTTAAAGACAGTGTACATAAGATTTATAGTGGTTTAACACATTCGTCCTCAATTTGTGGCTATCCAAATTCCAATGGCAAGCCAACGAAAAAATTCGTATTTTCATTTATGATTTAAATATTATTTTCCAAAGTCTTTAATACAATTAGAATATTCAAGATAATCCATAAAATTAAACAATCTTCAATCTAAATCTTCTCTTCATATGTATATAGTGTTTGAAATTGATCTCTACAAGATCTTCACTCAATCTTGACATCCACTTTCCAAATTCAAGAACTTTTCTCCAAGCGTCTGTTCCATAACAACTTCTCCTAAGTCCTATCGATTCCTTGTATGAGCCTTGATCTGTTTGAAGGAAATAAAAACTCAAGTTACATTAGTAGCAACTTCTACACAATTCTACAGAAGCATTCTTGGAGAAAAGAAGTTACTTATTTTCCGTTGTTGAATTGTCAATTCCAAACATAACCTCACAAGAATTGTCAACCTAAAATCTCTAAACCTTACTTATTTTTCGTTGTTGAATTGTTAATTCCAAACATAACCTCACAAGAATTATCAACCTAAAATCTCCAAACCTTCACAAAACGTTAAAAATCAAACGAACCTCATGACACATATCTCACATCTAAGGTTAAGAAGTTAAACCAAAACGACAATGGTAGAAGTTAGAGGTTGAATATGGAGTAAAATTTAAAATGCAATCTGAAAACAAAAACTCAATGAATTTGAAACTTTGAGAAAAAGTGTGTTGTGTGTTCTTATTTTCAAAAGTATTGTTAGAGAGATTCAGGAAAAAAAAATTTATATGTATCAGGGACAATGCTAAAAAAAATAAGAGAAATTATCCATTTGATTCAAGTCAAGAGCAAATGATATGAGTTGAGAAAGTGAATGATTTGAATTAAAAACTAAAACCCAAAAGCATCTTTGATTCAAATAAGTGATTCGAGTTAGACAAACCCGTGATTTGAGTCAGAAATATATAACCAAAATCCAAAATCTGCATTTAATTTTTGAACTGATTCATGCTAACATGTGATTCGAATCAAGATTTCTATAACTCGAGTCAAGATTTTGTATGAGTCAAATAAAAAATACAAAAGGAAAATCTTGTTTTCATATTCAAATTTTGATTCGAATCAGGCTATTTCATGATTTGGATAAAAACATAAAATCAAAATATGGTTTTTACGTTCAATATTTTATTTGAGTCATCCAATTCTCTAATTTGAATCACACTCTAAAAAATTCATATTTAAAGAAAAATGAAGTGCTTATTTGAATCGAGACTAAGTTCGATTTGAATAATGCATTCATGTATTTCTTGATTCTAACCTCCGACTAATTGGTTAGAGCCATATTGGATAAATATTGACCTAACTATCTCTCACCCTCTCAACAAACTACCTACTAACTAATTAACTAACCAAGTATTTAACTAACATGTAACAACTTCTTGACTAACAATAACATGCTATCAATACCCCCCTACTTAAGCATTCACCTTGTTCTCAAGGTGAAAGGAATACTAAGTAGATAAAAACGGACTCTCATGGATCTCATAACTTGAAGCAATACAAGAAATGTATTCTCCTTTGAGTAAATTGCCACGCCAACAACCTTTAGAGGTTTTGTTCGTGATAGCAAGTATTCTGCTTGTGATGGAATGTCAAACTCCCCATCACTGATTTAGACATTTACTCCCATCACCGATTTAGACATTTACTTCAATGGTACCGGTCAACGAATCAGCATTCTTCACTTAGCCACCCTCACAATCAAATTCAACATTCAATGTACAATCTTCTTTTTTACTGTGTTTTTGAATCTGTGTGCCTTCAACTCCACCACAAGTCTTTTCTTCAGTTTGAGATGCTATTGATTCTTGCTTCTCATCTTAAATGTTATACATGTCATAGTTTTCTTATTTGGCCTAACCATCTCTCAACAAAACTACTAACTACCCATTAATTAATTAACTAACTAACCAATTACTTAACTAACAAGTAACAATTTTTTTCTAAAAATAGCAGAACTATCAGTTTGGATCAATTCATTACCAAGAATGCAAGTTTAACAAATGAGAAAGGAGTAGCACAACCTATTCGAGCTATGAAGTTTTCAGTGTTCCCTATGGTAAGTGTAGCAATTAGATGCAAGGTTGCATCATATCTTCACAAACTTGTCAAATGCCTTAAACGGTTAATGATGTCAGATTCCATGGTGGAGTGCACAATTACATAGATCGGAGAGCATATCATAGCTGTTGCTGGTGAGCTGCACCTTGAAATCTGCTTGAAGGATTTGCAGGATGATTTTATGAATGGAGCTGAGATTTCAAATTTTGATCCTATCGTCTCTTTCTGCGAGATGCTGCTTAAGTCTAGCCATACCTTGATGAGCAAGTCACGAAAGAAAGAAAATCGTTTATATATGAAAACAAGACCAATGGAGGACAGGCTTGCAGAGGCCATTGTTAATGGAAAAATTGGACCAAGGCATGACTCAAAAAACCGTTAGAAAAATACTGTTTAATGAGTTTGGTTGGGATAAGTAACTTTCTATAAAAAATTCAGACTTTTATTTACAACAAAAGCAGTAAGTCAAAAATAGACAGATGTTGAAGATCTTGCTCCATAAATATCAACTTATGGTGCTAAATAATCAATCATTTATAGGATCAATCGCACCAACAAATCTATGAAATTTTCTGTTACCACTTACCAGTATAAAACGTCTTCCAAGAACACAAGGAAAATCAAAATCTTGACATAACCTGCAAATTCAAATGCTCGTAAATTTAGGTTAACATGAATAACACTTTAAAACCAAAGCAGCATATGAAAAAAGGTGACAATAGGATTAACTATGAAAAGATTTAAAGCAAAATAGTAAGAACTTGCCTCAGTTATCAATGGCTTTGCATGTTCTTCCCATTCAGTAACCCACCTTGATGAAGAACCGGTATCTAGTGCACCTGATTTGAGAACCTTCAAAGAATCGCACGCATCGGGAAATCCCTTGAAGAGTGTCTATGTAGATTCAGCCAGAAAATAAATTAGTATACGCATGATTAGCTATAAGCGTTGGCCACGCTATGAATCGATAGTTTAAAAAGAGTTGGATACCAAAAGTTCATCAGCTAGCTCTGAAGATGAAGAAAAGAGAAGACCATTTTTGTCAACGCTAACCAGCTCTTTAATGCTTCAAAAAAGCAAAAGACTTTACCGATAAACGAAACAAACATAACGTGTGAACTTCAAGAAAATACAATCGTCAATTTTCAAAGAAATACACAGCTTACCAAGAGTATGAAACGGCACAAACTGGCAGCCCACAGCCAAACATATCAACAACCTGAACGAGTATGAGATGTAATGAAATAGTTATTTTGATATTCGATGTCAAAATTTAAGCAAAATTTATGACATGAAATGAAGAATAGCCGGTAATATCACATCACATCTTTGTTACCTTCATGGGAAGGTCTAATCCTGATGATGAAGTATGCAAACAGACACCTAGATCAGCTGATCCTGAAATTACTCAAAAATTGTAACATCAAATACTTTACATCACTGCGAGAAATTTTTAAAAAATCGAAGAACAAAAAACATACCTAGCAGTAATGGATAATCATCTGCAGACAGCCACATGGTGCGAAATGCCACGCGTTTAAGTTTCAATGTCTTTATTTTAGCTTCATACTTTGCTTTTTCAGGACCTTTACCTTTATCAAGAAAGATCCTTCGTCAAAAAGTTCCTTACGATTCTCAAAGCTTCAGAAGGCAGGAAAAAAAACAAAAATTTACCAGTGATGACGAATAACAATCTCGGATATAAACATTGTTTTCCATCAGATATTTCTTTCCACATGACCTCCTCATCTAGTGAATCATCTTCATTCAATATAGCCGCAACCCGTCTGTCATACATTAAAGCAGCTTCTAAGAGAATGCCAAAATCTTCATCAGGAGTCCTAAAAGCATAAGTCACAAAAACAAATCATTCAAGTCAGGTAAAGTAAATGATGACTTTACCTGACATCGTAGAAAAAGCTGTGTTCGGTGATATAACATAAATAAAAATATATATCGCCACTTTTAATGCTACCAATTCATTATAGAACACACTTACCAGCTCGTGCTGCTTACAACAAGTGCAGGCCGGTTTGGCTTCAAACTTATGTTTGAACCATCCTCGGTTGTAAATACACTCTCATTTTGGATTTGGCTAGTCGTCAGCGAACTTCCTGCAAAAAGCAAGAATGTTGAGAAATATCATGCTAATTGCCATCGACTAAGATCAATATATATCAGAATTGTGAAACCTATCTTACCGTTACTAACACAGTCTCTAACACCGAGAGGATGATAAAACTGTTCATTCAGTCTGCAAAACAACTATAAGCTATCCATATTGTATTAGGAAATCTTTAGGAATGCCGAATAAGCAACACCATCTACAGTGACTATACAAGTAAACAATTATATCACCTTATGCCTTTCTTCCAGCGAAGTTGGATGAAAGAAATCAGGAGGTTGGTCGTACAATACTGTAGCACTACGACATTCAGGAACAAACATCATATTTGTTAGAGAAAAAACAATTATATGTTAGAGAAATAATATTTGAACTTTTAGTTTCTTACTTAACCCCCCAGTTTTGAGCCAATTCATGTTGCATTGCTTTTGTTACGCATAGAGAAGCGTCTGCCATTTTCCCATAACGATTCTCAAACCTAAATCGAGCCAAGAAAAAATAATCACATTAGCAACAAGTTTAAGAAAGCAAAAGTCATGAAAGAGCAAAGAAAAAAAAAATCCAGATTAGCAATTGTAAAAAAGTTAAAAATGATGAACCAATACCATTTGTATAAAGAGACAAAACGGCTATTCCTTCCAAGGGACAGTCCAAGTAAAGTATATCCGAAATTATGCCAATCTATGACAAATGATGATTTCCTCAACCAGCTAGCCCATTTTACAGCCACCAGAGTTGGAACTGAAGGAGGATTCTACACAAAACAAAGAAATGAGAGAAGTGAAGTACAAAACTACAGAATCATACTTGCTGTGCTGCCATCTCTGGTTGTTTTGCTTCACTCAATAATGAATCATTCCACAGTTAGGATCTCTTTAGGTTAACTTAATTGAGCTTATCTACTGACATAAGTACTTCTGAGATGGTTTGACAGAGCTTACTAAACGATAGCTTAGTACTTCTGAGATGGTTTGACAGAGCTCACTAAACGATAGCTTCACTCAATAATGAATCATTCCACAGTTAGGATCTCTTTAGGTTAACTTAAATGAGCTTATCTACTGACATAAGTACTTATGACATGTACATAAGTTGTTTTCAACTTTTTTCTATTAGCTCTTAACGATAGCTTACGGAAAAAAAACTTATAGCTTATATGAAATCAGTTTGACTTTATTTTATTTTTTGTTATAGAAACAACTTATACACAAGCACTTATACTATAAAGAATTATGCTATAAACACTTATTAAACTGTTTATCCAAATTCCAAACAAGGCATTAATCTAACCAAAAATCCGAATAAATTTCTCGCTACACATAGAGTGCCAAACATCATCTATGCAAAGAGAGCAAAGTTAGGCAAAATATAATCTCTCTTGAAGCCTAAACCCTAAACTAATCTAATCTAACACAAACTAATACGCGAATATAGTATTTAATAATATGTATTTAGCTTCTGAGATGTTTCTCAAACATCCATTTTTCAAGTACACTTGTCTAGTAACAATAAAACTCTAATTTAAGCAAGAACAAGTAGCATTGAATCAATCTCGTAAAACATAAAATTGCTAAAAAACAACGAGGGAGAAAAAGGGGAATAAAACATAAGGGGTAACCTGGACAATAAAAATATCAGGAGAAGGTATCTTTATACAAAGGTACCAAAGAAGTGTGAAAATTTGAAACAAGGGCTTCAACAAAAGCATGAAAGGTTGAAGTATCTTCGGTAAGCTTTGACGAGCTGTTGACCACTGCCTCTGAAAATTTGAGAATGTTCCAACCAAAACTACATCAACTTTTTGTAAAATTCATCCTCAAAAGATTAATTCAAACACATACCATGAGGTGAATATGAATAGATGGGTTGGCCAGAAGTTCAGTATGGGGCTCTGAGCCTGTTAGAAATCATCAAACACAAATTTTATTCATATTATAATTGCAAAGTTATCAACTCCTACATTATCAATCTCAGATAGTTGCGTGGCGCGGCCATCTCCAGTTTCAGAAACAACTATCTCAACCAGAAAAACTTACCTCCATATGCAACAATGTCTACCTCTAGGGAAGCCTGGAAATTGGAATGACACATAGAAAAGCCATTAGCTCAATCACTCAATCATGACAAGGAACACAGAATTCAATAGTGTTTTAAAAAACGGTCAGCAACCACTAAAACGACCGCGACAAAATGGTATTGGTAGATGCCGATACCAATACCGTTATCACTATTGCGACAATCACAATCAGTGTTGACGATACCTGTACCAACCAAAACCGCAAAAGCCTTTACGCATCAGCGACCGTTTTTTAAAACCCTGATTCTAATAATACACAAATATTCATATAATGGAAAATCAAACAACATATGCAAAATCAAACAATATAATGGGAAATTGAAAAGAAAAGGAAAAACCTGATTGGCGAGTGAGAGAGCGTGGTACTGCATTCTAGGGCTGCGTCCAATGTCACCCAAAACCACAACACAAGCCCTCCCTCTTCTTCCTCCTTCCATCTTTTCTTTGCTTTTTCCTTTCATCATCAAATTTCAATGTTAAAACTCAAAATTCAATTAAACCATTAGTCAAAATCAAATCTTTTTCAATCGAAGCAACAAGAATATGAAGTTCGGGTTGAGGCCCGATCCATAAAGTGCTTCTATGACCCAAATCGAAAATGGGTCGAATTCGGGTCAAAATTGTAAATTTTACGGAAAAGGGGTTTTTGTTTTAATGAAAAAATTGAGTATGGAAATTTTATGTAATGGAGCGCAGAGAGAATCAAACTCCACAAGGTTTGAAGTTTTAGCAAGAAAAGCTTTGATTTTGATTCTTGTATTTCAGTTCTAACAATGATTCTGCTTGAAAATTTGCAGGCCAAATAGCTAGGGTTTTGGTTGAATTTTTGGAAGTTGCTATTACTTGTGTTGTTTTTCTCAAAGGGGTGTATCCTTCAGGTTTGTTTGGTTGCTTGCAAAAGGAAAAAGCAATTACTTTTAGCTTTATTTATAACTATTGATTTTTTGTTATTTTGGCTATGGGGAAGGTGCTTTTGAGAGGAGAAGGTATATGAATGTGGTAGTTCAAAGGGCTTGTCATCCTCAGCTTAGATATTACATTCATGCCACTGTTTCAGGACTTCTTCCCCTTATTCAAAAGGTTGGTTTTTGTTTGTACTTTGATTTTGTTTTTCACTCATCATAATATATGTGAGTTGTTGAATTAAGGGTTTTAAACGTGGAGGTCGCGTAAAGGTTTTTGTGATTTTGATCGGTACAGGTGTCGCAATACTAATTGAGGTCATCGCGGCCTGAATTAACCATAATTTGTGCTTTAATATAAATACGTGAGTAACGGTATTTGTACCATTTCGTTGAGGCCGTTTTCGCAGTCGCGGATCATTTCTTAAAACCCTAGTTGAATTGATTGCTTGATTTGGAAATGAATGTTAAAATATAGGTTGCTTTGCTTCCAGAGTCATGTACAATTCAGCTATACCTTAAATGAGCATATCATTTTGTGTTGTGCATTAAGGTGTGGAATAAGGTGATTCCCTCGAAAGTGTCGGGTTTGGTATGGAGATTGTTACAGAGTAGAATTCCAACGAGACAATCTTGTTAGAAGGGGAGTGATCGATCAAGGGTCGAGTCGGTGTGTTGGAGAGTGTGATAGTGAGGAGTTAGTATCCCATCTATTTTTCGAGTGCTCAATATTTGCACTTTATTTCAACATGATTTGATAGATTATTACTCCCTGTGATTCTTCTAAGAGAGATTTCAGTAATTCAATTGCTGACTAAAGCTTGACGACCGCATACGAAAATACGCCTCCATGTCACATCCAACTCTTGCAACTGCTATCTTTTTCCTCTTACTGATTTTTATCCATTACCTTCCATTTTACTAGGGCCTGGTTGAAAGAGTGGCTGTTATTTTCTTCAATGCTGATGATATTCCGCTTGAGAAATTTATTTTCAAGCTTGCAATGAATCCCTCTTATGGTTCATCTGTGGAAGAGATTGATCTTCAGTTCTCTCTCAGATCATTCATGAGCAAGTTGTCAGTTTCAGAATCTCTTACTAAGAAGCTTCCTCCTGGTAAGTACAAAGTGTATAGACTTTGTTAATCAGTTTTTTACTGAAAATCAGTTTTATTGGTTTTGATTGTGTTTGTTTAAGCTTTTAAATTAATCAGAATCTAAAATGAGAAGCTGTTTTTAGTCAAGTTGGATTCATTTGCTTCTTTTCTCAAACCATATGCTCCATTTCAATTTTGTGGTATATCTTGTTCTTGTTTGGATAAGAGCTTAATTAATAACTTACAGCATAAGTGCTTATTATATAAATTGCTTATGTATTAGGCTATAAGCTATTTCTATAACAAAAGATTAAAAAGTCAATTTTTTATATAAGTTTATAAACTTTTTTCATAAGCTATTATGGAACAGTTATAGAAGTAAGTTGAAAATAGTTTTTGGACATGTTATAAGTTGTTTTCATAAGTTCACAAATTCACAAGTTCTTAAGCTAGTAAGTAAGCTCAAACGAGTCAATAAATAGACCTATAGACTTAAACTCAGGTCTAAACTTATTGTTTCGATTCTTAACAGATTGCAGGTGGGAGATAACTGCTTACTTTCGATCCATTCCTGAGGCGGGCACAAGCAAGGAAACAGACTTGTGGATTTCAACTGATACAAAGCAGTGGCAACAGCCACCGCTTATTACCCCTATCAAATCAATGAGTAGTGAACCTCTTTGTTTGCAATTGTACTTGGAGCATCCATGTGTATCAGAATCATTGCTTTGAGAAAGGAACTTAAGTATGGTGAGAATTTAGAACAATTCTTTTACTTCAAATTTAAAATCTCATTGTTTTCACTTCTCGGTGTTTTGATTTATTAGATAATCACCAAACTCTTGGTTAGAATATCCGTAATCTCTTGATTAGAAGTTACAAAAGATAGACATATAGTCCTAACGTTTATGGGGTCATCAATATCAGGAAACATAATATGACTTTCAGACACTCGGATTCTTAGCAGTCTTGTGATCTGGACTCGTCACCTCTTTTATGGTTCTTTGTTACAAAGACCTTTCCTTTCCAAATATTGTTTTCCACTTTGGATATACCCTCTTTGGATGACTCATCATTTAGGGCATTTCAATTAGTTCATAGCTATGTAGTCAATAGCGATCGGCGCGGCCGCAATAGCGGCACGACGTAAAAAATATGGCAAGGCAGCTTTCAGGTGTAGCATGATAGGGCGAAGCAGCCCCTGTTAGGGATGGTGCAACCAAGATCATGGGTTTGGGCGCGGAGCGGGTTCGGCCCAAAACAGCGCTTTTTCTATATTTTGAAATCGGGTCGGCCCAAACACTAAAGTTTTAAACCCTAAATTGAACCGTTACAAATCAATTCTCTTGTCTCTCCCATACGATTAACCGTTACGAAGCCCATCATCATCCCATCATCATCGTTCTCTACTGCCCTTCCTCTTCATCGTTCTCTAGTACTTCAACCTTCATCATTGTCACACATCATCATCGTCATCAGCCTTCATCTTTCTTACACATCAGGTATTTTTTTTCTTCTGTTCTGCTTTTCTCTTATCAAACTTATTTCTGTTCTGCTTCAAGTTCTACTAGTTATGTTCTGTTGTTATTTATTTTGTTCTGTTAATTTATTTCTGCTTCTACCAATAGCTATGCCAACTAATTCTCCAACTAGTTCTACTCAACCATCACCATTCGATGTTCCACCAGTGGCTTCTCCGGCTGCTAAGATACACAAATCAATCGGTGATATAGGATGTGGAAATTTAACCATTTGAAAGACTTGAATAATAAGAGGAGGTTACATGTGATTTTTGTAATGAAATGTCGACCGGAGGAATATCAAGGGCTAAACAACATCAATTGGGAATGAAAGGAAATGTGAAGGCTTGCACTCAAACACCGAAAGACGTTAAATTGATTTTAGTGAATTCTCCGGCAGGAACAATGTTTGTTAAAAGTGTTGATGTTCTGCTAACATGAAAACTAGACAAAAAGTTGTTTGAGCTTTTGGATAGTTTTGTAGAAGAGATCGGTGAACTAACATTAAAATTATAATATAGATCCACTCCAAGAAGAGAAATAGACTTGAACATCAAATGTTGCTAGATTTGGTTTTTATCAAGTACAATCAAAATTTTAAAGAGTGCTTTGATAGGGATGATTCGATTGATCATGTGGTCATGGATGGTGATTTTGATACCGTTTTATGGTTGTTGGGAGGTGAAAATGAAGCTCAACATGAACCTGATAATGGTATGGTGTTTGATGGTGATTATTTGTCTTGGTTAGATGTTGAAATTGTAAGTGGCGCTGCTGAGCCTGCAATCAACACTAAGAGCCAAACAACATTGCAAAAGAAGGCGGCTGCACCTCCACCACCTTCTTCATCTAGATCTATTCCACCACCTTCTTCATCTAGATTTAAGCCAAAAGCAAATGAAGTGGTAGTAGTAGATGATAAATTTCTTGATCAAGAATATATTGGAGAGGATGAAGTGTATGAAGAGGATGTTAGTGACGAAGGAAGTAATGAAGGAAGTGATGATGAAAACTTAGATTTTAAAGATTCTTGAACTTTTATTAGAATTTTCATTTTAGTTATTTTAAGATTTAGATGTTCAAGTGTTTCTTTTCTTGAATTTTATTGTGATTTGAAAGTATGTTGCAATCTTTTGCTTTTAAGACTTGCCTTTTAATGGTGAGGAGTGTTATTCTTACACTAAAATGGTTTCACTTGCACTGAAATGGTTTCACTTATACTTACACCAAATAAAATACAGCATACACATGTATTAGTTTGTATTAGAAAAAGTATAAAAAAAACATTAAATATTATAAAAAGATCAAATCGTATGAAACTACGGTGTGGTTGTCATCCTTGGTGTAAAACTATCATTTCTCTTCAATGATATTTGGAATTGGAAGTGTGCTATTATGTATTTTATTGCTTAAGACTTACATCCTCCAGACATATTCATAAGCAACAACAAAAATTTAGATTCAATTTTTTATAATATTTGTTAGTATGTTTTTCACATGTAAGTGCCTATTTTTTAGTGTCCGCGTCACTAACATAGCGCCCATGCCACTCCCATATTGGAGTTGACTATGTCGCGCAGTTTTACAAGATTAACAATATAAGTTCATAGAAGGAAGTGAATTAGGCCAAGAAAATATAAGGGATATTACTTATATTTAGGAGAATAATAATTACAAGAAAATAGGAGTAGGCCCTATTTTCTTGTTGTAATTTTTTATAAGGATATTACAACTTAATTATTTTCTTATATTTAGGAGAATATTAATAACAAGAAAATAAATAAACATTTTAAATATAAAGCAGATCTCTTTTAATCATGAGAGCCAAAGATGTCAACTTTTGAACAGTCCATGTTAACAAAACAAGATTTTCAACTTACTCGTTTACATTATGCTATAAAGTTCAAAATGGGTGGGTACTAGATATCAACTACTCTCCAAATTCTAATCTACTTTTGATCACACAGGAACACCTCATGATCATCTCATCTACACCTTTGTTTACACATGCAAACAATGGTCATTATTGGAGGCTAGTGGTTTCAAAGCACATTCTCAATCAATGGAATATATTAAAACAACTTTTCACAAGCACTAGAGGCCTTGCATTAAACTCTTCCTATATGAAAAGTTGTTTACTTTTTGCTGTGATTTGAAGGTAGGAAAGAGAGAGGATTTTGATAATTATTTTATGGATGGATAGTGTAAAAAGCATCATGATTAATGTAGTCTGTTTTAGTTGGTTCAAATTGTGTGACTTGAGAACATGCTTTAAGGAATTCCTTCTTTTGACTTCAATTGGTGATATCAGTTATCTCAACAACTTTCTCATGCTTATATTGGATGGCATTATTGCACCATTTCTCTTAAGAAAAGTTAGGATGTCTGTCTGCTGACCAGTTCAGCAATGACATGTGATCATAGTAGTTTTGTTTCATCATGTGTTAGTTCAAGTGGAGAATCTAAACCAAAGACCATATTCTACTCTTTCCAATAATTTTTTGATATAATATCTTAAGGGGGTGCCTTAAAAGTGTTTAGTAGTTGGTTTATCATATAACATAAATTGAAATACTTGCTTGACTTTTAAAGTTGTTTTTAGGTTATTTTGTAAGTTTTTTCAAATTGTCCTCTTTTTTAAACAATTTTCAATCTATACAATGTTTATTACTCTTTTGACTTCATTGTTGAATATTGAAATCTCGGTTCGCATGACATATGTTATAAATAATGTCTGGGACAATGTCTTTAACATTTTTATAATAGATTGATACATAATAGAAAATAAAACATAAGACAATAAATAACACAAGAGTAACTTAATTCGGTGCAACGTCATCATGTTTGGAGGACTTTTAGCCAAAGAAAGGAAATCAACTTTCAATAATATTAATACAATTAGTCTTAGATGAATAAATTTTGTCAAATTTCTCTCTATCTAATATTATCTGTGTTTTTTTATTTAGAATTCCCTTTAAATATGACAACACATCTCACTTTCTCTTAGTCACTAATCCTAGTGATTGATACATAAAACAGACCAATGGTTGTGGAACTACAATGCAATTAAAACAAACCACATTTATACCTAAGATATGAGACTCAAGCGCTATAGAGATGCACAAATAACAATAAGAACAAAGACTCAAATAATAGACCTTGAAATATATATTTTGCATTGTGTTCTTCTTGTTATGAATGAGTCTTCTTATATAACAATTTTTCTATTGGACTTTTCTCCAATGGCATTCAAATTTGCATATAACCAGATTTGATTTAGATGCACATTTGATTTGGTTTTCAAAAATACATCAAGAGATTTGATTTGATTTGGAAATTAAATCGTATTTAGTTTGATTTGATCATAAACAATTTGTTTAACAAATCTTCCTAAATAACATATTGTTAAAAGATACAACAACAAATCTCTTTGGAATCAAATAAACTCACGCACAAATTTACTCATAAACTTTAGCTTACAGACTGGAGCTATATGTTGCACACATGTTAAATATCTTGTCCCACATGATGCCTATTCACAATTTCACATCATGTTGTGCATGTTTTTTTTTACCTAAAACGATCAATCAAAAGAACAACAATCTCATGCCCATATTTAAGGTCCAAACACAACAAAACTGAATTAACTAGAATTAAACAAAACACCAAACTTCAATTTTTAGAACAAACACTTGACAATCTCCAACTAATCGAGTCTTCATCAACATCTATGTCAGAATCACGTGAATGTACAGGCTTTCTCTTTAAGGACTTCTTCTCAGCTGCTTTCTCTTATACCTTTCTTTTTTTCGTCATTGACTTCCTTTTTTGTGTCTTTTCCTTCCCAGTCACAGCTGGTTCACCAAATGTTTTAACAGATGTTTCAAGATGTGAGTCAATGGTTATTTCAGTAGATTTACCAATATTATCAATAAGAGATGTATCGACTTTATTAGTCACGATTATACACATAACCCACATGCTTATTACTATAAGCATGCACATAAGTTTGTTTAGCATAGGGACTTACCTTTGTTTCATTCTTCTCTGGGTCACCCTTCTTAGCTCTTTTCTTTGAGACATCAGTTGGGATAGTCATCTAACGAGGTACAACATCTTGTTCGTCAAGCTTTTTATTTTACTCAGGAACCCTAGATTTCTTTGTTGTTGCTTTAATGATCATAAGAGAGAGATAGAGAAAGATAATATCTTCCTATTCTTGCACACCTCTCTTGCATTAATTTCTATAAATTCTCACATATGCAAATACCAAAAGCGCCCTTTAGGTTTTCAAATTGAGATACATCTAAAGCTTTAATGAATAATGTACTAAACTTTTGCACTAGATAGTGAGAATCAATTCTACTTCTTGTTGAACCATAAGATTAAGTTGTTGTCAAGAAAGAAGCATCCTTCAGGTTTACTTGGGTTTAGCTTGGTATCTACCACAAACACCTACATAAAATGTGATGTCAAGTGTGCTTGTAATTAGATAAAGAAGACTTCTAATCATGCTTTTGTATAGACTTTGATGCACATCAACACCATTATCATCTTTGGTTAATTTCACATGTGTTGCAGTAGGAGTTCTCTTAGGACTTGCCTTTTATAGCTCAAATTTCGTCATTATACTCTTTGCATACTTTCTTTGGGATACAAAGATGTTGTCTTCCATTTGCTCTTTTTGAAAACCAAGAAAGTAGGAAAATTCTCATACAAGACGTCTCAATTTCATACTGCATTTAATGGACAAAATTTCCACCATCTTGTCTGACATTCCACCAAAGACAATGTCATCAACATAAATTGGGAATATCATGAGTTTTCTCTATCATTCTTCATAAATAGGGTTTTATCCATTTCACCTCTATTGTATCCATTATTGATCAAGAATGTAGTTAATCTTTCATACCAAGCTCTTGGAGCTCTTGTACATATGATTTAGGAAGCTAGGATCAATGAATCTCTTTGGCTTCTCTACATAAACTTCCTCATTAAGATACACATTTAGGAAGGAACTTCAAAAATCCATTTGATATATTATGAATCTAAACATGCATGGGACTCCCAATAATAATCTAATAGACTCAAGACGGGCAACTACAACAAGTGTCTCATCAAAGCTATTCCTTTTACTTGTGTGTACTCTTGAGTAACGAAACGAGCCTTGTTCCTTGTTACATTATCAGTTTCATCAGAATTATTCTTGTAAATCCATTTGGTACCAATGACATTCACATCTTCAGGCCTTGGTACTAATTCACAAACTTTGTTTCTTTTTAATTGACACAGTTCCACATGCATAACATTTATCCATAATTCATCAGGCATGGTTTCCTTGATGTTCTTAGGTTCAATCTTGGAAATGAAACATGAGTTGGTAATCATATCTCTAGATCTGGTGGTGACTCTTTCATTCATATTTCCTATGATATTTTTAATACGACGATCTTTCTAAATTCTGATTGATGGTTTCTTGTTGGTTTAAGAATTTTTAGAGTTTATACTTCCAAATTGAATGTCAGACTCCTTGGGTGGGATATCTGATGGGACATCTGTCTATTAAGGGGATACACTATATTCATCTTCAATTTCATTCTTATCTTAAAGAGTATCATCAATAACAACATATATTGATTCCATAATTTTCTTGGTACATGTATCATATACATTGTAAGTTTTATTGTTGTTAGAGTAACATAGGAATATTCCTTCATCACTCTTGGGATTCATCTTTCTTCTTTTCTCACGATATGATAAGATGTAGAACTTGCTACCAAAGACATGAAAATGTTTGACATTTGGTTTTCTTTTTTTCCAAAGCTCATACTTAGTTGCTTTTGTTCTAGATCTTATAGCCACACAATTGTGAATGTGACAGGTTGTGTTCATTGCTTCAGCCCAAAATAGTAAGGTAGATTCTTGGCATGCAACATGACTCTAGCTGACTCTTGCAAGGGTCTATTTTTGCATTCAAGCACACCATTTTGACGAGGTGTGATATGAAATGAAAATTGATGATTAATCCCTTGAGAGGAATAGAGAATTTAGATTTGTCAAATTCTTTGTGATGTTTACTCTTTATTTTTAATATCCCACTTCCTTTTTCTCTTTGGAGGCATTGACATAGCTCTTTGAAAACATCAAAAGTGTCAGATTTTCCTTTAATAAAGTTGATCCAAGTGTACCTTGAAAAATCATCCATACACACGAATAATCATCTTTTTCTCCCTAGGTTTTCCACTTACATAGTCCACATGAGGTCCATATGAAGGAACTCAAGAAATTTAGAGGTGGTAAGGTGTTGGAGCTTTTTGTGTGACATTTAGGCTTGTTTACCTATTTGGCAGTCTATAGATTTTGCCTTCTTCAATCTTGTGTTTTTGTAATCCCTTGATAGCTTCTTCAAATATGATCTTTTTCACGCTCTTGAGGTTTATATTGCCAAGTTTTTGGTGCCATAGCTTGGTCTCATCTACCTTAGGTATCAAACCTTCACAACTGTCAATATACCAAAATACAAAACTTGTTACAAACCTTCCACACAAAATATTTGGATGTACAATTTTTGTTCAAAATCACAATCCTAATTTAAGAAAATCAAACCCAAAAGCCTTAAAATGCATATTCTTGGTATATTTACCATTCAAGAAAGGGTACAAATGTTTTTTTCCTTCTAATAGAAAGCTTTATCATGCCATGGACTTGTCATTCTTTAAAAACCAACCCTTTCATTCCAAAGGTGGCATTCAAAGGGAGAGATTGACTAGTCAATACCAACTTAGGGGTATATCAATCTTTCAAGATCTAGAATCTCAAATTCAACCATGTATTTGACACACCATTATCACTTCTATCTAGCTGTGAACCTACGCCGAAAAATGTAACATTTAATCTTAAACCCACATAAAAAATGTAACAAATTAGAAATATTTGTAAATCTACATAAGGAAGAAGAGAAATCATAAAACACAAAAGGAGGCAGAAACTTGCACACTTTCAAGGCAAAGCCATGATTGTAACCTAAATTACAAATATGAAAAATTCTCACATCGGTAACACAATATATCTTTCTGATTCTCTTAATATAATACACGATATTGTATTTATTAATGATATGAATAAATATATTGGTGTGGGGAAAAGGGTGAGTGCATGCACCCAACACCCAATTAGAAATCATGTGTCTTTTGAGAACTTATCGCATAAATACTTGGCATTTATCACCGAACTGGACAGTGCCAATATCCATAAAAAATTTCATGAAACAGTCTAAACACTTGAGTAAAAGGTTGTTGTTCATGAAGAAATTGAAGCCTTGGAGAAGAATGAGACATGAAAACTCTTTAAAGTGTAATAGGGGAAAAATCTAGTTAGGTGTAAGTGAATTTTTTCAATCATATGCCATATTGATAGAAGTGTTAACACATACAAGGCTCAATTAGTAGTAAATAGATTTACCCAATCATACGAGGTGGACTACGAGGAATAATTTCTTAAGACCATATGATTATTTACCCAATCATACGAGGTTTACCAGATCATACAATTTATGTATGTAGATGACATTATCATATTTGTGATGATCATTAAAAAATAGATATCTCATGGAAGTCACTAAATCTCATATACTAACAACTAATGTGTTAAACCTTTATCAGGGAGAAGTTGACCATGCATCCGCCTATAATATATACCAAATTTCATCCAAAATCCTAAATTTTTGAATCCTCATCAGATCCTATTGTCCCTATACCCAAAACCAAACTTGTTACAAACCTTCTGCCCGAAATATTTGAATGGACAACTTTTTTTCAAAATCACAATCAAAACTTAAGCAAAATAGATCCAAAAGCCTTAAAATGCATATTCTTGGGATATTTACCATTCAAGAAAGGGTACAAATGTTACTCTTCTTCAAATAGAAAGATTTGTCATACCATGGACGTGTCATTATTTAAAAATAACCTCTTTCATTCTAAAGGTGGCATTCATGGGGAGTGAGTGACTAGTGAATACCAACTTAGGGATACATCCTTCCTTCAAGCTCTACAACATCAAACTCAACTAAGCATTGTCACATCATTATCACTTTTATCTAGCCATGAAACCACATAGAAAATGTAACATTTAATCTTAAACCCTCCCCCAAAAATGTAATAAATCAGAAAGAGTTGGAAGTCTTCATAAGAAAGAAGAAAAATCATAAAACTCAAGAGGAGGTAGAAACCTGCACACTTCCAAGACAAAGCCAAGATTATAACCTAAATTGCAAATCTGAAAAATTCCCATTTATCTAATATAGTATCGCTTAATGCTTCTCTTAATATAATACATGGCATTGTGTTTATTAACAGTACTACAGAAAAAGGCTTTAACAACGGTTGGGAAAGATATATAACCACGCAGGACCAGGTATTGTTATGTAGCGTGTGGTAGTATATGCGGTACATACAATCACGGTCCAGTAACCATCATAGTAAGTTGGAAAGCGCACGTATTATAACAACGATTATTCATACCAACCATTGTGATATAGTATATGAATAAATGTCAAATTTTCATCTCGAGATATGCAATTTTTCCAACCTCCAAGAGAAAAGAAAGCGTATAGAATTAAATAAACAATGATTAGCAGTTTTGGTTTTTAAACTTCCAATATAAGAATATGAAGAATCAGATGGAACAATATAAAATCGGAAGAATCAAACACGCAAAAATAACTTCATCCAAAGGAATCAAAATAAGTTCTCATGCTCAAGCCACCAACAATGCTGAGAATCTAAATGTTGTTGCAGAGGGTGTTGTGGTTCCAAACCAACCTCAGAATCAAGATGTTGTTGTAGAGGTCGGGGATGTGGTGCCAAACCATCCTCAGATTCAAGATGTTGTTGTAGAGGATATTGTTTTTAGACTAATGAGAGATTTACGGATGAAAAGAAGAAGAAGAAGAAGGTTGAGAAGGCAAATGTTGATGTTTTTTTTTCAATTCTAATGATGATGACGAGGATGACTATGATTGGTCTAACTTTATCTCAGTGAGAAGATGTAGATTTTATTATGGTTTTTGATCTGCATAACTCTTATGTAATGAAAGTCTAATGTAATGAAGTTTTAATCTGCTTAACTCTCTTAAATACTAACATAAACATTCAACTTAAACATTCAACCTAACATATAAACGAAATTGCAAAATATATAACTAAAAGTTATTGCGGCAAACTTACTCGTAAGAAACGGTCTGTTAGTTGCATATTCATGTCTACAACATCTTCAACTATTACATTTCATAACAAAGTACAAAAAATATAAAAATAAGATAACATTTTCAAATTTCAAATCCTAATTCAACTATTATATTTTATAACAAAGTAAATATTAAACAAAAAGGAGACAAGAAAACATAACATCTTCAAATTTCCAGAAGATCTCTCCGACTTTAGTTTGTTCTTCAAATTTTTGTTCTTATTTTTTGAATATGTATACATAACCTTCAAATACCCAATATATTATAACTCTGGCATCATAGCACTCTCATCTTCCAATTTATGTTCATCATCTCATATGAACAAATTACATGTTTCACCAATCCACCAATTTGTACATCTCCAAAAAAGTCTTCCTTTATTTTGACCCATCTTTCATATGAACGAAACCATACGTCTGTCACAATCACAGAAGTTTCCAGGTCGTAATTTTACACCTTTTGAATGAGAGATTGAGACGAGAATGGACAACAAAAATTAGTGTTATGGTTGTTTTCTTCTTCACGGTAGCGTTGATGTTAGGGTTTGTTTCTTTTATTAGTGGAAGAATAAGTACTTGGTGTTTAATATATACAAAGAATGGCCAGTGTGTAACAACTGTTGTAGTGATAATTTTTTTATTATATATAAATATAATTAAAAAGGCGTGGATTAAAGTAAAAAGGATAAATTATGATTAGGATCAAACTCAAGTAATTATAAACTTAATTTTTGAATTAAAAAAATAAAACAATTAAATGTTAGCGCATTAGTTTAGCAGTGTCACACTACGATTTCGGGACGAACCGTGGTGACTTTGGCGTTGTTGTATGCGTATTTTGTAGTAGTGTAATAATATGAACAAACAAATTGGTGTGAGAAAAAAGGGGTGAGGGCATGCACCCGACACCCAATTAGAAATCATGTATCTTTTGAGAAGTTGTCGCATGAATACATGGCATTTATCACCAACCTGGACAGTGACAATATCCATAAAAGCTTTCAAGAAGTAGTCCAAACACAGGAGTAAAATGTTGTTGTTCAGGAAGAAATTGAAGCCTTGGAGAAAAATGAGTCATGACAACTCTTTAAAGTGTCAAAGGGCAAGAAGCCAGTTAGTGTTGTGTATCGGGCCTCTGTTGGGCTTAGTTAGTTTTGGCCCATCTCTTAGATTGTGTTTTCTCTGTAGCCTATATATGGCATATTGACACATTGAATGAAATTAGAAAGTTGGAACACTTTTTACCTTACAAGTGGTATCAGTGAGGTCTCGCGTTCTGATCCAACGACCTTAATTTTCTCCCAAAACAAAAACTGCAGTTTTTTTTTAATCCCTTTTCTTCTTCCTCCATCATTTCTATGGCGGAATCCTCAAATTTCACTCAACCCATCATTCCCAAATTCGATGGATATTATAAACATTGGTCCATGCTCATGGAAAATCTTCTTCGCTCCAAGGAGTATTGGAGTTTGATCGAGACGAGCGTTACCACAGCACTGGCGGATGCCATGCCGGAACGACACAAAGTTGCCGATGAGAGAAAATTCCGTGACTTTAAGGCCAAGAATTATCTTTTTCAATCTATTGATAGGACAATTCTTGAAACAATATTGGTATGTAACACGACGAAGGACATTTGGGAGGCAATGCGAAGGAAATACCAAGGTTCCACAAAAGTCAAGCGTGCTCATTTGTAATCTTTACGACGCGAATTTGAGATTCTTGCAATGAGGGGGGGTGAATCCGTCAATGATTACTTTGCCAGAACCCTATCTATTGCAAATCACATGACTGTGCAAGGAGAAAGAATGGAGCAAGTAGCGGTGGTAGAAAAAATCTTGAGATCCATGCCTGCAAAATTCAATTACGTAGTATGTTCTACAGAAGAGTTTAATGATGTAACAACCATGTCAATCAATGAGCTTCAGAGTAGTCTTCTAGTACATGAACAAATAATGCAGGGTCAAAAGGAGCATGTTGAAGAATAGACTCTCAAGATGAATAATGCTGGTAGAGGAAGAGGTAGAAATGCTTTAAGAGGTCGTGGTCGAGGAAGACAAAGTAAATAATTTGTTGAATGCTACAGGTACCACAAGCTTGGATATTATCGCAATGAATGTCCTTAGTGGGAAGAAAATGCAAACTATGTAGAATTTAAAGAAGAAGAAATCTTGTTGATGGCATATTCTGAAGGAAATATAGCACACAAGGAAGAAATGTGGTACATTGGCAGTGGTTGTAGCAACCACATGGTGGGAACTAAATATTGGTTCTTTGACTTTAATGACAAGTTCATAGAATATGTAAGACTTGGAAATGATTCAAAGATGGTTGTTATGGGAAAAGGAAATGTGAAGTTATGCCTTAAAGGAAGAATACATGTGATAATTGATGTGTACCATATATCAGGTCTGGCTAATAACTTGCTCAGTGTGGGTCACTTACAATAGAGGAATATCACAATTGTATTCAAGAACAATGTGTGTCAATTATTCCATGGAGAGAATGGTTTGATTCTGAAAACAGAAATGACAAGCAATAGGATGTATATTGTCAGAGTACCGATTATGACTCCCAAATGCTTTCAAGTCTCAGCCTTGGAAGAAACAAATATATGGCATAACAAATATGCTCACCTAAGCATCAAGAGTTTGAAGACTCTACATCAAAAGTATATGGTTAAAGGGCTACCTAAAATGGATGACCTTGAGGGAAAGTGTGATGACTGTTTAGTTGGGAAGCAACACAAAAATAGCATACCAAAGCAAGCAAATTGGAGAGCTTCCAAGAAGCTTGAGCTGATTCATATAGACATATGTAGACCTATCACTCCCAAGTCAAATTTTAGAAACAGGTATTTTATTACCTTTATTGATGACTACAGTAGGAAGACTTGGATTTATCTCTTGATAGAAAAATATGAAGCCTTAGATGTCTTTAAAAGATTTAAATCCCTAGTTGAACATGATTTTGGATGCCTTATTTTGTGCCTTATGACTGATAGGGGAGGTGAGTATACATCAACTGAATTCAACAATTTTTGTGGCTCAAATGGTGTGAAAAGACAGTTAACTGCAGTATACACCCCTCAGCAAAATGGGGTGTCTGAGAGGAAAAATAAAACATTACTCAATATGGTAAGAAGCATGATAAATGCTACTATGTACCTAAGGAGTTCTGGCCTGAAGCTGTAAAATGGGCAAGACATGTAATGAACCAATGTCCTACGCATGCTGTGAAGTATATTACACCAGAAGAGACATGAAGTGGAGTGAAACCCTCTGCGCATTTGTTCGCGGTACAAAGTGACAAACGAGGGAATCGAATCATAATTCGAATCTCCAGCTCAAAACTATTTACTCTTTTGATTTTTTGTCTGAAAGATGTTGCGAGCACCAAACTTTATTGTTTCCAAACAAGAAAGAAAATGGAAAAGGGGAAAGCTGAAATACCCTAAATAAGATATGCGATGTGACTAGCGTGAACTAGATGCAACTCATTGGGGAGAGACCAGGGTAAGAGGGCTGGTTATATAAAGGGAAGGTATTAGCACCCTATATATCTATAGTTTTCTATAGGAACTTTTTTGTGCATTTTTGTGTGTTTTATTTTCTATGCTATTTTGGGAAAATTTCTCCTTTGGGATTTAAGAAGGGTTGGTTAGGCAGGAACCTAAGTTTATTTATTATTATTATGCTCACAAGGATCATTGGGATCCTCTACATACATATCCCCTAGAGGGAATCAGAGCATCTGTAGCTCGGATCTAAGGGAACTAAGGTTTGTTTGGTTTGAGGGAGAAAGAAGTATGCTCGCCAAGGGTGAGACGTTGTGCCTACGTATTCTCAAAAGGAGGTTGAGAAATTCAAAGAAATCGTAGTTCCCACTTATGTGCTAGTGGAAGCAAAGATATTAAGAGACGACGACAAGTGTCATCTTAATGAAAAATGTATCTAATTTATTTCATCACATACATTTTTGAAAATTTGATTGTTTAAATCTTTCATTGTAAGTATTGGGTGTTTTGCTTGAGTGTACAAGCGTTACCACTTACAAGTTAAGAAAGATGTTTGATAAACATTTGAATCTTTCATTGTAAGCATTGGGAGTTTTGCTTGAGTGTACAAGAGTTGCCACATACAAGTTAAGAAAGATGTTTTGTTTAAAAAAGTGTTTGATTTGAAAAATGCTTGAAAAAAGTGTTTGATTTGTATGTGATGCTATATATGAGATACTTCTTCCATAGAGATGATTCATGTCTTATCTCTAAGGAGAAATATTTTGTTATTGATTAGGGGGATGCTTTTAAGAAGCCTGTGGGTCCTTGTATTGTAAGCCCAAGAGGAGGCTATCCGAGGGACATAAAGGGTCCTTGTATTGTGAGCCCAAGAGGAGGACTTTCGAGGGACATTGAGGGTCCTTGTATTGGGAGCCTAAGAGAAGGCTATAGGGTATGGCTGGCTTGGTTTTAAGAGTGATTTCATCAGGAAACCATACTCTTAGGGTTCTATCCTAGCGAAGGTGATTCTTTGTATTGGAAGCCCAATAGGAGGCTGTTAGAGATTTCCAAGTCTCTTTCTTGTATGAGGCCCAAGAGAAGGATAAACTCAACGAGGGAGTTCTTTTGTACGAATCCCAAGAGGAGGCTAACTCAATAGGGGAGTTCTTTTGTACGAAGCCTAAGAGGAGGCTAACTTAACGAGTGAGTTCTTTTGTACGAAGCTCAAGAGGAGGCTTTGGGGAACCTAGTTGTTATACTAGTTGTAATGAGATAAATAAACTTAAGCAAGTATATGAACAAGTATATATATATATATATATATATATATATATATATATATATATATGACAAAGTGTGTATGTTCATTCATAGGAGTTTATGAAGGAAATATATAAACAAGTGTTTAATAAAAGCAATTAAAAGCTAGTGTAACTTGGATATATACAAAGGAGTGTGAAAGCAAATATATAAACAAGTGTTTAAAACAAGCGGATAAGCTAGTATACTTGGATATATACAAGGGAGTTGGATTTAAACCTTAAGGAAGGCCCACTGGTTTAAGAGCAGTTTCACCGAGAATAATGCTCCTCTAAATACCAGTGGAATTGGTGTATACACAAGCGGATAAAACTAGTGAACGAAACTAGTTTATACTTGAATGTTTGCAAAAAAAGTTGAATATGTACAAGGAATTGAATATGTACACAAAAAGGGTGGACATGTACAAGGAATTGAATATGTACACAAAAAGGGTGGATATGTACAAGGAAACTAAGTATGTACATAGGAGGGTTGGGACTTACACCGTAAGGGAGGCCCATGATCAATTTGATTTTGAGTTCGAAAGATTTTCGAGGAGAAACCTAGTTCAATTTGTATTTTCAAAGATTAATCGAAACGATCATGGAAAAGAGGTGCATAAGTCAATTAAAATGTTTTTTAAAGTTTTGAAAAGGTTTGAAAATTTCAAATTTATTCACAAGAAGTTTTGAAAAAGATTAGGTTTAAAAATCAAGAAGAAAACATTTTTTGAAAGTATTTTAAAATACATAAAAACATCTATTTTTAACCTAATAAAAATATATCAAAAGGAAACATTTTTTGGCATTTTTTGACATAATCATAAAATAGATATATTAAATGACAAGTGTGCAAAAAATCATCTCTAAATTAGAAGTTTTGATTAGTTTTTGAAAATGTTGAAGTTTGATAGAAAAATGAAGAAAACAAGTGATAAAAATTTGATTTTGGTCCTAAGGGGGTTTGAACTCAGGACCTTGCACTCAAAGGTAAAAATATTAACCACTGGGCCACATGCGTGGCTTGTTATTAAGACGCCTCCATTTGATTTTATTTGAAAACAAGTTTGGAAAATGGTTTGAAAAATAGTTGAAAAGTGTAAAGATGAAAAATAAAAAGGTCTGGGTGGGGTTCGAACCCCAGACCCATGGCAAGGCAAAGGACTAAGAGCGTGTTGGCTGCCACTGCGGTGGCTGTTTCATCCAGTCATTAATCCACTTCCATTAAATATATTACAAACAAAGTTTTGAATTTTTAAGAAATCAGAAAATGCACACATGGAACTTCTTCTTCAACCTCAAGCTATGATTCTTAACTTCCTCATTTTTTGATGAAATTGAAAGATGTAAAAGTGAAACTTGCTCGTTTTTTCACAAGGAACATGATGGTGATCTTTAATTTTATTTATTTTAAGCCTATGATGACTGAATTCGTAGAAATCAGATGAACCCTAATTATGAAAATTGATCATGAAACCGTGTAGGTGCAGCAAATCAAGCAATTGATTGAGGGTTTATGATCCTCATAGGTGCAGAAACATGATAGCATGGCAAGTTTAAATCTGGAATGCAAAAAATGAGGAATTCGAAGTTGAGCAACTTACCTCTTCAAGTGGAAATAGAATTCTTCGAAGGAGGTGTTCCAGAAGTTGTTTGATGATTTGTAGAACTTCAATGGACCTCAAGGATCATGTAGAAATGCTCAGCTTGCTTTGAGATAGCCTAGAACTTTCTACCCAAGTCCAACTGCAGCTCGAGCAAGTTGAAGATTATGATGGTGATTCTGGAGTTCCAGAAGTGATTCAAGGGTTTGGATCACTTATATGGGGTACATTGATGATGTTTGAAGTGAAAGTTTGAAGTTTTCATGAGTGAATTAAGAAAAGGCAAGTTAAGGTTCAAAATGCAAGTTTATGAAACTTGGATCATGATTCTGAGTTTGGATAGTTTTTGTGATGTCTTGATGATTTTAACAACTTCCTAAGAGTATTTGGAGAGTGTTTGAAGCTTGAGATTGCTCAGAAATTGCAAGGTTTGGAGATTTGAAAATTCTCACATTTTGGAACTTTGAAACTTGGAAAAGAAGAAAGAAGTGAGAAAGTAAGTTTATGAATGCTTTGGTGTGATTTCCAAATGAGGAAAGGCCTATTTTATAGGCCAAGATGTTTGGCAAGGCAAGGAAAGGATAGGATAGGATTGATGATTTTTGCAAGTTGCCTTAAGTGGTAAGAATGGAATCTTTCCATTTAATGCACATGGTTAAAAATTCAAACCATGGTTAAATCACTCAAGTGGTTCTATCCTTCTTTAATCATTGCCTTTGGATATTTTTGAATGAAAACTTATCCCTTGGTGATGACAAGGCTTCTAGAAGGGAAAGAGATAAGTTTTGGCAAAAACTTAGTGAAAAATGACCTATAATTTCATGTTTATAGACCAATATGTTCTAATTTCAAAACCCTAGCTACACAAAATATTTTTTCATGTTCTTGGACATTTTGGAAATCTTGGAACAAGATCTACAACTTTAATATTGAACGTTTTTCTTGAATCAAAATGGATCTAGGTAAAAAATGGCCAAGAAAATGATGAAAAAAGTGATAAAAACACTTGAAAATTTTTCTATGTGTTAGAAAAATTTCAAGTTTTGACTTTTTGTTGACTTTTTCACACATTTTAATTTTTTTATGATCATAATGGATGTAATACAGTGGGAGAACTGACTTTGGATTGTTTTGTGTTTGATCGCAAATGTTACGGATAGCAAGAGTCGCCACCGACTTTTCTTTTATCCCATTAAGAGAAGGTGAAAAGAACAGGAAAAGACCTTCTTTAGATTCTGAGTAAGGGAGATGGTTGTGAAAAGGGAAGGTATTAACACCCTTTCCATCCGTAGTTATATACAGGCTCTTAATATCTTTAGCTCACTTTTAAATATGCTTTCTGTGTGTGTTTAAAAATGTTTTGAAAAGGCATTTCGCTTTGACTTCGGAATGATTCACGTTGGAATGTATACGAAGTGTTTGGAAATGTTTTGTTTTGGAAAAGGAACCTTGTAATGATTCACGCTGGAATGTATACAAAGCTTTTGAAAATGATTTTTAGAAATTGTGAGGTGCGAAAAGTTTTATTGATAGAGCAAGTAATTAAAAGTCTATTACCTACTCAGAACGGTCGTTTCCGTGTTATTTTACTTTCCTTTAGAATAGCGCTATCCATACCATTAGTTGGTAGGTAACCCTATTCGTTGGATGTAAAGGGACATTCGAAGGGACATCAGATGGTCAAAGAATGAAACTTGTAAGAGTATCCTAGCACATTCGTAGGGGCGATCATCATTTTTCGTAGGCAACAACCGAGGGACTAGATCATGTATTCTTGGCAACATCGAGGGTCTATGATCTTTGATTCGAAGGGACTACGATGATATGTTTCGTAGGCAACGGTGCTAAGATACCCCCTACGTTCGAGGGACTTGACCATGTATTCGAAAGGCAACGGGAGAGAATACCCTAGGGGGTGCATGTGTGAAAGAAGTGTGTTGAATTCGGATAATTTATCTTGTGATTAGAGTTAGCTATGTTAATTTTATCTTGCCATACACGCCTAATTTACTAGCAGTTTATAGGGGCGGAAAGTAAAAATGCAGAAAGTAAAGTGCGGAAAGTAAATCCTACGCTATTACATGGCTTTGGGGTAGTTACATAATATAGGAGTGCGGAAAGTAAATCCTAATTAAGCTATTACATCCCATGAGCAGTTACATAATATTGGAAAAATGCGAGAAAATAAATAACAGAATAGAAAACTAATCCTAATATTTTTTGATTTTTTTTTATTTGAAAATTTGTGAAGAATAATCCTAAGTCTAATTGATTTTATATAATTTTAAAGAAAATGTTAATTAACCTAAATTAACTAATTAAAATGAGAGAAAAAATTAGTGGAAGTTGTCTAATTAATCCTAATTGTTTAACCTAATTTACTAATTTTTAATTAATTATGAAATTAGCAAAAATAATAAAAATATGGAAAGAAATAAACATGCAGCGCTTCTGGAAGAAACGCTCCCAGAAGCTGAAGCTTTTGGGCAATCCTTGTTGGAGGCACCCAGAAGTTGGAACTTCTAGGGTTTTGAGGCACCCAGTAGGCACGGGGCTTTTTCGCCGGAGGTGCCCGTAAATTGGAATTTCTAGGTCATGGAGATGGATCCGGTAGCACCGGGCGTGGCGCTTGTGATGGGGTCGAAGCTAGAGCCGGACGATTCGCTCGAGGGGACCGTAGACACTGGTGACCGTAGCTCGGAACATGAAATACAAAAAATGTTAAGAATTCTGGGAAAAGACAGGGTTCGAACCCGTGTCTTCTTGGATGAACGCGCGCTGCCCCTGCCATCTGAGCCAGCCTGTTCAGGTGTTTGACATATGAAATAGAAAAAATATAAAAGAAATTGATTTCTGGGAATCAATCAATCAGAAAACACGCATAAGAGGTCTTCTTCCTCATTTGAATTTCAGACCTATAGCCTCGGTTTTTTACCTACAAAACGCTTCTGTAGCTAAATCCCTGCAAGTTTCCAAAATTCAACACAAGCAATATAAACTTAAAGTAAGATCATGGTTCGATCCGGTTTGACCTCCTGAACATGAATATGTCCCTAGTTTTGGCCAATTTATCCTAAATCAGAAAACCCTAATCCAAGGATTTAAACCATAGCCATGGTGAATCCTTCGTTTTGTACCTAAGCTTCAATTAAACTATGCAGACATGATCGAAACTTCATTACAAACACAAAAACATGGTTAAATTCAATTGATTATGCATAAAAGTATGAAAACGATTTTGAGTTCAAAGCAAGCAAACCGTGATTGTGTTCTTGTGATTCTGGGTGTTTTGCTTGCTTGTGAATATCTGGATTGACTCAGGGGACTCCCAGCAATCGATTGTAAGGCTTGGAACGGATTGAATTGGAGCAAAATTGTGGCTGCTAGTTGCTTGAATGCCACGGTTTTTTTGAAGCTTGCAATGGTTCTTTTAGGTCAGAAATTCCTCCTTGTGGATGTGGAATCATTTTGTGGAATCAAATTGCCAATCTCAATTATTTCGAAATAATCAAATTAAATGGCTTGCTTGGACCTCAAGGATGAGAGAAAATCCATCTTGCACTTAATTTTTTATTTTATATCTTTTATTTTAATTAAATTGGTTTTAAATGAATAAAAATCCAAAATAAATAAAAAATAAAAGATAAAAACGTGGCCTTGGGCTTGGAGGTTCCAATTCAGATAAGGAACATGTTTGAATCAAGAAAAGTTAGGCCCACTTGGAAATTTTTTGATTTTCTCAAGTATTTCTCTTTGTGCACCTCCTAAAAAATGCTCAACTTGGACAATGTGTATCTTGCTTAATTTTTAACATTTTTGGGTGTTCTTGGACTTTTTAGAAAGCTCAAGATGTCTTCTAAACAACCCTTTTAGTTTCATCTTCATTGATGTTTCCATGCTCATGAACACTTCTTTACAAAAAGTTGACTTTTTGTTGACTTTTAAAAATACATGTAATGTTTTAATCCATAACTTCCAAATGAATCATTTTCTGCCCAAGATTATGAGACATGACGTTGTAGAGAATTGAATTCTCTTCAAAATGAGTTATGGTGGAAAAATTTCTGATAAAGTATGTGAAAGTTATGCCTGGTCAAAGTTCTGTTGACTTTTATCTAAGAATGCCTAATTTAGAAACTTTGACTTTTAATCAGATCTTGACTTTTCTTGAGGAATCATGATCAACCCCTAATCAATTGATGAACATTACTTCAAAATATTGGTGTTGACCAAAAATTATGAAGTTTGACAGTATGTTGACCACAGTTGACTTTTTGTCCAATATAGCTGATCTTTAACCATCTGAGCAGTTGTCTGAGCAAACTTGGCTTGTAAGGCTTGAAATTTGCAATGGAGATTCTTTGAAGCATATGATGAGGTATGATGACCACTTAAAACATTGGATGTCCATCTTGACTTGAGAATGGCAAAACCCTAGTTTGGATTGATTGCTTAGGAGAGGGTTTGTCTGGTCAACCCTTGTGAAATCCTTGAGTATGAATATGTGAATCGTCTTGAGAAGTGGGAGGGAAAATTTTGGGGTATAACAGTTGCCCCTGTTCAATCTTCTTGTACTGGAAAGGTTAGATCGACATGCTTGCCTTTCGTGATCTGAAGGTAGAAGATGATTGAACACTCGAGTACACCTGAAAATTTGCACTCGCTGTTGTATGAAGTAGAAGCGTTAGTTGATGATGTGCTAGAATGGGCTTATAGATGCCATTTGGAGAAGTTGTTGCTGGAGAGTGAGTCGTACGCTAGACTCTGTAGTCGTCTCGTGAATAGGAGAAACATCGGAGATAGGCTTAAGATGCCATCGGGGGAAACTGAGTCGTACACTAGACTCTGTAGGTGTCTTTCGAGTAGAAGAGGCGGCGGAGATAGGCTTAAAGATGCCATCCGAGGCGGATGATGTTGAGTCGTACGTTAGACTTCACGCTCGTGTTTGAATGAGGTCATTGGTATGCATTGATTTTTCACAAAATATGCAGCATTCCGAAGGTGGAGAGATGTCGACAAGTAGTCGGAGATGGGCTTAAAGATGCCATCCAGAGAGAGTCAGAATAAACCTTCGTCTTGGCCATTCTCGAGGTGGATATTTTGCAGGATGTGGATAGCTTTCCCGTCTTGCTTCGGGTGTTAATCTAATATCTGTTGTCGGAAGACAATTTGCATGGTCTTTCAGATAGGTTTCCCGTCTTGTTTCGGGCATTAATCTTTGACCGGTTGTCTGGAAGTGATTTTCGCGGTCGTTCAGATAGTTTTCCCGTCTTGTTTCGGGTATTAATCTGTGACCTTATGTTTGGAAAATAGCTTTTATGATCGTTCAGATAGTTCTCCCGTCTTGTTTCGGGTATTAATCTTTGACCTTCCATTCGGAAAATGGCTTTTACCTGTTTGAGGAGATAAACTTTTGACAAGACATGGTTAGTCTTATGCAGATTATGAGGCATGCGAATGTATGGCAATATTACTACGCTGCAGATATATGAATACAAATGTATGAATGCAGATGTATTTCAAAACATATCCATCTTGAAGAAGATGGGAATGCCCTGCTAGAGATTTCTGATGCTCACTTGGGGATAGGGTTGTTGCAAACTCTGATTTGGAGAGAAGAGATGCTCCTGTTTCCTCCGATGCTCTATCTGACCAAGTTTCGAGTCTGGATATTAATGCTTTCGGGAAGAATAACAGCGATCAAGAGATACTCGGTTGGGGATCTCGTGTGTAGATCTTGTTGGGGAATATTCGGTTACTGCTCGGAGACTGATGTAACGTGGCAAAACTGATAGGGGTGTTAGAGCTGACGAGGCTCGAAGGACCACTTGAGGTGATGGATCTGAAGTTTGCTGAAACCTCGGATTGGGGAATAAGGGAGATGTAGGTTCCTCCGATGCACTATCTAACCAAGTTTCGAGTCTTGATATTGCTGCTGCCGGGGAATGATGATCATTGGGAGATACTCCACTGGGGATGACTATCTTTTTGTATAAGCCATACTGGAGGACGATGTGATATGGAATAACCGATTTCTGCTTGGAGACTGATGTGATCGGGTGACGATTAGTTACTTCTCGGGAACCAATGTAACGCGATAACTTGAAAAGGCAGATAAGTTTGATAGGATCACCTCTCGGGGACTAATGTGATAGAGTTGAAGTGTTGGAACACCGTTAGGATCACTACTCGGGGACTAACGTGATGAAGTTGATAAGATCACTGCTCGTGATGAAGTTGGAGTATTGGAGTACTTGCTGGGAGGAGATTAGTACTTCGTCGGAGAAGGTTTGTTTTTGAAGGGAGAGCGATGGCTCTGTGGGGATTGCAATCCTATGAAAGTGACTCTGCGGGGAATGCATTGGTGACTTTAGTCGTCATCTCAATTCCTAGAGTTTGTAGTAATTACTTTTGTTCGTTCTCTTTCATATGTTTGTGAACGAGTGTTTACTGTTAAATGCATATAATCATTCAAAGCAATCATGGGACTTGATGCAAAAAAACAATAAAAATTAACGTTATAAAAAGGAATTTGTATTAATTTTGTTAAGTGGCGTATGGCCAAGCAATTTGTATACAAGAGACGAATAAGAGTAAAATCTATGCGGAAATAATCTCGTCGAGTTTCAACTATGTTATTGCTCATATATTTCGACTATCTCATCTCCTTGATGTCAGTAGAAAGTGAGTGAATTGATTTTCTCTATTTGAATCTTGAAGCTGATAGTAGTGTGGTCTGTAGGTAGGTGATCTGGATGAGACATAGTCGTACGCTTAAACCCCTAACTTTTTCCTAGACCGCCTTTTTCGTTTTCGCCCATGATACCTTTTTTCCCAAGCCGCCTTTGCAGGTTTTCGACTTGCCGGGTGTAAATATTTTTTTATATATATCCTTAACTTTTTCCCGAACCTTTTGGTCCGCTAGGATGCCCTTATTTTTGCCTAGGTCAATCGACCTAGCGGGTCTCGTTCATGCTGTTGCACCCCAAAATTTGCCCTCCTATATCGATCCTATCTGGTTTAGGCTTTGCATTTATCATGACACTCACATGCATTCATATCACTGGTTCTGTGGTTACGGATTGGAGTTGATTCCCAAAGATTTCTCTGTTGAGCAGAAAAGGCGTGGTGTTTTCGACCAATTTGAGGATATTTGAAAACGACGAGGTTTAATATTAAATCTTATCCGTTCATATCTATCGGGTTTCAGGGCTTGGTGTTCGGTTGTTGGATTGAATGGTCTGTTCTTGATTGGAGCTACAGAAGTCTGGATATCTTGAATGTCATTGCCTCCTGATTCAGGAGATCGGTTCATCGCGAGTTTGGGTTTTGCTGTTGTTTCGAGTTCATTGTTCAAGTTGTAAAAGGGTGGATATTGATTATCCGTTTATTGATCAACAATTCAAGTTCTAGTGCGTTTGGTTTGCTCGTCAGTTTTGTTCACTCTTGGCAACAGTGAATGTATGTGGAGATATTCGTTCAGAGGGTTTGTTTGCAAGATTTGAGGGTGTCCAAGTTGTCACGTGTTTAGATCTTTTCTAGCTGCGTCCATCGCTCACAAGATTCAAGGCATTCTATGAAAAAACTAGAAGCTTCCTTTTGGAATTCGTTTGGTCCCGAATTTTACTCCACTACCGAGTATGGTTCAATTTGGAAACGCGGTGATAATTCCATTAATTTCAAGAGGAATCTATCGCTCAATTCTTAAAAGAATCATGAAATCGCAAGTTGACTAAGGTTTTGATCAAGAGTTCCATTTGAAACTTAGAGTTTCAATTTTGTCTCAAGAAGTAAAAGGCTCAATTTCTACGAGAATGGATAAGAATGGAAACTTTGTGGCGGAAATTCAAATGGGATTAATTTTAATTACAAGATAACTTGATTTTAGATTTTGGTCACAAGTTCAAAGCTTTTATAATGTGCATTATTGAGTTCGAAGGAGGATTTAGGAAATTGAATACATATTCAAATTCCATTCATAGTTCCCTTAAGACCTCATTCTTTTTTAGAACGTGAATCAAGATCGTACATGACAATTTTTCTCAAGTTCTAAAAAATGCAACGACCATGTTACCACTCGTTGATTCAAGACTACGGATTGGAATTTTAGATTGAAGTGGTTTTGGATACGTCTATTAATCAATATTTCAACATGATTTGTTTTAACCAATTTAATTTTGGTTCATGACAAATTTTCGGTATTTGATGCGTATTGAATCTCCAACTTTTATACACAATCAAGAATTCAATTAGGTGCGTATTTCTCAAGGCTTGTGTTCATAAAATTCCAAGAGTCCCAAAATTGCTTTAAAGTTTTTGTACAAGGACACGAATCAAGTTACATGTTACAATTTGTCAAATCTTAACATACAAGTTTCAATTCAAAAGCCAAATTCCAAGCAAAATCATTCAATATTCGTAGATCATTCTTTCCATTCTTGTCATTCAAGGTTCAAAATCTTATTCAATTCAAAATAACATTTAAGGAATATCCGTTTGTAAAGTAGAATCAAACTTCCGAGTTTAGCATTTGGTAGGATTCTTTTGTTCAAACTCATTCATTCGCTTAACGCAAGTTGTCTTTCAAATTCACTTCAAGGAAGCTTTCAAGTTTCATGTTTTTTAATTACAAGCATTGTCACATATGCCATGGCCCAAGGATATTCCATGTAACATTTCGAATGTTTCATCTCCTAGTTTCTAAACTTGTTTACCATTCTTTCAACCTTACGAATTTCACAATACCACAAGGCAATTTTCGAATGACCAAAGTTCTATGTTATGCTCAAGGTTCATATTATTATTCAAAGATAACAAGTGAAATGTTTGGTTGCAAAGTCATGGATTCTACAAAGTGTAATTCAAATATTGTGATATTGCAAGATTCTAAAACTTTTAAGACAAGAATTCCAAGATTACAAGTTTAAGCTACGATTTTGAGTTCAAACATAATACTACACATGTTATGTCCTAATCCTATCTTCTATTGGAAATCCTTGTTGTTTTCTTTGCCTCCAAGCCTTCTTGCTCCATTTCCACACCTTGCCTTCTTGTCCAAAGTTTGCCTTCACCATGCTCCAAAGCTCATGCCATTACTTGCATTCATGAAACAAAGCAAAGAAATGTGATTAGCAATAAACGGATAGCAATGATAACATAAACAAGATACAAGATACGCAATTTTCAAATCATCATTAGGTTTTCTTCCTAATCAGTTGTGCAAAGGTTTCGATCATTCAAAACCGAGGCCTCATATACAAATCATCGGCCATAAACTCACTATTGCAAATCCTCAAGGTGTACCCTTGGTTCACAACAGAGTGTGGAAAGAAGATGAGGAAAGCATTCAAAATTTGGCATGACAAGACTGTGGTTTTATGCAGGCAGCAAGGGTAGGCACGAAAAGGCAATGTTTACAAAAAAAAGATTACACAACCAAGGCATCAATACACCAGAAATTTAACACATCGAAATGCAACACGTAACACCGAAAGAATCAAAACCATCACCAATACCAATTGATGCAAGCCCATCAAGCAAAAGGTTTTTGTTTTTCAAAAGATCAGAACAAAGAAACCCTAAGGAACTGACAGTATATAAACATTAAGTTTATAACAAAGGAGGCACTACTATTCACAAAAACCCTAGCCGAATTCACAAGAATAAAACCCTAACAAAGATACTAACAAGCCAAAACCGTAACAATATACATCCAACCCAAAACCTAAAAAGGCTCATCATTTTCCGAAAAGTAAACCCTTAAAAATATAACGAGGCAATGTATGTAAAGCAAGGTAAACGGTTTGATCTCACCGGTTGCGGTTTTACACCGTCCGTGTAGACTTCAGAATCAACTTTCCTTTTCTTTCCATTATCATGTTTCCATCATTGAAACCCTTTAAGCATCACGGTTTTACCCATCATAGAATTTAGGTTTCCTTTTCCCCTTTCGATTTAGGGTCACCTGTAGAAATCAAACAAGCAAATCTTAAGGAATCAGAACACGAAATAGCGATAATAGAGTAAGAGAGACTCGATTTCTGAACGAAATCATTGTGAGGGTCGCGAACGAGAGAGCGATGATCGAGAGGGATGATTCAAGTTCAATCGCGGTCGATTCGAGAGCGAGAGAATAGCGAGATAATCGGAGCGGCGATGGTGAGGAGATCGCGAGCGGAGTGAGACAGCGGCGAGAGAGAAGACGGAATCGTGAGAGGCGACTGGGTTTTTTGGATCGAGGAAGATGAGAGTGAAACGAATCGCTTCTTTTCTATTTCAGTTTTTTTTGTTTGTTTTATAAATTAGTTTTAGTTAAAAATATAATTTAAGTTTTAGTTATAACATATATATTAAGGTTAGTTTTATAAATTAGGTTCTAGTTTAAGTTAAAATAGTATTAAGTTTCAATTAAAAGTTAATCTTGTGTTATTTAAATAAATCAGTAAAAATAAGCCATGGATTAATATATAGTTAAATAAATTGTTTTTAGATTATAATCAGTTTTCTTTTTGTTCTATTTCATATAATGTAACTTAGGAATAATGTTAGTCTAATCCATTTAGAATTAATTCATGTTTTGTTTAATTTTGTTAATCGGTTTAAAAAAAATTATTATCCAGTTTATTTTGTTTTTTCCCTTTTTTTTAAAAAAATAAATATATAGAAATAATTTTAGTATCAATATTAAACATAATTAAGTTTTTTTGTTGTTTTGTTTATTTAGATATTTAATAGACAAAGTATAAAAAAAAAACATTAGCTTAAGTTCCTTTTTATATGCATATATATATATATATATATATTTCTATGGTTAACAATTTAACTATTTAGTAAATATGTTTAATATAGTTTAATAGGATATTTAGTTTTAGGATATGTTGTTTAGTTCAGATGATGACACTTGTCACCACCTGTGTGGTCTATTTTCGAATCTGTGTATACACATGTATGGTATCAACCGCACCCCCGCCATAAGCCATCGATCCGTGAAGTCAGATCCAACGCCCTAATGGTGGACTACACTGCTTCCATGGAGCATCTCATACAAGATCCAAGAAGACCTTTGGGCTTGGGCTCGACTTGCTGCTCACACCCCCCATTTAAAGCTCCAATCGTGCCCATCTCTCAACTTTTCTTTAAAATTAATATTATGCAAGTTTTTTATTATTATACAATGATGTATTAAATAATATTTTGGCATATGGTAGTTTTTATTTGTTGAATTACCAATTAAATTGTTAATTGATTTTTCATCAAGTAAAAGAATATCTATACTAATAATTATTTAAATTCGATTTGTATTGTGTGTTAATTTATTTTCTTTTATTTTCCGCTATTACATTATCCGCTTGTTCGCTTATTACGCGATTGCACACTCCGCCTCACATTAATATAAAACAACAACGCCTCCGCCACTCATTTTTGGTTACCCACACCAAATTCCCTAAGGGTCTCATGGTTGGGATGGGCATGGCCATCCTCACGAGGTTAATTAGGGCCTCGTTGCCTTGATTAATCATAACCCAAAAATAATTGGTCCATATACCAATCACCATGCACCAGGGTCTCATGATTAATCAAGTCCATATACTTGGTTAACCATAACCCGAAATATCATTTCTCTACGTCCAACGCCGCAATTTTCAAAATAGTGTTATGGTACTTAATTAAATTGTTAGAGGTTCTAACGATTTAATTAAAATGTAAAGTATTTGGGCCATTAGAGGGAAACCCAATGACTCAATACTTTATTCCATACACTTGAACATTTAAAACACTTTCAAATTAAATTAATTAATTGAATTTGTTTTCAAAAATCAATTTTTCTACAAAACAAAAAATATAGTGTTATGGTACTTAATTAAATTGTTAGAGGTTCGCCCAACGATTTAATTAAAATGTAAAGTATTTGGGCCATTAGAGGGAAACCCAATGACTCGAATACTTTATTCCATACACTTGAACATTTAAAACACTTTCAAATTAAATTAATTAATTGAATTTGTTTTCAAAAATCAATTTTTCTACAAAACAAAAAATATAGTGTTATGGTACTTAATTAAATTGTTAGAGGTTCAACGATTTAATTAAAAATGTAAAGTATTTGGGCCATTAGAGGGTAATCCAATGACTCGAATACTTTATTCCATAACACTTAATAAAAGTGAACTTTGTTTCACCTCACCCTTTTCATAATAAAGATTTTGGATGAGAGAAGATCGGTTGACCTCAATCACCAATCTCGAGTACCAAATTCGTTAGAGGACATCCCGACGTGTTGGTACTTGTCATCTACCATTAAAATCAATTCCACCCATTCAAATCCTTTTTCGCTCATATGCGATTATCAAAATTAAAAAAACATTTTCCATTAAAATCAATACAAACAATCCAAGACATTTTCAACAAGAACTACGGAGTTTTGACTTTCCCATTGCACGAGGGAATACGTAGGCACGCGGTTTCGAAACCGTGTCAAACTCAAAATAATAATAAACAAACGCCTTTTCTTCTTTCTTATTTATAATTTAGAAATTAGCGATTACACACACAAACACATTTTGAACTAAATGGGTCCCATCAAGTACGATGGACGTAAGAGGTGCTAATACCTTCCTCTTGCGTAACCGACTCCCGAATCTATGCTTTTTGGTCTTGTAGACCGCCTTATCCAATTTTTGTGGGTTTTATCTATATTTTCCCGTTCTTTTTAGAACAAATAAAATTAGGTGGCGATTTCATTGTTTTTTTGAAAATTCATTTTAAATGATTTTTGAAAATAGAGTTGCTTCAGTTGGCGACTTCACTGGGGACATTTTTAAAACTTTTTTGACTAAGCGAGTCAACCCTAGTTTAGTTCTTCGCATGTTTGTGTTTTTGTTTATCGCTTTCTTTATGCTTATCTTTGATTGTTTGCTTATTTTCTCTATGCTTTATATATATTAACTGTTGATATATTATTGTGATGGGAATTCATGGGCTTTGTTACATAGATAAGCCCACTACCCGTGCTTCTAGGTCACCTTTTAGGAATAGAGGGTCATGAGCCTAGGTCCACTTGACTCCATTGTCTTGTTGGCCCGGCGAAGACTCCGCTTAGAGTTGGTTGTTTTAAGGAGGTTGTTGGCCTGCTAGCTAGGACATCAATCTTTGGACAAATGACCTATAACTCTAAGTTTGTTCATGTTGTCCTAACCGAGACCAAACGCCAAATGTTGGATTTAGAGCATCCTGTTAAGAGTCTTGGGGTATACTTTACAAATACTATCGCCACGTAGGCCTCTCGCGATGATAGTGTTTGTAAAGGGATCCGAGACCCCAAGAAACATTTAGCCAAAAACGTAAGATTAGCCTTACCCGGAATTGTTGGGTAGACGTCAAACCTTGACCGCCGATCCTATGAACCGCTTCTATTTAAATTGCAACATGCATTGCATACATTTGCACAAAACCATTTAGCATATAACTTTTATTTTCGTGGAACCTTATAGATTTTGTTGGTGCAAGAAGCGTAAAGGAAGAATGAATCCAACTGTGAAGATCGCTCCATGCCTCAAATTCAAAGAATCAAGTGGGAAGCCGATAACTCAAAGTGAAAGAATTCACTGTCAAGAGAGCTTATTTTGGGAAAAGATTTGGGAACATCCTAGATCTTTTGACTACCAATGTGGACATGGAAGCTTTGATTGCTCTAGCAAAGTACTATGATCCTCCTCTCCGATGCTTCACATTCCAAGACTTTCATTGTTCCTACAATTGAAGAGTTCGAGAGAATCCTTAATTGGCCTTTGAAGGACGACACCCTTTTCTCAACATAGGGGAGACCTCGATAAGGCTAAGGTAGTGCCGCTTTGTTTCTTCCTGTAAGGAGGTGGCACCTTGATTACGTATAAAGGTATTCTGAGGCGTAATTTGGAAGATAAGTTGTTAAGTTTGAGTGTTCAAGACGATTGGCCGACTTTCACTCCATTCTTGCTTTGCTCATCTTTGGGGTGGTTTTGTTCCCAACTAATGAAATTGGTTACTTGAGCCGTCTGCTATTGGCATATTCATGTCGAAGAACCCCTGCTCGACTGCTATCGATGTTCTTTACCATCTCCATGAGAGACATCAAGAAGAGAGGGTGGTTCGTGTTGTTCTCCATTGTTGTACTTATGGTTGACATCTCATATCCTCTGAGTGGACCGTGGAGAAGATCCCGAGGAACTTATCTTGGTCTCAAAATTGGCTTCACTAATACCGATGGTGTGATGTGGCATTCTGTGTCAGATTCATTGATGTTATCACCACTGTGGTGGATATTCTAATGTTCCTTTGATTGGGTCTATGGGTTGCATCAATTATAACCCAAGACTTGCAACAAGACAATTGGGGTATCCGATGGAGAATGAACCAAGGCTTGAGCACTTGGAAAGTTTCATTATACACGAGCTTGGTAAAAAGGATCGCAACGAAGTATTGAAGATCCGAAGAGCTTGGGGTCAAATCCATAGGGAAAGTCGAGAGTTAATCAAGAGGGGCGGAATTGATGGAAGGTCTTATCGCCAGTGGGTGATAGAGAGAGTCCAAGAAATCAAGCTGCCTTACTTTGTGGAGGTACCCTTTGATCATCCCGAACTCAGAATCACCATGTGCCAATAGAGGAAAATATGAGGCTTCAGGAAATTATCAGAAAGATGGAGGAGGAAAGATTGGAGCTACAAAGCTCTAATTCTCGCATTTTCCTCAGAGCAGAAAATTTAGAAGCCAACCTCAAAGAGGTGAAAGAAGAATTAGAGGGAAGAAGAATAGAATGAAAAGGATGAAGAGCTCCGATGAGATGTTCTCAAAACTTGAGGAGTGCTGCAAGGGCAAGGGACCTCCACGACAATTGAAGACCTCAAAGAACAAAGGGCCAAGCTTATCTAGATGAAGAAAAGGCCGTTGAAGAAAAGAGAGCATTGAAAGCACGCCTCAAGCAAAGATTTCAAATTAGAAGCTTCTAGCACGAACCAATAAAATGCTAGAGAATGAAATAACAAAGAAGAAGTCTGATCGCCGAGAATGGAAGCAATCGAATTAAAAATTCAAGAGTCGAACGTTACGAGGGAAGAAAGAGATAGCAATAGGGATGCTTACGAAGGCCTTAGAGAGCAATGCCAAGGTTGGATTGATGAGATCCAAAAGTCAATCGTCTGTTAGATGAAAAGGATGAACTAGTGTCCTTTCTAGAAGAATGAATGGGCATTTCTATTGAAGTACAGGAAATGGTTGACATGTGTAACCTTGATTGTTGACGACCTTGAGACTCGTGTCGGCCTAGAAGACCTCAAGACAACCCGATACCTCTTGTGAGTGATTTCTCTTCCTCTCCGAATGTGGTGAATGTGTTCAAGGCGAAACTAGAGATTTGAAGCCTCGTCGTGGACAGATTTCTAGTTTTTAGCCACTTATCTTATTTGAATATTTGAATCTAATTATTATTGTAATGATTTAAATTCCAAGATTAATCTTATTGCTCGCTTGAGCTTGAAATGCCTTGTAGTCACAACTAACACTTTGAGTTTCTATGAGATTTCGTTGAATTGCGCTTAATCTTTTTTCTAATGTTTATTGTTAACTAACGAGTCTTCAAAGAGTCCCCGAAAATAAAATGTACAAAACATATCATGGGCATGCATGCATACTCACATAGCATATCATACATAATAGGTATCGAGACCACCATCTTACTGCTGCTGATTCTTCTCCCAGAGACTTGTGTTTCGCTGCTCATCGTTACCCGACAAGAAGTAACTTGAAGAAACCGATGGAGAAGATGGAAGTCGACATGGCCGCCTAGGGACAAGAATGGATACTGATAGGGCAATTGATGGAGATAATCGAACATGGCTCGCAACAAGAGGAGTTGAGAGCCTCGTTGTGAGGCCTGCTGTGGTCACCATCAAGAAGCTGCTCATGGGAATGCTTTGTCCGAAATTAGCTTGAAGTCAACGCCGGTCTTGCTGATCTTGCCGGCGAGAATCAGTCGCTCAAACGGATCATGTCGCGGTGGTTCCTCCTCCGCCTACCCCCACGCCGCCACGCCGAACTGTGTTGGTGCCTCAACCAGAAGAAGGACTGTGATTCGATTCCTCAAAGATGATGAAGATAACTTTGAAGATTGTTTTCCAATGTTGAGGAGCCAACCGTCGATAGGAAGTCAAGATGCTCGAGGAGCGATGCAAGCCTTTGAGAATCGTGGATGTTTTGGTTTCGACATGTCCAACTTGGGTTTGGTTCAAGGAGTGAGGATTCCTCCAAAATTTAAAATCCCGAGCCAAGTACAAGGGCAACTCTTGTCCTAAAACCCACTTGAGGTATTACTATAGGAGGATGTCCGACATACGAAGGATGAGAAGCTCTTGATGCATTTTTTCCAAGATAGTTTGACCGATGGGCCATTGGATTGGTATATGGGCCTTGATAGCTCCAGTGCGAACTTGGAGAGAGTTGATTGTAGCTTTGTTCAACACTATGGCTTTAACAATCGATATGGCCTACTAGGACCCAGCTTGCACAACTTAGCTCAAGAAAAGAATCCTTCAAGGAGTACGCGCAAAGGTGGCGCGAGGTATGCTAAAGTTCAACCCCTATGGTGGAACGAGATGGTGGAAATGTTCACCGCACACTAGATGGGCCGATGCCTCTTGCCCGACCAAGATTTCACCGACATGGTGATGTTTGGTGAAAGAGTTGAGATGGGGATCAAGCTAGGAAAGATCCAAGATGTTGGTACCGACAAGAATCAAGTTGGTGGCGCCAAGAAGGCTTTTGGTGGTTAAAGAGGGTGAGTCAAGTGCACCGATGAGCGAAGAGGAAAGGAGAAGCGCCAGAATTCAATCGCAAGTTGTCGTGACTATTCCCGCTAGTGTTCCAAAACAAGAGGTGCTCCGAGACAATACCACCTGCACCCATGAAAAGTTTGACCTTTGCCAATGTCTTATGCAGGTATTTGCCCATTTGCAAAGTCGAATATGATTGAATTACGCCATTTGAAGGTTGACCCCGATAACCCGCCAAGTATTTCAATGCGAATGCCCGCCTCTATCATTCTAATGCTCCGGCATTCCATTGAGAATTGCTATGCTTTCAAGTACAAGGTGCGTAATTTACTAGACACCGAGGCAATCAACTTTGACCTCCTCCCACTCCCAATGTCATTCAAAGACCTTTACCTCCTCACGGTGGGAACGTTAATGCAATTTGCAAGATGGAAGTCCGAACCGATAATGGATGTTAGCGGTTTGACCACCCATTGTGGTGGATAAAGAATCAATTGTTGTTGAAGGAGATTTCCGGTTGTGATGATGGTTGTGAACAATGCTTAATTCAAGTTGAAGGTTGTGATAAGTTGAGAGACGAGATTCGTCCGACATCAAGGGACTCTTCGGGCCCGAAAGAACTTGATATGAAGAATGATGAAGACGAGGTCGACGTGGTCACTATCCCCGCCACTTCTAGAAGGATTCCGCTACGATTCCAAAGACTAAGAAGCCTCCCGTGATCATTACTTTGTCGGCCCCCCCTACACTAGCGAAAAGGCCATTCCGTGGAATTATGGGTCCGAAAGCTATCGTGACGGCAAGAAATTGAATGTGGAGACTTTTGAAGGAGGAAGTCCGATGAAAAGAAGATTGAAGGTTTGAGCCAGCAGCATGACATTGCGTAAGAAAGTCGGATTACCAAGTGGACGAATCTTCTCTCCACCCAATCTAGTTGAGAAAACTCAAGCCTTGGCCAAGGCTAAAGCAAAAGGAGTCATGATTGGGGTGAGTCAAGACCAAAGATTCCGTAACCTGCTCGAGCCCCGAGATGACCAAAGATGTTGAAGAACCGATGAGGTATATAAGGAAGAGCGATTACAAGATAATCGACCACCGCCGACGCCCGCCAAGATTTCTATCTTAGCTTTGAGGGATTCCGAGCCTCACCGCAACGCCTCGATGCATTGGGAACGCCTTTCGCTCCCCAAGAAATCTCGGTTAACCAATTTGGAGGCATTGTGAACAACATTTCGGCAAGTAATGGTCTCGGTTTTATCGACGATTTACCTCCCGAGGGAAGGAAGCATAAAGCGCTACACGCTTCCGTGGAGATAGCAAGAACTACTTTATCCGTGCTGGTAGACACGGATCATCCTCAACGTTCTTCCAAAGTCTACTCTCTTGAAGTTGGATTATGAAGGTGTTGGCCGAGACCCGTTGATCCGATAGTTAAGGCGCTTGATGGGTCGAAGAGGTGTTGGCGAGGTGGACTCGCTTATTAAGATAGGCCCACGTGTTTTGACGCAACTTTTTCGTCATGGATATTAATCCTCCCATCGTTGTTTACTTGGACGCCTGGATTCATGGGGTCAGGCCGTGACATCCACCTTGCACCAAAAGTTGAAGTTCTTAATTAATGGAAAGGTGGTCACCATTTATGGTGAAGAAGATTATGTCGTCACCATTTGAGCAACTTTCGTATGTTGAAGTTGAAGGAGAGATCCACGAAACTCCATGCCAAGCTTTTGAGGTCGATTACCGATAAGATCCTTTGCAAAAGGTGAAGTCTCCATGGCATCCTACAAGGTGCTCAGCTATCGTCAGCAGTGACATCCCGAAGGGTGGGAAGAGTGCTAGAACTTCCTACCCGCATTTGATAAGAGGGTTTGGGTTTTGCTCCGGAATGAAGGTCTCCACCCCAAAGGTGCAAAGGAGTGTCTCCTCGCCAAGTTTGTCAAAGGTGGAATCCAGATTGAAGATGTTGATGCCATTGATGGTGAAGCGGACGGTGACTATGATGTGGACAAGTGGATCTACCCAACTGCTCCGTGACGGAGCTTTCAAATTGGCTCGCTGAAGATGTTTGTGGTTACCCGCTTTGAAGAGTAATTTTCTTTTTATGTCATTCCATAATTCCTACGTTATGCCCAAGACGTAGTGATCATGCTGTAGGGCCACCATGTTTTTAACTTTCAAGTTTATCATTAATGAAGGACGCCCTTTTTGCATTCAAATTTTTCTCTTTGTTTTTTTTCTTCACTCATTTCTTTTAAAAGTGACAATATCAAATTTTACTTTTTATACAAACCTTTATCTTTTCTTTTTTAAAAAAACTTAATTAAAAATAATAATAAAAATAAAATTACCAACAACGCAGATGCGGTCCTTCGACGGACCCGGATTTTGTCGACGATGATTCCACCGTGGCTCATTATGATTTCGATGAACCGATTTATCAAGTCAAGAGGAAGTCAAGAGGACCGTGAATTACCCAAGAACTAGCCAGATGTTGAGGCAAGAAGAAAAGGTCATCCACCGCACTCAAGAGGATCTAGAAGTGGTCAATCTAGGAACCGAGGATGCTCGAAAGGAGGTCAAGATTGGGGCAGATTGAAGATGGAGTTAAGCAAAAGCTTGTCAAATGCTACATGAGTACGTGGACATATTTGCTTGGTCTTATGAAGATATGCTCGGGTTAGATATCGACATCGCATGCATGAATTGCCCTCAAAGAAGGCTGCCCACCCAGAAGCTTCGTAACACATCCGTAAATGTCAAGAAAGATCAAAGAAGAGGTTCGTGATGGAAGCAGTGTTTCCTAAAGGTTGTTTCTTATCCCCATGGGTTGCAAACATTGTACCAAAGGTCAAGAAAGACGGCAAGGTAAGGATGTGTGTTGATTATAGGATTTGAATAGAGCTAGCCCTAAGGATGACTTCCTCTCCCGCACATTGACATTTTGGTCGATAATACCGCCAAGCTAAAGTATTCTCCTTCATGGATGGTTTCTCCGCTACAACCGATTAAGATGGCGCCCAACGATATGGAGAAAACTACTTTCATTACGCCGGGGAACCTTTCACAAGGTGATGCCTTTCGTTTGAAGAACGCAGGGCAACATATCGCTTATGGTTACTCTCTTTCACGATATGATGCATAAAGAGATTGAAGTATACGTTGATGATATGATTGCCAAGTCCCGCATGTAAGAAGAACACCGGTTCACTTGTTGAAATTATTCGAAGGTTGAGAAAGTTCAGCCGAGGTTGAACCCGAGTAAGTGCACCTTTGGGGTGAGGTCAGAAACTCTTAGGCTTTATTGTGAGCGAGAAAGGATTGAGGTTGACCCTAAGATAAAAGCGATACAAGAGATGCCAGAGCCAAGGACGTAAAAGAAGTGCGAGGTTTCTTGGGAAGACCGAATTACATCGCTAGGTTCATTTCTCATCTCACGCCACCGTGAGCCCATTTTCAAGTTAAGAAAGAATCCAACGACCTGTGGAAGCGCATTGTCGACGGCATTCGACAAAGATAAAGAGGTACCTACAAGAGCCTCCACCTCTCACCCTGGAGGGTAGACCGCTGATTATGTACTTGACCGTGTTGGAGAATTCCATGGGTTGTGTGCTCGGTCAACATGATGAGACAGTAAAAGAGCACGCCATATACTATTTGAGCAAGAAGTTCATGAATGTGAATCGAGGTATTCATTATTGAAAAGACTTGTTGCACTGCATGGGCAAGAAAACGACTCGCATAAAGATATGCGACTCACACTACTTTCTTGATCTCTAAAATGGACCCGATAAAGTATATCTTTGAGAAGCCTCTCACAGAAGGATAGCCTGGCAAATGATCCCGATGTAATATGATATCCAATACACGCTCGTAAGGCTATCAAAGGTAGTGTGGTGGCTATCTCGCAAAGAACCGTTAGATGATGACTATCACCGATGAAGTTTGAGTTCCCGATGAGGATATTATGTATATCGTAGATTGTAACATTCTGTGGCTGAAGAGGGACCCGAGCCTGCTCATGGTGGACGATGGCATTCGATGGAGCCTCAAATGCATTAGAAATGGCGGCGCCATTATCACTTCTCCAATGTGTTTTCATATTCCATTCACCGTAACTGCTTTGATTGCACCAATAATGTGGCCGAGTACGAAGCTTGTATTTTTGGAATTGAAGCCCATTGATCCGAGAATCAAGATCTTAGCAGATATGGAGATTCCGCTTGGTAATTAGTCAAATCAATGGAGATTGGGAGACCCGCCACCGAATTTGATTCCATATCGAGATCACGCCCAAGCTGATCCCTTATTTCGACGAGATCACTTTTGATCACATCCCAAGGAGGAGAACAATTTGGCGTATGCGCTACTCTATCATCCATGTTTAAGGTCGATGGGCGAATGACGCCCGCTCATCACTATAATGAGGTTGGATGAGCCTGCTCGCTATGAAGTAGAAGGTGAAGCGATGAAAACCTTGGTTCTATGACATCAAAAGGTATCTCGAGACGAAAGAATACCCCGATGATGCTTCCATCGTTGATAAGAAGGCCCCGCAAGTACTCACCAAATTTTTCCTCAATGGCGTGTGTTGTACAAAAGGAACTATGACTGCTTTTGCTCGGATGGATAGACACGAAGCAAATAAGATTATAGAAGAAATTCATGAAGGTTCCTTCTGGACGATTCTAGTGGACACACCATGGCCAAGAAGATCTTGAGAGCGTGCTATTATTGGTCCACCATGGAGAACGATCGCTACAACCATGCTAAACATGTTACAAATGTCAAATACCGATAAGATGCATGTGCCACCTTCTTCATTGAATGTTTTGACTTCTCCATGGCCTTTTCGTGGGGCATTGATATGATTGGAGAAATTAAGCCCACCGCTTCTAATGGACATCGATTCATCCTTGTTGCCATTGACTACTTTACCAAATGGGTCGAGGCAAAGATCTTATGCTCGTGTCACTAGACAAGTGGTCACACGCTCATCAAGCATAATATCATTTGTCGCTATGGGTTCCCGAGAAGATCATTATCGATAATGGCTCGAATCTCAACAACAAAATGATGAAAGAGTCAGGCGACGATTTCAAGATAAAACATCATAACTCTTCTCCATACCGTCCAAAATGAATGGTGCCGGGCGGCAAACAAAAATATCAAGAAGATTGTAGTAAGATGGTTGTCACTTACAAGGATTGGCACGAGATGTTACCATTTGCCTTGCACGGCTATCGCACTTCAATACGCACGCCAACAGTGCAACTCCTTTCTCCTTGGTATACGGTATGGAAGCACCCCACCAGAAGTTGAAACCTTCCTTAAGGATTTTAACAGATGTGCAACTCGATGAAGTCGAATGGATTCAAAACAGATTGACCAATTGAATCTCATCGACGAGAAGAGATTGATACTATTTGTCATGGACACTATACCGTAAGCGTATGAAAAGGGCTTTCGACAAGAAAGTGTGTCCTCGAATTTCCAAGTCAGTGACCTTGGTCGAAAAGAATTTTGCCTCCCAATAGTACCGACGGGGCAAGTGGGCTCCAAATTATGAAGGACCGATGTTGTGAAGAAAGTTTTCTCGAGGAGCTATGTTGCTCGTAACTATGGATGGAGAAGATTTCCTCACCCGATCAATGCAGATGTAGTCAAAAATACTTGATAAAAAGAGACCCGTTAGGTCATGGCCTAAGCAAAATAGGGCATCCCGACGAACCAAGAAGTTCGCAAAAGTTAGATAAATATAAAAGATTGTACACCGGCAAGTCGAAAACCCGAAAGGGCTTGGGCAAAAAGGGTATCCTGTGATTGAAACCCGAAAGGCGGTCCAGCAAAAATTAGGGATTCAAGGCGAACAACTACAACTGCACGACACCTGCTTGGGTCACTTTTTACAATAACTTGATAATCCGTAGAGATGGAGGGTCACTAATCGAGCATTTTTCGTTGACGGCTCGATATGAAGGGATGTTGAAGTTGTGAAGAGCACGGCGGATTCGTGGATTCGACAAAATCCATGATTTTTACCGCCACCTTTTCTTTTAACTTTGATGTATAAGTTTATCCTTTTTCGTGATTTGCTTCGATGTAAATGCTCATTTACGGCTAATCAATCAATAAAATTACGTCATCCAAACTTTGTTTTTCTATCATTTATTTCGCCTTATTTTCATGTATTTTTAATCGCTTTGTTTGCAAAACGACGTCCGATATTTTTAATAAACTTCGATATAAAACATCGCCCAACTGCGGCATAATTTCCGGGTTACTCGGAATTTCGTACACCACATTAACGATTGAAACAGCTTGATCTAGGTAATTATTTGTTATGTCTCCTGCTTTACATTTTCAATTATGCTAAGGCACCATGTGCATGGGCTTCGTCAACCGACAAGGTTTTTCTCTCCAACAAGAGTTATCTATGGCATATGTGTGCCCTCAAATGTTATCACTCTTTCGCCGTCATGAAGATCGCAAAGAGCTTACGCCAAGAAGATCACATTCAAAAGCTCACTGTGCTGTAAGATGTTGTCGATTCCTCTTATGCAAGAGCTCGTAATCCGTAGCTATCAAAATCATGAACTCTACGCGACAAGATCATCGTCCCGTATGAATGTTGATCTCCAAGAGTTACCTCCCAATGATGCTAATCATTGAAAGATGTTACTTATTCCACAATCCCCTATCCGGTCCGCACTATCATCCCTTTGATGAAGACCGATGTTTGTATTCAATTCATGGAGGGTTGATGTTCCTTCACAATTGCCTTTATTCCTAGACAAAACATCAAAACATGCATCATTGCATTGCATAGCATCCAAAAATGCGATCATTTCCATTGATATGGAGCATTACGCTAAAAATAATAATCTTAAACATGCATCTAAGCATGCCGATTAATGTGTTTCTAGTACCTTATGCCTCCAAGAGAAGTTTATCAATAAAAATCCCCAAGTGGTATTCCCAATGTAGTTCCTCAAGAAATTCTTCTTGTTGTTATCTCCATTTTTGACCCAAAGGTCAATCTCCTACATTATTCAAATTCAATTTATTTACCAAGCCTTGCTTTTTGCAAATTCTCATTTGTTGGTTATCTTACCCATGTTTGCTCTGTCGTTAGAATGAGTAAGAGTCGGTGTCTAACCTTTCTTGCTTCTGCTATTTGAGTATCCATACTTGTGTGTGGTAATTCATATAATTGCTTCTCTTGAAGAAATACACCCCGCTTTTGGCCCGAGGGATATTGTATTTCTTGCATATTCGAAACTTTTAAAGTCCAACATAGCCTAGCAATCCTCGCTAGAGTCTCTTTGGTTGGCCTCTTTCCCGTGAATTGCCTTCGATCGACGCTTTTACCATTCCATATATCTTCCCCAAAGAGTCCGCTCCAATGGTCTCCTTCGTGTGTCTAATATCTTTACCGACATATACTCCTCCTCGCTCATTTTTGATCTGCGATGCAACTTATTGAAGTATGCTGCTCCAAAGATCTATGAGTTCTTACCTTTCCGATCAAGCAACTTATTGAAGTATGCTCGCTCCAAAGGTCCGATTGGTTTCTTTGATCTGCGATGCAACTTATTGAAGTATGCTGCTCCAAAGATCTCCTGCTCATTTTTGATCTGATGCAACTTATTGAAGTATGCTGCTCCAAAGATCTATGAGTTCTTACCTTTCTCGATTCAGCAACTTATGAAGTATGCTGCTCCAAAGGTCCGTCTGTTCCTTTTCGATCCGCAAGCAACTTATTAAAGTATGCTCGCTCCAAAGGTCCGATTGGTTTTGTTTTTGATCGCGATGCAACTTATTGAAGTATGCGCTGCTCCAAAGATCTCCCTGCTTCATTTTTGATCTCGATACAACTTATTAAAGTATGCTGCTCCAAAGATCTATGAGTTCTTACTTTTTCGATCTACGGCAACTTATCAAGTATGCTGCTCCAAAGGTCCGATTGGTTTCATTTTGATCTGCGAAGCAACTTATTGAAGTATGCTCGTTTCAAAGATATATGAATACAAATGTATGAATGCAGATGTATTTCAAAACATATCCATCTTGAAGAAGATGGGAATGCCCTGCTAGAGATTTCTGATGCTCACTTGGGGATAGGGTTGTTGCAAACTCTGATTTGGAGAGAAGAGATGCTCCTGTTTCCTCCGATGCTCTATCTGACCAAGTTTCGAGTCTGGATATTAATGCTGGAAGAATAATGATCAAGAGATACTCTTGGGGATCTCGTGTAGATCTTTGCTGGGAATATCTTGCTATCGCCGAGACTGATGTAACGTGGCAAAACTGATAGGGGTGTTAGAGCTGACGAGGCTCGAAGGACCACTTGAGGTGATGGATCTAAAGTTTGCTGAAACCTCGGATTGGGGAATAAGGGAGATGTAGGTTCCTCCGATGCACTATCTAACCAAGTTTCGAGTCTTGATATTGCTGCTGCCGGGGAATGATGATCATTGGGAGATACTCCACTGGGGATGACTATCTTTTTGTATAAGCCATACTGGAGGACGATGTGATATGGAATAACCGATTTCTGCTTGGAGACTGATGTGATCGGGTGACGATTAGTTACTTCTCGGGAACCAATGTAACGCGATAACTTGAAAAGGCAGATAAGTTTGATAGGATCACCTCTCGGGGACTAATGTGATAGAGTGAAGTGTTGAACACCGTTAGATCACTACTGGGACTAACGTGATGAAGTTGATAAGATCAACGCCGTGATGAAGTTGAGTATTGGAATACTTCCGAGGAGATTAGTACTTCGGAGAAGGTTTTTTTGAAGGAGAGCGATGGTTTGGGGATTGCAATCCTATGAAAGTGACTCTCTGGGAATGCATTGGTGACTTTAGTCGCATCTCAATTCCTAGAGTTTGTAGTAATTACTTTTGTTCGCTCTCTTTCATATGTTTGTGAACGAGTGTTTATCGTTAAATGCATATAATCATTCAAAGCAATCATGGACTTGATGCAAAAACAATAAAATTAACGTTATAAAAGGAATTTGTATTAATTTTGTTATGGCGATGGCCAAGCAATTTGTATACAAGAGACTAATAAGAGTAAAATCTATATGGAAATAATCTCGTCGAGTTTCAACTATGTTATTGCTCATATATTTCACTATCTCATCTCCTTGATGTCGTGAGAAAGTGAGTGAATTGATTTTCTATTTGAATCTTGAAGTCGATAGTAGTGGTCTGTAGGTGATCCGATGAGACATAGTCGTACGCTTAAACCCTAACTTTTTCCTAGACCGCCTTTCTAAGTTTTCGCCCACCGATACTTTTTTCCCAAGCCGCTGTGTTTTCGACTTGCCGTGTAAATATTTTTTATATATATCCTTAACTTTTTCCCGAACTTTGGTCCGCTAGGATGCCCTTATTTTTGCTTAGGTCAATCGACCTAGCGGTCTCGCTCATGCCGTTGCACCCCAAAATTTGCCCTCCTATATCGATCCTATCTCGTTTAGGCTTTGCATTTATCATGACACTCACATGCATTCATATCACGGTTCTGGTTACGGATTGAGTTGATTCCCAAAGATTTCTCTGAGCGTAAAAGGCGTGGTGTTTTCGACCAATTTGAGGATATTTGAAACGACGAGGTTTAATATTAAATCTTATCCGCTCATATCTATTTGGTCGTGCTTGGTGTTCGGTTTGGATTGAATGGTCTGTTTTGATTGAGCTACGTAAGTCCGGATATCTTGAATGTCATTGCTCCCGATTCGTGAGATCGGTTCATCGCGAGTTTGGGTTTTGCTGTTGTTTCGAGTTCATTGTTCAAGTTGTAAAGGGTGGATATTGATTATCCGCTTATTGATCAACAATTCAAGTTCTAGTGCTTGGTTTGCTTCACGCTTTGTTCACTCTTGGCAACAAAGTGAATGTATGGGAGATATTCGCTCGAGGGTTTGTTTGCAAGATTTGAGGTGTCCAAGTTGTCACGTGTTTAGATCTTTTCTAGCTGCGCCCATCGCCACAAGATTCAAGGCATTCTATGAAAAACTAGAAGCTTCCTTTGGAATTCGCTTGTCCCGAATTTTACTCCACTACCGAGTATGGTTCAATTTGGAAACGCGGTGATAATTCCATTAATTTCAAGAGGAATCTATCGCTCAATTCTAAAAGAATCATGAAATCGCTGTTGACTAAGGTTTTGATCAAGAGTTCCATTTGAAACTTAGAGTTTCAATTTTTGTCTCAAGAAGTAAAAGGTCCGAATTTCTACGAGAATGGATAAGAATGGAAACTTTGTACGGAAATTCAAATGGGATTAATTTTAATTACAAGATAACTTGGATTTTAGATTTTGGTCACAAGTTCAAAGCTTTTATAATGTGCATTATTGAGTTCAAGGAGGATTTAGGAAATTGAATACATATTCAAATTCCATTCATAGTTCTCTTAAGACCTCATTCTTTTTAGAACGTGAATCAAGATCGACATGACAATTTTTCTCAAGTTCTAAAAATGCAACGCACTATGTTACCACTGCTGATTCAAGACTACGGATTGGAATTTTAGATTGAAGTGGTTTTGATACGCCTATTAATCAATATTTCAACATGATTTGTTTTAACCAATTTAATTTTGGTTCATGACAAATTTTCGGTATTTGATGCGTATTGAATCTCCAACTTTTATACACAATCAAGAATTCAATTAGGTGCGATTTCAAGGCTTGTGTTCATAAAATTCCAAGAGTCCCAAAATTGCTTTAAAGTTTTTGTACAAGGACACGAATCAAGTTACATGTTACAATTTGTCAAATCTTAACATACAAGTTTCAATTCAAAAGCCAAATTCCAAGCAAAATCATTCAATATTCGTAGATCATTCTTTCCATTCTTGTCATTCAAGGTTCAAAATCTTATTCGAATTCAAAATAACATTTAAGGAATATCCGTTTGTAAAGTAGAATCAAACTTCCGAGTTTAGCATTTGGTAGGATTCTTTTTGTTCAAACTCATTCATTCGCTTAACGCAAGTTGTCTTTCAAATTCACTTCAAGGAAGCTTTCAAGTTTCATGTTTTTTAATTACAAGCATTGTCACATATGCCATGGCCCAAGGATATTCCATGTAACATTTCGAATGTTTCATCTCCTAGTTTCTAAACTTGTTTACCATTCTTTCAACCTTACGAATTTCACAATACCACAAGGCAATTTTCGAATGACCAAAGTTCTATGTTGGTTCAAGGTTCATATTATTATTCAAAGATAACAAGTGAAATGTTTGGTTGCAAAGTCATTGGATTCTACAAAGTGTAATTCAAATATTGTGATATTGCAAGATTCTAAAACTTTTAAGACAAGAATTCCAAGATTACAAGTTTAAGCTACGATTTTGAGTTCAAACATAATACTACACATGTTATGTCCTAATCCTATCTTCTATTGGAAATCCTTGTTGTTTTCTTTGCCTCCAAGCCTTCTTGCTCCATTTCCACACCTTGCCTTCTTGTCCAAAGTTTGCCTTCACCATGCTCCAAAGCTCATGCCATTACTTGCATTCATGAAACAAAGCAAAGAAATGTGATTAGCAATAAACGGATAGCAATGATAACATAAACAAGATACAAGATACGCAATTTTCAAATCATCATTAGGGTTTTCTTTCCGGAATCAGGTTGTGCAAAGGTTTCGATCATTCAAAACCGAGGCCTCATATACAAATCATCGCCATAAACTCACTATTGCAAATCAAGGGTGTACCCTTGGTTCACAACAGAGGTGGAAAGAAGATGAGGAAAAGGCCAAAAAGCTTTGGCATGACAAGATCGTGGTTTTATGCGTAGCAAGGGTAGGCAATGAAAAGGCAATGTTTACCAAAAACAAAGATTACACAACCAAGGCATCAATACACCAAAGAGCCTAACACATCGTAAATGCAACACGTAATGCCGTAAAGAATCAAAACCATCACCTAATACCAATCGATGCAAGCCCATCAAGCAAAAGGTTTTTGTTTTTCAAAAGATCGTAACAAAGAAACCCTAAGGAATCGATAAAGATATAAACATTAAGTTTATAACAAAGGAGGCAAGAACTATTCACAAAAACCCTAGCCGAATTCACAAGAATAAAACCCTAACAAAGATACTAACAAGCCAAAACCGTAACAATATACATCCAACCCAAAACCTGTAAAAGGCTCATCATTTTCCGTAAAAGTAAACCTTCGTAAAAATATAACGAGGCAATGTAGGTAGCAAGGTAAACGGTTTGATCTCACCTGTCATGTTTTACACCGCCGCCGTAGACTTCGTAATCAACTTTCCTTTCTTTCCATTATCATGTTTCCATCACCGAAACCCTTTAAGCATCACCGGCTTTACCCATCATAGAATTTAGGTTTTTCCTTTCGATTTAGGGTCACCTGTAGAAATCAAACAAGCAAATCTTAAGGAATCAGAACACGAAATAGCGATAATAGAGTAAGAGAGACTCGATTTCTGAACGAAATCATTGTGAGGGTCGCGAACGAGAGAGAGCGACAGATCGAGAGAGGGACAGATTCAGTGTTCAATCGCGGTCGCATTCGAGAGACGAGAGAATAGCAGAGATAATCGGAGCGGCGATGGTGAGGAGATCGCGAGCGGAGTGAGACAGCGGCGAGAGAGAAGACGGAATTGTGAGAGGCGACTGGGTTTTTTGGATCGAGGAAGATGAGAGTGAAACGAATCGCTTCTTTTCTATTTCAGTTTTTTTTGTTTGTTTTATAAATTAGTTTTAGTTAAAAATATAATTTAAGTTTTAGTTATAACATATATATTAAGGTTAGTTTTATAAATTAGGTTCTAGTTTAAGTTAAAATAGTATTAAGTTTCAATTAAAAGTTAATCTTGTGTTATTTAAATAAATCAGTAAAAATAAGCCATGGATTAATATATAGTTAAATAAATTGTTTTTAGATTATAATCAGTTTTCTTTTTGTTCTATTTCATATAATGTAACTTAGGAATAATGTTAGTCTAATCCATTTAGAATTAATTCATGTTTTGTTTAATTTTGTTAATCGGTTTAAAAAAAATTATTATCCAGTTTATTTTGTTTTTTCCCTTTTTTTTAAAAAAATAAATATATAGAAATAATTTTAGTATCAATATTAAACATAATTAAGTTTTTTTGTTGTTTTGTTTATTTAGATATTTAATAGACAAAGTATAAAAAAAAAACATTAGCTTAAGTTCCTTTTTATATGCATATATATATATATATATATATATATATATATATATATATATATTTCTATGGTTAACAATTTAACTATTTAGTAAATATGTTTAATATAGTTTAATAGGATATTTAGTTTTAGGATATGTTGTTTAGTTCAGATGATGACACTTGTCACCACCGTGTGGTCTATTTTCAACTGTGTATACACATGTATGGTATCAACCGCACCTCCCGCCATAAGCCATCGATCCGTGAAGTCAGATCCAACGCCTGAATGGTGGACTACACTGCTTCCATGGAGCATCTCATACAAGATCCAAGAAGACTTTGGGCTTGGGCTCGACTTGCTGCTCACACCCTGCATTTAAAGCTCCAATCGTGCCCATCTCTCAACTTTTCTCTTTAAAATTAATATTATGCAAGTTTTTATTATTATTATACAATGATGTATTAAATAATATTTTGGCATATGGTAGTTTTTTATTTGTTGAATTACCAATTAAATTGTTAATTGATTTTTCATCAAGTAAAAGAATATCTATACTAATAATTATTTAAATTCCGATTTGTATTGTGTGTTAATTTATTTTCTTTTATTTTCCGCTATTACATTATCCGCTTGTTCGCTTATTACGCGATTGCACACTCCGCCTCACATTAATATAAAACAACAACGCCTCCGCCACTCATTTTTGGTTACCCACACCAAATTCTAAGGGTCTCATGGTTGGGATGGGCATGGCCATCCTCACGAGGTTAATTAGGCCTCGCTGCCTTGATTAATCATAACTCAAAAATAATTGGTCCATATACCAATCACTATGCACTGTGGTCTCATGATTAATCAAGTCCATATACTTGGTTAACCATAACCCAAATATCATTTCTCACGTCCAACGCCGCAATTTTCAAAATAGTGTTATGGTACTTAATTAAATTGTTAGAGGTTCGCCCAACGATTTAATTAAAATGTAAAGTATTTGGGCCATAGAGGGAAACCCAATGACTCAATACTTTATTCCATACACTTGAACATTTAAAACACTTTCAAATTAAATTAATTAATTGAATTTGTTTTCAAAAATCAATTTTTCTACAAAACAAAAAATATAGTGTTATGGTACTTAATTAAATTGTTAGAGGTTCGCCCAACGATTTAATTAAAATGTAAAGTATTTGGGCCATTAGAGGGAAACCCAATGACTCGAATACTTTATTCCATACACTTGAACATTTAAAACACTTTCAAATTAAATTAATTAATTGAATTTGTTTTCAAAAATCAATTTTTCTACAAAACAAAAAATATAGTGTTATGGTACTTAATTAAATTGTTAGAGGTTCGCCCAACGATTTAATTAAAAATGTAAAGTATTTGGGCCATTAGAGGGTAACCCAATGACTCGAATACTTTATTCCATAACACTTAATAAAAGTGAACTTTGTTTCACCTCACCCTTTTCATAATAAAGATTTTGATGAGAGAAGATCTTGACCTCAATCACCAATCTCGAGTACCAAATTGCTAGAGGACATCCCGACGTGTTGGTACTTGTCATCTACCATTAAAATCAATTCCACCCATTCAAACTTTTTCGCCATATGCGATTATCAAAATTAAAAAACATTTTCCATTAAAATCAATACAAACAATCCAAGACATTTTCAACAAGAACTACGGAGTTTTGACTTTCCCATTGCACGAGGAATACGAGGCACGCGGTTTCAAACCGTGTCAAACTCAAAATAATAATAAACAAACGCCTTTTCTTCTTTCTTATTTATAATTTAGAAATTAGCGATTACACACACAAACACATTTTGAACTAAATGGGTCCCATCATACGATGGACGAAGAGGTGCTAATACCTTCCTTCTTGTAACCGACTCCCTAATCTATGCTTTTGGTCTTGTAGACCTTTTATCCAATTTTTGTGGGTTTTATCTATATTTTCCCGTTCTTTTTAGAACAAATAAAATTAGGTGGCGATTTCATTGTTTTTTTGAAAATTCATTTTAAATGATTTTTGAAAATAGAGTTGCTTCACATGCGTAGTATTTTTTGACTATGTCTGCGTTCACAGGGTGTGGAAAGATGATGCGCTTAACTACTAGATCACCGACTTGGTAGATTCGGTGCTTGACTTTCATGTTGAATGCTCTGATCATTTGCTTCTGGTAGATCTGTCCATGGCAGATGGCTGCGAGTTGTTTTTCATCGATTAAGTTGATCTGGTCAAGGCGAGTCTGGATCCATTCGTCTTCACCTAGTTCTGCGTCCTGGAGGACTCTGGTTGAGGGTATCAGAACCTCGATCGGTAGGACTGCTTCTATACCGTATACAAGAGAGAAGGGGGTCTCCCCTGTAGATGTTCGTACTGTGGTGCGATAACCATGGAGAGCAAATGGCAACATCTCGTGCCAATCCTTGTAAGTCACTGTCATCTTTTGTATGATCTTCTTGAGATTTTTATTGGCGGCTTCCACTGCACCGTTCATTTTAGGTCGATATGGAGAAGAGTTTTGATGCTTAATTTTGAACTACGTGCAGAGTTCGGTGATCATTTTGTTGTTGAGATTGGTACCGTTGTCCGTGCTAATCCTTTCGGGGACGCCGTACCGATAAATAAGATTATGCTTGATGAATTGAGCCACAACGTTCTTTGTAACAAATGCAAACGAGGCTGTTTCTACCCACTTGATAAAATAATCAATGGTAAAAAGGATGAAACAGTGTCCTTTGGAAGCGGTGGGTTTGATCTCTCCAATCATGTCGATGCCCCACATTGCGAAAGGCCACGGAGAGGTCAAAATATTCAGTGGTACTGGAGGTACATGCACTTCATCTGCGTATATCTGGCATTTGTGAAAGGACCGAGCATAGGGGTGGCAATCAGCTTCCATGATGGACCAATAGTAACCTGCTCTTAGAATCTTCTTAGCCATTGTATGTCCACTGGAGTGGGTACCGAATTCGCCTTCGTGTAATTCTTCCATGACTCGTTCTGCTGTTTTCTGATCTACACAGCGGAGTAAGCAGAAGTCGTGATTGCTCTTGTATAGGATGTCGTTACTGAGAAAGAATTTGGATGCAAATCTACTTAAGAATTTCTTGTCATTGATAGATGCCCCTGCGGAATACTCCTGAGTCTCAAGATACCTCTTCACTTCGTAGAACCAAGGTTTCTCTTCTGTATCAAGTTCGCAACAGTATGCTGGTTCGTCAAACTTTCCGATGATGATTTGGGGAGCCTCGTTATCCCATCTGACCTTGAACATAGATGAAATAGTAGCTAATGCGTCTGCCAACTGATTCTCTTCTCGGGGAATGTGATCGAAAATGATTTCTTCGAAGTAAGGGATTAGGCTTAAAACATGCTCTCGATATGGAATGAGATTTGGATGCTTTGTATCCCATTCGCCTTTAACCTGACTGATCACTAAAGCTGAGTCTCCATACAACTGCAAGAATTTGATTCTTAAATCAATAACAGCTTTAATACCCATGATGCACGCTTCATATTCGGCCATGTTATTGGTGCAACTGAAGCAAAGTCTGGTAGTGAAAGGCGTGTGTCCACCTTTAGGGGACGTAATGATGGCGCCAATGCCATTTCCAAGCATATTTGAGGCTCTGTCATGGTCCATCAGGATCCTGGTTCAGGTCCTTCGTCTGGTCCTGGTTCTTTGCGATCAGTAACTAGCAAAACATCTTCGTTTGGAAATTCGAATTGCATAGACTGGTAGTCATCTATGGCTTGATGAGCCAAATGATCGGCTACTACACTTCCTTTGATCGCTTTCTGATTAGTATACTGGATGTCATATTCGGTCAAGATCATTTTCCATCTTGCTATTCTTCCGGAGAGAGCAGGTTTCTCGAATATGTATTTTATCAGATCCATCTTGGAGATCAACAAGGTAGTGTGGGTCAACATATATTGTCTTAGTCGACGAGAAGCCCAAGCCAAAGTGCTGCAAGTTTTCTCGAGCTGTGAGTTTCTTGTTTCACAGTCGGTAAACTTTTTGCTAAGGTAGTATATTGCATACTCTTTTCGACCAGACTCGTCATGTTGCCCCAACACACACCCCATTGAGTTCTCTAATACTGTCAAGTACATGATAAGAGGTCTTCCTCTGGCAGGTGGCATCAGGATAGGAGGATTTTGTAGATATTCCTTAATTTTATCAAAAGCGGTCTGGCAATTGTCGTTCCATTCCACTACTTGATCTTTCTTCAGTAATTTGAAAATTGGCTCACAAGTGGCGGTTAGATGTGCAATGAATCTGGCAATGTAGGTCAATCATCCTAAGAAGCCTCTGACTTCTTTCTTGGTGCGTTGAGCTGGCATTTCTTGAATTGCTTTAACCTTAGCGGGGTCAACCTCAATACGTTTACCACTGACAACAAACCCCAAGAGTTTATTGGATCTAACTCCAAAGGTGCACTTCCTCAGTCTATCGAACAACTTTCGCAAATGATCAAGATATTCTTCTTCAGTCTGCGATCAAGCTATCATGTCGTCAACGTAGACCTCTATCTCGTGATGAATCATGTCATGAAATAATGCCACTATGGCGCGTTGATATGTGGCGCCAGCGTTCTTCAAACCGAACGACATGACCTTGTAGCAGAATGTTCCCCACTGTGTAACGAAAGTAGTCTTTTCCATGTCTTCAGGAGCCATTTTGATCTGGTTGTAACATGAGAAACCATCCATGAAGGAGAAGACCTTATGTTGAGCGGTGTTTTCGACTAGAACATCAATATGAGGAAGTGGAAAATCTTCTTTCGGACTTGCTCTGTTTGGATCTCTGTAATCCACACACATCCTCACTTTACCATCTTTCTTAGGTACAGGTACCACGTTCGCAACCCATTGTGGGTAAGAAGTAACGGCTAGAAAACCATCATTGAACTGTTTCATGACTTCGGCTTTGATTTTCTAGGACATCTCAGGGCGCATACGACGAACCTTCAACTTCACTGGGAGAAAACCTTCTTTTGTTGGTAGTCGGTGTACCACAATGTCAATGTCTAGACCCGACATGTCTTCGTAGGACCAAGCAAAAACCTCGATATAGTCTCGTAGCATCTGGACCAATCTCTCTTTGACACTATTCTCAAGACCTGCTCCTATCTTGATTTCTTTTCTGTCTTCGTAAGTACCTAGATTCACAACCTCGACTAGTTCTTCGTGTAGCTGTATAACTTGTTCTTCCTGTTGAAGTAGTCTGACAAGTTCTCCTGGCACTTCACAATTTTCCTCACCTTCGTCTTCGGCTTGGTAGATAGAATTATCGAAGTCATATTTAGCAATTGCAAAGCTGTTATCAACGAGATTCAAAGTGAATCTGTAGTGTATCACGTGGGTGTGTGTAAGAACACATAGCTTTTGAAGGGGTAGTAAAGTAAAAGAAAAGAAACAGTATTTAAATGCAAAAGTCCAATGATTTTATTGAATGAAAATATGTAAATGACAGATAATAACCCTCACAAACGAGCCATGATGCCCCGAGCAAGGCACTAGGCTTTTAAGTTTATTGTTCAGAACGTAGAAAATGAAAAGCATAATAGAAAACAAAAGCAATTACTCCTGTCTAAAGGAGATTGGTATGACGTCTTCGGTCTTCCAGTTGCTGAGTCCGTTGTCTGGAGTTGGGAAGATCCAGTTGTTGATGTCGAAGTTGTTGTCGTCATCTTCTATAGCATGGACTCCATTCTTGCTGATGTGGAAAGTAAGTTTGCCGGCACGTTCGTGGAGTATCATCTTCTGACCTTTGGTGGTGAAGCCTAAACCAGTCTTGTCAGATTTGAAAGGAAGATCAGAGAGCTGACCCCAAATAGTACAACCTCCTTCTTCAACTGCGGCTTGGGCGTCTTTCAGTGAGGCCATTCTTGGTGGAACTTTTGTAACTTCAAGAGTGACATGAGAGTCAACAGGCATGACTCGTGGAACTGCTTTGAAAGCTTGACAGGGAGTTTCGAAGAGTTCACCTTCCCTTTCGAGGTATCGGAACGACTGCAGATGGCTTACCATGTATTCTTCTTCACCGCATACTGTAACGATTTCCCCTTCACTGGGTACTTCAGCTTCTAATGCAAGGTAGAGGTAACATCGCCTGCCCCATGTATCCAAGGGCGTCCAAGTAGGCAAGAGTAAGCTGGACGGATGTCCATGACGAAGAAGGTAGAGTCAAAAGTCTGGGGAACCGACTTTAACTGGCAGGATGAGCTCTCCAAGTATTGTTCGTTTAGAACCGTCAAACGCTCTTACAATTATGTCGCTGGGCTTCAAGACCACTCATTCAACATCAAGTCGGTCGAAAGCATTCTTTGGTAGGATATTCAGAGCAGAACCAGTATCCACCAATACATGAGACAATGTAGTGCCCTTGCATTCAACTGAGATGTGCAAGGCTTTGTTGTGTTTCCTTCCGGCAGGAGTCAAATCGGCATCAGAGAAACCCAAACCATTTTTGACAGTCAGGCTAGCAAAATAACCTTCAAATTGATCAGTAGTAGTGTCTTGCGGTATGTGAGCATTCTTCAGAAACTTCACTAAGGCTTTAGCATGAACCTCAGAGCACAATAGCAGAGCAAGCATGGATATCTTGGACGGAGTTTGTCCCAACTGTTCCACGACATTGTAGTCACTCTTCTTGATGATCTTCAGAATTTCCTCCATTTCTTGCTTGGAGGTGTCTTCAGCAACTTCCTTGGTACTTCGTATGAGCGTGATGAGTTATCGGTTCTTTCCTCTAGCTTCGTAATCGATTCGATAGCAGTGAATGCGAGCGGAGTCGCAGTTGTCTTTCACCGAGAGATCTCGGAGAAAATACTCTTTCGTTCGTTACCTTGCTTGATCCGGTGATGTTGTCGATGTCAGGATCGGAAGCTTCAGCTGCAATGTCTTTGATGGTTAACGGGTCTTGCTTGACGCCATGATAGTAAACTTCGGCTCCATAATTCCAAGGTATAGCTTTGTCAGAGGAATATGGAATTGGTCTGGGAGAAGTAATGATGAGAGGTGCCAACCTAGGCACAGGATCGGCAGAGGAGATCCTTATTGTGTTTACATAAGGATAGTCTTCTGGGAAATCGTCTCCCTATCCGGTTGCCTTGACATCTTCAATAGGGATTTTGTAGCTTTCAGGAGCATCGTACTTCACCATGAAATCAAACTTTCCACTTGGCTGCCCCAAGGTATCCCAAACTTCTGGTAAGGCTTCGTCTACCTCTTCGACCTTCAGATTCTTAGAAATGTCGTCGCACAGATTCTCCACAGAAGGAGGTTTCAGAAATAGCACTTCTCGGTTGTCCATCATGCGCTGAATACACCTTCTCAACCAAGCACGTCCGTCAGATCCATATGCACACCAACGACAATCATCTGGGCATCCTGGGAACACACCGGCTTGTAGTAGATCTTTCTTAACAGTCATCAAAAGAATAGTCAGATTGTTCACCTCATAAACATAGGAGTCTTCGTCAATAGCATTGGAACTTTTACCATGATTAGGCATTGGTGAACATCTCCTGGAATTGAGCATTCTGAGCCTGGAGATCTTTGACAGTCTGTTCAAGAGCCATTTCTGCTGAAATAAACAGCGAGAAAATAAGAAAAACGGTCTTCAATGTACCTGTTATAAAATGTTATGCCATGATATGCGATGTTTATGCAATGTAATGTTTTCAAGGACCTTAGGAATTTAAATTTGTTAGACAGGCACGAACAAACTTTTATTAGTTTCTCTCTTTTTTCTTTCTCTTTTTAAGTACAAAAGATAATTTTGAAAAATAAAAGAACAAATTCCTAAAGCTCTAAGTCTCCCATGGGCGCTTCCTCTTGGTGTTGAAGTAGGCGTTGATGATTCGCTCCTCGTGAAGTAGCTTTGTCAACTCTAGTACCTTCTTCTCGCTTGCATAGCATTGAGCTTCGAATGTATCTCTTTCTTCTTTAAGTTGAATCCAGGATCTCTTCAAGTCTTTGAAATCATTAGGCATGTCTGGATGGAGAACGGTATAGGGTTCGTCACCTATAGCAACAGGTTCCATGATCACTGGTAGCACAGGTGTAAATGGCATCATGAGGTTTTGAGCTCGAGCTCACACCCATTTGAGGTAAGGTTCCCAAGGAATAGAGTTTCTGTGTCCCAAAGTCTTGGTGTTTGTCTTCTTTACCATGCCCTAAGCATGCACAAATCTTCGACGGTAATTCTGGAGATCGTTGTTGTAGTCGAACACAATGTTTTGGAGAAGCATATCGTGTGGACCATCTCAGTTTTGGAGAACCAAACTAACGTAGATCTAGAGAAGGTTTGTAAGTGATACCTCCCCTTATGCCAAGGAGGGGTACGTTAGGGAATTCTCCACAATGCTCAATGAATGTGAAGTCCTTTTGAGAGAAGAGACACGAATGGATATCTGAATGAGAGAGTGACATCAGTCTTTGAGACCACTTCAACCTTTGCTCGTTCTTCACTATTGATTGAGGAAGGTGAGAAATAAACCACCAGGAAAGTAACGGCATGCAACACATGAGAGTTCCTTGTCGTTTGACGGTGCGAGTGTGGAGAGAATACAGAATATCCCCAAGTAAAGTAGGCACAGGATTACGAGTGAGGAATATCTTAATGGCGTTCGCATCTATGAACTGATCTGGATTAGGAAATATCACCAAGCCATAGATTAGTAAGGCCACAATGTCTTCGAATGCATGGAAACTCAGAGCTTTGAGGAATTCTCGAGCTTTCTTTATCAGAAACTTGGTAAGTAAACCCTTGACTCCATTTCTTGTTTCCCAATTAGCTTCAATGTCTGAGCGTTTTAGATGTAATGCTGATGCGATGTTTTTCGTACTTCAGAGCTTTCTCTAAACCGGTGAATGGCATCTGATCAAGAATAGGTATCCCAAGTATCTTAGAGAACTCTTCCAATGTAGGTACCAACTGATAGTCTGGGAATGTAAAGCAGTGATGTTTCAGATCGAAGAACTGGAATAAGACGTGCATCATATCTTCTTCAAAATCGGAGATAACCAAGTCAAGTAGATAACCATGCCTTTTGATGAACTGAGCATGATCAGGATTTTCAGAAACCAATTCTTTGAGTTGAGAAGGTATGCCCATGAAGTTGATTCGGATATTCTTTCTAGAAGCCATAGTCCTACAAAATAGAGCAAAGATAAATCCCTAGGTCCTTATAATAGTTAGAAATGATGTAATGCGATGTTATGATGTCATGTTTAGGAAAATAGCAAGCACAAGCAAGTCATACAATAGCCCTAGGTATAAGGTTTGCTTGAGGTATAGGTGACTACCCTACAAAAGTTTGAGTGGGTTCATCCTGTCCTATAATAGTAACCGGGTTCAAGGAATCTCATATCATTGATCTTTCTCGTAGGCTTTGTTTCAATACGAATACCAAGTGGTCGCGATAATTTATTGCTACATACCTAAGGAAACCTGGATCCGGGTGTAGGATCCCCCACAAGTATAATACCCAAGCAACCTTTAAGATAAAGCATACAAGTCAAACAGAAAGCAGTAAAAATGACCTAAAATCCTTAAGGTATTCTCTCTTTTAGGGTGTCTCCCCAGCATAGTCGCCAGTTCTGTAATTAGGTGGGAGAACTAACTTTGGATTGTTTTGCATTTGATCGCAAATGTTGCGGATAGCAAGAGTCGGCACCGACCTTTCTTTTATCCAATTAAGGGAAGGTGAAAAGAACAGGAAAAGACCTTCGTTAGATTCTGAGTAAGGGAGATGATTATGAAAAGGGAAGGTATTAGCACCCTTTCCATCCGTAGTTATCTACGGGCTCTTAATTGCTTTAGCTCACTTTTAAATCTGCTTTCTGTGTGCGTTTGAAAATGTTTTGAAAAGGCATTTCGCTTTAACTTCGTAATGATTCACGCTGGAATGTATACGAATTGTTTGGAAATGTTTTGTTTTGGAAAAGGAACTTTGTAATGATTCATGCTGGAATGTATACAAAGCTTTTGAAAATGACTTTAAGAAAGTGTGAGGTGCGAAAAGTTTTATTTATAGAGTAAGCAATTAAAAGTCTATTACCTACTCAGAATGGTCGTTTCCATATTATTTTACTTTCCTTTAGAATAGCGCTATCCATACCATTAGTTGGTAGGTAACCCTATTCGTTGGATGTAAAGGGACATTCGAAGGGACATCGGATGGTCATAGAAGGCAACTTGTAGGAGTATCCTAGCACATTCGTAGGGACTAGATCATGTATTCATATGCAACATCGTAGGCAACATCGAGGGTCTATGATCTTTGATTTGAAGGGACTATGATGATATGTTTCGTAGGCAACGGTGCTAAGATACCCCTACGTTTGAGGGACTTGACCATGTATTCGAAAGGCAACGAGAGAGAATACCCTAGGGGGTGCATGTGTGAAAGAAGTGTGTTGAATTTGGATAATTTATCTTGTGATTAAAGTTAGCTATGTTAATTTTATCTTGCCATACACGCCTAATTTACTAGCAGTTTATAGGGGCGAAAAGTAAAAGTGCGGAAAGTAAAGCGCAGAAAGTAAATTCTACGCTATTACATGGCTTTGGGGCAATTACATAATATAGGAGTGCGGAAAGTAAATCCTAATTAAGCTATTACATCCCATGAGCAGTTACATAATATTAGAAAAATGCGAGAAAATAAATAACGGAATAGAAAACTAATCCTAATATTTTTTGATTTTTTGATTTGAAAATTTGTGAAGAATAACCCTAAGTCTAATTGATTTTAATTAATTTTAAAGAAAATGTTAATTAAGCTAAATTAATTAATTAAAATAAGAGAAAAAATTAGTGGAAGCTGTCTAATTAAACCTAATTGTTTAACCTAAATTACTAATTTTTAATTAATTATGAAATTAGCAAAAATAATAAAAATATGGAAAGAAATAAAAATGCAGAAGCGCTTCTAGAAGAAACGCCCGTAAACCGGAGCTTCGGGCAATCCTTGTTGAGGCACCCGGTTGGAACTTCGGGTTTCTCTTGAGGCGCCCGTAAGTAGGCACCGGGCTTTTTGGCTTGGAGGTGCCTAGAAATTGGAATTTCGGGTCATTGAGACGGATCCGTATAGGCACTTCTAGGTCAAGCGCTCAGGATGGGGTCCGTGTCGGAGCTTCGAAGTTGTCTAATTAATCCTAATTGTTTAACCTATTTTACTAATTTTTAATTAATTATGAAATTAGCAAAAATAATAAAAATATTGAAAGAAATAAAAATGCAGAAGCGCTTCTAGAAGAAACGCTCCTAGAAGTTGGAGCTTCTGGGCAATCCTTGCTGGAGGCACCCAGAAGTTGGAACTTCTGGGGTTTCTGCGCTAGAGGCGCCCAAAAGTAGGCACTTCTAGGGCTTTTCTGGCCTAGAGGTGTCCAGAAAGTGGAATTTTTGGCGCTTTCTGCTGGAGACGGATCTAGAAGTAGGCACTCCGGGCGTATGCTCAGGATGGGGTCCAAAAGTCGGAGCTCGGACGATTCCTCGAGGGGACCAGAATTTCAGACCTATAGCCACGGTTTTTTACCTACAAAACACTTCTGTAGCTAAATCCCTGCAAGTTTCCAAAATTCAACACAAGCAATATAAATTTAGAGTAAGATCATAGTTCGATCCGGTTTGACCTCCTAAACATGAATATATCCCTAGTTTTGGCCAATTTATCCTAAATCAGAAAACCCTAATCCAAGGTTTTAAACCCTAGCCATGGTGAATCCTTCGTTTTGTACCTAAGCTTCAATTAAACTATGCAGACATGATCGAAACTTCATCACAAAACACAAAAACATGGTTAAATTCAATTGATTATGCATAAAAGCATGAAAACGATTTTGAGTTCAAAGCAAGCAAACCGTGATTGTGTTCTTGTGATTCTGGGTGTTTTTCTTGCTTGTGAATATCTGGATCGACTCAGGGGACTTCCAACAATCGATTGCAAGGCTTGGAATGGATTGAATTGGAGCAAAACTGTGGCTGCTAGTTGCTTGAATGCCATGGTTTTTTTGAAGCTTGCAAGGGTTCTTTTTGGTCAGAAATTCCTCCTTGTGCATGTGGAATCATCATGTATTTATATTGTAATGAATTAGGTCAAGTATTGTAAGAAAATATCATGCCAATCAATGAAAACTTATTTGATTTGGAATCAAACCAAATATTTCCTTCTTGAGCCAATTTCAATAAAATCAAATTGCCAATCTCAATTATTTCGAAATAATCAGATTAAATGGCTTGCTTGGACCTTAAGGATGAGAGAAAATCCATCTTGCACTTAATTTTTTATTTTATATCTTTTATTTTAATTAAATTGGTTTTAAATAAATAAAAATCCAAAATAAATAAAAAATAAAAGATAAAAACGTGGTCTTGGGCTTGGAGGTTCCAATTCAGATAAGGAACATGTTTGAATCAAGAAAAGTTAGGCCCATTTGGAAATTTTTTGATTTTCTCAAGTATTTCTCTTTGTGCACCTCCTCAAAAATGCTCAACTTGGACAATGTGTATCTTGCTCAATTTTTAACATTTTTGGGTGTTCTTGGACTTTTTAGAAAGCTCAAGATGTCTTCTAAACATCCCTTTTGGTTTCATCTTCATTGACGTTTCCATTCTCATGAACACTTCTTTACAAAAAGTTGACTTTTTGTTGACTTTTAAAAAGACCTATAATGTTTTAATCCATAACTTCCAAATGAATCATTTTCTGCCCAAGCTCGTGAGACATGAAGTTGTAGAGAATTGAATTCTCTTCAAAATGAGCTGTGGTGGAAAAATTTCTGATAAAGTATGTGAAAGTTATGTTTGGTCAAAGTTCTGTTGACTTTTGTCTGAGAAAGCCTAATTTAGAAACTTTGACTTTTGATCAGATCTTGACTTTTCTTGAGGAATCATGATCAAAACTTAATCAAATGATGAACATTACTTCAAAATATTGGTGTTGACCAAAAATTATGAAGTTTGACTGTATGTTGACCACAGTTGACTTTTTGTCTAATACACTGATCTTCAACCATCTAAGTAGTTGTTTGAGCAACCTTGGCTTGTAAGGCTTGAAATTTGACATGGAGATTCTTTGAAGAATATGATGAGGTATGATGACCACTTAAAACATTGGATGTCCATCTTGACTTGAGAATGGCAAAACCCTAGTTTGGATTGTTTGCTTAGGAGAGGGTTTGTCTGGTCAACCCTTATGAAATCCTTGAGTATGGATATGTGAATTGTCTTGATAAGTGGGAGGGAAAATTTTGGGGTACAACAATGGATAATTGGAAATGCTTTGATGATTGAAAAAAATTTAACTTCAAAAGTTGACCAAAAGTCAAAGTTTGACTGATCTGGATAGTTGACTTTTTGTCAGATGATTCAGAATTTCTCTGATGATCAACCATGGCATTTGAGATGTTTTGAATCAAAAAATTAGGTCAATATATTGCATTGGTGATCTTAAGATCATTCTCCAAGCAATTAGGTCATTCATTGAGCAAAAAATCAATGATACATCATCCTCGATCAAAACCCTAATTTGGTCGATTCATGATAGTTGTTGAGGAAATGATGAGAATTTGAAGATCAAATGTTGATGATTGATGAATATAGATCAATTGAGGTGAGTGGAGACTCAAACCCTAATTTGATCATATCTTGAACTGATGAAAGATTTTGATTCAAAACCCTAATTTGGCTCGAGGAGCACACACACAAGTTATCTTGTTCTGAAATTGTCATTGATGCAATGATGCATATGTGAATGATATGAGATGGTATATTACGTCAAAATTTGGGGTATGACAACATCATTTCACGATTTTTGGTTGCTTAGCTCATGTCCATGTCCCTGATGTTCACAGAAGGAAATTGGATAACAAGAGCATCAAGTGTTTTCTACTTGGTGTTAGTGAAGAGTCAAAGGCCTACAAACTCTACAATCCAATTGAAAGGAAGATAGTGGTTAGTAGAGATGTTGTTTTTGAGGAGTCAAAAGGGTGGAATTGGAACAAGCTAAAGAATAAAAAACAGGGTGATCAGATAAGTGAAGCTGAAGATAATGAGGAGATTGAGCTGGAAAATGATGAAGATGAACTTGTTAGTAATGATGGGACAGGAATCAGTCATGAAGGAAGTCCTGTTGGTGAACATACAAATGATGAGGCTAAAATTGAGGATGAAAATTCAGATGATCCACCTGCAAGGAAAAGAAACCCTCATGGGTATCTCAGAGATTATGTGACTGACTTAGGGAACAAAGAAAATCAGACTGATCATCTTCAGAATTTAGCCATTGCTATGTTTAGCTCTTATGAAGATCCAGGATCCTATGAAGAAGCTGTGAAGTCAGCCACTTGGAGGAAAGTTATGGACAGTGAGATGCATTCTATTGAAGATAATAATACTTGGGAGCTCACAACACTTCCACAAGGGATGAAAACCATAGGTGTAAAGTGGATTTACAAGACCAAATAAAATGAAAAGGGATAGGTGGAGAAACACAAAGCAAGGCTGGTTGCAAAGGGATACACTCAAAAGTATGGAATTGATTATAGTGAGGTCTTTGCCCCTGTGGCAAGGTGGGATACTATAAGAGCAATTATTGCTTTGGCTGCATACAACCACTAGTGTGTATTTCAGTTAGATGTAAAAAGTACCTTTCTACATGGATACTTAATTGAGGATGTGTATGTGCAACAACCATTGGGGTATCACAAAGGTGGAAATGTTCAAGTATACAAGCTAAAGGAGGCTCTATATAGGTTAAGGCAGACACCTAGAGCCTGGTACAGTAAGATTCAATCTTACTTTAAACATGAAAAAATTGTGAAGTGTTCACATGAACCAACCTTGTTTATCAAACATGGAACCAATGGAAGAATTTTAATTGTTAGCTTGTATGTAGATGATCTTATCTACACTAACAATGATGAAGAAATGAGCACTGCATTCACACAGTCTATGAAAAGTAAATTTGACATGACTGATCTAGGAAAAATGAAGTATTTCTTAGGAGTGGAGGTTAATCAAAGTGGTCAAGGAATATTCATTCATCAGCCGAAATATGCCTCTGAGATTTTGACAAGGTTTGTCAAAAGAATTCTCAGATATTTGAAGGGAACTATGAGTTTTGGCATTTGTACAGGAGAAGAGATAATGTTGATTTGATAATGCAGGGTTGGGCTGACTTTGATTATGCAGGTGATTATGATGATAAGAAAAGCACATATGGATATGTTTTCACAATGGGACTAAGTGCAATATGTTGGTCATCAAAAAAATAGCCCATTGTCACATTGTCCACAATTGAAGCTGAGTTTGTGTCTGCATTCTCTAGTGCTTGTCAATGCATTTGGTTTAGGAATGTGTTAAATCATTTGGATCTGAAGCAAAGTGACTGTGTCATACCCCAATTTTTGACCTAATATACCACCTTACATTTGCATTATTGCATCACTACCAGTTCAGAACAGAATTAATCGGGTGTAGCATTCACAGGTCAAAATTAGGGTTTCATCAAATTTTCATCTGATTCAAGAGGTAACCAATTAGGGTTTGAGGTTTACTCACTTCATTTGACCTATCTTGATCAAAACATCAACCTTTGATCCTCAGATATCCAACTTTTCTCATTGATCAATCAAGGATCGACCAATTAGGGTTTTAGTCGAGCATGAGTATTCTCTGATTTTTTGAGCAAAGAATGACTTTTTTGGTTAGAGATTGGTCATTATATCTTAGATACAACATGTTGACCTAATTTCTGGATTCAAAACATCACAAAAGTTCATAGACTTCATCAGTCAATTTCTGAAACATCTGATGAAATTTCATCTGCACTGAAAAGTCAAACTTTGACTTTTGGTCAACTTTTTCAAAACAAAACCTTTTCAAACATCAAAATACTTCAAATGATCCATCTTGATCATAAAAAATCAAAGAATTTGGAAAAGTCAACAAAAAGTCAAAATTTCTAACACTTAGAAAAATTATCAAGTGTTAAAATTTTGTACTTTTTCCAAACTTCATGGCATTTTTTCACATAGTTCCACTTTGATTTGGAAAAAAATCAAAACATGAAAGTTGTAGCTCTTGAAACAAGCTTTCCAAAATGTCCAAGAACTCTCAAATCCATGGAGTCTAGCTATACTTTTGAAATTGAAACATAAGGCTCCATAACCATGGATTTCAAGTTCAAAACTTCAAGATTATAGGTCATTTTTGAATTTCTTCATCTAGAAGCAATGCCACCTTGCCAAGATAAGTTTAGAACTGATAAATATCAGTTGAAGGTAATTATTGTAGGATAGGATCAAGTTGGATTTTAACACATGGTTAAAAAGGAAGTTTCCTTTCCTTTGCAAAATGACTTCTTGCCCTATAAGGCAAGTTTGATTTACCAAAAGCCAATCTCTTTGCCTAACATTTCAGAAATCTTGGTCTATAAATAAAGGCATCATTTTCAAATTCAAACACACCAAAGCCATGCAAGTACATGCTTTCACTCTTCATCTTTGAAAATTCAAGAAACTTATGTCAATTTGAGAAAACTTGCATTTTTGAAAACTAATGAAAACTCCGATCAAATTGGTGTCTAATATGTTTTAACATCCATATGAAACTTGTTTGAAACTTAAAACAACATAGGCAAAGCTAAAACTCGAATTACATGCCATGTTCACCAAGCTTGCCAACCGCCATAACTTTCAATTCATGGTTTGGCTTGAACAACTTGAATTTAATCATCCAAACACCATCCATATACATCATAGAGATGATGCGATCATAAACAACAATCAGTAATACTCCTAACCACAATTTCAGCCATTTGAGCTGATGTGTTGACTGGTTGGATTGATCCAGGTGATTCAAGTGAGCGACTACTCAAATACCTTCCACATAGGCCTGGTGCTCAAGCAATCCTCAAACATCAACTGAAACACTTAAACCTTATTCGATTCCATGTAAGAGCTCAAACTTCAACTCCATGATTCTTTGATTCATTTGAAAAACTTGGCCGCTTTGTTTATGCACCTTCACGATCATTAACCCTCAATCAATTGACAAAATCATCAACCATACGTAATTTCAATTAGGATTTTCAGCTTTAGGGTTCTTCGTGTTCATCGAAATTCAACCATGTTAGACCAAAATAAATGAAATTAACCACTACCATCATGTTCCTTGTTAAAATTCGTCAAGTTTCATGTTTATTTCATTCAATTTCATTAAGAAACACGAAATCTATGGCTGATTGAAGATTGGAGGAAGAAGATGAGTTGCGCGCGTTTTTTTTTCAAATTCAAAAATTCCAATATAATATTAACACGTGGTTTGACTTCAATACACGGATGTATTGCCGCCAATGTTTCCAGCTCACTGTAAGTGTTTGTGCCACGATACGCTAATGTGTCCCGGGTTCAAGCCTCCATGGACCATTTTTTTCAAAAGTTTCATATTTTCTTACAAACATTGGCATTTTTTTTAACCAATCAAAACTCCTCATTTTGAGGTGATTTTTTGTACACTTGTCAATTAATGTATCTATTTTATGATAGTGCAAAAATTTCGAAAAACTTTCATCCGATTATATTTTGATCGAAAACGACGCTTGAGCACTTTTCAAAGCACCTTTAAAGGTGATTTTTCAAACTTTCAAGCCCGATTCTTTTCAAAACTTCTTACAAGTAAACTTCACATTTCAAAAATTTTCAAATAACATTCTTCAAAACTTTTCATTAAACTTGTATCTTTTACCATGATCGATCCGATTAAACGATAAAACCGAATTCGCTTTCTCTTGTATTTTAAACCGATCATGGGCCTCCTTACGTGTAAGTCCCAAACCAACATTCTTCATGTACATACATATTTTCCTTGTACATATCAAATTCTTTTCATATACATACAAATTTTTACCGTACATAATATGATACTTTTGTAAATACTCAAACGTATAAACTTGATTGTTCGCTTCCGTTTCGTTTGTATATATTAATGCCATTGGTATTAAAAGGAGCATTATTCCCGTGAAACTTTTTAAACCAATGGGCCACCCTTATGGTGTAAGTCCAACCTCATATGTACATCCATCCTTCTCTGTACATAAAAACTTTTTCAAACTTGTAAATAATCAAGTTACGCTGTTTCAAACGCTCGTTTCACGTACACTTGTTTATATTTCCTTCATAAACTTTTGTGAATAAACATCATGCATCTGTTTATATTTCCTTCATAAACTCCTCGTGAATACATATCACACACACACACTTGTTTATACAACTGTCTAGTTATAACATAACAACTAGTCTAACCAATAGGTTCCCATAGTTATAGCCTCCTCTGGGCTTTATACAAGATAACTCTCCCACGTAGTTAGCCTCCTCTTGGGCTTTGTACAAGGTAACTCATTCAATCGAGTTTAGCCTCCGCTAAGCTTCATATAAGACAACGCCCTGTTGAGTCACCTCCTCTTGGGCTTCGCTCAAAAGAACTCCTCATTGAGTTTAGCCTTCTCTTGGGCATCATACAATGAAAGAGATAGGAAATCTCTTAACAGCCTCCTATTGGGCTTCCAATACAAAGAATCACTCGCGTTAGGATAGAACCCTGAGAGTATAATTTCCCAGTGAAATTGCTCTTAATTCCAAAAGGATGGTTTCCCGGTGAAATCCCTTTTAAAGCCAAAGCCAGCCATACCCTATAGATTCCTCTTGAGCTTCATACAAGGACCCTCGATGACCCTCGATGACCCTCGAAATGCCTCCTCTTGGGCTTACAATACAAGGACCCATGGGCTTCTTAAAAGCATCCCTCTAATTTCTCCTCGAGATTTAGACGTTTATCATCTCTATGGAAGAAGTATCTCATCTATCACATCACATACAGTCAAAACTTTTTCAAACTCTTTTCAAACAGAAACATCTCTTAATCTGTAAGTGGTAACGCTTGTACACTCAAGCAAAACACCTAATGCTTACAGTTAAAAGATTCAATCTTTTTTCAAACATCTTTCTTAAACATGTAAGTGGTAACGCTTGTACACTCAAGCAAAACACCTATAACTTACGATGAAAGATCTTTATCAATCAAACTTTTTTCAAAATGTATGTGTTGAAATAGATTAGATACATTTGTCATTAAGATGACATTTGTCTGTGTCTCTTACTAACATCCCGTTGCTTTCCACTAGCATAAGTGGGAACTACGATTGCTCTGACTTTCTCAACATCCCTTTGAGAATACGTAGGCACAAGGTCTCATCCTTGGCGAGCAAAATTTCTTTCTCCCTCGCACCAAACAAACCATAGATCCTCGAGATCCGAGCTACAAATGCTCGATTCCCACTAGGATATGTATGCGTAAGATCCAAAGATCTTTGCGAGCACAATAATAACAAAACCTAGGATCCCACATAATCTATCCTTCTTAAAATCCAAAGGAGAAACTTTACCAATCATAGAAATAGCAATTAAAACACACAAACATATCAAACATATTCATATATAAAGCTATAGATAACTATATATATTTAGGGTGCTCCATCTATTCCCTTTATATAACAAACCCCTTGCCGAATCTCCCAATGCGTATGCCTAGTTTGCGCTTAGTCGTTACGCATATCAAAATCAATTGAGGGTATTAACAGCTTTCCCCTTTTTCATAATCATTAAATCATCTTTTCTTGTGTTGAAAATAATAAAGCTTGATGCTCGCGGCATCTTTATAAACAAATCAAAAGAGTAAATCGTTTCGAGCTTGAGGATTCGAATTCCGATTCGATTCCCTCGCACGTCACTTTTTAACGCGAACAGGAAAAATGGCGACTCTGCTGGGGAAAACGTCAAAACTTTGATTTTCAAAAAAAATGTGACTCTGCTCAAGAGCACCAAGCTTTTTTTTTTGTTTTCAAAAAGAAAAAAAGGGGTTAAGCTTTCATATTGTGCATATGTTTGTTTTCCTTTTATTGTGTGTTTTCGCGATTTCATCTGATGGAAAGAAATCCTAACCCGGATTTAAGAAACATTTTAAGATCTAGGTGGGGGTATAGTCCTATTAACTTGTGAGAAGTCTCAAGATCGACGGAGTTAATTTGAGATCCTCTCTCTGGAGGTTGTCTTGGGGGTATTTGTGTTTAGCAAGTATTTGCGAAGACATTTTGCTTTCAAGGGAACTTCGGTCGAGTGGTGAGAACACATAACCCATCCCGCCATTTAGGATGTAGTGCAGAGATTCGGGAAGCCTAGAATATTTTTCATGCGAGACTACGATCAGGCGAGTTTCTCTTGAAAAATATTATTGGACCATCGAGTATTCAACAAATCCGAAAATATTTCAAAGAGGAGTGTTGAGCTCAGATATCGTGAGAACCGTTTCACGGATCAATAAGCCCTTAGAACTTACCCACGTTTGATTCTTATCGTTGGCCTCATGCTCGTGACTTTGAACGCTTGACCGTGTGTATAACTACTAACCATGTTTGTAGCATTCATTCATGCATTCATTCAAAAACTTCATTTCTCTTCCCATTTCCAAAGAATTTAGAGATTTTTCTTTGTAAATATTTTAGGTTAGAGTGATGGACGTCAGAGGAAGATTCACCAAGAGATACAGTTTTAGAATTCCTGACGTGGGGAAGTTAAAAGAGTTAGCATCCTTGGTAGAAGATCCCTCGGATTTCAGAAAACGCTATGGAACTCTTTTAACTATTCTAAACACTAACGTTGATGAAGGACTTCTCAAACCTTTTTTTCAGTTCTACGATCCAGTCTATCGCTGTTTCACTTTCCCTGATTATCAGTTGATGCCTACTTTGGAAGAGTACGCGCACATACTAGGTATCTCAATATCGGACAAAGTGCCTTTCAATGGTTTGGAAGCCATTCCTAAGTCACCAGTTATTGCAACGATGACTCATTTAAAGAAATCTGAGATAGACAAAAACCTAACTACCAGAGGAAAACTCTTAGGACTAACTTCAAAGTTCCTAATGGAGAAGGCTCTTAAATTCTCTGAGGCCGGTAGTATGGTAGCTTTTGAAGCTATTTTAGCTTTACTCCTCTATGGATTGGTGTTGTTTCCCAACGTCCCAAATTTCGTTGATATCAATGCCATAAGGATCTTTCTGATTGGAAATCCCGTTCCCACTCTACTTGGTGACACGTACGTCTCTATTCATCACAGGAATCGTCAAGGAGACGGAACTATCGTGTGTTGTGTACCTCTATTTTTCAAATGGATTACCTCACACTTGCCTAAATCTCCTATCTTCCGCGAAAACAAGGACGAGTGGCATTGGTCAAGAAGACTCATGTCTCTTACAAACGACGATATCCATTGGTATACCTTAGCAGACAATGAGATGGAAATCATTGAGAGCTGTGGAGAATTTGCCAACGTACCTCTCATTGGAACGAAAGGAGGAATCAACTACAATCCCTTCCTGGCGAGACGTCAACTCGGATACGCAAACTCTAGTAAACCTCTTGGATTTACAGTAGAGAGCTACTTCTCTATCATGAGGGAGAGGATTCCCAAGGATTGAAGGCTAGGATGATTAGAGGTTGGCATCACATCCGAAAGAAAGAAAAAGGTAAGGCAAAGAATTGTGTAGCCACGGAAACCTACACTGCTTGGGTAAAGAAAAGAGCGAAGGAACTTCGAATGACTTACGCTTATGAAGAACCCATGTTCTCAACTGCTTCCAAATCAACAATTTTTCCCATCGAGACTATGGGAGAATACCAGGAAGCTTTGGCCAAAGTGAGACTTGAGAAAGAAGCTTTGGAAAACAAATTCCTTAAGACTAATCTTGAAAATGAAAAGCTCAAGAAGCAGGTCAAAGATCATGAAAAGACGCTTTACTTCCAGGATGAATGGCTCATGGAGAAAGATGAGAAGATTTGCCAGAAAGATAACGCGATCAAGAGATACATCAAAGAAAGGAAAAGAAAGCTTGAGGAAATGACAACCAGCGATCCTGCTCCCGACGAGTGGAAGAAAGTCATTAGCAAGCTAAAAGCCGAGAAAGCTGAACTAAAAGCTCACTTTGGAAAGGAAATCCTGAAGTTGAAGCTGCATCAAGCCTTTGGATCTTCATCCGACGAAGACGATTAATTAGTTTAGCTTGTAATATTTTATCATTTATTTTATCATTTGTGTGAGCAATGCTCAAAAACAAAATTGTTGTAATCTTTTTTCAATAATCAATAAATGTGTGTTTTCCATCCAAATATTTGCCAGAAATTTCTCTTGTAGTGTAAATTCTTTGGAAATTCCTTTACATTCATAATCATGCATCATACTTTGCATTCTGAGTCTATTGTCTAGAGTCTGATCTTTCAACAGTTTCAACAAAAAAGGAAAAGATCGTCAAGCTGTCGCGTCTTAGAGTTTCTCGACCACGACCACAGCCAACTCGAACATACAATACACGAAAAGTAATGGAAGGATTTGAACAAGAGAACGTTGAACTCCGTAGCACGGTAACAACACTGCAAGAAGAGGTGGAGAGACTCACTTCTTTGGTCAACTCATTGGCCGCAGCGCAAAGTCAACAAGCAGCATCGAGCAGTCAAAACCAAGCAGCGATTTCAGAGGATACTACTACTCCAGTTTCAGCTGTCGCAGCCAGTAGTTCACCTTTCAGCATGCCAGAAGGCTATCCATGGGGCATGCCTTTCAACTTTGGCATCGGATTTCGCCAACCGACTTCTCAAGTGCAAACAACCACGCTTGAAATACCTACTTTGCAGCAAAACTCTACACTTACTCCGCAACGTGGAATAACTCTTCCACAAGTAACAATGACGGTTTCTCAACCGATCATGACGAACTCAGCTTCCGTAGTGCACACTACCATAGACGAAGAAGTTCTCCATATTCCAGGCGATAACACGAATCCTCGTGGTTCTATGGAGAATCTCCAGGAATAACTCCTCAAAATGCAGCTTGAGATAAAAACAATTCGTGGAAAAGAACTGTTTGGGAAAAACGCCCAGGATCTGTGCTTAGTTCCTCGCGTAAGGATACCTGCAAAATTCAAAGTCCCTGACTTTGAAAAGTACAAGGGAAACTCCTGTCCACAAAGTCATCTCACGATGTATGCCAGGAAAATGTCCACATACAACGACGATCACCAGTTATTAATCCATTACTTCCAAGACAGTCTTACCGGTGCCGCACTGAAGTGGTACATGGGATTAGACAGCGCGCAAGTATCCAAACATTCAATGACTTAGGTGAAGCCTTCGTACAACAATATAAGTTCAACTTGGATATGGCCCCAGATCGGGATCAACTCCGCTCCGTGTCTCAGAAAGAAAGAGAGACATTCAAAGAGTACGCTCAACGATGGAGGGAAATTGCTACCCAAGTCAACCCACCATTGGAAGAGAAAGAGATGACTAAGGTATTCTTAAACACTCTTGGCTCATTCTACTACGAACGAATGATCGCTAGCGCTCCCGGAGATTTCACCGAGATGGTAAGCATGGGAATGCGATTAAAAGAGGGGGTTCGAACCGGACGCCTAACCAAGGAAGCGGGATCTTCTAGTGGAACTAGAAAGGTTGGAACCAGTTTCCCAAAGAAAAAGGAACATGACATAGGAATGGTATCCCAAGGGAAACCGCGAAAGAATGTCAGCCGACAACGACAGGTAGCTGCCATAGCACCCACCGTTAACGCAAATCCAAATACAGGAATTGCTCCACAGTTCCAACAAACTCAACAAACTCAACATCCTCGTCAACAGGCTCAGCAGTTTAACAATCAAAACCGTGCGCCTCGGGTCTCGCAATTTGACCCAATTCCGATGACGTACACAGAACTATACCCGACATTAATAGAAAGAAATGTGGTACAGACAAGGTCACCACCTCTGGTTCCTGAAAGATTGTCGTGGGGGTACAAAGCAGACGTATCTTGCCCTTTTCACCAAGGGGCACCAGGCCATGACCTTGAGCATTGCATAGCGTTAAAAGCAGAAGTACAGAGATTAGTGAAATCTAATCTTCTTTCCTTCGTAAATACAATCGAACGCAAGCCAATCCGCTTCCGATCCAATGGACATACAGTAAATCTGATATTAAGAAATACAGACAGGTATCTCGTCATAGACGTAAACCTGATCAGAGGAAACTTGGTGCACCTCCATGATACGTACAGTACAATGGGCGCCTTCACTAAGCACGATTACTCAGCTTGCAACATCTGCTTCAAAAATCTTCAAGGATGTCCCACCATAAGAGCAGACATTCATCGATTGTTAGATATCGGTGACCTACAGATCTACAGAAACAGAGATGACCATGACGTAAATATAGTAGGGCATTTTCCGCATGAGCTTTTAGTCTCAGATATCAACTCGGAAAATCCCGAAGTAAACGTTATCATCCCCTGTTTCAATGCACCCAAGCATGTGGAGATTGAATACAACGGTTCCAACGTTCCAGGGTCTCCTTTGGTGATTTGCTTACCTGGTCCTGTTCCATACAGTTCTAGTAAAGCAATTCCCTACCAATACAATGCAACTTTGATAGATGATGGGAAGGAGAAACCCATGCCTACCCTTCCAGCTAATGTCAATATAACAGAGATAGGACGAGTAACACGAAGTGGACGAGTGCACGCTCCGTTGCCACCAAGACCGCCTGCAGTTCCTGTTGTTAGACAAAATCCAGTTAACATATCTCCCGAGAATCCTGCAACGATTCCCGTGGTTAATCCAAGCACAAATGTTGGTCCTCCTGATAGAACCGACGTCAACACAGATTTTGATGAAATACTGAAGTTAATCAAGAAAAGCGAATACCGAGTCGTGGATCACCGATGCACTCCTCCAAGATTTCAATCTCTCTAATATTGAACTCAAGCTCACCGAGAAGCTTTAATGAAGGTATTAGACCAAGCCTATATAGACAATGATGTGACTACAGACCAGTTTGGAGGTATTGTCGCCAACATAACAGCTTGTAATAATCTAAGTTTCGATGATGAGGGCTCGAAGAAGGAAAGATCACACAACTTACACATATCGATGATTTGTCAATCAGATTCCCTGTCCAATGTATTGGTAGATACTGGTTCATCTTTGAACGTAATGCCAAAAACAACACTCGCTCGTTTAGCTTACAAAGGGACACCGATGAAGTTCAATGACATAGTAGTAAGAGCTTTTGACAGATCACGGAAGTCAGTTATTGGGGAAGTCGATCTACCGATGACAATTGGTCCGCATACTTTCCAAATCACTTTCCAAGTCATGGACGTGCCAGCTGTTTACAGTTGTCTACTAGGAAGACCATGGATCCATGAAGCAGGAGCAGTGACTTCCACTCTCCATCAGAAGCTGAAATTCATGGTGAATGGGAAGCTAGTAACCATCATCGGTGAACAAGCTCTGCTCATAAGCCATTTGTCCATTTTCTCTTTCATCATAGCCAACGACGTTGAAGGGACACATCTCCCAGGACATCCGTTAGAAGATGAATCTACCAGTAAAAACAGATCATCTATCTCTTCTTATAAAGCGAGAGATAGTAAAAGATGGCAATGTCAAGGATGGGGACAAGTAATCAAACTCGAAACGAGACAAAGCCGGACTCGGGTTTGCACCGTATTCTCCAAAGACAAACAAAGGATGAAGCGCTTCATCCGATCAAAGAAGTATTCAGTGGAGGTTTCTTAAACCCGTTCTCCAAGAGGTTAACGTTGTTACCATTGAAGATGATGAAGATGATCCTCCGATCGAAGAATGGAGCACTTATTTAAACAGCCCTGAATATGCGTCTCAAGAAGAATCGTACGCACCGTACTATCCTCCGATTGATCAATTCAAAGGTATATCCCTGCAGCAAAATGAAAATCTTCTTGTCCCTATTCGCGTTTAAAAGGTGACGCGCTAGAGGATGCGAACGTGAGTTCGGATTCTCTGGCTCGAAATGATTTAATCTTTTGATTTGTTTATAAAGATGCCGCGAGCATCAAGCTTTATTATTTTCAACACAAGAAAGATGATTTAATGATTATGAAAAAGGGGAAAGCTGAAATACCCTCAATTGATTTTGGTATGCGTAACGACTAGCGTAAACTAGACGCAACACATTGGGGAGATTCTGAGTAAGGGGGATTGTTATATAAAGGGAATAGATGGAGCACCCTAAATATATATAGTTATCTATAGCTTTTATATATGAATATGTTTGATATGTTTGTGTGTTTTAATTGCTATTTCTATGATTGGGAAAGTTTCTCCTTTGGGATTTTAAGAATGATAGATTATGTGGATTCTAGGGTTTGTTATTATTGTGCTCGCAAAGATCGTGGATCTCGCATACATATCCCTAGTGGGAATCGAGCATTTGTAGCTCGGATCTAAAGGGATCTATGGTTTGTTTGGTGCGAGGGAGAAAGAAATTTGCTCGGCAAGGATGAGACCTTGTGCCTCGTATTCTCAAAAGGATGTTGAGAAAGTCGGAGCAATCGTAGTTCCCACTTATGCTAGTGGAAAGAAGCGGGATGTTAGTAAGAGATGAAATGCCATCTTAATGAAAATGTATCTAATCTATTTCATCACATACATTTTTGAAAAGTTTGACTGATTAAAATCTTTCTTCGTAAGTATTAGGTGTTTTGCCTGAGTGTACAAGCGTTACCACTTACATGTTTAAGAAAGATGTTTGAAAAAAAGATGATTGAATCTTTTAACTGTAAGTATTGGGCATTTGGCTTGAGTGTACAAGCGTTAACACTTACAATTAAGAGATGTTTTTGTTTGAAAACAGTTTGAAAAGAGTTTTGAAAAGTTTTTGACTGTATGTGATGTGATAGATGAGATACTTCTTCCATAGAGATGATAGATGTCTAAATCTCAAGGAGAAATTGGTTGGATTAAAGGGATGCTTTTAAGAAGCCCGTGGGTCCTTGTATTGTTAGCCCAAGATGAGGCATTCCGAGGGTCATCGAGGGTCATCGAGGGTCCTTGTATGAAGCTCAAGAGGAAGCTATAGGGTATGGCTGGCTTTGTGTTAAAAGGGATTTCACCGAGAAACCATCCTTTTGGAATTAAGATCAATTTCACCGGGAAATTTTACTCTCTGGGGATTTTGAAAGTGATTTCACCGGGAAACCATCCTTTCAGGGTTCTATCTTAGCATGGGTGATTCTTTGTATTGGAAGCCCAATAGGAGGCTGTAAGAGATTTCCTCTCTTTCATTGTATGATGCCCAGAAGGCTAAACTCAATGAGGAGTTCTTTTGAGCGAAGCCCGAGGAGGTGACTCAACAGGAGTGTGTCCTATATGAAGCCTAAGCGGAGGCTAAACTCAGATAAATGAGTTTTTCTTATATGAAGCCTAAGAGGAGGCTAACTCTGTGGGGAGAGTTATCTTGTATAAAGCCCAAGCGGAGGCTAAATTCATGCTGGAGATGAATTATCTTGTATAAAGCCCAAGCGGAGGCTACAACTGTGGGGAACCTATTGGTTAGACTAATTGTTATGTTATGATTAGACAGTGGTATAAACAAGTGTGTGTGTGTGATATGTATTCACAAGAGTTTATGAAGGAAATATAAACAATGCATGATGTTTATTTACAGAAGTTTATGAAATATAAACAAGTGTCTATGAAACGAACGTTTAAAACAAGCGTAACTTGATTATTTACAAGTTTGAATGTGTACAAGGAAGTAAATATGTACACGAGCAGTATTTATGTACGAGAAAGATGGATGTACATAGGAGGTTGGGACTTACACCATAAGGGAGGCCCATTGGTTTGAAAGCAGTTTCATAGGGAATAATGCTCCTTTCAATACCAATGGTATTTAGTGTATGTACAGACGAAACAGAAACGACTGATCAAAGTTTATTTGTGAAAAAAGTATCTGTATTATGTACAGATAAAAGTTTTGTATGAAAATAAATTGATATGTACAAGGAAAGATATATACATAAAGAATGTTGGTTTGTGTATACAAGTGAAGTGAAAACAAGCGATCGAAGTTTATGCGTACTTGAGTATAGAAAGTATCGTGTTATGTACAGATAAAAATTTGTATGTATTTGAAGAGAGTTTGATATGTACAAAGAAATATTATGTACATAAAAGAATGTTATGGGACTTACACCGTGAGGGAGGCCCATTGGTTTGAAAGCAGTTTCACAGGGAATAATGCTCCTTTCAATACCAATGGTGTCGGTGTATAAACAAACGAATAAAAACAAATGAACGAAATTTGTTTATGTTTGAATATTGACAATGATGATTTGAGTATGTACAAGTAAAACTAAATATGTACATAAAAGGGTTGGGACTTACACCGTAAGGGTGGCCCATGATCGATTGAGAAATTCGAGAGGAAAGCGAATTTGATTTTATCGTTAAATCGGATCGATCGTGGTAAAAGATGTAAGTTTTGATGAAATGTTTTGAAAATGATTTGAAAATGTTTTGAAATGTGAGGTTCATTTATGAAAAGTTTTGAAAAAAATCGGAAGTCGAAAACTTGAAAATTTCACCTTAAAAGGAGGTTTGAAAAAGTGTTCAGAACGTCGCTTTCGGCTCGATTAAAATATGATCAGATGAAAGTTTTTTCTGAAAATTTTTGCACTATCATAAAATAGATGTATTTATTGACAAGTGTTCAAAAAATCACCTTAAAATAAGGAGTTTTGATTGGTCAAAAAAATTGTGAAAGTTTTGTAAAAAAAACATGAAAAATTGGAAAAGTATGGTCCTGATGGGAGTTGAACCCATGACCAAAGGGGTGACCACGTGTCAGAAAGGACTAAAGGCAAGCAAGCTACCACTGGGACAAACGCGCCTTGGTGTTTAGTGGACTAGAACACGTGTAAACAAAGCATTGGAAATTTTGAAAATTTAAAATGAAGAACAACATGAGCTATGTGCTTCGTTTTGATCTTCAGATTCATCAATTCCAGCTACAATCTTCGTTTCTCAACGAAATTCAATGATGTAAACATCAAAATTGCTCGATTTTTCAACACGAACATGAATATGACTGTTAATTGCATTTATATTAAGCCTAGCATATTTGGATTTCTGGGAACCACTAAGAACCCTAAAATTGAATTTTCAAATTAAATGATGTATGTTTGATGATTCTTTGATTTTATTGAGGGTTTATGATCGTTATGTGTGCAGAAACAAAACGGCCATGATTTTTTTTCAATTGATGCAAGGAATCGTAGAGTTCAAAGTTGGTGTTCATACTTGTGAAAGTGAGAATCGAATTCAATGCAAGAGTGTTTCCAGGGCTTGCTTCTTGATCATTTGAGCATCATCGGCATGTATGGAAGCTGTATGAATGGTATGCTTGCTTCGAATCACCTCAAATCGTTCCAGCCAAGTCCACCTGCACAGACTGAAAAATGGAACTCGATTTCTTGGTTAGAGTTGTTACAGATGTTGGTTATGGATCTGGATCATATACATGAGGTATATGGAAGGTGTTAGAGTGATTACAACACAATTTAATCCAGCCAAACCTCAAATTCGAATCATAAGGCAGTTTTGGAAACTTTGAAAATATGAAGTTCAAATCTGGTTTCCACTTGTTCTTGGGTTGATTTTATGATTCAAACATGTTTCAAATTGATTTTAGAATGTGTTTGACACCAAAGTTTATCATAATTTTCACTGAATTTAAAAATTGCAAGTTTATCAAAAATGCATCATGTTTCTTGATTTTGAAGAAAGAAATGAGAAAGCATGACTTTGCAATGCTTTGGTATGGTTTTGGACTTGAATTTGTGATGTGTTTATAGGCAAAAGAATTCTGAAATGTTAGGCAACAAGTACAAGCTTTTGGTGATTCAAAGATAACTTAGAGGGCAAGAATGGTATTTGCCAAAAAAGGAAACTTCCTTTTTTCACCATGTGCTCATTTTTACAATTTTGATCCAATCCTCTCAATTATTACCTCTAGCTTCTATTTATCAGCTCAATGATCCATTTGGCATGGTTGGAAAGCTTCTAGATGAAGAAAACACAAAAAAGACCTATAATTGAAGTTTTGGATTTTGGAAAATCAAGTTCATGGAGCCTTATGTTTCAATTTCAAAAGTATATCTAGACTCCATGGATTTGAGAGTTCTTGGAAATTTTGGAAAGCTTGTTTCACAAGCTACAACTTTCATGTTTTGAGTTTTTTCCAATTCAAATTGGAACTATGTGAAAAAATGGCATGAAGTTTGGAAAAAATAAGAAATTTCAACACTTAGAAAATTTTCTAAGTATGAAAACTTTTGACTTTTTGTTGACTTTTTCAAAATCTTTGATTTTTTATGATCATGATGGATCATTTGAAGTATTTTGATGATTGAAAAAGTTTTGTTTTGAAAATTTTGACCAAAAGTCAAAGTTTGACTTTTCGTCGAGATGAATTTTCATCGGATGTTTGAAATTGGTGATGAAGTGTGAACGTGATGTTTTGAATCCGAAATTAGGTCAAGATGTTGTATCTAAGATATAATGACCAATCTCTATCCAAAAAGTCATTTCTTGTTCAAAAGTCGAGAAAACTCATGCCCTACCAAAACCCTAATTGGTCGATCCTTGATTGATCTGTGAGAGAAATGGATATCTGATGATCAAAGGTTGATGATTTGATCAAGATAGATCAAATGAGGTGAGAAAACTCAAACCCTAATTGGTTGCCTTTGAATCGGATGAAAATCATGAAACCCTAATTTTGACTGTGAAATCCACACCGATTAATGTTATCGAAATTAGTTATGCAAATGATGCAAATGTAAAGTGGTATATTAGGTCAAAATTTGGGGTATAATGATGCCCTATTTAAGTTTCTTTAACCTGAGAGATGAAGATGAATATCTTCGTTTTGATAGGTGTAAAGAGACTTAAATATCAGAATACGCAAATTTTGGACCTAAGATACCAAAAGATGCGGATGATGCAAAATGATTGAAAAAGTTCCACCCAGAGAAAAATCAAAGAAATGACATGGTGGGGGTAAATTTGTGGATACATCCCTGCTGGGGAAAGAAAGATTCACAAAATATGTGAATATCTGTTTTCACTTTGGGAAACAAAGAGATTACCTTCTGTCAGCCTTGTGACAATGTTTAAGGTAAGTGAAAAATGATATTACCAATTATCAGCTTTGTGATAGTTCATGGTAATTAATTCTGAAGATGTTACCAATTATCAGCGAAGTGATAACTATAACAAGGTAAATCTTTAGAAAATTGCTGTATATTCAGCTTTGTGAATAACAGACAGATGAAAGAAACAAAACTCAAATGAGTTTTGCCTTTTTGGATACAATCTTGCCGAGGATCTCTCTTTTTGAGAAGATGCGGGCATTTTGATTGGAAGACACAGGTTTTCTTTTAGACAGAAAGACAACTACTGGGAAATTTCTCATATAGTCATGATTTTGACCTTGTTGAGAAGACAAACTTTTATGACGATTTTATGAATGAAGAGAAAGATAAGCGGCTCAGATGATGAGGCTATTGCTTATTGTTTTGTTGATTATAGACAGTGTTCTATCCAGGAATGAACTGGAAAGAAAAAGTCAATCAAGACATTATTCCCAATGAGAAATGATCTCAGTTGGGGAATGTGGTGAAGAGAAGAAAATGTATTTCTCTATTTGGGAATACTCCATTTGGGAAAAAGATTATTTTTTTCTGTTTGGAGTTATTCTACTGGGGACAGGCTTGTACTTGCATGAGTAAGCGTGACTTACACCAGTGATATGAAAGCAAACATTTCAAGGAATGCAAAAATGCACGAATGATGCTATTATGTATGAATGTCATGAATGTTAGATGCATGCTAACAATACTTGACAAAGACACTAAAGAGATATCTGGGAAAAGGACCGCGTCACAGTTCGAACAAATATTCGGTGGAAGTTGCAACAATGGTGCAGACGTTCACTGACGAAGAATTTGAGTTGCATGCTTTAAACTTTCAGAGAAAGGCATTTCATTGGCAACTTGGCTAGGGATTCTTTTTGGGATAAGAATACCGTCCTTTGATGATTTCTGCTGAGGAGAAAATTGTTGTAGCAGTTGTTTTTTTTTATCCTTCGGAGATTGAAACACTTACGGAGAAAACTGTTGAAGTTCTTTCTGTGTTCATAGTTCAAAGGAAAATTTTTGCTTTTTTTTGTTTCAAAATTTTGAAGTAAAAATTCATTTAAAACGTTTTAGTTTCAAAAAGTGATTTTCACAATAAAAGCGTTATTTTGCAAAACAGAATAAAGTAGCAATGGCAAACAAAAAGCACAGGGCTCAAATCTATTGAATAGAATGGTAATCAGCCAAATGCGTGATTCCATGAGCTATTTACAAAAGTTGGAAATGATAATTTATTGGGAAAAGGCTACATTGAAAGCAAATAACGCTATTATCCTAACAACTTTGAATTCCAAGCTGTGTTTGTCGGAAGAGTTGATTGAAGATCCGTTGATGGAAAATTCTTCATATTAATGATTTGCGATTACTTTGTCATTTTTTGTGTATCCTTGTTTTTGCCTAGATTGTTTTTTTTTTAGGTTTTCAATCTATCAGGATATTTTCTGTTTGTTGTCTCTAATTTTTGCTGGATCGCCTTTTCGGTTTTCAATCCACCGAGCGCTCTTTTTGCCTAAGCCGCCTTTTCGGGTTTCGACTTACGAGCTGTTCTTTTGTTTTTTAGACAAAGTATTTCTTATTGCGTCGGCATTCACGGGATCGGGAGTTCATCATCCATGGTTGTGAGAGTCATAGCACCGCCAGAAAAGCTTCTTTTGACGACGTATGGGCCTTCGTAGTTAGGAGTCCATTTGCCCCTAGAATCTAGTTGAAAAGACAGAATCTTTTTAAGCACGAGGTCGCCTTCTCGGAATTCACGAGGTCGGACCTTCTTGTCGAAAGCTTTCTACATTCTTTTTTGATAGAGTTGTCCGTGACACAGAGCGGTCAGGCGCTTTTCTTCAATCAAGTTCAGTTGGTCGTATCTGCTTTGACACCATTCGGCCTCAGATAGCTTCGTCTCCATGAGAACTCTCATTGATGGGATTTCAACTTCTACGAGCACTGCTTCCATGCCGTATACTAGAGAAAAAGGAGTTGCCCCTGTTGAAGTGCGTCTTGAAGTCGATACCCATGCGAGCAAATGGCGACATTTCGTGCGGTCTTTGTAAGTGATGACCATCTTCGGGCGATCTTTTGATGTTCTTGTTGGCTACTTCAGGCGTCGTTCATCTTTGGCGGTAAGGAGATGAGTTATGATGCTCGATCTTGAATTCCTCACAGTTCCTTCATCATTTTGTTGTTCAAGTTTGATCCATTGTCGGTAATGATCTTGCTTGGAACTCCATATCGGCAAATGAGGTTGTTCTTGATGAACCTCACAACCACTTGTAGTAACGTTGGCGTGAATCTTGCCGACCCATTTGGTGAGGTAATCAATAGCCACTAGAATGAGCGATGTCCGTTGGGCGCTTTTGGTTCAATCATTCCAATCATGTCAATGCCCACATGGAGAAAGGCCACGGAGAGGAGAGAGCGTTGAGTAGAGTCGGAGGCATGGATCTTATCTGCGTAGATCGGCACTTGTGACATCTTTTGGCGTGTTTGCAATCGATTCCATCGTTATCCAATAGTATCCTGCTCTCAAGATTTTTCTAGACATTGCATGCCCATTCGAATGGGTTCCAAGGGACCCTTCATGTACTTCATGGATGATTGTGTCTGCTTCTTGTCTGTCGGCGCATCTGAGCAGAACCATATCGAAGTTTCCTTTGTATAGAACATCTTCATTGAGGAAGAAATTCCTGGAAAGTCTCCTTAGAGTTTTCTTATCCTTGTACGATGTCCCGAGCGGGTACTCTCGTGTTTGAAGGAAACGTTTTATGTCGTGGAACCACGATTTATCGTCGAAGACTGCTTCTGCTGCGAATACATATGCAGGTCTTTCAAGGCGTCTGATGCAGATTCTGGGCATATCATTCTAATCGTTGACTTTGAACATGGAAGATAGAGTAGCCAAGGCGTCTGCCATTCGGTTCTGATCTCGAGGGATATGATGCAGTTCTACTTTGTTAAAGAAAGTCAACAATCTCCTCGCATAATCTCTGTAAGGAATTAGACCAAGATGATGAGTTTCATACTTGTCTTTGATTTGATTGATCACTAGGGCTGAATCTCCATATATGTCAAGGACCTTGATCCTTAAGTCGATGGCTTCTTCGATACCCATGATGTATGCTTCATATTCTGCTATGTTGTTGGTGCAATCAAATAGCAACCTGGCGGAAAACGGGATATGAGAACCCTCGGGAGTGATGATGACTGCCCCAATTCCATTACCAAAGACGTTAACTGCTCCATCAAAGACTAAACCCCATCTGGATTCCGGATCTGGTCCTTCTCCGTGTAGCGGTTCGTCACAATCTTTCATCTTCAAGTACATAACATCCTCATTTGGGAAGTCAAATTTGAGAGATTGGTATTCGTTGAGCGGCTGATGAGCCAAGTGATCGGCAAGAATGCTTCCTTTGACCGCTTTTTGAGCGCGGTACTGGATGTCATATTCGGATAACAACATCTGCCATCGAGCGATTCTCCAGGTTAAGGCAAGTTTCTCAAATACGTACTTGATTGGATCCATTTTGGAGATTAACCAAGTCGTGTGATTGATCATGTACTGGCGGAGACGTTTTGAAGCCCATACCAAAGCACAACATGTTTTCTCGAGCATGGAGTAACGAGTTTCACAGTCTGTGAACTTTTTACTCAAGTAGTAGATGGCATGCTCTTTCTTACCGGTTTCATCTTGCTGTCCAAGCACGCAGCCCATGGAATCTTCTAGCACGGTAAGGTACATGATTAATGGTCTTCCTTCGACTGGAGGAATCAATATCGGTGGTTCTGACAGGTATTCCTTGATACTGTCAAACGCTTTTTGGCAATCTTCTGTCCACACAACCTCTTGATTTTTGCGGAGAAGCTTGAATATCGGCCCACAGGTAGCAGTCATTTGAGAGATAAATCTGGAGATGTAATTCAACCGTCCAAGAAATCCTCTTACTTGCTTTTCTGTATGTGGCGTAGGCATTTCTTGAATAGCCTTGACTTTGTCAGGGTCAACTTCAATACCTCTTTGACTGACGATGAAACCTAGGAGTTTTCCAGATCTTACCCCAAAGGTGCATTTGTTAGGATTCAGGCGAAGCTGAAATTTCCTTAGTCGTTGAAACAACTTCAAGAGATATTCTATATGCTCTTCTTCAGTATCAGACTTTGCTATCATGTCGTCTATGTAGACTTCAATCTCTTTGTGCATCATGTCGTGAAAGAGAGTAGTCATTGCCCTCTGGTAAGTTGCGCCTGCATTCTTTAATCCAAACGGCATTACTTTGTAGCAAAAGGTGCCCCACGGCGTGATGAAGGAGGTCTTCTCCATGTCCTCGGGAGCCATTCTGATCTGATTATAACCGGAGAAACCGTCCATGAAGGAAAAGGCGTTGAATTTTGCGTGCTATCCACTAGCATGTCGATATCGGTAGTGGGAAATCGTCTTTGGACTTGCTTTGTTCGGATCCCGATAGTCAACACATTCGACCTTTCCATCTTTCTTGGAGACAGGTACTATGTTGGCTAGCCATTGAGGATATTTAGAAGTGACGAGGAAACCGGTCAGCTGCTTTTGGACTTCCTTTTGATTTTATCGGCCATATCGGTGAACTCTTCTCGATTTAAGCAGGCGGTGGACACTCGACTATTAATGGCCGAGGACACATCAACATATTCTTTGAGAAGATTTATGCTGAACGTTGTTGAGTGAATCGATATTTACTTCTTTTCTATCTTCCTCAGAACCCAAATTGATCGCTTCTAGAGGTTCTTTATGAGGCTGAATGATCCTTTCCTCGTGCCTTAGCAGTCGGGAAATTTCATCTGGGATCTCTTCTTCAACTTCTTCCTTGGCGACTTCACAGGGAATTTCAAAGTTGGGAAAGAGCATAGAGTTATTGCTTTCAATGGATTTGTCTATATGTTAATCTGCATATTTGATTTATGCTTGATTATAAAAAAAAATAATTTGAAAGTGTATGCAGATTAAAAGTTTTTTTTTTTTTGATTTTTTTTTATGTGTTTTTTAAGGTTATCATTTCCAAGAAAGGGTAAAATGAAAATAAACACACAGTGTGGAAACAAAACAACGCGTTTTATTTATAATTTACACTATGAAACAGAGCCCTAAAACACAAACTCAATCGCCTTGGGCAAGACGAAGAGAAATTATTTAAAAGCTAAAACCCTATAAAACATCTCTACACTTTGGGCGAAGTGAGAGTTCAAAACAAAAGCAAAGATAAACTACTTAGAGCTATGAACATTAGTCCGAACTTCAACGGGTTTCCAATAATGACGAACTCCTTGGAAGTCGAGGTACTCAGGTATTTTTCCGCTTGGTTTAACCCTTGAGTAGACTTTGGTTGTTGTTTGAGCAGGCTTTGAAGACTCTGGACGATGGCCCTTGCCCTTTGTGCTGCTAAAGTGATCTTCTTGATTAACAGGTCGGGAAGTATGAGATGTAGCATTTGTACTTCCTGCTGATCTTTGTGTTGAATACTGGGGATGTACCTTCTAGTCTTCTGAGTGAAGAGACTCGTTGTCGGCGACACTTTCTAGATCGTATCCCGAGTTGCACTCTTGATCTTTAGTGATCACGTTGATGTAGTGGTAACCAGGATTTGGTTCAGTAAACTCCACAGGTGTGTTGAAGCAGAGATCTTCATTGGGGATCTCGATTGGCTGATTAGACTGAGAAGATGAGTATTCCTCTTCTGTTTGACTAGGATAATCAAAAGAATCACCCCATCCTGTGGGCTGGATATCTTCGATCCGGATTTTCGAGCTTTCTGGCGCAGTGTATTTCACCATGTAGTCGAATTTGCCACTTGGTTCTCCCAAGGTATCCCAAACTTCAGCAGGGACAGGTGGATTTTCATGCCTTTGCAGGGACATGTCTTTGAATTGATTAGTTGGCGCATATGACTCCTCTTGAGACACATACTCAGAGCTATTTAGATAAGTGCTCCACTCTTCAGATTCAGATGGATCGTCTTCATCCTTTTCGATGGTTACAACGCTAACCTCTTGGAGAACAGGATTTAGGAATCTGAAAACTTCTTTGATTGGACGAAGTGTTTCATCCTTTTGCTTGTCTTTGGAGAATACGGGTGTGAACCCGAGTCCGGCTTTTGTTTCATTCTTGACAGGTTTGATAACTTGTCCCCATCCTTTAGTATTGCCATCTTTCACCATTTGTGCAGCTTCTTTATACGAAGAGATAGATGATCTGTTTTTGTTGGTAGATTCATCTTCTAACGGATTTTCTGGGAGATGCGTCCCTTCAATGTCATTAGCTGTGATGAAAGAAAAATTGGATAGATGACTTACAAGTAAAGCTTGTTCACCACTGATGGTCACCAAATTTCCATTTACTATGAATTTTACCTTCTGATGGAGAGTAGAAGTTACTGCTCCTGCATCGTGGATCCAAGGTCTTCCTAGTAGGCAACTGTAAGCAGCTGGTACATCCATGACTTGGAAAGTAATTTGGAAAGTGTGCGGGCCAATTGTCATAGGGAGATCAACTTCCCCAATAACTGACTTCCTTGATCCATCGAAAGCTCTTATTATTATGTCGTTGAACTTCATTGGCGTCCCTTTGTAAGCCAAACGAGCGAGTGTCGTTTTCGGCATTACGTTCAAAGATGAACCCGTATCCACCAATACATTGGACAGGGAATCTGATTGACAAATCATTGAGATGTGGAGGGCCAAGTTGTGATCTTTCCCTTCTTCTGGAAGTTCCTCGTCACTGAAGCTTAGATTATTGCAAGCTGTTATGTAGGAGACGATCCCTCCAAACTGGTCTGTAGTCACATCGTGATCCACATACGCCTGGTCTAGTACTCTCATCAAAGCTTCTCGGTGAGCTTCGGAGTTGAGGAGTAGAGACAATATTGAAATTTTGGAAGGAGTCTGCATCAATTGATCTACGACTCGGTATTCGCTCTTTTTGATTAACTTCAGTATCTCGTCAAAATCTGCATTGACGTTGGCTCTATCAGGAGAACCAACATTTGTGCTCGGGTTAACAACTGGAATCGTTGTAGGATTCTCGGAAGATATGTTAACTGGATTTTGTCGGACAACAGGAACTGTAGGCGGTCTTGGTGGCAATGGAGTGTGCACTCGTCCACTTCGTGTTACTCGTCCTATTTCTGTTATATTGACATTAGCTGGAAGAGTAGGCATGGGTTTCTCCTTCCCATCCTCTATCAGGGTTGCATTGTATTGGTAAGGAATTGCTTTGGTAGAACTGTACGGAACAGGACCGGGTAAGCAAATTACCAAAGGAGACTCTGAGGTGCTAGAACTGTTGCATTCAATCTCCACATGCTTGGGTATGTTGAAACAAGGGATGATGACGTTTACTTCGGGGTTTTCCGAGTTGATATCTGAGACTAAAAGCTCATGCGGAAAATGCCCTACTGTATTTACGTCATGATCATCTCTGTTTCTGTAAACTTGTAGATCACCGATGTCTAACAAATGCTGGATATCTGCTCTTATGGTGGAACATCCTTGAATATTCTGGGAGCAGATGCGGCAAGCTGCGTAATCATGCTTAGTGAAGGTGCTCATGGTACTGTATGCTTCATGAAGATGCACCAAGTTTCCTTTGATCAGGTTTACGTCTGTAACGAGATACCTGTCTGTATTTCTCAGTATCAAACTTACTGAGTGTCCACTGTGACTGGGAAGCGGATTGGCTTGCACATTCGGACTTGTATTTCTGAAGGAAAGAAGATTAGATCTCACTAATCTCTGTACTTCTGCCTTTAATGCTATAATGCTCAAGGTCATGGCCTGGTGCCCCTTGGTGAAAAGGGCAAGATACGTCTGTTTTGTACCACCATGGTAATTTCTCGGGAACCGGAGGTGGTGACCTTGTCTGTATCAGATTCTTTTCTATTAGCGCAGGGTAAAGTTCCGTGTACGTCAATGGGATCGGGTCGAATTGTGTAACCCGAGGCGTACGGTTTGATTCTTGAAGCGAGCTGTTGTGAGGCTGTTGAGTTTGTTGATTTTGTTGAATTTGTTGGAATTGCGGAGCAATTCCTGTGTTTGGATTTGTGTTGACGGCGGGTGCTATGGCAGCTACCTGTCGTTGTTGAATGACATTCTTACGCGGTTTCCCTCGGGATACCATTCCTATGTCATGCTCTTTTTTCCTTGGAAAACTGGTTCCAACCTTCCTAGTTCCACTAGAAGATCATGCTTCCTTGGTTAGGCGTCCGGTTCGAACCCCTTCTTCTAATCGCATTCCCATGCTCACCATCTTAGTGAAATCTCCGGGAGCGCTAGCGATCATTCGCTCATAGTAGAATGAGCCTAGAGTATTCAAGAATACCTTAGTCATCTCCTTCTCTTCCAATGGTGGGTTGACTTGGCCAGCAATTTCCCTCCATCGTTGTGCATATTCCTTGAATGTCTCCCTTTCTTTCGAGACATGGAGCGGAGTTGATCCTATCGAGCCATATCAAGTTAAACTTGTATTCTTGGACAAAGGCTTCACCTAAGTCGTTGAATGTTTGGATATTCGTGTTGTCTAAACCCATGTACCACTTCAGTGCAGCACCGGTGAGACTATCTTGGAAGTAATGGATTAGCAACTGATGATCCTCATTGTATGTAGACATTTTCCGGCATACATCGTGGACTTTCTTTGTACTTTTCAAAGGGACTTTTTTTGAGTATTCTTACGCGAGGAACTAAGCAAAGATCCTGGCGTTTTCCCAAACAATTCTTTCCTCGAATTGTCTTTATCTCTTGCATTTTGAGGAGTTGTTCTGGAGATTTTCCATTGAACCGCGTGGATTTGAGTTACTGCCTGGAGTATGATGAACTTCTTCGTCCAAGGTAGTGTGTACTACGGAAGCTGAGTTCGTCATAATTGGTTGAGAAACCGGCATTGTTACTTATGGAAGAGTTACTCCACGTTGTGGAGTAAATGTAGAGTTTTGCTGCAAAGTAGGTATTTCAAGCGAGGTTGTTTGAGAAGTCGGTTGGCGAATTCCGATGCCAAAGTTAAAAGGCATGCCCCATGGATAGCCTTCTGGCATACTGAAGAGCGAGCTACTAGCTGCGGTAGTTGAAACTGGAGTAGTAGTATCCTCTGAAATTGTTGCTTGGTTTTGACTGCTCGATGCTGCTTGTTGACTTTGCGTTGTGGCCAATGAGTTGACCAAAGATGTGAGTCTCTCCACTTCTTCTTGCAATGTTGTTACCGTGCTACGGAGTTCAACGTTCTCTTGCTCAAAATTCTCCATTAGTTTTCTTCTTTTCGATCTTGTATCGTACGTTCGAGTCGGCTGTGGACGCGGTCGAGAAACTCTAAGACGCGACAGCTTGACGATCTTTTCCTATCTGTTCAATCTGTGCAAGCTGTTCAAGCTGTGCAAGTATGAAACTGTGAAAGTGTCAGACTCTAGACAATAGACTTAAATGCAAAGCATGATGCATGAATATGATTGTAAAGAAAAGAAATTTCCAAAGAATTTAATGCTAAAAGAGATATTTCTGGAAAATATTTGGATGGAAACAACACACATTTATTGATTAAATGGAAGAAGATTACAACAATTGTTTTTTGTTGGAGCATTGCTCACACGAATGATAAAATAAATGATAAAATTACTAACTAAATTGAACTAATTAAACGTCTTCGTCGGATGAAGATCCAAAGGCTTGATGCAGCTTCAACTTCAGGATTTCCTTTCCATAGCGAGCTTTTAGTTCAGCTTTCTCGGCTTTTAGCTTGCTGATGACTCTCTTCCACTCGTTGGGAGTGGGATCGCTGGTTGTCATTTCCTCAAGATTTCTTTTCCTTCCTTTGACGTATCTTTGGATTGCGTTATCCTTTTGGCGAATCTTCTCATCCTTTTCCATGAGCCATTCATCCTGGAAGTAGAGCGTCTTTTCATGATCTTTGACTTGCTTCTTGAGCTTCTCATTCTCAAGATTAGTCTTAAGGAATTTGTTTTCCAAAGCTTCTTTCTCAAACCTTATCTTGGTCAAGGCTTCTTGGTATTCTCCCACAGCTTTGACAGGAAAATTTGTTGATTTGGAAATGATTGAGAACATGGGATCCTCATAAGCGTAAGGCATTCGAAATTCCTTCGCTCTTTTCTTTACCCAAGAAGTGTAGGTTTCCGTGGCTACACAATTCTTTGCCTTCCCTTTTTCTTTCCTTCGGATGTGATGCCAAGCTTTGATCATTTTGGCCTTCAATCCCTAGGAATCCTCTCCTTCGTGATAGAAGTAACTTTCTACAGTGAAACCAAGAGGTTTACTAGAGTTTGCGTATCCAAGTTGACGTCTCGCCAGGAAAGGGTTGTAGTTGATTCCTCCTTTTGTACCAATGAGAGGTCCGTTGGCAAATTCTCCATAGCTCTCAATGATTTTCATCTCATTGTCTGCTAAGGTATACCAATGGATATCGTCGTTTGTAAGAGACATGAGTCTTCTTGACCAATGCCACTCGTCCTTGTTTTCGCGGAAGATAGGAGATTTAGGCAAGTGTGAGGTAATCCATTTGAAAAATAGAGGTACACAACACACGATAGTTCCGTCTCCTTGACGATTCCTGTGATGAATAGAGACGTACGTGTCACCAAGTAGAGTGGGAACGGGATTTCCAATCAGAAAGATCCTTATGGCATTGATATCAACGAAATTTGGGACGTTGGGAAACAACACCAATCCATAGAGGAGTAAAGCTAAAATAGCTTCAAAGGCTACCATACTACCGGCTGCAGAGAATTTAAGAGCCTTCTCCATTAGGAACTTTGAAGTCAGTCCTAAGAGTTTTCCTCACGGTAGTTAGGTTTTGTCTATCTCGATTTCTTTAAGTGAGTCATCGTTGCAATGACTGGTGACTTGGGAATGGCTTCCAAACCATTGAAAGGCACTTTGTCTGATACTGAAATACCTAGGATATGCGCATACTCTTCCAAAGTAAGCATCAACTGATAATTAGGGAAAGTGAAGCAATGAGCGGATCGTAAAAGCTGAGCGAAAGTTTTGAGAAGTCCTTCATCAACGTTAGCGTTCGAGAAGAGTTAAAAGAGTTCCATAGCGTTTTCGAAATCAGGGATCTTCTACCAAGGATGCTAACTCTTTTAACTTTCCTACGTCAAGAATTCTAAAACTGTATCTTTTGGTGAATCTTCCTCTGACGTCCATCACTCTAACCTAAAATATTTTACAAAGAAAAATCTCTAAATTCTTTGGAAATGGGAAGAGAAATGAAGTTTTTTTTGTTTTAGAATGAATGAATGAATGCATGAATGCGGCAAACATGGTTAGTAGTTATACACACGGGCAAGCGTTCGAAGTCACGAGCATGAAGCCAACGATAAGAATCAACGTGGTTAAGTTCTAAGGGCTTATTCATCTGTGAAACGGGTTCTACTGATAATACAGGCTCAACACTCCTCTTTGAAATATTATCGAATTTGTTGAATACTCGATGGTCCAATAATATTTTTCAAGAGAAACTACTTTGATCGTAGTCTCGCATGACAATTACTCTAGGCTTACACCGAATAATCTGCACTACATCCTAATGGCGGGATGGGTTATGTGTTCTACACCACTCGACTTCTTAAGTTTCCTCGAAAATGTCTTTGCAAATACTTGCTAAACACAATACCCCAAGACAACCTCCATTGAGCGGGAGATATTAACCCGTAAGCATTGAACTTCTCACGTATTAATACCTCCACCTAGATCTTAAAATGTTTCTTAAATCGGGTTAGATTTCTTTCCATCGATGAAATCGCGAAAACACACAATAAAGAAAACGGATATATGCAAAACATAAAACTTATCCCTTTCTTTTCTTTTGAAAACAAAAAGCTTGGTGCTCTCGAGCGAGAACGCGTTTTCTTTCTTGAAAATCAAAATTTCAGGTACTCAGCAGAGTCGCCATTTTTCCTGTTCGCGTTTAAAAGGTGACGCGCTAGAGGATGCGAACGTGAGTTCGGATTCTCTGGCTCGAAACGATTTAATCTTTTGATTTGTTTATAAAGATGCCGCGAGCATCAAGCTTTATTATTTTCAACACAAGAAAGATGATTTAATGATTATGAAAAAGGGGCAAACTGAAATACCCTCAATTGATTTTGGTATGCGTAACGACTAGCGTAAACTAGACGCAACACATTGGGGAGATTCTGAGTAAGGGGGATTGTTATATAAAGGGAATAGATGGAGCACCCTAAATATATATAGTTATCTATAGCTTTTATATATGAATATGTTTGATATGTTTGTGTGTTTTAATTGCTATTTCTATGATTGGGAAAGTTTCTCCTTTGGGATTTTAAGAATGATAGATTATGTGGATTCTAGGGTTTGTTATTATTGTGCTCGCAAAGATCTGTGGATCTTCTGCATACATATCCCCTAGTGGGAATCAGAGCATTTGTAGCTCGGATCTAAAGGGATCTATGGTTTGTTTGGTCTGAGGGAGAAAGAAATTTGCTCGGCAAGGATGAGACCTTGTGCCTACGTATTCTCAAAAGGATGTTGAGAAAGTCAGAGCAATCGTAGTTCCCACTTATGCTAGTGGAAAGCAACGGGATGTTAGTAAGAGACAGACGAATGCCATCTTAATGAAAAATGTATCTAATCTATTTCATCACATACATTTTTGAAAAGTTTGACTGATTAAAATCTTTCTTCGTAAGTATTAGGTGTTTTGCTTGAGTGTACAAGCGTTACCACTTACATGTTTAAGAAAGATGTTTGAAAAAAAAAGATGATTGAATCTTTTAATTGTAAGTATTTGGCATTTTGCTTGAGTGTACAAGCGTTAACACTTACAATTAAGAGATGTTTTTGTTTGAAAACAGTTTGAAAAGAGTTTTGAAAAGTTTTTGACTGTATGTGATGTGATAGATGAGATACTTCTTCCATAGAGATGATAGATGTCTAAATCTCAAGGAGAAATTGGTTGGATTAAAGGGATGCTTTTAAGAAGCCCGTGGGTCCTTGTATTGTTAGCCCAAGAGGAGGCATTCCGAGGGTCATCGAGGGTCATCGAGGGTCCTTGTATGAAGATCAAGAGGAAGCTATAGGGTATGGCTGGCTTTGTGTTAAAAGGGATTTCACCGAGAAACCATCCTTTTGGAATTAAGAGCAATTTCACCGGGAAATTTTACTCTCTGGGGATTTTGAAAGTGATTTCACCGGGAAACCATCCTTTCAGGGTTCTATCTTAGCGTGGGTGATTCTTTGTATTGGAAGCCCAATAGGAGGCTGTTAAGAGATTTCCTGTCTCTTTCATTGTATGATGCCCAAGAGAAGGCTAAACTCAATGAGGAGTTCTTTTGAACGAAGCCCAAGAGGAGGCTGACTCAACAGGGGAGTGTGTCTTATATGAAGCCTAAGCGGAGGCTAAACTCAGATAAATGAGTTTTTCTTATATGAAGCCTAAGAGGAGATTAACTCTGTGGGGAGAGTTATCTTGTATAAAGCCCAAGCGGAGGCTAAATTCATGCTGGAGATGAATTATCTTGTATAAAGCCCAAGCGGAGGCTACAACTGTGGGGAACCTATTGGTTAGACTAATTGTTATGATATGATTAGACAGTTGTATAAACAAGTGTGTGTGTGTGTGTGATATGTATTCACAAGAGTTTATGAAGGAAATATAAACAATGCATGATGTTTATTTACAGAAGTTTATGAAATATAAACAAGTGTCTGTGAAACGAACGTTTAAAACGAGCGTAACTTGATTATTTACAAGTTTGAATGTGTACAAGGAAGTAAATATGTACACGAACGAGTATTTATGTACAGACAAAGATGGATGTACATAGGAGGGTTGGGACTTACACCATAAGGGAGGCCCATTGGTTTGAAAGCAGTTTCACAGGGAATAATGCTCCTTTCAATACCAATGGTATTTAGTGTATGTACAGACGAAACAGAAACGACTGATCAAAGTTTATTTGTGAAAAAAGTATCTGTATTATGTACAGATAAAAGTTTTGTATGAAAAGAAATTGATATGTACAAGGAAAAGATATATGTACATAAAGAATGTTGGTTTGTGTATACACAAGTGAAGTGAAAAAACAAACGATCGAAGTTTGTCTGTACTTGAGTATAGAAAGTATCTGTGTTATGTACAGATAAAAATTTGTATGTATTTGAAGAGAGTTTGATATGTACAAAGAAATATTATGTACATAAAATAATGTTATGGGACTTACACCGTGAGGGAGGCCCATTGGTTTGAAAGCAGTTTCACAGGGAATAATGCTCTTTTCAATACCAATGGTGTCGGTGTATAAACAAACGAATAAAAACAAACGAACGAAATTTGTTTATGTTTGAATATTGACAATGATGATTTGAGTATGTACAAGTAAAACTAAATATGTACATAAAAGGGTTGGGACTTACACCGTAAGGGTGGCCCATGATCGATTGAGAAATTCGAGAGGAAACAAATTTGATTTTATCGTTTAAATCGGATCGATCATGGTAAAAAGACGTAAGTTTTGATGAAATGTTTTGAAAAATGATTTGAAAATGTTTTGAAATGTGAGGTTCATTTATGAAAAGTTTTGAAAAAAATCGGAAGTCGAAAACTTGAAAATTTCACCTTAAAAGGAGGTTTGAAAAAGTGTTCAAAACGTCGCTTTCGGCTCGATTAAAATATGATCAGATGAAAGTTTTTTCGGAAAATTTTTGCACTATCATAAAATAGATGTATTTATTGACAAGTGTTCAAAAAATCACCTTAAAATAAGGAGTTTTGATTGGTCAAAAAAATTGTGAAAGTTTTGTAAAAAAAACATGAAAAATTGGAAAAGTATGGAAAAAAATGGTCCTGATGGGAGTTGAACCCATGACCAAAGGGGTGACCACGTGTCAGAAAGGACTAAAGGCAAGCAAGCTACCACTGGGACAAACGCGCCTTGGTGTTTAGTGGACTAGAACACGTGTAAACAAAGCATTGGAAATTTTGAAAATTTAAAAATGAAGAACACGCGCGCAAGCTATGTTCTTCGTTTTGATCTTCAGATTCATCAATTCCAGCTACAATCTTCGTTTCTCAACGAAATTCAATGATGTAAACATCAAAGTTGCTCGATTTTTCAACACGAACATGAATATGACTGTTAATTGCATTTATATTAAGCCTAGCATGTTTGGATTTCTGGGAACCACTAAGAACCCTAAAATTGAATTTTCAAATTAAATGATGTATGTTTGATGATTCTTTGATTTTATTGAGGGTTTATGATCGTTATGTGTGCAGAAACAAAACGGCCATGAGTTTTTTTCAATTGATGCAAGGAATCATAGAGTTCAAAGTTGGTGTTCATACCTGTGAAAGTGAGAATCGAATTCAATGCAAGAGTGTTTCCAGAGCTTGCTTCTTGATCATTTGAGCATCATCGGCATGTATGGAAGCTGTATGAATGGTATGCTTGCTTCGAATCACCTCAAATTGTTCCAGCCAAGTCCACCTGCACAGACTAAAAAATGGAACTCGATTTCTTGGTTAGAGTTGTTACAGATGTTGGTTATGGATCTGGATCATATACATGAGGTATATGGAAGGTGTTAGAGTGATTACAACACAATTTAATCCAGCCAAACATCAAATTCGAATCATAAGGCAGTTTTGGAAAGTTTGAAAATATGAAGTTCAAATCTGGTTTCCACTTGTTCTTGGGTTGATTTTATGATTCAAACATGTTTCAAATTGATTTTAGAATGTGTTTGACACCAAAGTTTATCATAATTTTCACTGAATTTAAAAATTGCAAGTTTATCAAAAATGCATCATGTTTCTTGATTTTGAAGAAAGAAATGAGAAAGCATGACTTTGCAATGCTTTGGTATGGTTTTGGACTTGAATTTGTGATGTGTTTATAGGCAAAAGAATTCTGAAATGTTAGGCAACAAGTACAAGCTTTTGGTGATTCAAAGATAACTTAGAGGGCAAGAATGGTATTTGCCAAAAAAGGAAACTTCCTTTTTTCACCATGTGCTCATTTTTACAATTTTGATCCAATCCTCTCAATTATTACCTCTAGCTGCTATTTATCAGCTCAATGATCCATTTGGCATGGTTGGAAAGCTTCTAGATGAAGAAAACACAAAAATGACCTATAATTGAAGTTTTGGATTTTGGAAAATCAAGTTCATGGAGCCTTATGTTTCAATTTCAAAAGTATAGCTAGACTCCATGGATTTGAGAGTTCTTGGACATTTTGGAAATCTTGTTTCAAGAGCTACAACTTTCATGTTTTGAGTTTTTTCCAAATCAAAGTGGAACTATGTGAAAAAATGCCATGAAGTTTGGAAAAAGTACAAAATTGTAACACTTGAAAATTTTTCTAAGTGTTAGAAATTTTGACTTTTTGTTGACTTTTCCAAATTCTTTGATTTTTTATGATCAAGATGGATCATTTGAAGTATTTTGATGTTGGAAAAGGTTTTGTTTTGAAAAAGTTGACCAAAAGTCAAAGTTTGACTTTTCAGTGCAGATGAAATTTGATCAGATGTTTCAGAAATTGACTGATGAAGTCTATGAACTTTTGTGATGTTTTGAATCCAGAAATTAGGTCAAGATGTTGTATCTAAGATATAATGACCAATCTCTATCCAAAAAAGTCATTTCTTGTTCAAAAAGTCAGAGAAAACTCATGCCCGATCAAAACCCTAATTGGCCGATCCTTGATTGATCTGTGAGAGAAATGGATATCTGATGATCAGAGGTTGATGATTTGATCAAGATAGATCAAATGAGGTGAGAAAAACTCAAACCCTAATTGGTTGCCTTTTGAATCAGATGAAAATCTGATGAAACCCTAATTTTGACCTGTGAAATCCACACCCGATTAATGTTGTCTGAGCTGTTAGTTATGCAAATGGTGCAAATGTAAAGTGGTATATTAGGTCAAAATTTGGGGTATGACAGTCCCTTCTGAAGTTTGGGATACCTTGGGAGAATCAAGTGGCAAATTTGATTACATGGTAAAATACACTGCGCCAGAAAGCTCGAAAATCAGAATCGAAGATATCCAGCCCACTGGATGGGGTGATTCTTTTGAGTATCTTAGTCAACCAGAGGAAGAATATACATCTTCTCGATCTCATCAACAAATCGAGATCCCCAACGAAGATTTCTGCTTTAAAGCGCCTGTAGAGTTTGTTAAATCAGATCCTGATTACCACTACATCAACGTGATCACTGAAGATCAGGGGTACGATTCAGGATACGAAGTGGAAAGTGTCGCCGACAATGAATCTCTTCACTCAGAAGATTGAAGGGTACATCCCCAGAATTCTACACAGAGGTCGACAGGAAGCACATATGCTGCATCCCATGCTTCCCGATCTATTCATCAAGCTGAAGAAGACTGCTTTAGCAGCACAAAAGGCAAGGTCCGTCGTCCAAAATCTTCAAAACCTGCCCGACCAACGGCCAAAGTCTACTCAAGGGTTAAACCAAGCGGAAAGCTACCCGAGTACCTCGACTTCCAAGGAGTTCGCCACTACTGGAAACCTGTTGAAGTTCGGACTAACGCTCCTAGTTCTAAGTAGTTCATCTTTGCTTTTGTTTTGAACTCTCACTTCGCCCAAAGTGAAGAGATGTTTTATAGGGCTTAGCTTTTAAATAATTTCTTTGTCTTGCCCAAGACAAATGAGTTTGTATTTTAGGGCCCTGTTTCATATCGTGAATCATAAATAAAACGCGTTGTTTTGATTCCACACTTTGTGTTTGTTTTTTATTTTTACCTTTTCTTGGAAATGATAATCCTAAAAAACACAATAAACAAAAAAAATCTCCAAAAAAAAATATATAAAAAATTAATCTGCATACACTTTCACATCGACTTTTTCAAAAAAAAATGAAAAAAAAGGGTTAATTAATCAAACATAAATCAAATATGCAGATTAAACAGATGGACAAATCCATTGAAAGCAATAACTCTATGCCCTCTCCCAACTTTGAAATCCCCTGTAAAGTCGCTGAGGAAGAAGTTGAAGAAGAGATCCCGGATGAGATTTCTCGACTACTAAAGCACGAGGAAAGGATCATTCAGCCTCACAAAGAACCTCTAGAAGCAATCAACTTGGGTTCTGAAGAAGATAAAAAAGAAGTAAATATCGGAGCTTCACTCGACAGTAACGTCAAAAGAAAACTGATAGATCTTCTTAAAGAATATGTCGATGTGTTCGCTTGGTCCTACCAAGACATGCCAGGGTTAGATACCAGCATCGTGGAACATCACCTGCCATTAAAGCCAGAGTGTCCACCAGTTAAACAGAGACTAAGAAGAGTTCACCCTGAAATGGCCGACAAAATCAAAAAGGAAGTTCAAAAACAGCTCGACGCAGGTTTCCTCGTCACTTCCGAATATCCTCAATGGCTAGCCAACATAGTGCCTGTTTCCAAAAAATACGGAAAGGTCAGAATGTGTGTTGACTACCGGGATTTGAACAAAGCAAGTCCAAAAGACGATTTCCCACTCCCGCATATTGACATGCTAGTGGATAGCACTGCAAAATTCAACGTCTTTTCCTTCATGGATGGTTTCTCTGGCTACAATCAGATCAGAATGGCTCCCGAAGACATGGAGAAGACCTCCTTTATCACGCCATGGGGCACGTTTTGCTACAAAGTAATGCCGTTTGGATTAAAGAATGTAGGCGCAACTTACCAGAGGGCAATGACTACTCTCTTTCACGACATGATGCACAAAGAGATTGAAGTCTACGTAGACGACATGATAGCAAAGTCTGATACTGAAGAAGAGCATATAGAATATCTCTTGAAGTTGTTTCAACGACTAAGGAAATTTCAGCTTCGCCTGAATCCTAACAAATGCACCTTTGGGGTAAGATCTGGAAAACTCCTAGGTTTCATCGTCAGTCAAAGAGGTATTGAAGTTGACCCTGACAAAGTCAAGGCTATTCAAGAAATGCCTACGCCACATACAGAAAAGCAAGTAAGAGGATTTCTTGGACGGTTGAATTACATCTCCAGATTTATCTCTCAAATGACTGCTACCTGTGGGCCGATATTCAAGCTTCTCCGCAAAAATCAAGAGGTTGTGTGGACAGAAGATTGCCAAAAAGCGTTTGACAGTATCAAGGAATACCTGTCAGAACCACCAATATTGATTCCTCCAGTCGAAGGAAGACCATTAATCATGTACCTTACCGTGCTAGAAGATTCCATGGGCTGCGTGCTTGGACAGCAAGATGAAACCGGTAAGAAAGAGCATGCCATCTACTACTTGAGTAAAAAGTTCACAGATTGTGAAACTCGTTACTCCATGCTCGAGAAAACATGTTGTGCTTTGGTATGGGCTTCAAAACGTCTCCGCCAGTACATGATCAATCACACGACTTGGTTAATCTCCAAAATGGATCCAATCAAGTATGTCTTCGAAAAGCCTGCCTTAACGGGAAGAATCGCTCGATGGCAGATGCTATTATCTGAGTATGACATCCAGTACCGTGCTCAGAAAGCGATCAAAGGAAGCATTCTCGCCGATCACTTGGCTTATCAGCCGCTCAACGAATACCAATCTCTCAAGTTTGACTTCCCAGGCGAGGACGTTATGTACTTAAAGATGAAAGATTGTGACGAACCGCTGCCCGGCTAAGGTCCTGATCCAGAATCTAGATGGGGTTTAATTTTTGAGGGAGTAGTTAATGTCTTTGTCAATGGAATTGGGGAAGTTATCATCACTCCCGAAGGTTCTCATGTCCCGTTTTCCGCCAGATTGCTATTTGATTGAACCAACAACATCGCAGAATATAAAGCTTGTATCATGGGTATCGAAGAAGCCATCGACTTGAGGATCAAGATCCTTGATATATATGGAGACTCAGCCCTGGTGATCAATCAAATCAAAGATAAGTATGAAACTCATCATCTTGGTCTAATTCCTTACAAAGATTATGCAAGACGTTTGTTGACTTTCTTCAACAAAGTTGAACTGCATTATATCCCTCGAGATCATAATCGAATGGCAGACGCCTTGGCAACTCTATCTTCCATGTTCAAAATCAATGATTGGAATGATATGCCTAAGATCCGCATCAGACGCCTTGAAAGACCTGCATATGTGTTCGCAACTGAAGCAGTCTTCGAAGATAAACCATGGTTTCACGACATCAAACGTTTCCTTCAAACACGAGAGTACCCACTTGGGGCATCGTACAAGGATAAGAAAACTCTAAGGAGGCTTTCTAGAAACTTCTTCCTCAATGAAGATGTGCTATACAAAAGAAACTTCGACATGGTTCTGCTCAGATGCGTCGACAGGCAAGAAGCAGACACGATCATCCATGAAGTGCATGAAGGGTCCTTTGGAACCCATTCAAATGGGCATGCAATGTCCAGAAAGATTTTAAGAGCAGGATAATATTGGATAACGATGGAATCTGATTGCTGTAAACACGTCAAAAGATGTCACAACTGCCAGATCTACGCAGATAAGATCCATGTGCCACCGACTCTACTCAACGTTCTCTCCTCTCTGTGGCCTTTCTCCATGTGGGGCATCGACATGATTGGGATGATTGAACCAAAAGCGTCCAACGGACATCACTTCATTTTAGTGGCTATTGATTACTTCGCCAAATGGGTCGAAGCAGCATCTTACGCCAACGTCACAAGACAGGTGGTTGTGAGGTTCATCAAGAACAATCTCATTTGCCGATATGGAGTTCCAAGTAAGATCATTACAGACAATGGATCAAACTTGAACAACAAGATGATGAAAGAACTGTGTGAGGAATTCAAGATCGAGCATCATAACTCATCTCTTTACCGGCCAAAGATGAACGGCGTCGTTGAAGCTGCCAACAAAAACATCAAAAAGATCGTCCAGAAGATGGTCATCACCTACAAAGACTGGCACGAAATGCTGCCATTTGCTCTGCATGGGTATCGTACTTCAGTACGCACTTCAACAGGGGCAACTCCTTTTTCTCTAGTATACGGCATGGAAGCAGTGCTCCCCGTAGAAGTTGAGATTCCGTCAATGAGAGTTCTCATGGAAACAAAGTTATCTGAGGCCGAATGGTGTCAAAGCAGATACGACCAGCTGAACTTAATCGAAGAAAAGCGCCTGACCGCTCTGTGTCACGGACAACTATATCAAAGAAGAATAAAGAAAGCTTTCGACAAAAAGGTTCGACCTCGTGAATTCCGAGAAGGCAACCTCGTGCTTAAAAAGATTCTGTCTTTTCAACCAGATTCTAGGGGAAAATGGACTCCTAATTACGAAGGCCCATACATCGTCAAAAGAAGCTTTTCTGGCGGTGCTATGACTCTCTGTCATACCGCAAAATTTGCCCTCCATCTACTCAAGAAATTTCATACATCCCTACTCAAAGATCCCTCAAGAGTTGATCAGACAAACTCTCTCCTAGACAATCAACCCAAACTAGGGTTTGGTATTCCTCAGTCAAGATGGACTTCCAACATCTCCAATGTTCATCATACCTCCTCATATGTTTCAAAGATCCTCCATGTCAAGTTTCAAGCCTTACAAGTCAAGATTGCTCAGACAATTGCTCAGATGGTTGAAAGTCAGTTTATATTGGACAAAAAGTCAACTGAAGTTTGACTGATCATAACTTCTTCATACTTTCTCAGAAATTTTTCCACCACCTCTTGTTTTAAAGGAAACTCAATTCTCTACAACTTCATGTCTCACAAGAATGTCCAAAAAATGCTTCATTTGAGAGGTATGGCTCAAAACATTATAGGTCATTTTCAAAGTCAACAAAAAGTCAACATTTTGTTTTGAGGATATATTGAGCATGGAAACTCCAATTGAGATGAGACCAAAAAGGTTGGTTAGAGGACTCTTAGAGATTTCTAAAAAGTCCAAGAACACTAAAAAATGTGGAAAATTGAGCAAGATACACCATTCACAAGTTGGGCAATTTTGAAGAAGTGCACAAAGAGAAATACTTCTAAAAATCAAAAACTTTGCAAATGGGCCTACTTTTTCTTCATCCAAACTTATTCCTCATACAATTAGGAATATCCAAGCCCAATGCCACGAATTTTTATTTTATTTTTCTATTTAATTTGGAATTTATTCATTTAAATACAAATTAAATTTAAAAATAAAGTATAAAATCAAAATTAATTGCAAAATTGATTTTTATTCCTTCCTTGAGACCCAAGCAACTCACAAAGACCAGCAAATTTCGAAATTGGATCAATATGGCAAGATTGGATTGAAAATTAATCAAATTTTGAAAATTTGATTTTGTACAAAAATCAAATTTGATTTGCATTGAATGTTGATTGATTCTCTCCCAAAACCATTCCAAATCCATCCAGTATAAATGTATGATGCATACCTATCAAAAAAAAAGCGAAAAAATTGGCTCAAGAACCCTATTCCAAAGCTCAAAAAACCGTGGCAAACAAGCAAGTGGCAATCATACTTCCAGCCGTTTTCAATCGATTATGAGGTGTCCAACACATTCCTTGATACCTCTTGAGTCGATCCAGACCTTTACTTTGATCAAAACCATCCAGAATCGTGAAATCCGAAATTGGTTTGTTCTTGAAAAATCCAAAATCGTATTCTATTATCCATGCATTATTAACATGTTTTGTGTTTGTTTTTGTGATTAGTGATGTGTTTGCAAGCTTTCTGGGCACTCTAATTGAATTTCCATGGCCAGGAACGCATATCACCATTGCTAGGGTTTCTGAGGTCGATTTAGGGTTTCACAAAATAGGAGAAATTGGACCATGAGACCTATACCAATGCATTCGGAATGATCTCAGGAATCGAACCATGGCTGTAGAATTTATTTATATTATGTGTGCTTGCTTTTTGATTTTGCGTCATGGCGTCGAGCAATGGGCGCTAGCTTTCAAAAATTCAAATGAGAACGATGAAGTTCTTGCGGAGCGAAGCAATCGAAGGACGGACGTGTTGTAATCCACTCAGACTTTCAAACACGCTTGCATACATGGCGTGGTGGTTAAGACGTTCACTGTGCATAGATGCTCTCCAGGGTTATGAGTTCGATCCTCACTGGCACCGGATTTGGTTTTTTCTTTTACAAACTTGCATATTTTCATATTATTTTCATATTTTCTTTATTTTAATATTTTGCATATCATTTAATTTCTTTTCATATTTTTTTTCTGCATTAAAAAATCATCAAAATATTTTTTCCTTTTACATTTATTTTCTGAAAATCTTTATTTAATTTATAAAATTAAAAAATACAATTTTGCATGCATATTTATTTTTATTCATAATTTTGCATTTAAATCACTTTTAATTCATTTTTAATTATTAAATTGCATTTAAAAAAATCCCAAAAAATTATTTTAGCATATTTATGTTATTTCCAGCATCTCATATTTTTCCCGATTAAAAACTTGCATTTTTCTAACATTTTTTCTCTTGTTCGATTCATCTTGTATTTTCCGATTTCTCATTCTTTTACAGGTTGATCCGATTCAGACGATTTTTTCTTTATCATTTTATTTTTCCAATAATGTAACTGTCTATGGGATGTAATAGTTTAAATTAGGTTTTTATTGTCCGCAAAGTTTAAATTATGTATCTGCCCCAAAGCCATGTAATAGCGTAGGACATTTACCTTTCCGCATCTTTACATTCCGCATTTTAATTTCCGCACCTTATAAATTGTTAGTAATTAGGCGTATGGACAAGATAATAATGAACATAGCCACTAACTTTTCAAGATAAAATATCTGAATCAACACACTTCTCTCACACATGCACCCCTTAGGGTAATTCTCCCTCGTTGCCTTACGAATTCAATTGGTCATGTCCCTCGAACGTAGAGGTATTCTAGCACTGTCGCCTTCAAAACAAATCATCATAGTCCCTTCGATACAAAGATCATAGACCCACGATGTCGCCTCGAATACATGATCTTGACCCTCGATTGTCGCCTACGAAAATGATGATAGTCCTTCGAATGTGCTAGGATACTTCCTACAAGTTGCTTTCTATGACCATCTGATGTCCCTTCGAATGTCCCGCTTACATCCAACGAATAGAGTTACCTACCAACTAATGGTACGGCTAGCGCTATTCTAAAGGGACGTAAAAGTACGAAAAACGTCCAATTCTGAGTAGGTAATAAGTCTTTTAGTTGCTTGCTCTAAACCAAATACTTTTCACACCTTACACTTTTGTCAAAGTTCAAACTCTTTTCAAAACGAAACATTTCCGAACACTTTGTATACATTCCTACATGAATCATTACAAATTCAAAGCAAAATGCCTTTTCAAAACATTTTTCAAACACACAGAAAGCACAATTTTAAAAGTGATCTAGAGCAACTAAGAGCCCGTAGATAACTACGGATGGAAAGGGGTGCTAATACCTTCCCTTCCCATAACCATTCTCCCGTACTCAGAATCTAACGAAGGTCTTTTTCTGTACTTTTACCTTCCCTTAATTGGATAAAAATAAAAGTCGGTGGCGACTCTTGCTATCCGCACATTTGCGATACAAAAACACTAAAAAGTCAGTTCACCGTATCACAGAACTGGCGACTCTGCCGGGGAGACACCCTAAAGAGAGAATTACCTTAGGGATTTCTAGATCACCTTTACTGCTTTTTGTTTGACTTGCTTGCTTTATCTTTAAGGGTTGCTTGGGTATTATATTGATTGGGGGATCCTACACCCGGATCCGGGTTTCCTTTTAGGTAAGTAGCAATAAATCGTCGCGACCGTTAGACGTATATCAAAATGGTCAACATGATGGCTACGTTAGCGTGACACTTTGGATGTCCTGATACTCTTCATTCCCAAGTTGAGGATAGTATTTGGCTTCTGCGTGGTGTCATCAAGCGCTAACTAAACTTTTAGAACCTTAATTGACCCATCTCGGCCATTAGAACGTAGTGAGATGGCCGGCTTTGGTGCAGACTAAGGTTGGTTGATACTCGATGCTACGCTCATTGAGATCAGACTTTTGGGATATTTTCGGTCGACCACTTGGTAGTCGTATTGGAATAAACGCCTACGAGAAAGATCAATGATGTGAGATTCCTAGAACCCGGTTACTATTATAGGACAGGATGAACCAACTCAAACTTTTGGTGGGGTAATCACCTATACCTCATGCAAGCCTTAAACCTAGGCTCATTGTGTGAATTGCTTGTGTGTGTCAAACATGACATCATGACATCATTTGCATTGCATATCATTTCTAACTATTTCAAGGACCTAGGGATTTATCTATGCTCTGTTTTGTAGGGTATTATGGCTTCTAGAAAGACTATCCGAATCAACTTTGTGGGTATACCTTCTCAGCTCAAGGAATTGGTTTCAGAAATTCCCGACCATGCTCAGTTCATCAAAAGACATGGTTATCTACTTGATTTGGTTATCTCCGTTTTTGAAGAAGATATGATGCATGTCTTATTCCAGTTCTTCGATCCGAAACACCATTGCTTTACATTCCCAGATTATCAACTAGTTCCTACCTTGGAAGAGTTCTCTAAGCTACTTGGGATACCTGTTCTTGACCAAATGCCATTCACCGGTTTGGAAAAGGTTCCTAAGTACGAAGACATCGCATCAGCCTTACATCTTAAGCGCTCAGACATTGAAGCCAATTGGGAAACTAGAAGTGGAATTAAGGGTTTACTTGCTAAGTTCTTAATTAAGAAAGCCCGAGAATTCCTCAAAGTTATGAGTTTCCATGCATTCGAAGACATTGTGGCCTTGCTAATCTATGGTTTAAATCTATTCCCTAACTCGGATCAATTCATAGATGTCAACGCCATCAAGTTGTTTCTTACCCGCAATCCAGTGCCTACTTTACTTGGAGACATCCTACATTCTCTCCACACTCGTACTACCAAGAGACAAGGAACTCTCATGTGTTGTGTCCCGTTACTTTCCAGGTGGTTTATTTCGCACCTTCCTCCATCAGTTTTGAGGAACGAACAAAGATTGAAGTGGTCTCAAAGGCTAATGTCACTCTCTCATTCAGATATCCGTTGGAATATTTTCTCTCAAAAGGACTTCACATTCATTGAGCGTTGTGGAGAATTCCCTAATGTACCACTGCTTGGTATAAGGGGAGGTATTACTTATAACCCATCTCTAGCTCTACGTCAGTTTGGTTTTGCTCGAAGAGATGGTCCGCATGATATGCTTCTCCAAGATATTGTGTTCGACTACAATCACGATCTCCAGAATTACCGACGAAGGTTCATACACGCTTAGGGAATGGTAAAGAAGACTGATACCAAGACTTTGGGGCACCCGAACTCCATTCCTTGGGAACCTTACCTCAAATGGGTGTGAGATCGAGCTCAACACCTCATGATGCCATTCACGCCTATTTTACCCTTAATTATGGAACCTGTTGCTATAGGTGACGTACCTATCTTGTTCTCATCCGACATGCCTCTGATTTTGAAGACTTGAAGAGATCACGGATTCAACTCAAAGAAGAGGGATACATTTGAAGCTCAGTGTTATGCAAGTGAGAAGAAAGTGCTAGAGTTGACAAAGCTACTTCACGAGGCGAAACATCAACGCCTACATCGGCAAGAGGAAGCGCCCATGGGAGACTTAGAGCTTTGAGATTTTTATGCTTTTCTTTTATTATTTTGAACTATCTCTTGTACTTAAAAAGAAAAGAATAAAAAGTACTAATAAATGTTTGTTCATTGCTTGTTTAACAAATTTAAATCTCTAAGGTCCTTGAAAACATTGCATTGCATTCGCATAAACATTGCATATCATAGCATAACATTGCATCACGGTACATTGAAGATTGGTTTTCTCATTTGCTCGCTATTTATTTTAGCGAAATGGCTCTTGAACATCATCAAAGATCTTGCTCGAATGCTCGGTTTGATGCTTGGTCCAAGGCCAAGAAGACGAAGAAGCTCATCAACAGAAGAAGAAGGTTGTTGGTCTTCTCAACATGGGCGAGCGCTACAAAGGTGGTCCTAAGAGGGTGGTCGGATAGAACTCTCGAAGGAAGTGTCAAGGTGAACAAAGTAACAAGGGTGATGGTGAAGGCGTCGGCTGAGCTTGAGAAGAACTATGATGATGGCCAATACTCGATGAGGATGACAAGTACAAGCAACTCGAAGACCGTCTGAATGCTGTGGAAAACCTGAAGATGTCCGGGCTGAATTTTGATGATCTGAGTCTTGTCCCTGGTGTTGTGATTCCTCCCAAGTTCAAAGTTCCAACTTTTGCCAAATATGACGGCATGTCTTGCCCTAAGCTGCGTTTGAAGTCCTATGTCCAGAAGATCAACCCCCACACTGATGATAGAAAGTTGTGGATGCACTATTTTCAAGAGAGTTTGTCCGGAACTCAGTTGGAATGGTATTATCAGCTAGAGAATGACCGTATCCGTACTTGGAGTGACTTGGTTGATGCTTTCTACCGACAGTATGAGTACAATGCTGAATTGACACCCACTCGCATGCAACTACAAAGCATGTCTATGGGTCATGATGAGAAGTTCAAAGAATATGCTCAGAAATGGAGAGATTTAGCAGGCAGAGTTCAACCACCTTTGTCCAATAGGGAGTTGGTTGATATGATTATGGGAACACTGACAGGCCCATTCTTCAATCATCTGATTGGAAACTCTTCAGCCGGATTCACCGAGCTGATATTGACAGGCGAGCGTATCGAAGCTGGTATCAAGAGTGGGAAGATTCATGTAGAGTCATCTTCAAATGCTGCGAAAAGATATTTTGGTGGTAAGAAAGAAGTTAATGTTGTGTATGGTCAAAAAAGCCGAGCCAAGACCGACCGTGCTCAATCTGTGGGGGCAGTTGTGATCTCCAATCCTACACCAGCACAACCTCAGCGAGACAACGCGCGTAGCCAGAACGCGCCACGAAGACAGTTTACAAAGATCAACATGCCATTGTCGCAAGCATTGCAACACATGTTGAAAGCAGAGCTGATAACCTTGAGGGATCCTCCTCAAAATGTCAACACTTCCTCTCCGAGATACAATCCTAATGCTAAGTATGCTTACCATTCCAATAGCCCAGGACATAGTACTGATGATTGTTGGGCTCTGAAGAACAAGATTCAAGATATGATTGAAGCTAAACAGATTGAGTTTGACCCTCCTGTTGAGACTCCGAATGTGATCAACGCACCTATGCCTAATCATGACAAGAGTTCCAATGTTGTTGGTGAAGATACTTATGTTTTCAACATAGATGACTTGACCATTCCTCTGATGACTGTTAAGAAGAATTTGCTACGAGCCGGTGTCAATCTAGGATGCCCAGAGAATTGTCGTTGGTGCCCATTTGCACCTGATGGTTGTGTTTGGTTGAGAAGACGTGTTCAGTGCATGATGGACAACCGTGAGATACTATTTCTAAAACCACCTGTGCAGAAGCTGTGTGAAGAAATGTCTAAGTTGAAGATTGACAATGCGAATGAAACAACACCATCTGTGTGGGATACCTTGGGGCAGCCAAGTGGAAAGTATGATTACATGGTGAAGTACATTGTTCCTGAAAGTTACAAGATTCCTATTGAAGATGTTAAGGCGACCGGATGGGGTGACGATTTCCCAGAAGATTATGCTGATGTTAACACAATAAGGATTTCCTCTACTGATCCTGTGCCTAGAGTGGCACCTCTCATCATTACTTCTCCCAGACCAGTTCCATATTCCTCTGACAGAGCTATTCCTTGGAATTATGGAGCTGATGTTTACTATCATGGTGTCAAGCAAGACCCTCTGACCATTGAAGATCTTACAGTTGAAACTACCATTCCTGACATTGACAACATCACCGGATCGAGTAAGGTGACCAGAACCGGAAGGGTTTTCTCTCCAGAAATCTCTCCTCCAAAAGACACTGCGACTCCAGCTCGCATTCCAGCTATTCAATCCATTCCCCAAGCTAGAGGGAAAAAACCAGTGACTCATCCTGCTCAGCCAGAAGTACCAAAGGAAGTTACTGAAGACACCTCCAAACAAGAAATGGAGGAAATTCTGAAGATTATCAAGAAGAGTGACTACAATGTTGTGGAACAATTGGGACAGACTCCGTCCAAAATCTCCATGCTTTCTCTGCTCTTGTGCTCCGAGGCTCATGCTAATGCCTTGGTGAAGTTTCTGAAGAATGCTCACGTGCCGCAAGACACTACCACTGACCAGTTTGAAGTTTGTATTGCTAGCCTGGCTGCCAACAACGGCCTAGGTTTCTCTGATGCTGGTTTAACTCCTTCCGGAAAGAAACACAACAAAGCCTTGCACATCTCTGTTGAATGCAAGGGTACTACATTGTCTCATGTTTTGGTGGATACCGGTTCTACTCTGAATATCCTTCCGAAGACTGCTTTTGATCGGCTTGATGTCGAAGGGTTGGTTCTAAGACCCAGTGACATAATTGTGAGAGCTTTTGATGGTCCTAAACGAACAGTACTTGGAGAGCTCATTCTGCTTGTTAAAGTCGGTTCCCAGACTTTTGATTCTACTTTCTTTGTCATGGACATCCGTCCAGCTTACTCTTGCCTACTCGGACGCCCTTGGATACATGGGGCAGGCGCTGTTACCTCTACCTTACATCAGAAGCTGAAGTATCCGGTGAAAGGGAAGGTTGTTATAGTATGTGGAGAAGAAGAATATATGGTCAGTCATCTACAATCGTTCCGATACCTTGAGATGGAAGGAGAATTCTTTGAGACTCCCTGTCAAGCTTTTGAAACAATGCCCAGAGTCATGCCTGTTGACTCTCCTGTCGCTCCTAAAGTTACGCAAGTTCCACCTAGGAAGGCCTCGCTGAAAGATGCTCAAGCTGCTGTTGAACAAGGAGGTAGTACTGTTTGGGGTCAGCTCCCCGATCTTCCTTTCAAATCCGACAAGACTGGTTTAGGCTTCACCATCAAGGGTCAGAAAATGATACGCCGCGAACGTGCCGGCCAACTTCCTTTCCGCATCAACCAGAGTGGAATCCATGCTATAAAAGATGACGACAACGACTTCGACATCAACAAGTGGATCTTCCCAACTCCAGACAATGGGCTCAGCAATTGGAAGGCTGAAGATGTCATACCAATCTCCTTTAGCCAGGAGTAATTGCTCTTGTTTTGTTTTGCTTTTCGTATTTTTTTAATGTTTTGAACAATAAACTTTGAAAGCCTAGTGCCTTGCCCGGGGCATCATGGCTCGTTCGAGGTTATTATCATTGTTTGCATGTTTTCATTCAATAAATTCGTTGGACTTTTGCATTCAATTGTTTGTTTTCTTTCTTTACTTTATCACCCTTCAAAAAGCTATGTGTTTCTTACACACACCACGTGATACTGCAGAATCACTCGAATCTCGTTAATAACAGTTATGCTATTGCTAAATATGACTTGATAATCCGATCTACCAAGCGAAGACGAAAGTGAGGAAGATTGTGATGTGCCGGAGAACTTGCGGGCTTCTACAAGAAAGAGCGAGTTATACTGACCACGAAAGCAAGTTGAGGTTGTGAATTTGGGTCTTGCGAGGCAAAAGAGATCAAGATAGAGCGGGTCTTGAGAGAAGTGTTAAAGAAAAATTGATTCGGATGCTACGAGATTATATTGAGGTTTTGCTTGGTCATACGAAGACATGCTGGTTTAGACATTGATATTATGGTACCGATTGCCAACAAAAGAAGGTTTTCTCGGTGAAATGAAGGTTGTCGTGCGTCCTGAGATGTCTGAGAAAATCAAAGTGGAGGTTATGAAGCAGTTCAACGCCGGTTTCTTAGCTGTTACTTCCTATCCACAATGGGTTGCGAATGTGGTTCATGTGCCTAAGAAGGATGGCAAGATACGAATGTGTGTGGATTACAGAGATCTGAACAAAGCAAGTCCGAAAGACGATTTCCCACTTCCTCATATTGATGTTCTGGTAGACAACACCGCTCAGCATAAGGTTTTCTCCTTCATGGATGGTTTCTCCGGTTATAATCAGATCAAAATGGCTCTTGAAGACATGGAGAAAACAACTTTTGTTACACAGTGGGGCACTTTCTGCTACAAGGTTATGCCGTTCGGACTGAAGAACGCGGGCGCCACTTATCAGCGTGCTATGGTGACATTATTTCATGACATGATTCATCACGAGATAGAGGTCTACGTCGACGACATGATAGCTCGATCACAGACTGAAGAAGAACATCTTGATCATCTGCAGAAATTGTTTGATAGGTTGAGGAAGTACAGACTGAGACTCAATCCTAACAAGTGCACCTTTGGAGTCAGATCCGGAAAACTCTTAGGGTTTGTTGTCAGTGGAAAAGGTATTGAAGTTGACCCAGCCAAGGTTAAAGCTATTCAAGAGATGCCAGCTCCCCGCACCGAGAAGGAAGTCAGAGGTTTCTTAGGCCGATTGAACTACATTGCCAGATTCATTGCACACCTAACTGCTACTTGTGAGCCAATCTTTAAGTTACTTAAGAAAGATCAAGTGGTAGAATGGAACGATGATTGCCAGATAGCTTTTGACAAAATCAAGGAGTACCTACAGAATCCTCCTATCCTGATATCGCCTGCCGAAGGAAGACCTCTTATCATGTACTTGACAGTGCTAGAGAACTCAATGGGGTGTGTGTTGGGGCAACATGACGAGTCTGGTCGAAAAGAGCATGCAATATACTACCTTAGCAAAAAGTTTACCGACTGTGAAACAAAATACTCACAGCTCGAGAATACTTGCAACGCTTTGGCTTGGGCTGCTCGCCGACTAAGACAGTATATGTTGACTCACACTACCTTGTTGATTTCCATGATGGATCCGATAAAATACATATGTGAGAAACCAGCTCTCTCAGGAAGAATAGCAAGATGGCAAATGATCTTGACCGAATATGACATCCAGTACACCTCTCAGAAAGAGATCAAAGGAAGTGTGGTAGCCGATCATTTGGCTCATCAAGCCGTAGATGACTATCAGTCTATGCAGTTCGAATTTCCAGATGAAGATGTTTTACTAGTTACAGATTGCGAAGAACCAGGCCCAGACGAAGGACCTGAACAAGGATCCCGATGGACCATGGTCTTTGATGGAGCCTCAAACGCACTTGGCAATGGCATTGGCGCCATCATTACATCCCCTGCAGGCGGACACTCGCCTTTCACCGCCAGATTATGTTTCAGTTGCACGAACAACATGGCCGAATACGAAGCGTGCATCATGGGTATCAAAGCTGCTATTGACTTAAGAATCAAATTCTTGCAAGTATATGGAGACTCAGCTTTAGTGATCAGCCAGATTAAGGGCGAGTGGGATACGAAACATGCGAATCTCATTCCGTATCGAGAGCATGTTCTGAGTTTGATCCCCTACTTCGAAGAGATTACTTTCAATCACATTCCACGAGAAGAGAATCAGTTGGCAGACGCATTGGCTACTATGTCGTCTATGTTCAAGGTCAGATGGGACAACGAGGCTCCCCAAATCATCATTGAGAAGTTTGACGAACCAGCGTATTGCTATGAGCTTGATATAGAAGAGAAACCTTGGTACTACGATGTGAAGAGGTATCTTGAGACTCAGGAATATCCCATAGGGGCGTCTGTTAATGATAAGAAGTTCATGAGAAGATTTTCTTCTAAATTCTTCCTCAGCAACGGCATCTTATACAAACGCAACCACGATCTGTGCTTACTCCGCTGTGTAGACCAGAAAACAGCAATACGCATCATGGAAGAGTTACACGAAGGCGCCTTTGGTACCCACTCCAGCGGTCATACGATGGCTAAGAAGATTTTGAGAACAGGTTACTATTGGTCCACCATGGAAGCCGATTGTCACCGCTATGCCCGATCCTGTCAAAATGCCAGATTTATGCCGATAAAGTGCACGTACCTCCAGTACCTCTGAACGTTTTAACTTCTCCTTGGCCTTTTGCAATGTGGGGCATTGATATGATTGGAGAAATCAAGCCCACAGCTTCCAATGGACATCGTTTCATCCTTGTGGCAATCGACTATTTCACCAAGTGGGTAGAGGCAGCCTCATTTGCATCCGTTACCAAGAATGTTGTGGCTCGATTCATCAAGCATAATCTTATCTGTCGATATGGCACTCCCGAAAGAATTATCACAAATAATGGCTCTAATCTCAACAATAAGATGATCACTGAACTCTGCACGCAGTTCAAGATCAAGCATCATAATTCTTCTCCATATCGGCCTAAGATGAATGGCGCAGTGGAAGCCGCCAACAAGAACATTAAGAAGATTATACTAAAATGCGGTGACTTACAAAGATTGGCATGAGATGTTACCATTTGCTCTTCATGGTTATCGGGCGAACATCAACAGGGCAACCCTTTTCTCTTGTATACGGTATGGAAGCCGTCTTACCCATCGAGTTCATATACCTCAACCGAGTCCGGGGACGAGTTAAGCGAAGATGATTGGGTTGGGCTTGACCGATTAACTTGATCGATGAGAAGCGACTCGCATCCATCTGCCATGGACGATTTATCATAAGCGAATGATCGAGCATTTAACAAGAAGGTCAAGCACCGGGTCTACCAAGTCGGTGATCTAGTAGTCAAGCATCATTCGCCACAAGGTGATCCTGGGCAAATGGACTCCCACCTATGAGGACCATTTGTAGTCAAGACGTATTTTCGGCGGAGCTATGATACTTAGCACCATGGATGGTGAAGACTTCCACACCACTGTGAACGCAGACATAGTCAAAAATACTACGCATAAAGAGACCCGCTAGGTCGGTGACCTAGGCAAAAATAAGGGCATCTGGCGAACCAAAGGGTTCGGGCAAAGTTAAGGATATATACAAAACATGTACACGGTAAGTCGAAAACACGAAAGGCGGCTTGGGCAGAAAGGGTATCCCGGTAGACTGAAAACCCGAAAGGGCGGTCTAGGAAAAAGTTAGGGATTTAAGCGTACGACTATGTCTCATCCAGATCACCTGCTTCCAGACTACTATCAGCATTCAAGATTCAAATTGCGAAGATCAGTCTACTCACTTTCTACTGACAGCAAGAAGATGAGATAGTTGAAATATATGAGTACTAGCATAGTTGGAACTTAATGAGATTGCTTCCGCATAGCTTTTTACTTTCTTGTGTATAAACTACTTGGCCATACGCCACCTTCCAAATAAATACAAATTCTTTCTTTACAATTTTCACTATTTGTCGTTTGCAATAAGCCCAACGTTTACTTTGAATGATTATATGCATCTGACAATAAAAATCTGTTCACAAACATGCGAAAAGTGAACATGCAAAAGTAATTACTACAGGCTTCAGGAATTGAGATGACGACGAAAGTCACCAAAAACATTCCCCCACAGAGCATGATCCCCACAGAGGTGTTACCTACTACAAACCTCCCCCCAGCGGAGTATGTGTTAATCCAAGCAGTGATTCCACTCAGCCGAGCAATGTTACATCAGTCTCCAAGCAGTGACACTTCACCCCCAGTCAGTCAAGGTATTTATCCCCAGAGGATATCTCTCAGCCATTCCCCTTTTCCCCAGCGGCAGTATCCAGACTCGAAACTTGGTCAGATAGTGCATCGGAGGAAGCTGACATCCTTATTCCCCCAGCCAGAGATTACAACGGGTTCCTGACTCTTCCAACCCGGTCTCCCGGCAACTATCAAATGCTCTCCCGCGAGATTTACACTCAAAATCCCCAGTAGAGCACCTCCTAATGTTTTCCTCAACAAGATCTACAAGGTCCCCAACAGATTGCCTCCCGGACTCTCCCTAGCAGGATCTATGTATGAGATCTCCAACAACGAGTTTCTCAATCTCTACCTTCCTCAACAATATCTAGGCCCAAGACTTGGTCAGATAGTGCATCGGAGAAATCCAGGATATTTTTCTTCCCTTTCAAAGGCAGGGTTCTCGCCTACTCAATCCCCAAGCAGAAGACAGAAATATTCAAGCAGAACATCTGCATCTTCTTCAAGATGGATATGTTTTGAAATACCACGACATCTATCATTCATACATTTTCTCATGAAGTCATAATTTATGCATACATCGGTCATATACATTGTCATGCATCATACTTTGCATAAGACTAACAAATATGCTATCAAAGTTTCTCTTGTTTTCTCCAAAACAGGTGAAAGTCACTTCTGACGCAAACAGGTCCAGGATTAAGCCTCGAATCTCGACGGGAAAACTATCTGAAAGACCGCCCCTAGTTGTCCTCCGACATCTGGTCCAGGATTAAGCCCCGAATCTCGACGGGAAAACTATCTAAACGACCGCCCTCGTTGTCCTCCGACAACAGATCCAGGATTAATACCCGAAGCCAGACGGGAAACCCTATCCGAACGATCACAAGTTATCCTCCGATAACAGGCAGTGGATCGATACCCGATGCACAGCAGGGAAGCAACTACAGAGTCTGGTGTACGACTCAGTTGCCTTGGATGGCATCTTAAGCCCATCTCCGACTACTTGTCAAACATTTCTCCACTTTCAGAATGCTGCATATTTGGTTAAAAACCAATACAAACCAATAACTTCATTCAAAGATGAGTACGAAGTCTAACATGCGACTCCCTCCGGATGGCATCTTAAGCCCATCTCCATGCTCCTTCCACTATCAAGAACATCTGCAGAGCCTAGCGTACGGCTCACTCCCCAGCATCGACCTTTCCAGATGGCGTCTTAAGCCCATCCCTGTCAATTCTCCTATCAAAGTTCTCGAGTCTAGCGTATGACTCATTCCCCAGCGAAGTCTCTACCTTCCCCAAATGGCATCTGTAAGCCCATTCCTGCATCACCAGCGAGGGCAAATTTTCGGGTGTACTCAAGTGTCCAATCATCTTCTACCTCCAGGTCACGAAAGACAGGTGTGTCAATCTAACCTTCCAGTACAAGAAGATTGAACAGGGGCAGCTGTCATACCCCAAAATTTGCCCTCCATCTACTCAAGAAATTTCATACATCCCTACTCAAAGATCCCTCAAGAGTTGATCAGACAAACTCTCTCCTAGACAATCAACCCAAACTAGGGTTTGGTATTCCTCAGGTCAAGATGGACTTCCAACATCTCCAATGTTCATCATACCTCCTCATATGTTTCAAAGATCCTCCATGTCAAGTTTCAAGCCTTACAAGTCAAGATTGCTCAGACAATTGCTCAGATGGTTGAAAGTCAGTTGTATTGGACAAAAAGTCAACTGAACTTTGATTGATCATAACTTCTTCATACTTTCTCAGAAATTTTTCCACCACCTCTTGTTTTGAAGGAAACTCAATTCTCTACAACTTCATGTCTCACAAGAATGTCCAAAAAATGCTTCATTTGAGAGGTATGGCTCAAAACATTATAGGTCATTTTCAAAGTCAACAAAAAGTCAACATTCTGTTTGGAGGATATATTGAGCATGGAAACTCCAATTGAGATGAGACCAAAAAGGTTGGTTAGAGGACTCTTAGAGCTTTCTAAAAAGTCCAAGAACACTCAAAAATATGGAAAATTGAGCAAGATACACCATTCACAAGTTGGGCATTTTTGAAGAAGTGCACAAAGAGAAATACTTCTAAAAATCAAAAACTTTGCAAATGGGCCTACTTTTTCTTCATCCAAACTTATTCCTCATACAATTAGGAATATCCAAGCCCAATGCCACGAATTTTTATTTTATTTTCCTATTTAATTTGGAATTTATTCATTTAAATACAAATTAAATTTAAAAATAAAGTATAAAATCAAAATTAATTGCAAAATTGATTTTTATTCCTTCCTTGAGACCCAAGCAACTCACAAAGACCAGAAAATTTCGAAATTGGATCAATATGGCAAGATTGGATTGAAAATTAATCAAATTTTGAAAATTTGATTTTGTACAAAAATCAAATTTGATTTGCATTGAATGTTGATTGATTCTCTCCCAAAACCATTCCAAATCCATCCAGTATAAATGTATGATGCATACCTATCAAAAAAAAAGAGAAAAAATTGGCTCAAGAACCCTATTCCAAAGCTCAAAAAACCGTGGCAAACATGCATGTGGCAATCATACTTCCAGCCGTTTTCAATCGATTTTGAGGTGTCCAACACATTCCTTGATACCTCTTGAGTCGATCCAGACCTTTACTTTGATCAAAACCATCCAGAATCATGAAATCCGAAATTGGTTTGTTCTTGAAAAATCCAAAATCGTATTCTATTATCCATGCATTATTAACATGTTTTGTGTTTGTTTTTGTGATTAGTGATGTGTTTGCAAGCTTTCTGGGCACTCTAATTGAATTTCCATGGCCAGGAATGCATATCACCATTGCTAGGGTTTCTGAGGTCGATTTAGGGTTTCACAAAATAGGAGAAATTGGACCATGAGACCTATACCAATGCATTCGGAATGATCTCAGGAATCGAACCATGGCTGTAGAATTTATTTATATTATGTGTGCTTGCTTTTTGATTTTGCCAGGGTCTGTAGCGTCGAGCAATGGCCGACGCTAGCTTTCAAACATTCAAATGAGAACGATGAAGTTCTTGGCGTGGAGACGAAGCAATGGAAGGACGACGCGTGTTGTAATCCACTCAGCCCAGCTTTCAAACACGCTTGCATACATGGCGTGGTGGTTAAGACGTTCACTGTGCATAGATGCTCTCCAGGGTTATGAGTTCGATCCTCACTGGCACCGGATTTGGTTTTTTCTTTTACAAACTTGCATATTTTCATATTATTTTCATATTTTCTTTATTTTAATATTTTGCATATCATTTAATTTCTTTTCATATTTTTATTTCTGCATTAAAAAATCATCAAAATATTTTTTCCTTTTAAATTTATTTTCTGAAAATCTTTATTTAATTTATAAAATTAAAAAATACAATTTTGCATGCATATTTATTTTTATTCATAATTTTGCATTTAAATCACTTTTAATTCATTTTTAATTATTAAATTGCATTTAAAAAAATCCCAAAAAATTATTTTAACATATTTATGTTATTTCCAGCATGTCATATTTTTCTCGATTAAAAACTTGCATTTTTCTAACATTTTTTCTCTTGTTCGATTCATCTTGTATTTTCTGATTTCTCATTCTTTTACAGGTTGATCCGATTCAGACGATTTTTTCTTTATCATTTTATTTTTCCAATAATGTAACTGTCTATGGAATGTAATAGTTTAAATTAGGTTTTTATTGTCCGCAAAGTTTAAATTATGTATATGCCCCAAAGCCATGTAATAGCGTAGGACATTTACCTTTCCGCATCTTTACATTCCGCATTTTAATTTCCGCACCTTATAAATTGTTAGTAATTAGGCGTGTATGACAAGATAATAATGAACGTAGCCCACTAACTTTTCAAGATAAAATATCTGAAATCAACACACTTCTCTCACACATGCACCCCTTAGGGTAATTCTCTCCCGTTGCCTTACGAATTCAATTGGTCATGTCCCTCGAACGTAGAGGTATTCTAGCACTGTCGCCTTCAAAACAAATCATCATAGTCCCTTCGATACAAAGATCATAGACCCACGATGTCGCCTACGAATACATGATCTTGACCCTCGATTGTCGCCTACGAAAAATGATGATAGTCCCTTCGAATGTGCTAGGATACTTCCTACAAGTTGCTTTCTATGACCATCTGATGTCCCTTCGAATGTCCCGCTTACATCCAACGAATAGAGTTACCTACCAACTAATGGTACGGCTAGCGCTATTCTAAAGGGACGTAAAAGTACGAAAACGTCCAATTCTGAGTAGGTAATAAGTCTTTTAGTTGCTTGCTCTAAACCAAATACTTTTCACACCTTACACTTTTGTCAAAGTTCAAACTCTTTTCAAAACGAAACATTTCCGAACACTTTGTATACATTCCTACATGAATCATTACAAAGTCAAAGCGAAATGCCTTTTCAAAACATTTTTCAAACACACAGAAAGCACAATTTTAAAAGTGATCTAGAGCAACTAAGAGCCCGTAGATAACTACGGATGGAAAGGGGTGCTAATACCTTCCTTCCATAACCATTCTCCGTACTCGAGAATCTAACGAAGGTCTTTTTCTGTACTTTTACCTTCCCTTAATTGGATAAAAATAAAAGTCGGTGGCGACTCTTGCTATCCGCACATTTGCGATACAAAAACACTAAAAAGTCAGTTCACCGTATCACACTCTCACAACCATGGACAGTGATGAACTCCCGCATCCTGTCAATGCTGATGCAGTCAAGAAATACTTTGTCTAAAAAACAAAAAGAACAGCTCGGTAAGTCGAAAACCCGAAAAGGGCGACTTAGGCAAAAAAGAGCGTCTCGGTGGACTGAAAACCTGAAAGGGCGGTCCAGGCAAAAATTAGAGACAATAAACAGAAATTATCCTGATAGATTGAAAACCTGAAAAGGCGATCTAGGAAAAAATAAGGATACAAAAATGACAAAGTAACTGCAATCAGTCCGTACTTCGTCAATTTGAAGAATCTTCCATCAACGGATCTTCAATCAACTCTTTTGAAGCAACAAGCACAGTGGAAATTCGAAGTCATTAGGGATAATAGTGGTTATTGCTTTCAATGTAGCCTTTTCCCAATAAATTATCATTTCCAACTCTTGTAAATAACTCATGGAATCACGTCTTTGGCTGATTACCATTCTATCAATAAATTTGAGCCCTGTGCCTTTTGTTTGCAATTCTTGCTTCATGCTATTTTGCAAAATAACGCTTTTATTGTGAAAATCACTTTTTGAAACTAAAACGGTTTTAAATGAATTTTTACTTCAAATTTTTAAAAATAAAAGAAAAATTTTCCTTTGAACTCTGAACATAGAAAGAACTTCAACAGTTTTCTCCATAAGTGTTTCGATCTCTGAAAGATAAAACAACTGCTACGGAAGTTTTCTTTTCCTCAGCAGAAGTTATCAAAGGACGGTATTCTTATCCAAAAAAGAATTCTCAGCAAAGTTGCCAATGAAATGCCTTTCTCCGAAAGTTTAAAGCATGCAACTCAGATCCATCATCGGCAACGTCTACACCATTGCTGCGGATATTGCTAAGTATTTGTTCGAACTGTGGCGTGGTCCTTTTCCCAAATACCTCTTTAGTGTTCTGTCAAGTATTGTTAGCATGCATATGATATTCATAACATTCATGACATTCATACATAATAGCATCATTCATGCATTTTGCATTCCTCAAAATGTTTGCTTCCATATCACTGGTTTAAATCACGCTTACTCATGTAGGTACGATTATATCCCCAGTAGATTATCCCCAAAAAAGAGATATACATCTTTACTCTATCATGTTCCCCAGCTGAGGTCATTCTTCATTGGGAACAATCTCTTGATTGACCTTTTCTTTCCAGTTCATTCCTGGATAGAACCCTGTCTCTAATCAACAAAGCAATAAGCAATAGCCTCATCATTTGAGCCGCTTATTTCTTCTTTTCATTCCTAAAATTGTTATGAAAGTTTGTTCTTCTCAACAAAGTCAAATCACGAATGTACGAGAAATTCCCCAGCAGTTGTCTTTTTGTCTAAAAGAAAACCTGTGACTTTCAGTCAAGATGCCTGCATCTCCTCGAGAGAGAGATCCCCGGCAGGATTATAGCTTTGAAAATAGAAACTCATTTGAGATCTGTTTTTTCTCACTGTCTGTTATTCACAAGGCTGAATACTCAGTAATATGTCTCAAGATTTACCTTGTTATAGTTATCACTTTGCTGATAATTGGTAATATCTTCAAAACTTGTTGGAGATCCTTTTCCATCATTGTCTGTTATTCACAAAGTTGAATACACAACAATTTTCTCAAAAAGATTTACCTTGTTATAGTTATCACTTCGTTGATAATTGGTAATATCTTCAGAGCTCGTTACCATAAACTATCACAAGGCTGATAATTGGTAATATCATTTTCACTTACCTTAAACATTGTCACAAGGCTGACAGAAGGTAATCTCTTTGTTTCCCAAAGATAAACAGATATTCACATGTTGTGTGAATCTCTTTTTCCCCAGCGAGACATATTGCTTATTTCCCAACAAGCGGGATCCTCTCTTCCTAAAATAGATCGAGTCATCCTCACAAATTTTTCCCCACCATGTCATTTCTTTGATATCATCTGGGTAAAACTCTTACAATCATTTTGCATCATTCGCATTTTTGGTATCTTAGGTCCAAAATTTGCGTATTCTGTTATTTAAGTCTCTTCACACCTATCAAAATGAAGATATTCATCTTCATATCTCAGGTTAAAGAAACTTAAATAGGGGCATCTGTCATACCCCAATTTTTGACCTAATATACCAACTTACATTTGCATTATTGCATCACTAACAGTTCAGAACAGAATTAATCGGGTGTAGCATTCACAGGTCAAAATTAGGGTTTCATCAAATTTTCATCTGATTCAAGAGGTAACCAATTAGGGTTTGAGTTTTACTCACTTCATTTGACCTATCTTGATCAAAACATCAACCTTTGATCCTCAGATATCCAACTTTTCTCATTGATCAATCAAGGATCGACCAATTAGGGTTTTGGTCGAGCATGAGTATTCTCTGATTTTTTGAGCAAAGAATGACTTTTTTGGTTAGATATTGGTCATTATATCTTAGATACAACATCTTGACCTAATTTCTGGATTCAAAACATCACAAAAGTTCATAGACTTCATCAGTCAATTTCTGAAACATCTGATCAAATTTCATCTGCACTGAAAAGTCAAACTTTGACTTTTGGTCAACTTTTTCAAAACAAAACCTTTTCCAACATCAAAATACTTCAAATGATCCATCTTGATCATAAAAAATCAAAGAATTTGGAAAAGTCAACAAAAAGTCAAAATTTCTAACACTTAGAAAAATTTTCAAGTGTTACAATTTTGTACTTTTTCCAAACTTCATGGCATTTTTTCACATAGTTCCACTTTGATTTGGAAAAAACTCAAAACATGAAAGTTGTAGCTCTTGAAACAAGATTTCCAAAATGTCCAAGAACTCTCAAATCCATGGAGTCTAGCTATACTTTTGAAATTGAAACATAAGGCTCCATAACCATGGATTTCAAGTTCAAAACTTCAAGATTATAGGTCATTTTTGAATTTCTTCATCTAGAAGCAATGCCACCTTGCCAAGATAAGTTTAGAACTGATAAATATCAGTTGAAGGTAATTATTGTAGGATAGGATCAAGTTGGATTTTAACACATGGTTAAAAAGGAAGTTTCCTTTTCCTTTTGCAAAATGACTTCCTTGCCCTCTAAGGCAAGTTTGATTTACCAAAAGCCAATCTCTTTGCCTAACATTTCAGAAATCTTGGTCTATAAATAGAGGCATCATTTTCAAATTCAAATACACCAAAGCCATGCAAGTACATGCTTTCACTCTTCATCTTTGAAAATTCAAGAAACTTATGTCAATTTGTGAAAACTTGCATTTTTGAAAACTAATGAAAAACTCTGATCAAATTGGTGTCTAACATGTTTTAACATCCATATGAAACTTGTTTGAAACTTAAAAACAACATAGGCAAAGCTAAAACTCAGAATTACATGCCATGTTCACCAAGCTTGCAAAACTGCCATAACTTTCGAATTCATGGTTTGGCTTGAACAACTTGAGTTCTAATCATCCAAACACCATCCATATACATCATACAGATGATGCAGATCATAAACAACAATCTGTAATACTCCTAACCACGATTTCCAGTTTTCATTTGAGCTGTATGCAGGTTGACTTGGTTGGATTGATCCAGGATGATTCGAAGTGAGCAGACCACTCAAATACCTTCCACATAGGCCGTTGGTGCTCAAGCAATCCTCAAACATCAATTGGAAACACTTAAACCCAGAATTCGATTCCAGCTTCAACAGGTAAGAGCTCGAACTTCAACTCCATGATTCTTTGATTCATTTGAAAAAAACTCTTGGCCGTTTTGTTTCTACACCCTTCACGATCATTAACCCTCAATCAATTGACAAAATCATCAACCATACGTAATTTCAATTAGGATTTTCAGTTTTAGGGTTCTTCGTGTTCATCAGAAATTCAACCATGTTAGACCAAAAATAAATGAAATTAACCACTACCATCATGTTCCTTGTTAAAATTCGGTCAAGTTTCATGTTTATTTCATTCAATTTCATTAAGAAACACGAAATCCATGGCTGATTGAAGATTGGAGGAAGAAGATGAGCTGCGCGCGTTTTTTTTTCAAATTAAAAATTCCAATATAATATTAACACGTGGTTTGACTTCAATACACGGATGTATTGCCGCCCCAGCGGTTGCCAGCTCACTCGTAAGTGTTTGTGCCACGTATACGCCTAACAGGTCCTGGGTTCAAGCCTCCCATGGACCATTTTTTTTCAAAACTTTCATATTTTCTTACAAACTTTGGCATTTTTTTTAACCAATCAAAACTCCTCATTTTGAGGTGATTTTTTGTACACTTGTCAATTAATGTATCTATTTTATGATAGTGCAAAAAATTTCAGAAAAAACTTTCATCCGATTATATTTTGATCAAGCCGAAAACGACGCTTTGAGCACTTTTCAAAGCACCTTTAAAGGTGATTTTTTCAAACTTTCGAAGCCCGATTCTTTTCAAAACTTCTTACAAGTAAACTTCACATTTCAAAAACATTTTCAAATAACATTCTTCAAAACTTTTCATTAAACTTGCATCTTTTACCATGATCGATCCGATTAAACGATAAAACCGAATTCGTTTTCTCTTGTATTTCTTAAACCGATCATGGGCCTCCCTTACGGTGTAAGTCCCAAACCAACATTCTTCATGTACATACATATTTTCCTTGTACATATCAAATTCTTTTCATATACATACAAATTTTTACCTGTACATAATAAAGATACTTTTGTAAATACTCAAACACAGATAAACTTCGATTGTTCGTTTCCGTTTCGTTTGTATATACACTGAATGCCATTGGTATTAAAAGGAGCATTATTCCCGGTGAAACTGCTTTTAAACCAATGGGCCACCCTTATGGTGTAAGTCCCAACCCTCATATGTACATCCATCCTTCTCTGTACATAAAAAACTTTTTTCAAACTTGTAAATAATCAAGTTACGCTCGTTTCAAACGTTCGTTTCAGACACTTGTTTATATTTCCTTCATAAACTTTTGTGAATAAACATCATGCATCTGTTTATATTTCCTTCATAAACTCCTGTGAATACATATCACACACACACACTTGTTTATACAACTGTCTAGTTATAACATAACAACTAGTCTAACCAATAGGTTCCCCATAGTTATAGCCTCCTCTTGGGCTTTATACAAGATAACTCTCCCCACAGAGTTAGCCTCCTCTTGGGCTTTGTACAAGGTAACTCATTCAACTGAGTTTAGCCTCCGCTTAAGCTTCATATAAGACAACGCTCCCCTGTTGAGTCAGCCTCCTCTTGGGCTTCGTTCAAAAGAACTCCTCATTGAGTTTAGCCTTCTCTTGGGCATCATACAATGAAAGAGATAAGAAATCTCTTAACAGCCTCCTATTGGGCTTCCAATACAAAGAATCACTCGCGTTAGGATAGAACCCTGAGAGTATAATTTCCCAGTGAAATTGCTCTTAATTCCAAAATGATGGTTTCCCGGTGAAATCCCTTTTAAAGCCAAAGCCAGCCAGCCATACCCTATAGATTCCTCTTGAGCTTCATACAAGGACCCTCGATGACCCTCGATGACCCTCGAAATGCCTCCTCTTGGGCTTACAATACAAGGACCCATGGGCTTCTTAAAAGCATCCCTCTAATCCAAATCAATTTCTCCTCGAGATTTAGACGTTTATCATCTCTATGGAAGAAGTATCTCATCTATCACATCACATACAGTCAAAACTTTTTCAAACTCTTTTCAAACAGAAACATCTCTTGATCTGTAAGTGGTAACGCTTGTACACTCAAGCAAAACACCTAATGCTTACAGTTAAAAGATTCAATCTTTTTTCAAACATCTTTCTTAAACATGTAAGTGGTAACGCTTGTACACTCAAGCAAAACACCTATAACTTACGATGAAAGATCTTTATCAATCAAACTTTTTTCAAAATGTATGTGATGAAATAGATTAGATACATTTTTCATTAAGATGACATTTGTCTGTGTCTCTTACTAACATCCCGTTGCTTTCCACTAGCATAAGTGGGAACTACGATTGCTCTGACTTTCTCAACATCCCTTTGAGAATACGTAGGCACAAGGTCTCATCCTTGGCGAGCAAAATTTCTTTCTCCCTCAGACCAAACAAACCATAGATCCCTGTAGATCCAAGCTACAAATGCTCTGATTCCCACTAGGGGATATGTATGCAGAAGATCCAAAGATCTTTGCGAGCACAATAATAACAAAACCTAGGATCCCACATAATCTATCCTTCTTAAAATCCAAAGGAGAAACTTTACCAATCATAGAAATAGCAATTAAAACACACAAACATATCAAACATATTCATATATAAAGCTATAGATAACTATATATATTTAGGGTGCTCCATCTATTCCCTTTATATAACAAACCCCCTTGCCCAGAATACTCCCCAATGCGTTGCGTCTAGTTTGCGCTAGTCATTACGCATATCAAAATCAATTGAGGGTATTAACAGCTTTCCCCTTTTTCATAATCATTAAATCATCTTTTCTTGTGTTGAAAATAATAAAGCTTGATGCTCGCGGCATCTTTATAAACAAATCAAAAGAGTAAATCGTTTCGAGCCAGAGGATTCGAATTTCGATTCGATTCCCTCGCACGTCACTTTTTAACGCGAACAGACTGCACTACTATAAATTGTGACAACAACTTCTCAATTAAGCTATCAAAGAACCCCATTTTGCATGGAAGATGCAAACATATAGATGTGAGATATCATTTTCTGAGAGAACTCAACAATGATGGAGTTATTGAACTGAAATTCTGCAAATCACAGGATCAATTGGAAGACATTATGATCAAGACTCTGAAGGTTGAACTCTTTTTCAAACTAAGGGAGGGCTTAGGAATGTGTGACTCAAGCCAAATTGAGTAATTTGTTTGTTCTACTGATTGTTTTTATTTTTGTTTTAGTTCTTTTGTCTCTCTTGTTAGTTTAGTTGATCATATGTTGTATAGAGATCAACTTAAGGGAGGGTTTGTTGTGTATTGGGCCTCTGTTGGGCTTAGTTAGTTTTGGCCCATCTCTCGGATTGTGTTTTCTCTGTAGCCGATATGACATATTGACACATTGACACATTGAATGAAATGAGAAAGTTGAAACACTTTTACCTTACAATTAGGTGCAAGTGGATTTTTTCAATCATAAGAAACGTTGATTGGTAGCAAATAGATTTACCCAATCATACATTTACCCAATCATACGAGATCACATGATTATTTATCCAATCATACAATTGAGTATGTAGATAAAATTATCATATTGGTGATTATCATAATGGAATTGGAGAACTAAAAAGTTCCTTAAGGAATGTAAGGTTAAAGATCTTGATCACTTGAAATATTTCCTTAGGATGGAAGTGGCGTGATTTAAATATGAAATGTACATTTCACAATGTTGTCGTTGGAAGCGGTGTTGTTTAGATCAATGACCCATGAAAATTGTGAAGGAATATGGTTATAAAGGACATTTGATGACTTTGAAGTCCAAATTAATCACACCGTGAATCTATTGTGCAATAATACAATTGTCATTAGTATTTCATAAAATCGTGTTCACTGTGACATAATCAAACATATAAAAATTGATTGACACTTATGAAGATGGAGTAATCAAATTTTAATACACACCATCACTAATTGTAAATATTTTGACTAAGATTTTGGCCTAGAGAAAATTTTAAGAACATGAAATCGTATGATTGACATGTATGATCCATATTGAAGGAGTATTCAATATTAATATATGGTTTTTTTTTTTACCAAATATTGATATATGATTAATTCTAGAAGATTAAGTTGATTTGCACCTTCTCAAATATAACAAATAGTTAACTTGTGAACCGAAACATTGCAACTAACTAGAGATGCTAAAAGCAAACAAGCTATAATAAAGGATCAATAGTCAACAATGATCATTGTTTCAATCAATAAATTAAGCAAATTGAGTCCAAAAGGAATAAGCAGTCGCTATATTATGTGATACTCTTTGAGCTCTTGTTGCATCATCAATGAGAAACAAAGGCAATTGCATGTGACTAGTTCAAATCAAATTCAAGAACTGTGTTTTTTCTTTTTAGCTCACTTTTCTCTTTGCTTTTTTATTTGTTTTACATTTAACTTTTTGCTTTATATGAATGAAGAAAAAAATAGTGCAAAATCAAGTTGATAGATATGAGAATAAGACTATATAAGGTTCCATTAGTGTACATTGATTGAGAAGCCACTATTGAAACCGAATCAAACTTTGCCAACTTTATATAAAAAATTCTTGCATATTGGTGGATTTGTGGTCATTAAAATTCTTCCAATTTGATTTCTCATGATTCACTTTGTGTCCTATAATTTATATTATTTCAATAAAAATATGTTGTTGGTTCTTTTTAATATTTTATTTTGACAAATTTAAATATAAAAAAGAAATTGTTACAAATCATCATTTGTATTACACTTTGGTGTTTTTTATTTTTGTTGTTGTTGTTATCTTTTATATTAATCATTTTTACTATAAACAAAATAGTATAATTATGAGAGTTAAAGTTCAAATTCTATATCTATATTTGTAAGTTAAATTAAAATTTACAATCATGTTGATTTTTTTGGACCTAGCCCTAAAATTAACCTTTTTTATGCCCACATAAAAGAAAGTACATTAATGACTGGTTTTATTCATACATGTCATTATCATATTTAAACCACTAGGATCTGTAACTAAAAGACACTCATTTCGATGTTATTTCTTGTCTCTTTGTATTTATTGACGTGTGCATTTATGTCTCTTGCACAAACTTTTTTGCTTCACATGCATATCTATGTTTGCATTCTTTTATTTAATTTTATGGAGTTATCGTATATTTATATATTTTAAAAATATATATTTATTAAATTATTGACGCATTTGATTAATTAAAATTTTGTTTGAAAAACAACAATAAACACATTTAATATTTTCTTTGTCTTAAATTAAAAATTAGTTTATAAAATTAGTTTTAAATTATAAATTACTCATTTCGATACAAAATTAATTATTTTTTAATTTAGTTTTTGTTAATTATTATTTGTTTTAAATTATTTCAACTTATCTCTCAACTATGTAATTAATGAAAAATAATATTTTAGATAATTTAATTTTTTAAAGAAAATAATCATGTTCTTTAATCTATATAAAATATTTAAATAAATTTAATTGAAAATGGAAGAAAAAATTAAAATTGAATTTATAATTAAGAACGAATTTATAATTGAATTCATATTTTTATTTTCTCATATTTGTAGGTATTTTTATGTTATTGTTGTACGCTATTTACCTAAGTATTGCAAGTTGTCTGCAGATTATTTTTTTTTAGTTTTTTGTAATGTCGAATATGTAATGATCATATGTTTTTTAATTTGAATGAAAAAATATTTTTTTAATAAAAAAATAAAAATATGTGAAGGAATAAAAAAGAAATATTTTCTACTTAGCAAGCAAACAAAGGAAGTCAATTTCATAATGCCTTTGTTTTCTTCATTGTGCCCACACTAATTTAACACCGACTTGTATTTTACTTCATTTTTCTCATCATTCATCATCATTTTAAGATATTAAATTATTTTGTACTTATCTTTAAAGTTTAGTGGAGATATGTACAAGAATTGTAACATCACATTAGCACTCATTTTCAAAATTATGTGATCATTTTGAATTATAAAAAGAAAATAAGTGGTGGGAAGAAAGTTCTAATTATTTCCATCACATTTAAAAAATCTTCTCAATTAAGATATATACCAAATATTTTCAATATAATTTTTAAAAAAAATTAGAAATTAAACTTCCTTTTATCATATTTCTTGTCAATTTATGACAACAAACAAACTAGTGACTATTCAAAGAGTCCAACAATTATCTGCACATTCATTAAATATTTATAATAAATAATAATAATAGGTTAGTATGTGTCATTATTAATTGCTGGCTTATGACATGAATGAATGATAAGCACATGGAGAGTGTTAACATCAAACTACACATTCTGTGATGAAAATGTAAAGTGGGGGCAATTTCTAGCATGTGTAGTCACTATCTCTTTTATTCTATTATAAGGCTAAAAGAGTCAGATTTTATTATAAATGGGACATTGCTTGATTAAATAGGTTAGATTTGTTCATTGCTATTCATGTGTCATTCAGGCCCAACACATTAAATCACACACCTATTCTACTTTTTTTCTTTTCAAGATGGCCCTATTTGTTTTATATCTACACAAGTAGTACAATATACTATACAGTTTAGGTAGTGTAATAATATCATAAGAACCTTCAAGTGGCAAGTGGGTAATTGTAAACTAAATAGACCTTAATTATGGGAAAGAAAAAAAAATCCGTGGAAGGTAATTTTGAATAATTATTTTATAAAATATATAATAAGTTAGCTATATATATATATATATATATATATATATATATATATATATATATATATATATATATATATATATATATATATATATATATATATATATATATATATATATATATATATATATATATATATATATATATATATATATATATATATATATATATATATATATATATATATATATATATATATATATATATAAAATAAACAAAGGTAATCTTTAAACACAATATGTATATAAACAAAAGTAATCTTTAATCACAAAATGTAACATCAACAATTTAGTATTCAAAATTTTACAAAATGAATCATTAGTGTATTTAAGTGTGATAAACGAATATGTCTCTTCATTTGTATTTATTATGGAATAGATGGATATATTAGAGGATACAAATATACTTTAATCTATTATGAAGAAATGAGGATAAGATATATATGTTCGATAGATTATAATTATTTGCCACTTTAAAAGTGTTGATACACAAGATTGAAGATGGAAGAAGAGAGAAAGAAGACAAAAAATTGTCATAACAAATTTTGATTTAAAAATTCAAATTAATGCATTATGAAAACTAGTTACAAAGTTGTTTAAATGGACAAACTTCAAATGGCATGTAAGCAAAATTAACTATGTTAATAAAACTCAGAACAAGGTTATGAACATGCAACTTCTCAGTTATGTTGCGCAAATTTCTGAAGCATGTAGCTTCTAAACAACACAGCTTCTGAAAGGCTAAACATGAATTCATTCTAGCATCATCCCTTAATTTATATTCAACTAAATAAAATCTGCAACACAAATTACAACCCTTAAATGTATAAAATGTCCAGTCTTGATAACTTTAGTCAGCCCATCTCCCAGTTGAAGATGCAAGAAACACAAGGAGGTTTTAATCGGGTTTCAACGAATAAAATTTCTCCAAAATCAAACACAAACCCTTAACAGAAGAATAAAAATAAATGGGCAGAGATTATTTTTATCCTAGTTCACTGTTAATGAAGTTAATCCAGTCCACCCGTCAAGATGATTTTGCCTTCTCAATAGGGGACTTAATTCATTATAACCAAACATATTACATAATCGTAACAAGACTATTTGTCACTATTGCAAACCACGAAGACCAATTGTCTTTGTCTTCTTGAGTATACAGACAAACACTTAGTCACTCAAGGAACCAACCACAAAGACCAATTGTCTTTGTCTTCTTGAGTCTATAGACCTTCTCTCAGTGACTCCAAGAACAATCAACTTATAATCGAATATAGATTTTGTGTTTACGAAATTTCTTCTTACAAGCGGATTACACAATATTGAAGTATAAGAAATAACACAAAAATGTTAAGCAAGTTAACGAAATAAAGATCCTTGCTAGCAAGTTAATGAGCAACAACACCTTGCTTTACAAAAATTCCAGAGTTATTTTGGCAGCATTTTTTCAACTTGAATAAGCGCGAGTTTCTTCAAAGTTCTTCAACATTTCCAATCCTTCCAAGTCTTCCTTTTTAAATCTGAAAAGAAATTTGTTGGGGGTAGAAAAGGAATACCAAAATTTCAGTTGTCTTCTTGAAATGGTCAATGAGAGAGTGGTAGACAACCTAATACATAAGGATTATCATTGCGCCACAAAACCAGCTTAGTGGAGGTGAGTTGGTGTTGTCCCTTGTATTGTAACTCACGTGAAACCTTTTGATCTTCACTTATAATCTTAAGAGATTTTTGGATGTATAATGGTTGAAGCATAGGTAGAAGGATCAAAGTTAAGTCTCTAGGAGCCATGACATCAGAGTCTGCAACTTGTTCATCCTGAACCTTGTCTTTATAGTCTTCAGCACTTGGTCTTTAGAGTCTCCATAACCTTTTCTTCAGAGTATTCATAACTTAGTTCAATAGAAACTTATCTTTAGAGTCTTCAGAAGTTGGTTTAGAGAGTCATTAGTCTTCAGAATATTCAAAACTCATTCAACAGAACTTTGTCTTTAGAATCATAAAAAATTGGGCAAGATAACAGGATCTTCAGAGCTTTAGAACGTATTAGAAGCTCTACATTAGACTCACAGCTAGAAGCAGATCAGAGGAAGTAGATAGTTGAGAGATATTAATAGAACAATGAATATTAGGATCTTGAGAAACATTTTGAGTAGTTTTTTTAACGGTTGATTGTTATTGAGAAGGCATTGATGAAACCACGAACAATAACCGAAAGGTAATTTGGGGTTTTAGAGAACTTTTGGCTTGAAATAGGGAAAATGTGAGATAATGGTAGCAAAACTATGTGAAGTGAGAGTGAGTGGGTCTTTAAAATAGTTTTCGTAATGATTAAAATATATCGAAAACAGTACACGGGGTAAAGCGTGAAGATTTTTCACCTAATCATAATATGATATTGTTTCCCAATGAGTCACATCAAGTGCTAGGTGTGCTTCAGAAAAGACAATTGTCTTATTTGGAATCACAAACCTTTCATTATCTTGACACCTCATTAATGAAGTAAACTCTTTAGTTACTAACAGACATAAGCATTCTAGAGAGAAGAGTTTGACCTTATATACTTCTAATACAAGAGAACTTCACTCATCAAAAGCCTCATATTTTAGAAGCAACAAAAACAACAAACAAATCTTGGAGTCTAATTTTCCATTTTGGAAAGCAAACACTTTGATATTTCATCCTTTTCATTATAGGCACGAAACCATCTTTAAATGTTTCATAGTGAAAAGCAGTCTATATCCAACAAGGGGTTTTGTAAAGATATCAGTCTATTTATGGTCTGTATCTATGAATTTTAAAGATAAAATTCCCTTCTTAACATAGCCTCTGATGAAACATGCTTAATCTCACTATGTTTAGCCTTAGAATGCAAAATTGGATTCTTAGACAAACAAATTACAAAAGTATTGTCACAGAAAATATGAATGTTGCTTTCAAATATTTGTTAATCTTATAGCTGACTCTTCATCTAGAGAATCTGGGTGTTGCATCCAAAAATGGAAATGTATTCGACTTCTGCAATGGAGAGTCCTATTGTTGAATGTCTTTTGCTAGACCATGAGATCAAGTCATCTCCCAGAAACTGACAGCTTCTAAAGATACATTTTCTCTCTAGTTTGTCTTCAGCACAATCACCATCACAATATCCTACTATCACCATGAGATCAATTCTTCTTAGGATACTTGACAACAACATCATAACCTTTTGAGTATGAAAAGGTAATCTCCAGATCTGCGAACTTCTCAACTAGCTTTGACTATTCATGGTCAAGCTTATCATCGAATCTAACATGAATAAATTCCTCAATGATAAGAGTTTTAGTGTTATACACTTTGTAGCCTTTTGAGTGTTCCAAGTATCCTAATATGATACACTTTTGTGATTTAGAATAAAACTTGTTAAGATTCTCTTCAGTGTTCAATATAAAACAATCACATCCAAAAGGATGAAAATATGAAATGTTGGGTTTTCTATTCTTCCACAATTCATAAGGAGTCTTACCCGAAATATGTCTTATAGAGACTCTATATTGAATGTAATACGTTGTGTTGATTGCCACTACACATAAGTTTTTTTCCATGTGAGTCTCGTAGATCATGTTTCTGGCCATTTCTTGCAAAGTCCTATTCTTAGTCTCTACAACTACATTTTGTTGTAGGGTTCTAGGGCAGGAGAAATCATGAGAAATTTTATTTTCATCAAAAACCTTTTCAAAGTCTTTATTTTTAAATTCGTCACCATGATCACTTTTTACTTTGGCAATTTTGAGATTCATCTCATTTCGCACTTGAGAACAGAATGTAGTAAACACGAATTGTGACTCATTCTTATGTATAACAAACTTAAACTATGTTGAACGACTATAGTCATCAATGATGACTAATTCATACTTTTTCCATTGATAGAAGAAATTTTCACTGGTCCAAAAAGTCAATGTGTAGAAGCTCCAATGACCTAGAGGTAGAACAACATTCTTTGCTCTAAAATAAGTTTTTGAAAACTTGCCTTTATGACATGGTTCACATAGAGCTTCTAAAGAGAACTTCAGCTTTGGAAAGCGTTTGACAAGATCAAGCTTATTTAGCTGAGAGAGTCTTCTCATGCTAACATGTCCCAATCGTCTGACCTTATAAATGTTGTTCTTCCTCTTTCCATTAAATATGACTGATTCATCCTTTTGAATATCTACCTCATAGGATTTTTGATTAAATATTATATCATAACTATTGTCACTTAATTGAATTAAGGACAATAAGTTACGCATAAATCCATCAATAAGTAAAACATTATTAATAGAAGGGAAATAATCGTTACCAGTTATTCTAGAGCCTATGATCTTCCCTTTCTGATCATCTTAGAAACCTACAAAGCCACAAGGCTTAAGTTCCCAGCTCTGGAACATGTGCCTTCTTCCTATCATGTGTTACGAGCATCTAGAGTCTAGGTACCACGTTTGGTGTCTTAACATCGTTGCTAAGGATATCTACAACACATATTATTTGCTTCTTAGTTACCCATTGCCTCTTGGGTCCTTTCTTGTTAGTCTTCCCAAAGTTGTTTATAAGTTTGGTGTTAGGAAAAAGATAAAAATATTTAATTGCATTTTTAAAACGGGACTTTGCTTTAGGCTTAGCCTTAGGATCAAAAGGAGTTTTATCCTTTTCTGTTATCTTAGGCTCAGAACCAGCAAAGACAAAATAAGAATGAAGCGTATTTGGTCTATTTTCTTTTTCAGAATTAGATTCTTCATAAGAATTATAACCAATACCTTTAGTGCAATTTTTGCTTATGCCACAGATCATTGAAGCCACAACGCTTCTATCCAGGCTTCTAGCAAGAAATTTCTTGAATGATTGGTCATTTTTTTATGACATCATCAGTGTTTTAGAAGCTTCTGAAATAAATTCCTTCTCAAGATTGGAACTCTTTCTTTTTAGAATAGAGTAATCAATCTTAAGAATATAATTTTCTTCTCTTAGAGATGAAATTTGTGAATGCACAACTCGAGTTTTCATGATGTCAAAACCCCTGAAATGACGTGATGCACATCCTGATAGAAGAAAAGCAAACTGTCCAGAAAAGTGTTGTTGCGTCGACACAATCCTTGATCCGGTCGACGCAAATTTAAGGCTCACTCTCTGGAAGTTACGTGTCGACCCTTTGGTCAACGCACCAGCAAAAGAATCCTTGGAGCTTAAATTCAAAAGCTCGCATCGACGCATCTCCCTATTGCGGTCGACGCATCCAACTATGAAGCTCCAACTCCTAGGCTTAGGAAGTTACGAGCCGACCCTCCCTCCTGTAACGGTCGACACATTCGTTTGTGCTGAGTCATTTCTCTTAAATTTTTTCTTTTGCCTTATTTTATTTTAATTGAAACTAACACATATAAATAGAGGTTATTTTTCTTTTGAGATTTTCAACAAGAATAGAGTGAAAGGTACACATAAAGAGCACTTTATCTTCAACATTCCTTCCTCAAATTCAACTTTCCGCAAAATCAAAGTGGTTGAATTCAAGATCCGAGAATTGTTGATAACGTCCGAATTGAAGAATAATTTCATATTTGGGTTGTGTTTTGTGGGCTCTTTCTTGAATAAAACTGTTAGGGTTTTTTCCTTCTAGATCCGGATCGGTGCGGGGTTTTTTGGTACTGATCTTTGCTTCAAAGGATTCAGCCGAGTGAAGCATCAAGGAACAAAGGGTTCTCTTGATTTAGTCACAGTAGCTGGAGGATCTTGAAGGAAGATGTAGGGTTCGATCTTGTTTGGTTGATATCAGCCAAGAGAAAGAAATTCTGCAGCAAAGTGGTAGAAATTTCAAGTATCATTAATCAGAGGTGTATTTGAAGTGATTGAAGCTTGGTTTGGATCGAACCAAGGATAGTGAAGAAGATAGGTTCATCATCATCAATTGAATTGTGTTAAAAGGGAACTATTTCTTCATTTTTTACAATCTGCAATTTTATGAAAAACTTCTCAACTCTATATTCTAGAATTGGGGGCAGATGTACACCACGCGAGGGCGAAAGGTGGAACTGCCTTAACAAATTCTTGTGTCCTTTTTTTCATTTTACTTTCATTATTTGATTGATCCAATTCGAAAGATTCAAATTATCAAACATGCATAAACTGAATTTGTGGTGTGTCGAGCTTTAACAGACACATTCAAAACTATCTATTTGTTTGTTACGTGACAATTATCGACAACACAACTTAGTTAATACAACACTTGTAAAACTCGCTTACAAGGTGTTTGATAAATTGTCTTCTCTACAAATTGCTCATTGTGCTTAATTTTTCTCCTTGCTATTCTCATTGGAAGTATTTGATACTCAAGGAGATTGATAAGGCGATTAATAAAGTGAGTTTAAATCGTATTGATTAAAGTAATTTTTCTCATATCTGAAACCACTCGGCTAAACTTCCGATTGATAGGGGTGTATCAATGGAGTCACCATCGAACGTCTTTTATCTCACGACGGAGAAAGGAAAACATCGAGTAAACCTGAATGGGAGAAATCGCGGTCCTTTGACCGAGAGATCGAGAGAATATGGGTAAGGGAGTTAGTTACGCGAGGGGAAAGGATTAGCACCCCACACGCCTGTAGTACTCTACGGTATCCACTTCTATTTTCTAGCTAAAGGGTGTGTTATATCTATCTATGGTCAAACGCTACAATTCATGCAAAAGAAAAGAGAAAATAAAGAAACCATGGGGAAAAGAAGGAAGTATTTACATGTTATGCTCGATCGAGCCCCGTGACAAGATGCCTACGTATTCCCCCGTGCATTGGGAAAGTCAGAGCGCTGTAGTTCGGCTCACTTGTTTTGGTGGGTTTTGTGTTTTTTACTTATGAAAAAGGTTTTAAACACAAAAGAAAATGCGCCCGTAGGTGGAAAGAGTTTGTCTTGGTTGGTTGCTTTTACCTTGAGAAAAGAGTTCAAATCATTATTAAGTGTTTTTGTTTTCAAAAGAAAAAGAAAGCAAGTTTTAGTTTTAATCACATGCAAGGATGTAAAAAGAACTAGCAAAACAAAAGGGAGTCTAACTAGTACTAGTCCTAATGTTGTCATGAAAAGATTCGACCTAGGGTTGAGGATGTAAGGGAAACTCTACCTATGTCAACATGCAAAGGATGTAAATCCTAATGTCTAGGCTCGAGAGCTATCCTAACCGAGCATCCCTACGGGAAAGCTATCCTATATCCGTCTTGGTTGTAGAACCAAGGGATGCAAGGGGATGAAGCAATCAAGTGCTTTGACAGAAGCACACAAGCAATGCAATGCGCAAACAAATGTCAAACAATTGCAGGCATAGCCTATGGAGCAAATGATGCAAGTTCTGCAGTAAATTCGAACCCCACGAATGAGTAGAGAGTCAAAATAGGGAACTCTAGCCACTTTTGTAATTGACTCAATAGGAATAGTAACACGATTCCCGTGCACCATACAAGACATGGACTAGAACAACAGGGGACAACTGCCGACCCTTTCCACTTGTCCATATATCAATGACTCGATAGCAGGAAATATAAAAAACGGGACTTTGCTTGGTGGTGCCATGTCGTGTGTCCTAACCACTTCTGACCTATGCAAGCACAATTGTAAACACAATGAAAAACGCCTTCCTATGCATGGATGAGGACTTTACACAAACAAAACACAATTAGCAAACAGAAGCGCCCTAAGCGGGTCTTTAAAAAACCAGAGGGGTTCCTGAACATGCTCCAACTACGGAAGCCCCATCATGCATCTCTATTCCTACTTCTCATGGCAAAAGAAAGCTGTAAAGCCCTACTTCTCACGATATTTAGGAAAGCTGTAAGAGAATGCGATAAATGGTGTAGAAACTACCAAACGGATGAACATGAACATGTGAGGAATGCAATAATGCATGAACATGTGAGGAAGTAAACAGTAAGGTCGCATCAATAACAAAGAGAAACAAGTAGAATGTGTGTGTATACGCACAAGCAAAGGAACATGTGTATACACATTCCACTCAAGATACACCTGCAAGAAGGGAGTTAGACCCAAAAAGAAAGCAAAAGGAATGTATACATGGGTATACAAACGTAAAACATCAAAGTATTATGTCATATGTATTTACAACATAAAATCCTGCATCAAATACATCTCAAACAATGATTAGGAATGTTAGAATACATGTTATTTGCATTTGGAATTAAGAAAGAAAAGAAAATTCAGTTCCAGGTCGCGCTAAACTTGGTATCTGGAGCTAAGCGCGACCCAAACAGAAAGTTTGGCGCTAAGCCTACTCCTGAAGGCGCTAAGTGCGACCTGCAACACGAAAGTCAGTGAATTTGGCGCTTAGTGCGCTTCTGGTGGCGCTTAGCATGGTTTGTAACCTGCAGAATTTTCTATTTTAATCTGAATCACTCTTCCATGATGTTCTTATGCCAAAAGTCCATCCATACAGTCAAATGATCACAGAAAGAAGGTTCATATGATAATCAAATGCATAAACATGTAAGGAATGCAAGTTAAAGCAACAATTCCAATGTTCGTAGATGAAAATCTAATGCATGAACATGTGAGGAATGCAAGTTAAAGAAACAATTCCAATGTTCATAGATGAAAATCAAATGCATGAACATGTGAGGAATTCAAGTTAAAGCAACAACTCCAATGTTCATAGATGAAAGTCAAATGCATGAACATGTGAAGAATGCAAGTAAAAGCAACAATTCCAATGTTCATATGACAATCAAATGAATGAACATGTGAGGAATGCAAGTTGTAGAAATAATTCCAATGTTCATATGACAATCAAATGCATGAACTTGTGAGGAATGCAAGTTGTAGCAACAATTACAATGTTCATATGACAATCAAATGCATGAACATGTGAGGAATGCAAGTTGTATCAACAATTCTAATGCTCATTGCATGCAAAGTTATGTATGAACATGTTAAGAATACAAGTTGTTTCAACAATTCTAATGCTCATATGTCAAGGATAAGTACATGAACATATTAAGAATGCAAGTTGTATCAACAATTCTAATGCTCACATGTCAAGGATAAGTACATGAACATGTGAAGAATGCAAGTTGAATCAGCAATTCTAATGTTCATATGCAAAGACATGTATGAACATGTTAAGAATGCAAGTTGAATCAACAATTCTAATGTTCATATATGCAAAGCTATGCATGAACATGTTAAGAATGCATGTTGTATCAATAATTCTAATGTTCATGTATGCAAAAATCAATGTATGAGCATGTTAAGAATGCAAGTTGAATCAACAATTCTAATGCTCATCATGCTAAAGATAAATGTAAGGAAGTCATACCACAAAGAAGTAATGAAAAATGATGTCTAATCTAAGTTGTACATTAATACAAACACTTGAGATGCATATGCATGGACTATGTACAATGCACAATGTACCTAATGATTGAGATGCCTTTGAATCTACATGTCGACACACTTCCGAATGCAAATTATACCTCAAATCATCATAAATCAATGCAATTCAGTCAATCTAAATGCTCTCTAATGCATGAGCATGTGATAGATGATGCGAGATGCACAAATTTTATGGCCTAGATGCTAGAAAAATACAAGTGCGCAAGTGTATGTGTGTGCTATGAACAAAAATCTTTACACCAACTCAAATAACGTTGCAAAAACCAATCCAATTCAATGAATTCAAAGATGAAAATTCAAGAACCAAAACCTCAAGGAATTTGCAAGAAATGACAGTATTCAATTTCAAGAAAATCTAAAAGTCAATAATAGCTTAAAATAAGTGCTTAATTGAACTAAACACTTACTTGAACTTGAAGTTTGAATCAAATTGAAGAGGAATTCCTTGTGCTCTTCAAAGAAAATATCGAATCAATGTCAAATCAATGATAATCCTTGCAATCAAGCTTGAATTCATGAAGAAACTTGGAGTCTTCAATGGAGAATTGAAGAAGATGAAGAAGAATTGCTTAATTCTCGAAATTGAAGAGGAATCAAGAGGAATTGGCTCCTTCTAGGTCAGATTCGAGCAAAAGAAGGAGAAGAGAAGCAAGATCCTATGAGAGAAAGCTTCAATGAGAAGAAGTAAGATTGCAGGGCACGCTTAGTGAGATGAGGCGCGCTTAGCATGGTCTGCGGTGGTGATAGTTGTCAGAAGGAGGTCCGGTGGCGGCCTGTGGTGGTTGCTTGGAGGGAAAGTTGAAATTTGATTTTTGTTCTTGAGTTTTGCTTTAGTTTTGAGAGAGAATTAGGGAGTGATTTGTGGTGAAAATTAAGCAAATGATTGTGTTGTCCTAATTTGTGAAAGGAAAAAATCTATTTATAGTTTTTGGAGTTGAGCCTAAGAGTGCCTTAGATCCATAATCAAGCCCAAATCATGATTATCCGAATAATTTTCGTAATTAATCCAAAATAGCCAAATCCGTAAGTAATTTGAAGTCGGAATGTAAACGAAAAATGTCCGGAATACAATTTTGCTTGTGTGAATCAAACTTTCGACTCAATTGGGTGAACGGTAAAGGAGATATGAAATTTTGAAGTTTCAGCACAATTTTTAGGCTACTGACACATGTAGAATTTTCAATGCGCTCTTTGGAGAAAATGCCTCAAACGAGAGTCTTCTGATCAAAATTTGCAAATGAGTATTTTTGAGACAATCAAAGCTAACAAAATTTGAACTTTTGGCACTGGTCCCACCTTGTTTCGATAAAAATCGAGCGAGATATGATTTTTTGAACTTCGTGGATCAGATGAAAATTACTCGGTTCAGCTCAAAATCAACTCCAAAGAATAAAATTATGGTATTGATTAGTCAGGAAATATCTCCTGAGTTGCAAATGAAAGTTGTAGAGGACTTCGATACAGAACTTTAGAAATCGGTCCCGCTCAGTTTCAATTTTCCAGCTAGGAAACATGGACTATTTAGTGGACAGAACGCAAGATTCAGCACTAAAATTCAGTTTAAACCACTGGAGAAATCAATTTCTTTGGGGATCTTCCTCACACAATTTGCTTTCGGATTTGAAATGGAAGTTGTAGACAATAATGAGTGGGGTTTGGCGGTTGAAAATCATCAGAAAATACCCGATGAGCTGAGAGATACGCCTTCCGGAGTGTCCAAAACGCACTGAAAACCCAAAATTCATTTTATTGAGAAATAACCTAATAAATTCTTTTCTTTTGACGAAACGGCCTCTGATCTGAACAGATAGACTGGAGAACAACTTGATATGACTCCAGAGTTTATGGAACCAAATCGAAATAGCTTTTCGACCGAAATACATTGTATTGAGCGGGGGAATCGAAGAATAACGATATCGAACACAAAACGATCCGAGATAACCGAAACGTGCCAATTTTTTTTCACAATTTGGGATATCTTGAACCTGATAACCCCATGATCAATGCTATGTATGTGAATACATGTATGTTTATGAAATCGAATTATAAGCCAAAAATATGGGAAAAAAGAGGGTAAATTTTGGGGTACAATAGTTGCCCCTATTCTATCATCCTCAAGCTTGGGAGCAAGGTTGGCGTCTGCCTTCTGAGCTTCAAGGTGTGAGGCGATTGAATACCAAAATGGACTCGAAAATTTACGCTATGAATCCCAAAATATGTATCAAGAAATAAGTGTGGGCTTTTAAAATTCTAATGAGCCTCACTGAATAAAAGGATATGTTGCGCCGAGGCTTAACTGGGTTACAACAAGAGAGCACCAAATAAATGCGGAATTCTGCAAAGACAGGTACTAATGTAATCCTGACCTAAAAATAATTGGCCTCTACCCAACTCAATCCACAATGCCAATGGAAAACTGATATGCAAGCGGAAGTAAAGACTAGATACGTTAACCAGACTAATCACGTTACGCCAGAAAGTAACTGGACGATCGTGATGCAAAGACTAGGAAACACCGATTAGGCTTTACAAAGAAATAGAAACAAGTGTATTCTTGTTCTCAAAAGATGACCCACAATGTCAGGGGAGAACTGACATGCTAGAGGAAGCAAAGACTAGATACACTGACTAGACTAACCATATTTCGCCAGAAAATAACTAGACGGGTTTGTGATGCGAAGGCTAGAAAGCGTCGATTAGGCTTTACTGACTCAGAATGCTGTACTCTAAGGAGAGAAACAAGTGTATTCTTGTTCTCGAAAAGGTACAGGAGGAGAACCTGTCCTAAGAACGTTGCACCAGGATGATTCAACAAACCCAATCCTCAAGTTTGCTCTTGCTCTTCTTCTTCTTCTTCTTCTTCTTCTTCTTCTTCTAAAACCCTCTATGTTTCTAAGCTTCTATGTTTGGCTTTTGGTGTTGGAATGGAAAGAAAATGAGGAAAAGTGTTTATAATGTATTCTTACTAGCAACCAAGGGTGTATACCTAATTCTACACAATTAATTCTCACACCCCTATCTATTCTTATTAATTAACACACTAATAATATCTAATAATATTATTAATTTAATTAATTAAAATAATTCCGGGGAATTAAATATCGGTCCGAATAATATTTTACCGAACTGAACGGAATAAAAACTGGACCAAACGAAACGTCGCCAAATATATTAATAGATATATCGATTAATATAAATATTCTCGTCGCCAAAACAATCGTCAAACGGTAACTCAAAAATATTAATATAATATAATATTAAATAAAACGGGGTGTTACAACTCTCCCCCACTTAAAAGGTTTCGTCCTCGAAATTACCTAACTCAAAAAGCTCGGGATAGGAATCCCGCATCTTACTTTCCAACTCCCACGTCGCGCTTTCACCAGCTGCTCATATCCAAACAACTTTTACCAAGGAAATCTCTTTGCCTCGAAGAGACTTTATCTCACGATCTTCAATCCTTAAAGGCATTGTTTCCACCGTAAGATTTTCTCGAACTTGAATATCATCCATCTCAATCACATGCGAAGGATCCGGAACATACTTCCGAAGTTGCGACACATGGAATTCATCGTGCAAATTTGAAAGATTTGGCGGTAACGCCACTCTATAAGCCACTTTTCCCACTTTACTAGTAATTTGGTAAGGACCAATAAAGCGAGGAGTTAACTTCTTCGACTTCAATGCTCGCCCAACGCCGGTTGTAGGGGTAACTCTCAAAAATACATGATCACCATCTTGAAATTCCAAGTCTTTTCTCCTTTTATCATGATAACTCTTTTGTCGACTTTGAGAAATTCTCATCTTTTCTTTAATCATCTTCACCGCCTCAGTAGTCTCTCTAACCAATTCGGGTCCAAGCACCACACTTTCACCCGACTTGTGCCAACACAAAGGAGTTCTACACCTCCGACCATACAAAGCCTCAAACGATGCCATTCCAATACTAGCATGAAAACTATTGTTATAGGTAAACTCAATCAAAGGAAGATATGTATCCCATAAACCACCATGTTCAAGAATACAAGCTCGTAACAAGTCTTCCAACGATTGAATCGTCCTTTCCGTCTGACCATCAGTTTAAGGATGATAAGCCGAACTCAACCTCAACTTAGAACCCAAAGCTTCTTGCAAGCTTTTCCAAAATTCAGAAGTGAACCTTGAATCTCTATCTGAAATAATACACAAAGGAATATCATGTAATCTAATAATCACATGCGTATAAATCTCCGCCAACTTTCGATACGGGATAAGTGATGTTAATAGGAATAAAGTGAGTCGACTTTGTAAGCCTATCAACAATCACCCAAACCGCATCGTGTCCTCTTGGTGTATTCGGTAACCCCGTTACGAAATCCATAGAAATGCTATCCCATTTCCATTCCGGGATCTCTAACGGTTGCATCAACCCTGCAGGTTTCTGATGCTCCACTTTAGACTTCTGACAAGTCAAACAAGCATAAACAAACTGGGCCACCTCTCTTTTCATACCCGACCACCAAAATAGTTTCCTTAAATCTTGATACATTTTGGTCGCTCAGGGATGAATACTCAAATTGCTTCTATGACTTTTTTTCCAAGATCATTCTCTTTAAATCCACATCATTGGGAATACAAAACCTATCTCGGAACCTCAAAACACCCTGAGCATCCAACTTGAAATCTTCACTTTCAATTTGTCCAATACCAACCAACAAATCAACAAGTTTCACATCAAGCTTCTGAGCTTCTCTAATGCTATCAAGGAAATCATTATTGATCTTCAACATTCCTAAGATAACACTCTTCGGCGTCACTTCTATCACAAGACTCATATCTCTAAATTGTTCAATCATTTCCAACTCTTCCATCATCAAAAGTGACATATGCAAAGTCTTTCGACTTAAAGCATCGGCCACCACATTAGCTTTATCAGGATGGTAATTCAATCAGAAATCATAATCTTTCAACAATTCAAGCCACCGCCTTTGCCTCATATTAAGCTCTTTTTGATCGAACAAGTATTTCAAGCTTTTATGGTCACTAAATACTTCAAATCTAGAACCATAAAGATAATGCCTCCAAATCTTAAGCACAAAAACAACCGCTGCAAGTTCTAAATTGTGAGTAGGATAGTTCTTCTCATGAACCTTCAATTGCCTAGAAGCATAAGCAACCACCTTGCCATTTTGCATAAGCACACCACCAAAACCCATCTTAGAAGCATCACAATAAACAACAAAAAGTTCTTCAGGATTAGGTAGAATCAAGATCGGAGCCGTTGTTAACCTTTTCTTCAATTCAACAAAACTTTCTTCACACTTGACATCCCACACAAAAGCATCTCCTTTACAAGTCAACTTTGTCAAAGGAAGTGCCAACTTAGAAAAACCTTCAATGAATCTCCTGTAGTAACCAGCCAAACCTAAGAAACTTCTAATTTCAGTAACAGACTTAGGAGTTTCCCATCTTAACACAACATCAACCTTAGAAGGATCAACCGCAATGCCATCACCAAAAATGACATGCCCCAAAAAGCTCACTTCACTTAACCAGAACTCGCATTTTGATAACTTAGCATAAAGCTTCTTTTCTCTCAGAACTTCTAACACAATGCACAAATGTTTTGCGTGCTCTTCTTCCGATTTAGAATAAACCAGAATATCATCAATGAAAACAACCACGAAACGATCCAAGTAAGGATGGAAAATACAATTCATGTACTCCATGAATACTCCCAGTGCATTAGTGACACCGAAAGGCATCACCAAATACTCGTAATGTCCATACCTCATCCTGAAAGCAGTTTTCTGAACATCTTCTTCTTTCACCCTTATTTGATGGTAACCCGATCTCAAATCAATCTTGCTAAACATGCAAGCGCCAACCAATCGGTCCATCAAATCATCAATTCTAGGAAGTGGATACCTATTCTTGATAGTTACTTTATTCAACTGACGATAATCAATACAAAGTCTCATGCTACCGTCTTTCTTCTTCACCAATAATACAGGAGCTCCCCACGGTGACACACTTGGTCTAACAAACCTCTTCTCGAGCAAATCTTCTAATTAGCTCTTCAATTCTGCTAACTTAGATGCGGACATCCTGTATGGTGCCATAGAGATAGGTCTGGTACCAGGGACAAGATCCATAGAAAATTCAACTTCTCTTTCTAGAGGTGCACTAGAAATCTCATCAGGGAATACTTCGGGAAAATTACACACCACCGAAAAGTTTGCAATCACAGATTAACTCTCCAGAGAAAGAGTCGCCATCAACAAGAAAACCAATGCTTCATCTTTCATGAACTCATTCAATTGTTTCGTCGACATCAACATAGTTTGATCTTCTTCACTAAGGAAGAAAACCTCACAGTGTTGTCATAACAATTGATATGGACATAGTTAGCTTTCAACCAATCCATACCCAGAACCACGTCCAACCCAACAAGCGGTAAACAAACAAGATCCACCACAAAGTCTATATCAAAGATTGATAAAGGGCAACTTGCACACACAAAAGAAGTAGTAACCGTTCCCTTAGCCGGAACTTCAACCACCATATCTCTATCTAGAGATGACAAAGTGAGACCCAATCTCTTTACACAATCAGCAGCAATAAAATAGTGAGTAGCACCATTATCAATAATAGTAATAAGAGGAATGCTATTAATGAAACTAGTACCTCGAACAAGACCATCTTCGTTTACCGTCGGAGCACCCGACAAAGCAAACACCTTCCCCGCTCCTTGAGTTCTCTTAGGCTTCTTACATTGAGAACTAATGTGACCTCCCTCGCCACAATTAAAATAGACCACATCCTTATGCTTGCAATCACGAGTCACATGACCCACTTCTCCACATCGGAAACATCTCACCTCATTCTCCTTAGCCCTCACATCACTTCGACAAACATTACTTTTGTGGCCAGGTTTCCCACACTTGTAACAAACAATACTAGCAGGAGCATCTCCCCCACTAGTCCTTCGCCCTTGAAATGCTTTCTGTTTCCCTTTACTAGCCGGAGTACCATAAGGTTTCCCACGGCTCTGTTGACCCTTGTTTCTCTTATCAGACATAATCTTATAGTGTGCATTATTATCTTCCTCGAAGATTCTACAACTATCAATCAAATCCGCAAAGACATGGATTTTCTGATATCCAATCGCTTTCTTAATTTCAGGATGCAAGCCATTCTCAAATTTAATGCACTTAGAAAACTCGGCATTCTCTCCGTCATAGTGAGGATAGAACTTAGCCATTTCGGTAAACTTTTAGATAATCATGATAGACATATTCCCTTGTTTCACAAGGAACTCTATCTCCTTCTTTCCCGAACATCCTCGGGTAGTACTTCCTCATGAATTCTACGGAAAACTCCCACGCCACTTCCTCACAGAACTTCAAGCTATGCGGGTGTTAACCCACCACCATCACCTCATCACTTAACTTATGAGTACCATAGCGGATCTTTTGCAGAGTGCAATCCATCACACTAAGATTCTTTCAATCTCCTTCAACCACGCCAAAGCACCAGGATCATACTTTCCTTGGAAATTAGGGATTCTCTCTTTGAAGGTTGCCAAACTACGAGACCCAGCGCTCGCCAACATTCGGTGTTGAAAAGCTCGAGCTATTGCTGCATAGCGGCAAGAGCCTCATCATTCCTATCAAGATTCCTTCCATAACAACCGCTCACAACAAAACAAGGATTAGAATCAACAAATAACAATACTTGATTGTTAGACAACAACAAACTCTACAACTTGGCCGGACAGACCGACCTGCTCTAATACCACTAATGTAACACCCCAATTCTACCCTTCGTAATTAATAATAAAATCAGAGTTTCAAAATTTCATCCAACAAAATTGAGGCATCACATATTCGTGTTTTCATCACTTTGCATTATAATGCACATCACAAACATCAAAAGTCGGATATACCGATTCATATCATAATTCATCATATAAATATATGACTATTCACAGCACAGCGGATGTGTTCACAAAATATACATGTCATCATGTTATCATCAATACATAAAGTTATAACATCATAAGATAGTATACATAAGCTATCCTATCAAAAGAATAACGTCGCCCAAATCCTGAGTGTTACTACGATCAGAGCAGAGCGACTCAAAATAAAGAGACTCGAGCTAATCCTCATCATCCTCGTGGATCACCTGCACGTTACCAATATAAAGGCAACGTCGAAACAAGTAAAGGGTGAGATACTCCAAAATATATAATTAAAGGCATGATAAAATATATAAATAGTTTTGGAATTATAAATGATATCAGTTAATAAGAGTATGTCAACTTATATTAAAAGCTTACATACTTTAATTTAGCATCTAGTGTATAAAATTAACACTTTAACTTCGTCACATAATCATTATACTCGCATCAACACAAAGTATCATATATCATCGCAATTCAACATCATCCATCAATTAAAACCCAACGCCAAACAACTCAAACATAAACATAACCGACTCCATGAGACACGACTATGTTATGCATGTGGTACCCGTCGCTTTGTCCATAATTAGGAACATTTGGCATAAAGCCCATCGTCGCTTGGCATAAAAGTCCTCATCGCCAATGCAATGTATGTGACTCGACAATAAAAACAACACAACAAAACATCATCATCGCTCATCAAAATTGACATAAAGTCCACGTCGCCACATTTATCCACATCAAGATAAACATATCATCGCATCGCATATCATCAAGTATTCATTAATAATTACACTGTCGCAAACGTCATGTTTAATCACACCACATCATTATCAATTAATTCACCAAATTCCAAATACGGAAAAATAGTCAAAACACCTATAATCGTCGCGAAAGCCATTCTTAATAACCGACATTAATCATAATCGTCAACATCTCAATCAAATTGTCCATACGTGTCTTAAATCGACTAAAACGCAATCCAATTCAATTTAACCGTAATTTGGCCTATTTCGGGTCGTTTCGTAAAAACTCGTAGTTTCGAAAAACTAACCTCACCACTACGTTCTACACGTCGAACTTAACTAGCACGTCAATTTTCGTTGAATTCGGAGCAACTTGCTCCGTCGCCGAAATTATCGAAATCGGGAAATCGGAACATAATCGGGTTCCAAATTTAATCAGCTAACTTATGTCCTAATGATATTTTATTAATACTAAATAGTAGTATATGGAATTGATGAAATTGAAACAAACAGAAGCCAAATGAAGAATTATGCAGAAAATAAATTATGCAGAACAGAAAACAGATTACAGGGAAAAACAACAAAAACTCGTTTCCCTCCTCCTAGCACCAGGGACGCACGTCCCATGCATCCAAATGAAGGGAGGTGGGCGCCTAGGGGACCTGGGATGGTCGCCCTCCATGCTAGGGTGGGAGCCTCCCATGTTCCCAACCACCACTTCATCTTCTTCGTTTCATTTTCAACAGACAATGTTTTCTGGTTTTTATACTTTTCACAGTTTATTCATTTTCTTCTTCTAGCAACTCATTCCTACTAACTTAGCAATAAAACACCAATAATCCATAATCCTAACTCAACCTTGCTAATTTATTTCAACACTCACTCAACCAAAACTCATGGATCAACCTATCAATTTTTTCCTAAATCCAAAATATATCACCAAACCCTAACTATAAGGAAATGGAAAATCAAACCCCTTACCTCAAGTGATTGGATGATTCTTGATGATTCAACAAACCCAATCCTCAAGTTTGCTCTTGCTCTTCATCTTCTTCTTCTTCTTCTAAAACCCTCTATGTTTCTAAGCTTCTATGTTTGGCTTTTGGTGTTGGAATGGAAAGAAAATGAGGAAAGGTGTTTATAATGTATTCTTACTAGCAACCAAGGGTGTATACCCAATTCTACACAATTAATCCTCACACCCCTATCTATTCTTATTAATTAACACACTAATAATATCTAATAATATTATTAATTCAATTAATTAAAATAATTCGGGGAATTAAATATCGGTCCGAATAATATTTTATCGAACCGAACGGAATAAAAACCGGACTAAACGTCGCCAAATATATTAATAGATATATCGATTAATATAAATATTCTCGTCGCCAAAATAATCGTCAAACGGTAACTCAAAATATTAATATAATATAATATAATAATAAATAAAACGGGGCGTTACATACCGCAGAGGTGAACTCACCAGAGAAGACGATTGTTTCCGCCGTGAACCACTGTGAGCCTGCGCTCAGTTTGTCTTCTCTGGCAAGACTTTTTTTTCTAGTTGTCTTTAGTAGCAGTCCCCTATCTGTCTCAAGTATTATTGTTCAGCTTTAGCAAAAGTCTTAAACTTTGTTTAGGTTTACTGTAAAAGACACAATTTTATTTTATTTTTATTAAATTCTTGAGCATATAATATTTTTGGTTTGAATTGAGATTCATGAAATGAAAAAAGAAAATCCACATAGATTTCTAAAAAATATAATAAATAAAAAATTAAAGCCATGTCATTTAAAAAATATAAAAATTAAAAAATTTCACATAATCCATGCCACATCATTTTTTTTTTTGCTGATTAAGTATCATAAGGGACTAAAACAACATAATCTGTAAAAGGTAGGGGAATCTAATTTATTTATTTATACAAGTGGGTTTTTCAAAACTCGCCTATATGGCAGAGGCAAAATATCTATTAACCCTAAAAACTATGCTTAAAATAATTAGAACTTGGATGACTCCTTATATAATGTTCTATAGTTGGGCTTGGACTGACTTAGATTCTTCAATCAACTCTAAGATTTAGCTAAACAACCTCTATAGAATATTCTCCATAAAAATAAAAACAATCTTCATAAAAGGATTCCTAAAAAGTCTCAACCGATCATTTTCAGTAACCAATCAAATATGCACTTGTTTATAACAAAATCCTCGATTGGTTTGTGTCTATAATGAGTACAGAATATTCCAGATACTCGTATACTCAAATTAAACCTTCAAGGATATCCAAAAGCAGTGTCTGCTACATCCTCGGGATGTCACAACATCTTCTATGACATCTGGAAGAAAAATACATAACAATAAAATTGTTATGGAATTTGATAAATATGATGCATCATCTTACTCAACATCAACATAGAACCAATTAGAATCATGCTTAGACAAAATTTATCCAACCATAGAACTAACAATCTCCCCTTTTGGAAAATTTTGGCTAAAACAACCAAAAACCAAATTCAATTGGAGAGAGGAATAAAACCATAATACTAGCTACACGTTGATCATGTAAACTTTGTACAAATACACAAACAGTTGTAGAACTCCTCATGTCACACATAAAAGGTTCTCCCTATCAAGGGAAACCTACACTAGAGTACATGTAGCGGGACAACAGAAGCAGCATCAACAGCTTCAAACACAAGCATTCTCCCCCTCAATGATTGCAGCAACCATACACACAACTAATCTCACAGAAGCAGTAGCACGCACTCCTATTACAATGCTAAATCAACATGTCAAGACTTATGATGTAACATCAGGACACAACACTTTACTCCCCCTTTTTAGCCAAAATATTGACAAAAAGAAATCGAGTAAATGTACACAAAGGAACCACATTAAACACGTTGGAAAATATTTCACTCAGGCAATAAGATATAAGGAAACATAGATAACATTAGAACATATTGCACTCAGGCAATACCAAACAACTGAAAACCCAAAAATTTCCTAGAGGAAATACCACAGATGGAAGCACACATATGGAAACACAACACTTGGTCAACTTCAGATGGTTTTCCACCTCTTGACTCTGTCAAAGAGCCTCATGCCCATATCAAAGAGCCTCACGCATTCCTTGGTGTTGTAGCCATCCCCACTATCTCGTAAAACATAATTCTTCCAGCCAATAACCCCAATAATAGGTATATTATTCCCATGAACATAGAGGAAAATGCAATAGAAGTTGCATTCCCTCTTTTCTGTAATTGTTATAACGCTTCAATAGTACAAGTTACAATCCTACTATCTTTGATAACAATAAGTTATTCCTTATTGTCCATATTCTTCTGCCTGTCATCATTTCCTTCAACAAGATTCTTGATCAGTTGCTTAAAACTTCCAAGATCCTTGTACCAATCATGTTGAATTAGATATCTGAAATAGCTCGGATCTTTAATATAAAATGTCATGACATTTCTCTTGACATCATACCTCTTCAAAATAAGTTCAGAGAAACCTCTGCATGTTTCCCTCAAGGGAACACATCCATTTTCTATTTTCTTATTTGCTTCAGTGTTGCTACCATTATCAAGATGAATTATGCTCAAATAATTGTATTTTTTATATTCCCCTAAGTAGACAGACATGTGCTGGATTGAGAATTCACTGGCTCAATGTTTGTGAATTTACAAGTATCCTCTCCTAGTGCTTCATCAGTTTGCACATAGGATGTTTCAACTTTATCGTTGACCTTATTCTTTTCTTCAACAACTAAATCTTTAATTCTAACATTGATAGATTCCATAGTCATACCAGTTCTGGAGTTATAGATCTTATATGCTCTCCTGCTTGAAAAGTAACCCAGAAATATCCCTTCATCCCCCATTGAGCTTATTCTGTCCACTTGATCTTTAGCACCAAAGATCTAACATTTACTTCCAAAAATGTGAAAGTATTTGACCTTATGTTTCCTTTCATTCCATAGTTTATAAGGAGTAGAGATAATACCTCCTCTCAAAGTAACCTTGTTATGAATATAGCAAGCAATATTCATAGCTTCAGCCCGAAACTTAAATGGGAATTTCTTAGCACTAAGTATCATTCTAGTTTATTCTTGTATTGCTCTAGTCCTTTTCTCAACAATTTCATCTCCTTGAATTTTCTAGGAATAAGAGAACTTATGACTTATTACTTCATAATCACAAAATTTAGAAAATTTTGCATCCATAAACTCCTTGTCATTATCATTTTTTATCTTGATAATCATACTCATCTTCTCTTCTTGAATGCTTTGGCACTGATCTTTGAATACTTCAAAGGCATCCGATTTTTCTCTAAGAAAATTCATCAAAGTATAGCCAGAGTAATCATTTATAACCACAAAGACATACCTTCTTCCTCTTGGGTTGTCTACCTATAATGGTCCCATTACCTCCATGTGAAGAAGTTCCAAGATTTTGGAAGTAGTCTAATGTTGCAACATAGGGTGTGACATCATGAAATCCTTTTTTCTTTCACACTGATCAGAAACTTCTCCTTCAATCTTGATCTTTGGCATATCTCTAATGGCTTCTTCAGACATGACTTCCTTCATTCTTTTGAAATGAAGATGTCTAAGTTTTTGGTTCCATAATTTTACTTCACCTTCATTGATTATTGAACGTGAGTAAACACCTATTTGAGATTCCCATAAGTAGCAGTTGACTTTGGACCTAGTACATTTCATTAGAACAACTTCTTTCTCATTTTTAACAAGACATTCGGATTTTGATAAGTTGACTAACAAAACTTGGTCACATAGTTGACTAATTCTAATGAGATTAGCAGTCAATCCTTTGACATGCAACACATAACATAACCTATGATATCCATCATACACCAAATTTCCAACTCCTTTGATATCTCCATTAAAGCCATTAGCAAATCTAACAAAACCCGTGGTATGTTGCTTAAAGTCCACCAACATCGTATGGACCCCTATCATATGTCTAGATCATCCATAATCAAAGTACCATTCTTCATTTGTTGAGTCTCTTTTTGCTCACTTCTCTTTTTGCTCACTATGTTAGCCTTAGAACGAACTGGAGCTCTTTGATCTCCATACAAGTTGAAACAAAAAGACTTTATATGACCGGACTCACTATAGTAGTGACACTTCCATGTTTACTGAGGTTGGTTTGAAGATTTATCACATTTTCTAGGATGTTGTAACATGAGATTCTACATGATGATATTTTTCTTCTTTAAAGCATGAAAACCCTTCTCCTCTGACATTCCCCTTAGTTTATTATCGGATTGATAATGAATTTTGGTATCTTCATTCTCTTTCACCATATTTATAGAATCAGTCAAGTTATCAAGCTTGGAATTTTGGTGTGTTACCTCAATTTGTAGATAAGAAATGGAACTAAGAAGTCGTTTCCTCTCATTCTCCAAATCAGCAATGATCTTCTTTTGCTCTTCCTCTTTCTTGGGGAGTTCTTTACACATGTTACAAGTATACTTATAGGACACATCCAAAAATTCATAAATATCATTCTCATCATAATCCACAGAAGCTTGAACTTCATTTGCCCATCCTAGATAAATTCAACACAAGTTTAGCAAACTCAGAATTATCTTCATCTTCTGACTTATCATCATCAAACCAAGATGCAGTGAAATCCTTCTGCTGTTTATTCATTTGCCCATCCTAGATAAATCCAACACAAGTTTAGCAAACTCAGAATTATCTTCATCTTCTGACTTATCATCATCAAACCAAGATGCAGTGAAATCCTTCAGCTGTTTATTGAGGAAGTTGGGACATTAAGGTCTAATATGACATTATCCTTCACATTCAAAACATTGAATGTCTCTGTTTTGACTTGGCTTCTCTTCTGATCTTTGTTTCTTATGAGAATCAAGACTAATACATATTTCATATGAGATGTTCTTGACATCCGGTCTTCCTCTTTTGTCCAATATTTTTAATAGCCTATTGAATTTCTTTTCAAGAAGAACAATAGTATTAGACAAATCCTCAGTGTTCGGCTTAGTTTGACCTTTATCATATTCAACATTAGATACAAAGCTATGATTTTATTCTTTTTCTCAACCTTGTCACCAATATCCAATTCAAATGTTTAAAGTGGCCCAATAAGTTCATCAACTCTCATGTTGTTGATGTCATGAGCTTCATTAATAGTTGTGACCATCATGTAAAATTTCCTAGGCAAGGACCTAAGAATCTTCCTAACCAACTTTGCTTCTAACATCTTGTCTCCCAAGGCACTTGATGCATTAGCAATTTCAAGAATTGTGATATGATATTCTTGAATTGTCTCATCATCATTCATCTTTAAGTTCTCAAATTTGGAGGTGAGAATCTTAAGTCTTGAGATCTCCACCCTAGAGTTATCATCATAAGTTGTCTTGAGAATTTCTCAAGCCTCCTTGGCCACAATACACATATTAATCAACCTAAAAACATTTTTTTCTTCTGGTTCGATTTTGTCAGTTTCAACCTCTTTCCCATCTTTTTCAACGCTCTTCACGACCTGATGCATCCATCCTTTTAGAACATCCTTCCAAGCTTTATTGTCCATAGCTTTCAGAAAAGTTATCATACGAACTTTCCATCAGTCATAGTTAGAACCATCCAACATGGGAGGTATGTTGTTATAACCTCCTTCTTTCTCCATAGTACCGGAAAATATATCTCTAAATCTCACCCAGGTAACCAGAATAGGGTGTTCGCTCTTATACCAATTGAAAATTTGGCACGCACATAAAGGATGTCAAGACTCACGTCTTAACATACAAGCAATGTCACGACAAATGTTATAACATCTACTGATAGAACAATAAAATAACAATAATGCAGAAATATAAGTTGTAGAAAACAAAAGAAGACAACGATATGTTAACCGAGTTAATGCTAACTCACATACTCTGGGGGCTACAAAGCCAGGAAGAAAATCCACTATAAGTAGTACTAGTTCAAAGCTAAACTCTCCCGTTTACAACTTCTCGCCTAATACTTATCCAATGCAACTTCTACTTAGGCATTATTCCAAGTATGAGAAATCGACATCCCACTTCCAATCACCGTAGTGATAAAAACTCTCAATCACAGAGAAAAACAATTTCAGTCCAAAGAACTGTTAGGAAGTACAAACTCCCCAATTATAACCCCCCAATCACAAGGAAAACAATTCCAATCCCGAGAACTATTAGGAAGTACATACTCCTCAATTACAACCAAAAGAAGATACTACTTCCAAAAAAATGTAGTCTTGCTTAACAACTTCAACCAAGAACAATACTCAAAATTGCTTAAAAGCTTCTTCCAAGAACAATACTCAACTTTTTCCTCCGGGCTTCGAGTGAGAGCAATTCCTTACCAAGCAAGTTACAATCAGTCAACTCAAATGTATCAGAGATACATGAGGACGTACAAAAAACATACGAAGAACCTATGGAACTATCAAAACGTAAACCCTTATTTTACACACGGTTTTACAATAAAAACTATGCTTAAAAAAATAGGTCTTGAACGACACCCTATATAATCTTCTGCAGTTGGGTTTGGACTTACTTGGCTTCTTCAATCAACTCCGATCTTCAACTGAAAAATCTCTGCAGAATATTCTCCACAAAAATAGAAATAATATCAAAAAAGTTTTCCTAAAACGTCTTCGATCATTATTAGTAACCAATCAAATATGCACCAGTTTCTAACAAAATTCTTGATTTTTCTGCGCCTTTAATGAATACAGAATATTCTAGATACTCATATCTTCAAATTAAATCTTCAAGTATATCCAAAAGCAGTGCTTGCTGCAACAGTTTCGGGATGTCACATCATCTTCTGTGATATCTGGCAGAAAAGCACATAACAGTAAAATTGTATGACAGTTGATAAAGATGATGCATCATCTTACTCAACATCAACATAGAACCATTTAAAATCATGCTTAGCCAAAATTTAGCCAACTATAAAACCATGAAACTTACAATTTACAACATTGTTTAAATACATAAACTCAAATGCCACATAAGAAAAATTAAATATGATAATAAAACTTAACTTACAACTTCTCAACTACACTTAACAAGATTCGAAGCATAATTCTAAATATGAATTACTTTTAATAAAAAGATTATGCATACGTACCAACTGAATTATGAATTATATTTATGAGAGATTTTGTTTTAGTATATTTCTACCGTACAAATGTAAAAAAAGTATAAAAAAAAGTTATTTTTAATAAGAGATAAAAAGAAAGTAGGATGTTTTAGAATTTTTTATTATTTCTAAAAAATTCAATAAATTTTAGCTAGATGACAATTCAATTCCAAGATGGAGTTGTGTATGTACTAGCATATGAGTTGATATAACATAATGGCTAAATATTATTATCAATACAGTATGGTAGGGTATCCATGATTCCACTATGGCCAATTCAAGGGAAAAAACATATATTACCATGATCAAAATTAAGGGTCTACTTCTATAACATTGTTAAGATACAATTGGAACATGAAACATGTTACCATTTTTGTCCACATCCACTCAAAATAGTATGCCTAACACCTAACTCCAAATTGAATTGATGTTGCATTCTCATGTAATTTTTTTAATCTTTCCATTGATCTTCCACTAAACTACTTAATTGTGAATTGATTGGACATTCTATTAGTGGAAACAACATTTATGAAGGGACATTACTTTAGTGTGAAAACACTATTACCCCATTTTAAAAGCATGGGAGAAGAAAATCATAAAATTGATGGTGTACCTAAAACTATTATTACATTGTTATAATTTCAAAATAAAATAAAATATCATAAGCTTAAGTCATTGTAGAAAATCCTTAATAGGAATGTGCTAGAGTTATATCAAATTGGTGTGTCAATTCAAACAACAAAAAATTTATGGTCCATTATCAATGTGGGCCAAATCTTGCTCATTTTGTGGACAGCACAATGTGATGCACTCTCCCATATTGATGATAATACCAAATATTTTTCCTTCATAATTTATTCGGTCCAAAAGTGATAGCTGGTGGAATCTCAATTCTCTCATGACTCAATGTTAGACTTTGAAAAAGTAACAAAAGAGATAGGGAACAAAAAATGAAATATTTTCATCTTTTTGTTTGCTATATATAAATATTTCTAGTGGAAAAAATAGGGTTACATAGTACATTCTACATGTTTATGTCAACCTTCCTATCATTCACAAAATAACTTTGAAATATTTTTATCTTTATTTTACTCATCTCATTACACATTATTTAATCACATAGTCGAATGTTAATCTAATCTCATCCATGCACATTATTGAATCGTAGAGTTGTACTAAATTTTATTTAATTATAATTTAATTATGATAAATTTTAAACTTTGTGCAATAAACTGTTTTGCACATTTTAAAAAGACAGTCATGTCAAATTGGAGTTTAGATTTCATGTTAAAAATTATAAATTTAGTATAATGCTACATTTTCAATAATTTGTATTTTATTAAAAAATCTTCTAATATTTAATCATTTGTATTTCATTTAAAATCTACTGAGTTGATAATATGAACCATTTGATCAAGATTAGACATCTGATATTATTAAAACAGATGACAAAGTTTCTATATATAGGACATTAGTGGTTATATTTTGGAGAAGGGCCTAATGTAGACAAGAAGGAAGTATTAAAAGACTTTTAGAAAAAATCTCCACTGGCAAGAAAAAGTGATGAAAAAGATGAACAATGGCAAAGGCATAATAATTTTACCCAAGATAGAGGGAGTTGGGTTTGTGTCCACAAACTCCAATAGTACATTAATGGGAAGAGTAAGCATAAGGTGGACCTTCGCACATGGAAATAATGTTAGTGGGGAAAAGTGATTGTTACACTTCCACATTCCAATATCTCTAAAAGAGACAAAAATAAAATAGTACTTTGTTAATGGTTAGAGGGAATAAATAGTATGAGCATTGATATAAATTGAGGAACAAAGGTGAATGAGTTCTCTCAATTATATATGTTTAAGTCTTCACATTTTCATTCAATGTGAGACTATTTTCTGGGTTCTTCCACTTATATATATGCTTAAGTCTCCACATTTCTATTTAATGTGAGATTATTTTCTCACTAACTCACACTTTTTATATATATATATATATATATATATATATATATATATATATATATATATATATATATATATATATATATACTTATATATAAGTTTAAGTCTTCATATTCCTATTCAATGGAGACTATTTTCTCACTTGCTCACACTTTTTATATATTCCAACACTCCCCTTCAAGTGTGAGTCCAAAGTCTCCACATTCCTATTCAATGTGGGACTATTTCCTCACTTACTCACACTTGTTATATATTTTAACACTCCCCATCAAGTGTGAGTCCACAATGCTCTTCCACTTAAGTGAGTCTCTTTTTCGAACCAGACTCTGATACCATGATAGAGAGAGTTAATAGTAGGAACATTGATATAAAGTTGAGGAACAAACACCCTTGTGAGAGATACATCACTTGTCCACCTAAAACCTTAAGGTAATAGGTGAGTGGATTCTCCCACTTATATATGCTTAAGTCTCCGCATTCCTATTCAATGTGAGACTATTTCCTCACGTACTCACACTTGCTAAATTATTTCAATATTAATTACACCCTTTTGTTCTCATTTTTCTTTTAGTTTTCTCTTTACCATATTTAGGGTTTAGATAGAGAACATTTTTTTAATAAAAAAATTAAAATATTATTAGTAACTATTTTATAGACATCCTATACAAAAATTAAAATATATTTTTTTAAAAATTAAAACATATTGTTAAAAAAATTAAAAATTTAAATTCTTATAATTAAGCTAACACGTCCTTAATATCGGCAACCGAATATATTTTTAATTCAAACATGTAATAAATAATAATGTCTTTTTCTTTAGTCTTACTCCACCTATCCCACCAAATCCATACATGTAAAGTAAACTTATGGGAGGTCATTCAAGTTCCCCTATAAAGAAATGGTCATTATGTGAGATATGATTTTTAGGTGAATGGTTTATTATGCCACTTTTTCTTTTATAAGTTTGTGGATTCGTAATTGTTTATCAATGACCCACCATGTCTTTTTTGACAATTTATAAATATTATCACCCCATTATCCTTACAAAGTAAAATGGGAATCATTTATATCATACAATGTGAGAAAGTAATTAAAAGGTAAAACTTTAGATGCCAACAAGGCACTTTCCAATATACGATTACATTATCTTAAAACAATTTTTTTTTAATTAGAAAATTATAAATAGAGGAGACCAACTAAGAAAGTTAACATCATAGCCAATTGGGTTCTCTTTGATGGCATTTTTGGTTGAGGAAAGGAATATGTATAAAAACAGAAACCTCACTCACATTGGCTTAAAAATAAAGAGAATGGACTTTAGATAATGCCTATGAATGAGTATCACCATCCAAAATAATTTAATTAAAAAAAAAGATTACATTTTTATTCAAACATAAAATTAAAAATAAAATTAGGTCGACCTCAAATATCAATATGTCATTGAATATGATTGAAAACCAAGAATTCCATTCTTTGGATTTTTCAATGGATGCCTATCACTATGGCACCTTTAGACTTTGAGATTCACAATTGTTATGGAGACATAATTGGACACCATAGGTTTTATCATCATCATGATCATGATAATTAATTAATTATTTGTTTTTAATAAAAATTTAAGTGACTTGTGATATGGGAGAGAATTTGTAGGGTCGTCTACTTTAAAGAAAGAAAACATGTGTTAGGATAGAACAAAAGGAAACAACAAAATCAATTCTATGATGATGGACCTAAGACTAGTACATGAGCATGCCCTCTTTCATAAGGGAAGAAATTAAGTTAGGTTACACATCATGGACCCCTCTATATATATATATATATGCTTTCTTTAATTTCATCCATATTTTATGCTTTGTTTTGTACTATCTCAATATTTGGAGTAGGTCCACCCAACCCCCAACTAAAATTTTGGAATATTAATTTACTTTGTTGTATATTATATGATGTGATATAGACAATCTATGTGACACATTTTTCTAACCCTTTTGCACAAAGTCTAACACGTCTACACATTCTTGAGAACAAGATAAATAAAAGAAAGCAACATGGCATGGGCCTAGATAAATAGAAAGGTCTCCTATCATATTAGGTTATTGGTTTTTATATAACATTGGTTTAAGTATCATTGTCCTAATTGGAGGATAGGTGCGTAGTGTGTACGTGATGAAGGATATTTTAAAATTAATTAAGATAAAGATGATTGATTAATGAGTAATTTAGTGGTAAAAAAGAAATTTGATTGGGAAGTGAAGAAAGTGGGGTTTATAGTTTTGACCCTACATAAAATTGATGTGTGATTCTATGTAAGAAAAGGGAACAAAAGCAATAAAAGTGGGTTAGTTTATTCACACGTCTTTGTCTTAAAAGGGAGACATGGTGCATTATGGTATACTCTTTGTTGCCTTGCCTTTTTCCTTAGACATATAAATAATATCAAATCAAATTATGTGCCTTCACTTTATAGTAAATTCAAGAGTTTATCAATTTTATTTAAATTTATCAATTTGAACTCATAAGAGTTGACAAAAAAAGAGTTATGTGAGATAATTTTTTTACATGATTTAAATATATGTTTAGTTTCATGTTTTTTTATTTTTTATACGTAGAATTGATTTTGATGTGTTTGATTACTTTTAAAAATAATTTTTATAACACAATTTATTATTAAATTCATTTTTGTAAATATTTATTTAAAATTAATTCACTAAAAAAAAATTCATAACCAAACATAATTTCTTTTTATAAAAAAGTTGTTTAAAAGCATGTTAAACTTTAAAAACTTGGGGGATTTCAATGTGCAATGAACCATTAATCTAAAAAACCTACATGAGATGTACCTTTTGACAAATCTCAACTATCTTTACAAACAAATCTTAAATTTAGCAAAGAGGTTTATTATTATATAATTTGTGATTAATCATATATTCCTATGTTAGACCATCACTTTCAATTAAATCTAGTGACATTACATAAAGAGTCTCACACACATTCATCAATGTGGATGCACTCAAAACAATATATCATTGTTAATTTATTTACAACAACCGTCCTATTCTATTGCAAGTTACTATTTGCTTTGTTTATTTATGTTTAAACTATAGTATTTATTTTAAATATTGAACTTGAGCCAAATGTTGAATCACGCTTAGGGTCAAATCGAATTTAGTAACCCATATAAATAGTTTGAAAATGACAACAAAAAAAAAGTTTAATAATGAGAAACAATGTTCATTGTACCAAATTTGACGGTTCATGATGGCTCCAAATGCAATAAATAGACGGCTAAATAATGGTGCCAATAGTTGAAAAACCTTTCAATTTTCATCAATTATTTAGTCAAAAAAATATCAATATATGGTAGTAGTAGTAGTGTATAATTATATACTCTAATATTTAAAATGAAAATGAAAATGAAAGAGTACTTGAATATTTAGTCAAAAAAATTATCAATATATGGTAGTAGTGTATAATTATATACTTTAAAATTTAAAATGAAAATGAAAGAGTACTTGAATAAGAATGGTGAGTTTTTCTTTTTATAATTTAATTAAAAAAATTGAATTTGATCTACTTTAAATATGTAAAATATTTAATAATAATGTTTTATTATCTATTATGTTTCTTTCCAATTTGAGATATTAATCTCTATTATCACCAATTACGTGTAACATATCTAATTTATAGAAAAATTAAAATAGAAAAAAATTGAGGTACATATATCATTCATTATGTAAGTTACTCAACCACTCTCTTTTATATAAACTTTAGGTTAATATATACATAGATACATGGTACTAGCTTTTAGCCTAATATTCCTACTAACACATAACTCCAAAATTAATGGACAAAACCATTTTTTAAGAATTACTAACATTTTAGTACCATTAATTTCTTCTTAGCGTGTGTTTGGATTTACAATGGATAGAACTGATTCTAGTAAGATTGAATTTGGTAGAATTGATTTTAAAAGAATTGAATATAGTAGAATTGATTTATGTTTGGATACAATTATATAAAAATAAGTTGAATGATAAATTTTAATATAAAAAATTACAAACTTTAGCATCAAGTAGAATCAATTCTAAAAACATAATCAATTCTACTTTACCATAACCAAATATGTTAAAAGCATTGCAGAATCAATTCTGCAACTCTAAAATTACTTTTAGTCTTGCTAGAATTGAAATTAACATACACTTATTTTATTAAATTATCACTCTTTTTTTAGAAGAAAAATATTTAAATAAATTGAAAGAAGCGAATGATATCTAACAATAACAAAACAAGACATATAATCGGCAATCAAATTGAATACGGCAAGTTGATGGAAAATAGAAAATTTATCTATCATTCATTTGATGGGTCACTATATCCATTGCCAAACAAATGAATAATTAGTCCAAAATATTGTTGGCTAAGCATAGGATGATGAAGTGACACAATTGAATGATTCCATAATATTTTATTGAAAAATGAAATATTTGTCAATTTCATCATCCATATAGAAGTGGATGGTATTGAAAATTTCAATGTAAGAAGAAAAAAAACAAATGATACAGTATATGAGTTGTCTATTAATTATAAAACAAAAGAAGTTTGTTTTTAAAAAATATTCATAATTCAATGATTCAATCATATATCATGCCCGCTAGTGTCTGAATTATAAGCATGCAGTTAATATTGATTTTTGTTAAATTGAATTATTTTAGATTGAATTCATAGTTTTATATTTTGTGTTTGAATTATTAATTTGTTGTAGAATTAAATATATTTTGGGTATCTATAAAATTATCAAATTTAATTTTTGGTCTCTATAAAAATATTTATATGTTTTGATTCTACTAAATTATTATATATATGATTTTAGTCCTTCTATTAAATTAATGTGTATTTTTCAATAATTTTAAAAAATATGTATAAAATATCATAAAAATTTATTAAAAAAACTTTTAATTTAATTTCTATATTAAGGTTTTCAATATTTTTTGAAATTTAAAAAATTTATATTTAATTCTTATTATTTAAAAAAAATCAAAGTTTGATAAAAAAAAGTAATATATAATATTTCTAAACATGTATAGAAAAATTTATTCAAAAATTAAAAAAAGTTAATTGTACTTAAAATATTTTCAAAATTTTAAAAAATAGTAAAAACTTATAGTATATTATAAAAAATTAAAATTTGTGATATTTATAGGACAAAATTTAATTTTTTATTATTTATGTTTATGAATAATAATACGAAATTAAAATTATTTCTTGTGATTATTAGGTAAACTTTTCACTTTTGCTTAGGTTATTAGGTAGAAACATATTTTGATAATTCTATAGAATTTATTTTATTTTTTACTCCTAGTATCTTTCTAAATTATTTAGGAGGAAAGTCCAACTCCCCTAGGTGGTTAATTAATTTAGTCCTAGTATCTTTTTATAAATTAATAATTAAAAAATGTAATTAGCATATTTTTTATGGTAAGATTATTTAGGAGTAGTACAGCATTAAATAAGGATGAGTGGGAATCAGATTCACGTGTAATGGAGAGCTGCCGGTGACAAAGGGACAGATGGTCCTAATGTAATGGGGTCCATTCTATGAATCAAATCTCATTTTCATAATTTTAGTCTTGTCCTTGTTAGGGACTCCTCACTAAATGCTACCTTTGGCATTTGTACCTCACTGTGGGCTCCATTTTTTTAAGAGGTGCTCATTTCTTGTGTCCCTTAATTGCATCAAATCAACCAACAAACATCATTCTTATTATTCCCTCCCTCTGTTAAAAGTATCTCCGTGGACAATGTGTGATTTTTAAAAAAATATTGGGTGTAGTAATTTAATGAAAAAATAGTATGTTTTTATTAAATATACTTAATTATTATGAATAAAAGAGAGAAAATGTGACATAAAATTAAAGAGAGTGTAAACATATATGTGTTATAATAAAGATAGTATTGAAAAAAAAATAAAATATTACATTAATATTTTAAAAAAACAATTATTTTAAAACATGAAAAATGGAAATGAAAACATTTTATGAGCCAGAGGGAGTCGTGGTTTGCACTATATGAATATGGAGGTGGTGGTGGTGACTACTGCTACTACTTCTTCTGTGCTAGCTAAGCTATTTGCTTTTCCAATGGAGTGAGTGAGTGGATGGATAGAGAGGAGGGTATTTAGATATATTAGTATATATTCTAATTTACTGTTTACTAGTAGTATGTAATATTTGCAGTTATATAAGAAGAAAAATTGTACTATTACTATTTGCAGTTGGTTGGGTGAGTGTGACCAAAGATACTTTGATTCCAATGTCATTTACATGTTGATTCTAGTTGAATTTAAATGTAAAATTGAGTGAAAAGTATAAATTGATTTAAAGAGGAAAATACATATAAGTCTTGCTTTTGAAATAAATCTCATTTACTTAGGGGTGGAAAAATGGGTTCACCCCTTAAAATTCGATTCACAAAAACTTGTAAAAAAATGGAATAGAGGAGTCATGTGGAAACTGTATTTTTGCCTTAAAATTGTATAAAAAAAATTGTTAATATTTGAATCGGTAAAAAAACACGCAAAAATATTATCACAGTTTATAAAAATATTGTACCATCTTGATCAACATTATTATAGAATTATATTGTAGTAAAACTATGTCAATTCTAAAATCACCGAACTAACAATTTCTTTAAATGAAAGTCAATTACAAGACTACTCAAATAGATTTAAATAAAACTATTTCAAAACACTTAGCTCTTAGATTCTAACCAGACACAGTTGAAGTCATGATACTTCAATAAGACTGATATACCACATACCTAAGCTAATACATTAAATTGCTATGAGCAAAGTCTAACTTATGTGGTATAAAATCAAATTCAAAGATGTAATAATACAATAGCATAATAATGAATACTACAAAATAAATAGGTAAGCGAAGAAGAAAAGATACGGAACAATATATAGTTGTTCGATTGTTGTCCTCGCATTGCCTACTCCACTCTTCCATGGTGTAAAACACATTTTAAAATAATCACGATCTTCCGTTATTTTTGATAAGTTTGATTACAAGCATTTTAGTTACAACGAACTATCAAACAATAATTCTCTATGTTGAAGCAAATACTCAACTGCTAACAAAAATAAGATCACTAAAAGATCTTGATCCAATAACCTCACTATCCATAATAATTATGCTCCAAGTATTCATATGTGGTAATCCACATGTTTACATTGATCTCTTATCTGAGAAACAACCATAACCAAGCGTTGATCGGACAACTCCCAACTTTGTTTGTGAGAAATCTTTTTACAATGCCACCAAAGATGTACAACTTCCATCCCCGCCTTATGGACAATTGATACTAGATCTCGCCAAAATATTCCTTGGAGTATAATGGAAACTCTATTCTTGATGAATAACAACAAATATCAAACGAAATTCAAGAAGAGATACTTGCACTTGTTACAAACACAAACTTTACACAAAAACATTAGATAACCTAATGTACCATTAGTCTCCCTCAAAACTCAATATTTATAAATGAATGTCCTCAATAATGGAACAAGACTAACGATGAAGATTATGAACAATGCTAGAATATCTCACAAACAAACTAAAAACACAAGGTATTAGATAAGTGTTTTAGATGAAGGTGAATAAATAACACACACACAGGGTTCTCTAAAGTTTCTACACTAATGGGTTTTGAATTTGATTGTTATCCAAAAATTTATCAATCATGAAGAACATTAAGATTAACCCACCCCCTCTGTAATTCATTCAAACACAACATCAAATTGCACTAGAACAAGATGCAACAAAAAGGAAAATTAATTTGACATGAATTCATAATCAAGAAGTTGTTCTTGTGAATAAGGGAAAGAATCATGGTGTTGTGGATAGACAAACTAAGAATGGAATACAAAGTAACTCTTTTTTCTCTATGGGTTTCTCCATAGGTTTCACTCACTTGTTACTTTCATCAAAGAAATAGCTATTTAAATCAAGGATGAAAAATGGGTCTTAAAGCTTTGATTCAAATCAAGTGAAAATTGTGATTCAAATCAATTTGGACAGAGCCATAATAGAGCTTTAGGATTTCAATTTATTCAAATCAACTTCTGCAATTGATCTGAATCACACGAGGTTGTGATGTGAATTATGTTAAATTTTTTATTCTAATCAAATCTTCCAGGGACAAATCCCATTTTCCACATAGCTCGTGATTCAAATCATGTTCATTTCCTGATTCAAATTATAACACCGGAAAACCATATTTAAATGCTTTAACTTATGATTCAAACTACTCATGATGAAATAACAAGGTAGCAACTATTTAGGCTAAAAAAGACATACTAAAAAGGGACGAACACTCTTATTAATTGAGTAAGAAGGGTTCTAATTGGTACAACAAAAAAATATTTGAAGCGATTACATATGAAGTACAAAAGTAATATATTACAAGCACACGACAATGTAATCAAATTACAAATACACAATTAGTAAGAGCATCTATATCAAATTGACAAAAACATCAAAACATTTAGGAGATACCATACGATACTGTGACTGCACTTTCAGTCTCCCTTTTTTTATGTTTGGCAAATTTGTGATATTATTGTTGATCAATTATTCAAGGCGTTATTTGGAATTTGATGAATGGAACAAATATGGTGAACTAGTGTACATTTCTACGCTTGAGTTGTAAAAGATGGAACGAATTCAATGAACTAATGTACATTTCTACGCTTGAGTTATAAAAGATATAAATCTCCCCTAAATTAAACACTTAATGCACATAAATATCGATCATATCTCGATACCTTCTCCCCCTTGACAAATATCAATCAAAAAGAGAAAATACTATAGAGAATAAAAACACAATCAATTTAAGCCAGGATAGATTAAAGGTCAAAATTAAAATGTCATACTTAGTGAACTAAATAAGCACCAATCAAATCAAATCGCATGTGAAATTAACTAACGCAAACTATGTAATTTAAGAGACATGATCAATAAACATATAGCAAAGAGAATCATAGAGATATCATACATACGTGACACAAACTCACCACCTTATACCTAATTCAAAATATTCATATGAGATCAAAATTCAGTCAATCAGTCAGCCAAAATGACATAAATAAGTCTAAACATGCTAAATTTTAATGATATGATATGCATGGTATGAACTATTAGAACAAAGTTTGTTTCTAATAATATATCAATGTTTTGATGATAACAAGCATAATAAATTTTGTATGAATGAATATGATATTTGTTAGAACAAAATTTATTTCTAATAATATATTAAAAGTTTTGATGATAACAAGCAAAATAAATTTTGTATGAATGAATATGATATTTGTTAGAACAAAATTTATTTCTAATAATATATTAAAAGTTTTGATGATAACAAGCAAAATAAATTTTGTATGATTGAATATGATACTCTGACGTGTACATGTTTTATTTCAGAAGGTGTTCTGACTCTAGTGCAAAAATGGAAAATATCATTATGAGAAGAACTTGAAGTTAGAAGCTCTAATGAGAGAAGAACTTCTGGACAAAGCACGCTAAAAGGAATTGCTGAAAGAAACACATTCTAGAAGTGTGAATAAGACAAAACACGCTCATAGCAACTGCTGACAAAAACACGCCTTAGAAGTTCTGAGCGAGAACTTATGGAAGACACACTACATAAAAAGCTTATGAAATAAAGATTAAAATACAACTTCTGATTGAAGCAAGCACAGCGCAGCTTCTGATAGAAGCAAGAACAACGCAACTTCTAATAGAAGCAAGAACAACGCAACTTCTGATAGAAGGAAGCAAAGAGCAACTTCTGATAGAAGCAACTTCTGACAGAAGTAGGCAAAAGTATACTTCTGATGGAAGCACCAACAGAAGTTCTGATGAGAAAATATTTAGAAGATCTTTTTGAATATGAATGTTATCTTCCAAAAGACAAAATCTGCAAACAGTAACTTTGACCCATTGAGCGAAGAGAAGAAATACTTGAGTGGTTCAACTTCCAAGAAATATTTAGCAAGCTATTTACGTTAAAGGCTAAGTAAATCACGTGAAGATAGAAGCCAAGTAAAATAACGTGAAAGCTACAGTAAAGTCATTATTACATTTTCCATCATTCAAGGCACGGTACTAGCAACGGTCAGATTCTGGAAGCATTATTTAAGGAATTCATTTCAATGGAGAAAAAAAACAACTACACAATAACTTTCAATATTTCACAACAATTATCTAGAAGAGATACACATACAGTAGCACAACAACTTTCAACAACATCTTCTCGCAACTAACAAAAAATCATTTCAAGGTAAACTCGCGCTGCCAGTACAAAGAATTATTTTTTGTAAATTAGTTTACTATTCATTGAGCTTCATTTGTGTGTAAACTTCACTTAGTGAAGACTAGCTTTTCTAGAAGCATTATTGTACACAGTCAGTCAGAATTAACATTCTGATAGTTGTTCCTTGAGAAGACCGGTTGGGTCAGAATTCTTGAGAGGGCTAGGACTAGTTGAGTCTTAGAGGTGTTAGTCACAATGGTGGTTGTGCGGTTTGTTCCTTGAGAAGACCAGTTGGGTCAGAATTCTTGAGAGGGCTAGGACTAGTTGAGTCTTAGAGGTGTTAGTCACAACGGTGGTTGTGCGGTTTGTTCCTTGAGAACGACCAGTTGGGTCAGTGTTCTTGAGAGGGCTAGGACTAGTGAATCTTATAGGAAGTTAGTCACACCAGTTGGGTAGTGCACTCTGTAATTGTTGATTATAGTGGATTAAGTCCTCGTTGAGAGAGGCGAAATCACCTTGGCGGATGGACTGGATTAGTTTGAGTTTCAAACAAACTAGGATAAAAATCCTTGAGTTTTTAGTATTGTTGTTTTGGTTTAAAGAGTCTAAAAGTAAGACACACTTATTCAACCCCCCCTTCTAAGTGTTTTTCCAAGCCTTCATGAACCACCAAGGGAGATCATAAGGAAAACCATTAGAAAAATTAGATATAGGAGGTACAACAACAATGTTATCTGGTATATGAATAGTGATGTTTGCTGCAACAATAGTAGAGTCAGCATGAAAGATGTAGTTAGGTCTTCAAGGATTCAATCTGAGCAGCCATCCGACCTTCAGAGGCTTGAATCTCTTCCTTCATATGTACCCGTCTAGCTTCATAGTCCTTATCCACTAAATCAATTCGTGCCATGATAGTCTCCTCTCTAATTTGGTTGTCAGACTGTAGCTTGCCAACCAACTTATATAGATAAGTCTTTGACTCAACAGATAAATAACCAGATGAAGTTTAAGAGATAATAATCAACAAATGGATCTTTATTAGGATCTACAATCTTATCATTAAAAACTTTTTTCCATACTCTTCAAGATAATAGTAAGAATCATCTGCAGTATCCATGTGGTGCCCCATCTTGGACACTCCACCATAATCTATAATCTTAGGAGCCTTAGTAAATTCTTCCTCCTCGGGCACAATGTCCTTAATTTCTAGTATTAGCTGCACAAAAGAAGAATAAAACAAGACTTTTTTGTTATCTCTGCATTCAAACATCATTCTGACAATAAAATTTGTCTAATTAACTCCATGACTATTAATACTGACCCACATTAGGTAGTGATAATTATCATCTTCTCTTCCCTAGTTTCTTGGTTTCCTGTATAGAATCTTGACAATAATCCAATGCAATAACCTCATGTCAAACTTGACTTGACTGATGCCAAATTTTGACATAGTAGGGTTCTCACGAACAAATTTAGAAATAGACAGAACAAAAGGAACTCTATCATAATTAGGAAATCTCGTAGATGTGTCAGTAACACCAGAAGGAGAACAAAAGGAACTCTATCATAATTAGGAAATCTTGCAGATGTGTCAGTACCACCAGAAGGAAAACCAAGATACTTTGTAATATTATAGTAGGTAAACTTAGCGATTTTATCCTTAAACCTAATCTTAGGCAATTTTTCATAACTTTAGCACGATTTTATGTTGATCTTTGTATTTGAATATCTTTTCTCAAACATCAGAACTTTCTTTAAATTCATTTTTTAATAACATTAATCTTTTTCCATTTGATGATGCTCGTGAATAATTTATCTTTGTTATTTTGTTATCATCAAATCTACATTCAATAATATCATAATCTGCACAACACGTAGAACCACAAAGATACCATTTTAAGTTCAAGATTGTAAAACCCACTTGCATCACATATCTAAACTGTAACTTTTGGTACCTGTTCGATCTGTAGTATAACAGTAAGGAACAAAAGAAAGTAAGTCTTTATCTAGGAGAATTTATCGTCTCCACATGTATTAATGCAAGTGAAAGAATGTCATTCAACATTTTATACGTTTCTAAGCTTGGGTTAAAATGGGTTTAAAGAGTAAAGTGCAGGAATTAAACATATGAACAAGAAAATAAACACATTCCTTGGAGAGGAGAGAACTCTTTCGGGTTTGAATTTATTCTATCCTATCAAATAATTAAAGTTATTACTCAGTTGTACACAACCTAAATGACTCGTCAAAATTTTTACGTATCTCTCACGCATAGGTTATTTCAAACACAGAGTGAGATATCAACCGTATTTCTCTTGTCAGCAATGTCTCGTGCAACTCTAACAACACGGAGACATTAAGAACCGATACCCACATGAATATTAAGTCTAAATATATTTCTAGAATCTAGAACCTTATAGATGTTCATCCTGAATCTGGATTCAAACCGTAAATGTCTAATGTAACTCCCTTCTAAAACCTAAAGAATTTTCGCAATTTAATTAAACAAATAGTCAGAGTATATTACCGCAAGGGCATCACATCTTCATAAAAACGTCACAATAAACATCATGCTCCGTAACACGGGTTGCAAATATAAATCATAACTATGCATTTAGCATCTCAACTTCATTGCAGCGGAAATATATAAATTTCAAATCGTTCTGAATTAGAGTACTCATCAAATACTTTAAATTAAACTTCACAAATCCAACACGGATATTAATACTCATGAAAGGCAATTCTTAGAAAAAATCAAAGTAATGAGACGTATAGTTCTTAACAGCGATCCCAACCCCGATGTTACACATCAGAGCAAGACTCCCTTATTATACTAAAAATAAGTAAACGTGTCATGAAGCATCCTCTAAGCTCCTACGGACTACTTTAGATCACCTACACATTATCCACGTGGAGGCAACATTCAAACAAAAAGGGTGAGTAAACCATAATTATTATATTAGACATACATAATAGACATAGCAAAATATGCACATAATTAAGGTATCATTATTCATCACTTCTTCACGTTATACTCACACCTTCACCAATTTATCAATATGCAACACATATATCATGATATACAAGGCATCATCATTCGTTAATAAACACATCAAATGCAATGTCATATAGAATGTAATGCTTCATCATTGACTCATGTATGTGGTACTAAAACTTCACTGATGACTTGGTCATCTTCAATCTCCAAAGATCCCCACCAATAAGATCGATTCCCACTTGGAACCAGAGCACTTCACTGTTGCACCCAATTTGCGCTATGATATTGTTGCCTTCAATGGACAATTTTACTACCATCATCACTAGACCGAAGTCCTAATCACAATCACTTGACCGAAGTCCTAACTATGCCATGAATGCAATGATATGCAACAACATGAATAATACGACCACGACAAGTCAACACGTATCACCATTCATGATTCATCACAAAACATCATCACATCATCAAAGTAATCACAAAACATCATAACGTTATCATATACGTTACATAATCATCATTACGAACCAAACACCATCATAAGATCATCATATAATCACTATACTTCATTATCACAAAACATCATAGTGTTTCAACGCGGGGAAACTAATTCTATCCTAACTTAGGCTTTAGAACTATCCATCCTTTTCCTTATTTTACCCTATATATTTATATTTCATTGTGTTAGCTATCCAATGCTTCGAACGACACCTCATTCCGAGCTCTAGAACTAAAGTTGTGATCATTTTAAAATTTATAAGATATGCATCTCATTTTGCCATCCTTCGCCCAACGACTACCCTCTGTCGCCTGGCGATGCTGCCTTCACATCACCCTTCACCCGGAGACACTAAATGCGACGCACTCTAGTTTCTCCAGGAGAAAAACCTGTCACCTGACATCAATCTCTCGTCGCCCAACAATTCTCTACGAACAGGATTTTCCTGTTATGATTCCTGCACTATACCAGTCCAATTTCTATGCAATTTCATCACATTACAGGTCTTAAAACATCATCTCATCACAAGTAAGCATCATTTGTTACCAACTTATTCTAATATATCCATTACACATCATTTGTGTACTATTATGCATTTCTAATTCAACAAAATCTCATCATCCAACATTAATTCCATCTGTACCAAAACCTAAGGCAAATATATCCAATCTAAACCTTAAATCAAATATATTAAAGACGATAAACCCCCTTAACTTTTGATAATTTCTAGCTTTCGATTCCTCTTCATGTTCTACAATTCCTCTTTGACTCTCTATGCCCTAGGTCTGCCTCTTCAACGCGTCAGTCTTTCTCTCACGATCGTACTAAACTATATGTTCACCAAATTCCATGTATATAACCTTTGGACCCATAATATGCAAACTCTTCATATTGTCCTCTTTTATACCTCATAATTAACCACCTTACCCTTGCCATATCTACATCATATATATATATATATATATATATATATATATATATATATATATATATATAATCATTGTTAATTCTAAATAATTCTAAAATAATTATTCAAATCCTAAGCCATCTTAGTAACTTATCCTACACCACATAACTCGTCACCTTAATATCTTAATCATCAAGTCATGGCTATTTGGATCATAGATGCATCACGAATACACATCAAATATCGCCACAAGGACTCTCATAAATCACCAAAGCATCATATATATAAGCATCAAAACTTATAGATGTCATATATATCAATTACTTCATAAAGACTCATATATCTACACTAAATTAATTAACTAATTAATCTAGAAATTGGGGTGTTACATCTATAAAAACTCGAACCCAAACAAAGCAAGCAATCATCAATATTGATTTGTAAAAGAGATTTTATACAACACCATGAACAATAAATATACATATAATCATGGTAAACTTACATACAAACTCTAAAAAATAGAGAATACAAAGAGAAGAGACGAAGAAGAACCAAACATCTTTCAGTTTTTCAACTCCAGTTGATGCAAAATTCGACTCCAGATCATCCAGATGCAACCTCCATTATTTTTTCTAAGCGCAATCATCAAAAGTATGAAAGTGATGGAGTTGGTCTGGGTGTGGCTGATTTGAAAGGTATTCGCCTAGCTTATTGCACACACAAGATAAAATTAGAAGAAGAATTCAAGTCAGTAGTTCAACCTGATAAAAAGACTAAATCCTACCGTGAAAAAAGTGGTGAGAAAAGAAGTTTTGAAGTTACTTGAGGAAGGTATGATCTATCTGATTTCTGATAGTTCTTGGGTAATTCCAATGCATATATTCATAAAGAAAGGAGGTATGGTATTCGTTCAAAAATAAAATAATGAGTTGATTCCAACTCGAACATTTACTGTTTGTTGTATGTGTATTGATTATCGGAGGTTAAACGAAGATACTCGATAAGATCACTTTCTGCTACCTTTTATGGATCAAACGTTAGAAAGATTAGAAAGTCAAGCTTACAATTGTTTTTGGATGGCTATTCGGAATATAATTTTATTATTATAGATCCTGTAGATCAGGAGAATACTAGTTTTACGTGCCCTTTTAAAGTGACCATTTATCTTAAGATAACATTCTAACTATGCAACACTCCCGCAACTTTTCAAAGGTGCATGCTAAAGTACATCAAAGTGGATTTTGGTGGCCAACTCTATTCAAATACTATAAATTTTATGTTCAAGAGTGTCTTGAATGTCATAAAACAGGTAACATTTCAAAACAAAACAAAGTTCTCCTTAAGGGTATGTTAGAGGCATACAATATTGATTGTTGGGGAGTTGACTTCATGGCTCATTTCCCATAATTTAAATCTCATTTTTACCTTATTGTATACATAGGTTATGTAAAAAAATGGGTTTAAGTCATTGCATGTGTTGCTAATGATGCCCAAACTATTTCTAACTTAAAAACAAATTGTTGGGTTAGAAGTCCATATAGTCTTGATCAGTGATGGGGGACACACTTCTGCAACAAGTATTTAGAAGGTGTTATTTAAAAATATAATGTGAAATATAAAGTTTCCACACCTTATCATATTCAAACTTGTGGGCAAGTAGAAGTATCCAACGGGCTGTTGAAACAAATTTTGGAAAAAGATAGTAGCTACATCCAGGATAGATTGGTCAAAAAAGTTAGATGATGATCTTTGAGCGTGTAGGATAAATTTTAAGACTCAAATAATATTTTCCCCATATTAACTGGTATATGTAAAGGCTTGTCACTTACTGGTAAATCTGGAACATAATGCTTATTGGGAAATCAAATTTTTGAACTTTGATGAAAAAACACCTGGAAAAAAAGGTTGTTGAAGTTGGATGAGTTGGAAGAGATGAGACTTAGAGCTTATGAAAAAATTATGATTTATAAGGAACAAACTAAGAGGTATAATGACAAGAACCTTATGAAAATATACTTTCAACTAGGACAAAATATTTTACTTTACAAATCTCGACTGATGTTGTTTTCAGGTAAGTTAAGTCTATATGGTCTGGTACTTTTATTATTACTAAAGTGTTTATGAGTGACGTTGTAGAAATACATGATCTTAGAGATTCTCACACTTTTACGGTGAACGGATAAAGTTTGAAACTATAATTAGGAGGGGAGTTACCAATGATGCGTTTGTTTCGCAAGTGTACGAATCGCGTCAGGGTAATATAAAAGATTGTCGAATCCACAAAGACCAAGTGTCAATCTATCATAGTCTATTGTCACGATGTTTATCTAAGGCAGATCAAATTCAGGTTTGTTTGGGAGAATTCAAGGAAAATAAATGATTATAAGTAAAGAAATATAGATAAAATGACAGGCTCGAATATAATTCGTAATGATAAGATCTATTCCTAACAACTTCTGGATAACATATTCAAATGGCAATATTTTCTACTTTGAAAGGAATCATTTAACGGGAACTGTCGCTTTCGCGTATTCAGAACCGGGTTCGTACTTTAAATCCATTTTATTGTCACTTGTAAAAAGGCGTGCATTGCATTAAAGTAATAAACTTATTTGTAAGAAATGTGACTTCTTGACTCAGTTGAAAAGTGTTTTTAACTTAGCAGATTTAACTAGAGAGGTTCGTGGATTTCCCTTGAGAACTAGATTTCAAAACCATAAGCGCGTCCGAAAATAGTTTTAAAATCAATTTTCTAAAGAGTAAAAATCCTTAATCAACCAAACAAAGCGATTTCTCTCTTTCTTGGTCGGTTGAAATTAACCAAGTTTATCTACAGGGTTGGACGAATTTCTATCCTACCCAACCAAAATTGAAGTTCAGAAAACTTATGTTAAAGTTAAAATAACCCTTAAAGTGTTTATACAGATGCAGCACAAAATGTTATCCTAACATTGGTCCTTACAATCTTGCCTTTAGAAATTAGCCAGGCATGAAAATTAAATTAAGCTTATTAAACCTAGACATGTTAAAACTTTTTAAATAAAATATAGTGTTGTGGAAAATAAAGAAGCAGATAAAGGCAAGCAAATAAATAAATTAAGACAAGTGCAATACAAGAGAATAAAGTAAAGTAAAAGCAGATGCAATGAACTAAATAAAGTAAATGCAAAATTTATAAATAGAAACCTACTCCAAAACGGAGACTTTAAATCTGAAATAAATGGAAGTAAATGCTGGAATGTAAATGGTGGTAGGATTAACTTCTACCAAAGTTCTCCAAACTTGATTACAGGCTCGATCACTTGTGCAATAACCCTTCGATGTGAGGAGTTTATCGCATTACAAGTGTAACACCCCAATATTTTCAATTATTAAATAATTTAAATTTGAATTATTTATTTAATTAAAAGATGAATTATTGGTATTTTTGGAATTATTAGAAATAATTAAATAAAGAAAAAGAAATTGGACTTGTGGTGTAGTGAGTAGGAGTGAGGGGTGTGTGAAATAAAAACCTCTAACCATATTTTTATTGTTATTATTATAATAAAAAGGAAAATAAGAAGGAAAGAGTTATAAAGCCAAAAGTGAGAGGAATAGATCGTACGTGAGAAGAGAAGAGACAAAAAGGAAGAGGAACACCCAAAGCTCTAGGAATTCAAGAATTTGGCTAAGGTAAGCGGTGAATTTCTCTGATTATTATGCCTTATGGATTTTGGGAACAATAGGATTCGTTGAGTAGTTAAGAATCCCAATTTTAGATTTTCTAGGTTTATGAGTTTAAACCCCAAATTCATGAATTTTGATGTTTTGATGCAAATTGATGTTATAAGGTTATTGTATGATGTTATAATGTGTTATAATTGCATTGAAATCATGTATTGTAACTTGTTTTGGTGTTGTTGGGTGTTGGATTCGTCATGGTATGAATTGGATTGAATTGGAAACCATGAATGCTGTCAAAATTAAGTTTTTTTGCTACAGACGTCGCAGGAACCGGTTACCCTCTGGGAGGAATCGGGTTCCACATCTAATTTCTAGCAAAGTGATTTTTATGAGTCTTCGGAACCAGTTACTCCATGGGAGGAATCGGGTTCCTGGTACATTTTCCAGAAAAGTGTTTCCTATAAAACGTGGGAACCGGTTACTCCTCTAGAGAACCCAGGTTCCCCATAAGTTTCTAGAACGTTTTTCACTATGATAGTGGGAATCGGTTACTCCCCAGTAGGAACCGGTTACCACTGTTACTTTTTGAAAAATATTAAACTTTGAAAATTCATAACTTTTGAACCATAAGTCCTTTTTAATCAATGTTTTGGACATTATTCCTTAAAGTGTTGGTTTTCCGACTTTGTGGTTATTCATACCTTGCATACTTGGTGGGTAGGAAATGGTGTGTGGTTTATTAATGATGTCTGGTGTATAATGATGACTATATGTGTATGTTGGTGATAGCATTAATAATTGATGAGTAAGTGTTTGCATGTTTATGCTATCGGGGATGTTCATGATAGTTGATTGATATCATGTTTTGGTTGATGATGTTGTATGCCTGATGGTGTGCATGTTTATGCTGTTTGATGATGCTCATGACAAATTATGGTTATCATGTTTTGGTGATGATGATTGCAGTAATTGCTTGTGCATGTTTATGCTGTTTGATGATGTTCATGATAAATGATGGTTATCATGTTTTGGATTAATGATGGTTTATGATGTATGATGTTATCATAACCTGTGTTGAATTTTGTATCCTTTTATGATGTGCATGCATATACATTCTGGTGGTAGCTAATTCCCATTGTGTGGAATTAGTGAGTATTGCCAATAACCGTTCCCGGGTGATTATGGGTGGTGAGGCTAGATTCATGTCTGAGTGATTATGGACGAATCGATGTAACTGTATCCGGGTGATTATGGATCAGTGTGTAACTTAGTTTACTTTTGGTACCACATGCATAGAGTCTTGCATTGCATTTGTATGGATTATAACATGTTAGGATGAATTCTAGTGTTGTAATTTGACTGTTGTGTGTGATGTATGTTTATGACTTGTGTTGTTGAATGAATGAATATATTTGTTTATGCTGAATAAGGTGGAATAATAGCTTATGAAATTCTCTTCTTTTATGAATTTATAATGCATTTTAATTATGATGAAGTCTCACCCCTACTTTGATGATCGTAGAGCTATGTTTTTTTTATCGCGTGTCGGTGTCATGCTCTGGTATTGTAACACTAAGAACACTTGTATTTAGAGTTATCAATTAAACTCCATTGTTTTGAATGATGTTGTTTGGATAATCGTTTTATAACATTGACCACATGGATGATATTTTATTTGGTTTTAAATTATCCAAGTTTGAGTAATTTCCGCTGTGTTAAACATGTACTTCTTTTTAATGGAATTGTGTTCCCATGATAGCATGGCATTGTATTTCAAATTTTATTTTTAATTAATTGTGACGCCCTTTAATGCATGTTAACTCTGAAATATTATATAAATCGCGAGGCTATTTATAAGGGTGTTACAATAGTGGCATCAGAGCATATTTGGTCGTTGTGACCAGTGTCTTAGTGTTGTTATTCCCTTTTATATGCGATTAGTGCAAGGTAACAATGTTGATACTTGTGTTCTAATGAAAATTATTTTATGGATTCTTAGCACAATGGATGGAAGAGGTAACGGAAGAGACGACGCTGCAATTATTGAGGCTTTGGGGATGCTTGCTGGTGTGCTTGGAGGAAAATAGTAGGGAGCTAGTATTGGTGCTGACAGACAGCTGGGAAATTTTCGGAGGAACAATCCTCCGTTGTTCAAAGGAACGCATGACCCTGATGGTGCTCAGAAGTGGTTGAAGGAGATTGAAAGGATCTTCTGAGTGATTGATTGTGCTAAAGATCTGAAAGTGAGGTATGGTACTTATATACTGGCATAAGAAGTTGACGAATGGTGGGTTGCTACTAGAACTGAGATGGAGCAAGATGGTGTTATGCTGACTTGGGCTGAGTTCATAAGGGATTTTCTGAGAAGGTACTTTCCTGAAGACATTCGGGGAAAGAAAGAGATCGAATTTCTAGAGCTCAAGCAGGGTAACATATCTGTAAGTGAGTATGCTTCTAAGTTCACTAAGTTGGCTAAGTATTATGCTCACTATAACAATGATGAAGATGGAGAGTTCTCTAAGTGTATCAAGTTTGAAAACGGTCTCCGTAATGAGATTAAGCAAGGTATCAGCGGATTCGTAGGTTTTCTGACTTGGTGGATTGTAGTAGGATTTTGGAAGAGGATATTGCTAATACTAGGTCGAACTCTCGTGGGTTTGCTGATAAGAAAGGAAAGCAACAGATGAATTGTGGAAAACCGTACGGCAGAGATAACCAGAGGTCTGGTGGGTGGAAAAGGCCTAGTGGGGGAGATTCTAGTGCTTCAATAAGTGCTACAACTTGGTGAAATGGGGCATCGTATTCAGGAATGCAAGAGTACTGATAAAAAGTGTTTCAAGTGTGGAAAGCGTGGGCATGTAGATAATGATTGTAGAGTAAGGATTGTGACTTTTTACAACTGTGGAGAGGAAGGTCATACTCGTCCGCAGTGCACTAAGCCGAAGAAGGAACAATCTGGTGGGAAAGTATTTGCGTTAGCTGGGCAAGAGACTAAGCCCGATGATCGATTGATTAAAGGTACATGTTTTATTAAGGGCACACCTTTGATTGCGATTATTGATACTGGAGCAACTCATTCGTCATTTCTTTGGATTGTGCTCAAAGATTGAATTTGGATATATCTGATATGAAAGGAAGTATGGTTATTGATACTCCTGCGTCAGGTTCAGTGACTAATTCGTTTGTGTATAGGAATTGTCCTATTATAATTTTTGGTAGAGGTTTTGGTATGGATTTAGTATGCCTACAATTAGAACAACTTGACATTATCCTTGGGATGAACTGGTTGGAATTTAACAGGTTCATATCAACTATTTTGCGAAGACAGTTAGCTTTCATGAAGTTGTTAGTGTCGAAGATTTGACTATGTCCGTTAAGCAGATGAATGTAGCTGTTAATGACGGTGAGGTAGTGTTTATGTTGTGTTCTTCGATGTAAGTGAAGGGGAAGGCTAAGAGTAATGAGTTACCTGTTATGAATGAATTTCCAAAAGTTTTTCCGAAAGATGTTAGCGAGTTGCCACCTGAGAGAGAATTGGAATTTGCTATAGATTTGATTCTTGGAACTAGTCTAGTGTCGATGGCACCGTATCACATGTCAGCATCCGAGTTGGCTGAATTGAAGAAGCAATTGGAGGAGCTGCTTGAGAAGAAATTTATTCATCCGAGTGTTTCTCCGTGGGGTGCTCCTGTGTTGTTAGTTAAGAACAAAGAAGGTTCAATGAGATTTTGTGTTGATTATCGGCAATTGAATAAAGTTACGATCAAGAATCGGTATCCATTGCCGAGGATTGATGATTTGATGGATCAACCGTTGGAGTCAGGTATTCAGTAAGATTGATCTGAGGTCTGGATATCATCAGATTCGTGTAAAAGCGGAAGATATTCAGAAGACTGCATTTAGAACGAGGTATGGATATTATGAGTATTCTGTTATGCCGTTTGGAGTTACTAACGTACCTGGTGTTTTCATGGATTATATGAACAGGATATTCCACCCGTATCTTGATACGTTTGTGGTGGTTTTTATTGATGACATTCTGATCTACTCAAGGAGTGATGAAGAGCATGCAGAACATCTCAGAATTGTGTTGGAGTTGTTAAAAGACAAGAAGTCTTATGCGAAGTTGTCTAAGTGTGAATTTTGGTTGAGTGAAGTAAGCTTTCTTGGTCATGTAATTTCCAAGAATGGGATTGCTGTTGACCCTACGGAGGTAGAAGCGGTATCTCAGTGGGAAGCGCCGAAAAATGCTTATGAAATTCATAGTTTTCTTGGTTTTGCAGGTTACTATAGAAAGTTCATTGAAGGATTTTCGAAGTTGGCATTGCCGTTGACTAAGTTGACGAGAAAAAGACAAGTGTTTGTATGGGATTGAGATTGTGAGAAAGGTTTCCAAGAATTGAAGAGGAGATTGACTAGTGCTCCGATTTTGATATTGCCGAATCTAGAGGAATCTTTTATTGTGTACTGTGATGCTTCACTAATGGGTTTAGGTGGTGTTTTGATACAAGATAAGCAGGTAGTAGTTTATGCTTCAAGACAATTGAAGATTCATGAATGGAATTATCCGACTCATGATTTGGACTTGGCGACTGTAGTATTCGTTTTGAAATTATGGAGGCACTACTTGTATGGTTCTCGATTTGAGGTATTTAGCAACCATACGAGTCTGAAATATCTCTTCGATCAGAAAGAGCTCAATATGAGGCAGCGAAGATGGTTAGAATTTTTGAAGGATTACGATTTTGGTTTGAATTACCATCCTGGTAAGGCAAACGTTGTTGCAGATGCATTGAGTAGGAAATCTTTGCATATGTCGATGTTGATGGTGCGTGAATTAGATTTGGTTGAGTAGTTCAAAGACTTGAGTCTAGTATGTGAGAACAATCTTAACAGTGTTAAGTTGGGTATGCTGAAGTTGACTAGTAGTATTCTTGATGAGATTCGAATCGGACATAAATATGATGTTGGTTTAGTTGATAGATTGACGTTGATCAACCAAGGTCAAGGAGGTGAATTTCGAATTGATGAGAGCGGTGTTATGAGGTTGGGTGATAGAGTTTGTGTTCCGGATGTTGGTGAAATTAAGAAAAGTATTCTAGAGGAAGGACATCGTAGTGGATTGAGTATCCATCCTAGTGCTACTAAAATGTATCATGATTTGAAGAGGTTGTTTTGGTGGCCTGGAATGAAGAAGGAAATTTTTGAGTTTTTTTATGCTTGTTTGATTTATCAGAAGTCGAAAATCGAACATCAAAAACCGTCGGGATTGATGGAACCATTATTTGTCCTGGATTGGAAATGGGATGGAATTTCTATGGACTTTGTATCTGGTCTACCGAGGACAACTAGGAATTGTGATGCTTTTTGGGTTATCATGGACAGGTTGGTGAAATCTACTCATTTTATACCAATGAGAATGGATTATCCGATGGAGAAATTGGCTCAGTTGTATGCCGAGAGGATCGTGAGTTTGCACGGTATTCCTGCTAGTATTGTGTCGGATAGAGATCTGAGGTTTACGTCTAAGTTCTGGATGGGGTTGCAAGAAGCCTGGGGTACTAAGTTGAGGTTGAGTTATGCTTATCATCCGCAGATAGATGGTCAGATGGAGAGGACGATTCATTCGTTAGAAGACTTGTTACGTGCTTGTGTATTAGAGAAAGGTAGAGCTTGGAATAGTTACTTACCTTTGATTAAGTTTACCTACAACAATAGTTTTCATTAGAGTATTGGTATGGCTCCGTTTGAGGCATTGTGTGGTAGGAGGTGTAGAACACCGTTGTGTTGGTATGAATCTGGAGAAAGTGTTGTGATTGGGCCAGAGATTGTCCAACAGACTTCAGAGAAGATTAAGATGATTCAGGAGAAGATGAGAGCTTCTCTAAGTCGCCAAAAAAGTTATCATGATAAGAGGAGGAAGAATCTCGAGTTTAGTGAAAGAGATCATGTGTTTATGCGAGTTTATTGGTCCGTTCCAAATTATGAAGAAGGTTGGAAAGGTTGCTTATCAAATTGCTTTACTGCTGTCACTTGCGAATTTGCATGATGTATTCCATGCATCTCAGTTGAGGAAGTACATTGCTAATCCGTCTCAAGAGATTCAGGTAGATGATATACAAGTGCGAGATAATCTGACTGTTGAAACATTACCTATGAGGATTGAGGATCGAAAGTTGAAGCAGTTGCGAGGTAAAGAGATAGCTTTGGTGAAAGTAGCTTGGGGAGGACCAGCAGGTGGTAATGTTACCTGAGAGTTGGAGAGCCAGATGAAGGACTGTTACCCGGAACTTTTCGTCTAAGGTATGTTTTCGAGAACGAAAACCCTTTTAGTAGAGGAGAGTTGTAGCACCCCAATATTTTCAATTATTAAATAATTTGAATTTTAAATATTTATTTAATTAAAGTTGAATTATTGGTATTTTTTGAATTATTGGAAATAATTAAATAAAGAAAAATAAATTGGACTTGTGGTGTGGTGAGTAGGAGTGAGGGGTGTGTCAAGTAAAACCCTCTAACCCTATTTTTATCGTTATTATTATAATAAAAAGGAAAATAAGAAGGTAAGAGTTAGAAAGACAAAAGTGAGAGGAATAGATCGTACGTGAGAAGAGAAGAGGCAAAAAGGAAGAGGAACACCCAAAGTTCTAGGAATTCAAGAATTTGGCTAAGGTAACGGGTGAACTTCTCTTATAATTATGCCTTATGGATTTTGGGAATGATAGGATTGATTGAGTAGTTACGAATCCCTATTTAGGATTTTCTAGGTTTATGTGTTTAAATCCCAAATTCATGAATTTTGATGTTTTGATGCAAATTGATGTTATAAGGTTATTGTATGATGTTATGGTGTGTTATAATTGCATTGAAATCATGTATTGTAACTTGTTTTGGTGTTGTTGGGTGTTGGATTCGTCATGGTATGAATTGGATTGAATTGGAAACCATGAATGCTGTCAAAATTAAGTTTTTTGCTACAGATGTCGCAGGAACCGGTTACCCTCTGGGAGGAATCGAATTCCACATATAATTTCCAGCAAAGTGATTTTTATGAGTCTTGGGAACCGGTTACTCCCTGGGAGCAACCGAGTTCCTAGTACATTTTCCAAAAAAGTGTTTCCTATAAAACGTGGGAACTGGTTACTCGTCTGGAGAACTCGGGTTCCCCATACATTTTCTCGAACGTGTTTTCACTATGATAGACTGAACCGGTTACTCCCCTGGAGGACTCGGTTACAACCACTATTACTTTTTGTAAAATATTAAACTTTGAAAATTCATAACTTTTGAACCATAACTCGTTTTTAATCGTCGTTTTGGACATTATTCCTTAAATTAAATATTCTATTTTATGAAATAAAGAAAATAATGGTAACTTCGTTTTATTTTGGAAAGTGTTAGTTTTCCGACTTTGTGGTTATTTGTACCTTGCATACTTGGTGGGTAGGCAATGGTGGGCGGTTTTGTGATGACGTCTCTGTGTATAATGAAGACTATATGTGTATGTTGGTGATAGCATTACTAATTGATGATTAATTGTTTGCATGTTTATGCTATTTGTGATATTCATGATAGTTGATTGATATCATGTTTTGGTTGATGATGCTGTATGCTTGATGGTGTGCATGTTTATGCTGTTTGATGATGTTCATGATAAATGATTGTTATCATGTTTTGGTGATAATGGTTGCAGTAATTGCTTGTGCATGTTTATGCTGTTTGATGATGTTCATGATAAATGATGGTCATCATGTTTTGGATTGATGATGGTTTATGATGTATGATGTTATCATAACCTGTGTTGAATGTTGCATGCTTTTATGATGTGCATGCATATAGATTCTGGTGGTAGCTAATTCCCATTATGTGGAATTAGTGAGTATTGCCAATAACCGTTCCCGGGTGATTATGGGTGGTGAGGCTGGATTCATGTCCGGGTGATTATGGACGAATCGATGTAACTGTATCCGGGTGAATTTGGATCAGTGTGTGACTTATTTCACTTTTGGTACCACATGCATAGAGTCTTACATTGCATTTGTATGGATTATAACATGTTATGATGAATTCCAGTGTTATAATTTGGTTGTTGTGTGTGATGTATGTTTATGACTTGTGTTGTTGAATGAATCAATAGATCTGATTATGCTGAATAGGGTGGAATAATAGCATATGAAATTCTCTTGTTTTATGAATTTATAATGCATTTTAATTATGATGAAGTCTCACCCTTACTTTGATGATTTCAGATTGAAGCTTTAGCGACTTAGGAGTTGGTGAGAATAGCTCGTAGAGCTGTGCTTTTATTTTATAATGTGTCGGTGTCATGCTCTGGTCTTGTAACACTGGGAACTGTTGTCTTTAGAGGTATCAATTAAACTCCATTGTTTTGACTGATGTTGTTTGGATAATTGTTTTATAACATTGACCACATGGATGGTATTTTATTTTGTTTTGAATTATCCAAGTTTGAGTAATTTCCGCTGTGTTAAACATGTACTTCTTTTTAATGGAATTGTGTTCCCATGATAGCATGGTATTGTATTTGAAATTTTATTTTAAATTAATTGTGACACCCTTTAATGCATGTTAACTCGCGGGGGTATTAAGAAGGGTGTTACAATAAGACTGACTTTATATGACTTAAGTTTGTAAGTAAGCTTGGATGAAAATAAACTAAACTGAAAATCATATTTATAGAAAATTAAAAAACGATGAAATTACGGAGCTGCCCCTTAACTCCCTTTTTGGGCGGGAAAACCATAACAAAGGTGGCGCCCACCACCAAGCCATGGAACCCGCCACAAGTGTAAAGGTGGAAAAATTATGGGTAGATGGCATTTGATGGAGGTTGTGTCCTTGACACGTTATGCATCCTCTGTGGCGGCCGCCATGCTGACCGCCACGTGTACAAATGGCTTAAAAACTTGATTTCTTGGCCGATTTGCTTCGTTTTGCACAGGAAGGCTTCGAAATAGATGGACATCTGAAAATGAAAGAAAAAGCAAACATAAAGCGGAAAAGGCAATAAAACTACAATTTATCATGTGTAATCCGAGTCAAAAACGCAATGTGTTTTAGTGTTATCAAATCCTCCCATACTTGAACCTTTGCTTGTCCTCAAACAAAACTTTGATAAGGCTTGTTTAAAGAATAACAACATGAAGAAAGATTCGGGCAAAAAGGGCTTCTGAGTTTGAGCTAGGATGTTTTGGTAGGAACTAGCTTCTTGAACAAAAGGTATCGTGATGACATATTTCACGAAATGCGGGCATAAAATCCATTCATATGTAAACCAACCCATGACATGTGACTAAAACCTCAACCTACCTTTTTAGGTTTCTATGGTTCTTTTTCGTTCGGGTGCAATCACATTTAGCCCATTATCCGTACATTACTCGTAGTAGAGTGACCGGTTAGTGATCTCAAGAAATGGGGTTCTGGTACATAAGTTGGTATAGCCCTTTAGAGCTGATTGCAGTTGTGGAGGATCGGATCGTAATCCGCCCTACCAAGTCGAACACCAAATACCACTTAACCAACAAACAACGAGCTATTTCTTATTTTTCCTTTTGCAAATTTTTTACGACATTTATGGGTTAAATGACTTGGTGAGAGTTGTAACACCGCAATAATACCCAAGGATTATTATGCAAAAATCAGAGTAAATTAAAATTTCATAAATTCAATACTGAGGCATCACACCTTCAAAATCAAATCACTTTAAACAGTTTGCTTAAAAGTATAAATCTCGGATACATAGCATCGTTGGAAACCATAAATTGATTCATAAAAAGCAAAACATCTTCTTAATTAAACTTCCTTATCAAATCATGTTTTCATAAAGTATGATTCTTATTTACAAAAGGAAAACAACCAAAGAACAACAACAAAGACAACATAAATATTCCCCCCGAGTGCTACGACGAGTCGACCGACTGACTAACAATTTATAAACTCCGTCTTCATAACCTACATGTTACCAATATAAAGGTAACGGCGAAACAAGTAAAGGGTGAGATACTCCAAAATATATAATTAAAGGCATGATAAAGTATATATATAGTTTCAGAATTATAAAGGGTATAGATTAATAAGTGTAATTCCAACACCTAATCAAAACTCACTTACTTTAATCGTCATACTAATGTGTATAATCTACACTTTATCTCCATAACCTCATTGACATAAACCGTCACAACAACACATAAACGTTCCTCACCACAAAATCGTCACAAGTTAATACGTCACTAATCAACACGACAATCATAAACAACAACATCAAGCAACAACATCAAACAATGCTAATAACATAAGCAATATAAATAAAATCATCACAAATTGGCTAAAGCCCATCGTCGCTTGGCATAAAAGCCCATCGTCACAAACATCATCACATCATATTTGCATTAAGCATTTCATCAAAAGTAAATTATCACAAAACTCATCATTTATATTCATAGCCTAGTTATCATGAAATTATCAAGTTATATTTGTTTCATGTTCATCATAAAGATCATTACCAAGCAAAGCATCATATATCATCACAATTCAACATCATCAATCAATTAAAACCCAACGCCAAACAAATCAAACATAAACATAACCGACTCCATGAGACTGTCATACCCCAAAATTTGCCCTCCTACTTCTTAAGACATCACATACATCCATACTCAAGGATTTCACAAGGGTTGACTAGACAAACCCTCTCCTAGGCAATTAACCCAAACTAGGGTTTGGCTATTCTCAGATCAACGTGGTTTCCAACATCTCCAATGGTCATCATGCCTCATCATATGCTTCAAATAATCTCCATGTCAAGTTTCAAGCCTTACAAATCAAGTTTTCGCATAATTGCTCGATGGTTGAAAATCGCAGATTGACAAAAGTCAATCGAGATCAACATACGCTAAACTTCATGATTTTTGGTCAACATCAATATTTTGAAGTAATATTCATCATTTGATCAAGGGTTGATCATGATTCATCAAGAAAACTCAAGATTTGATCAAAAGTCAAACTTTCCAAATTAGGGTTTTTGAAGGGAAAAGTCAACAGAACTTTGACCAAACATAACTTTCTCATACTTTATCAGAAATTTTCCCACCAAAGCTCATTTTGAAGAGAATTCAATTCTCTACAACTTCATGTCTCACAAGCTTGGTCAGAAAATGCTTCATTTGGAAGATATGGATCAAAACATTACAGGTCCTTTTCAAAGTCAACAAAAAGTCAACTTTTTGTAAAGAAGTGTTATTGAGCATGGAAACTTCAATTGAGATGAAACCAAGGGGGCTGTTTAGAGGACATCTAGAGATTTCTAAAAAGTCCAAGAACACCCAAAAATATTAAAATTTGAGCAAGATACACCTTGCACAAGTTGAGCATTTTAGAATAGGTGCACAAAGAGAAATATGTGACAAATGCAAGTTTTTTCCAAATGGGCTAATAATTTTATGATCCAAATTTGATCATAATATTATCCATGACCTCTTTACACCTTTCCACGACCTTTTCCTATTTTCTTGATTTATTTTTGAATTTAAAAGCATTTAATTCAATTTTAAATTAAATAAAATATGAAAACAAGGTATAAAACAAGTTGGGTTGGATTTCTATCTATCTTGAGGACCAAGGAAACCCACAATACATGTCAATTTCGTGAAAGCTCATACAAGGAAGAGAAAATCAAATTTTGGAAAGATTTGATGGAAATTAACAAGAAAATATTTTTGCATTCAAAGCCATATCTTTTTTCATTCTTTTTTATCAAATCCCTTGCTCTATAAATACATGACACATTCACAAGACCAAAGGACGAAACTCTAGCCTCATGAAGCAACCCTAAAAATCACAAAATTCTCTCAAAGTTGCAATTTTTGAATTCTGTTTTCCAGCAGGTTTCAATCAAAACCAAGCATTCCATTGTGTTCCTGAGCTTGCCAGCAATCCATCCCAGCCCTTACACGAAGCCAAAGTCTTCCAGATCGTGCCACACAAGTCTCACCGATTTGGTATTTTACTTAAATTCGATTTTCATAATTCATGCATGATTAACTATTTTCGATTGCTTGTATGAACTCAGGACATCCATTAGAACGTGTTTGATACATTACATGCAAGTTTTAACGCAGGAATAAGGATCTGCCATTGTTAGGGCAGTTTGAGTTGCTTGCTTCGATACTCATCATACAGGTGTTTTCAGGCCAAAACGATGGCACCATTGAACTCGCAGGGGTCGAATTAGGGGGATAGGTTTCTTCTTTTGCTTTGATTTTGTCTATTTTACAGGATCGGCCGTCGTGGCTGCCGGAGAAGACGACCGGAGCCCTAGCTCCAGCGTCGTTGACTTGTCTAGACTCAAAGCGAGGTCGCGGCGGTGATGGCGATATGATTCGTTCTCACATTAATACCAGGGGCCCACGTTTGACTGTGTTTGAAAATTACAAAAATAGGACACGTTATCACTTATAACCAATTGCTTGCAGGTTTATAACAACTAGTACACTTGGCTCAGATGGCAAGCAAGCGTGTGGTTTATCCAACAGGTCCTAGGTTCGATCCTGGCTTCCTCACTTTCTTTTTTATCACTTTTCCAAACTAACCAATTTTTCTATATTTTTCTAATTTAGTTTAATTTCTTTTCAAACAATTTTCTCATGCATTAAAAAATCACCAAAAAATATTTTCTTTTTGCATTTAGGTCAGAAAAATATTTATTTAATTTTTGACATAAAAATTAATATTTTTGCATGCATATTTTAATTAATTGTTAATTAACCATTAAATTGACTTTTAATTATTTTTCTTCATCAAAACCAATCCAGAAAATTCCCAAAAAATTATTCTATTATCTAATTATCATTACTAACCTAAAAACCTTTTTTCTACTAATTTCCAAAACATTTTGCTAACATTTTCTTATTATTCTGATTATCTATTTCTTATTCCGCATTTACAATTCTAGAAAGGATATATAGGTCCCAAAGTTTTTATCATGTAATAGCGTAGATTTACATTTTCTGCCTTTACTTTCCGCACTCCTATATTATGTAACTGCCCCAAAGCCATGTAATAGCGTAGGACATTTACTTTGCGCACTTTACTTTCCGCACCATATAAACTGCTAGTAATTAGGCGTGTATGGCAAGATAAAAAATGAACGTAGATCACTTCTAATTGCAAGATAACTTATCTGAATTTAACACACTCTTTTCACACATGCACCCTTAGGTAATTCTCTCGCTGCCTTTCGAATAAATGGTCAAGTCCTCTAATGTAGAGGTATCCTAGCACCGCTGCCTACAAACATATCATCATAGTCCCTTCGATACAAAGATCATAGACCCACGATGTCGCCACGAATACATGATCTTGTCCCCATTGTTGCCTATGAAAAGTGATGATCGTCCTTCGAATGTGCTAGGATACTCCTACAAGTTGCCTTCTATGACCATCCGATGTCCCTTTCGAATGTCCCTCTACATCCAACGAATAGGGTTACCTACCAACTAATGGTATGGATAGCACTATTCTAAAGCAACGTAAAATAACACGAAAACGACCATTCTGAGTAGGTAATAAGACTTTTAGTTGCTTGCTCTATCAAAATACTTTTCACACCTCACACTTTTGTTAAAGTTAAAACACTTTTCAAAACGAAACATTTCCGAACACTTTGTATACATTCCAACGTGAATCATTACAAAGTCAAAGCGAAATGCCTTTTCAAAACATTTTTGTCAAACACACAGAAACCAATTTTAAAGTGAGCTAAAAGCAACTAAGAGCCCGTAGATAACTACGCATGGAAAGGGGTGCTAATACCTTCCCTTTTCATAACCTTCTCCCTTACTCAGAATCTAATGAAGGTCTTTTTCTATTCTTTTCACCTTCCCTTAATTGGATAAAAGAAAAGTCGATGGCGACTCTTGCTATCCGTAACATTTGCGATAAAAAGAAAAACAAATCTCAAAGTCGGCTCCCACCAGACATGTAATCGGCGACTATTGGGCACACCCTAAAGAGAGAATACCTTAGGGATTTTTAGATCATCTTTATCGCTCGCTTGACTTGTATGCTTTACTTTCTAAGGTTGCTTGGGTATTATACTGGGGATCCTACACCGGATCCGTTTCCTTAGGTAAGTAGCATAGATCGTCATGACTGCTAGGCGACACCAAATGGTCAACATGATGGCTACGTTAGTGTGACACTTTGATGTCCCGATGTTCTCATTTCCAAGTTGAGGATAGTATTTGGCTTCGTGGTGTCATCAAGACTAACTCAACTTTTAGAACCCTAATTGACCCATCTTGGCCATTGAAGGTAGTGAGATGGCCGACTTTGGTGTAGACCGAGGTTGGTCGATACTGATGCTACGCTCATTAAGATCGACTTTGGGATATTTTCAACGACCACTGGTAGTCGATTGAGATAAAACTACGAGAAAGATCAATGATATGAGATTCCTAGAACCCTTACTATTATAGACAGGTGAACCAACTCAAACTTTGGTAGGGTAGACACCTATACCTCATGCAAGCCTTAAACCTATGGCTATTGTGTGAATTGATTGTGGTTGCTAAACATGACATCATGACATGATCACATTGTATATCATTTCTAACTATTTCAAGGACCTAGGGATTTATCTTTGCTCTGTTTTGTAGGGATTATGGCTTCTAGAAAGACTATCCGAATCAACTTCATGGGTATACCTTCTCAACTCAAAGAATTGGTTTCAAATTCCCGATCATGCCGGCTCATCAAAAGACATGGTTATCTGCTTGACTTGGTTATCTCCGTTTTGAAGAAGATATGATGCACGCCCTATTCCAGCTCTTTGATCCAAACACCATTGCTTTACATTCCTGCATTATCAATTAATTCCTACCTTGGAAGAGTTCTCTAAGCTACTTGGGATACCTATTCTTGACCAAATGCCATTCACCGGTTTAGAAAAGGCTCCTAAGTACGAAGACATCGCATCAGTATTACACCTAAAGCGCTCAGACATTGAAGCCAATTGGGAAACTAGAACCGGAGTTAAGGGTTTACTTGCTAAGTTCCTAATAAAGAAAGCTCGAGAATTCCTCAAAGCTATGAGTTTCCAAGCATTCGAAGACATCTTGGCTTTGCTAATCTATGGTTTGGTTCTATTTCCTAACTCGGATCAGTTCATTGACGTGAACACCATCAAGATATTCCTCACTCATAATCCTGTGCCTACTTTACTTGGAGACATTCTGCATTCTCTCCACACTCGTACTATCAAAAGACAAGGAACTCTTATCTGTTGTATACCGTTACTTTCCAGGTGTTTTATTTCGCACCTTCCTCCATCGGTATTGAAGAGCGAACAAAGGTTGAAGTGGTCTCAAAGACTAATGTCACTCTCTCATTCAGATATTCGTTGGTGTCTTTTCTCTCAAAAGGACTTCACATTCATTGAGCGTGTTGTGGGGAATTCCCTAATGTACCACTCCTTGGTATCACTTACAACCCTTCTCTAGCTCTACGTCAGTTTGGTTATGCTCGAAGAGATGGTCCTCATGATATGCTTCTCCAAGATATTGTGTTCGACTACAACCACGATCTCCAGAATTACCATCGAAGGTTCATACACGCTTGGGGCATGGTAAAGAAGACTGATACCAAGACTTTGGGACACCAAAACTCCATTCCTTGGGAACCTTACCTCAAATGGGTGCGAGCTCGAGCTCAAAACCTCATGATGCCATTTACACCCGTGTTACCAGTATTTATGGAACCTGTTGCTATAGGTGACGTATCCTATACCGTTCTCCATCCCGACATGCCTACTGATTTTGAAGACTTGAAGAGATCCTGGATTTAGCTTAAAGAAGAAAGGGATACATTCGAAGCTCAGTGTTATCCAAGTGAGAAGAAGGTACTAGAGTTGACCAAGCTACTTCACGAGGAGCGAAACATCAACGCCTACTTCAACACCAAAAGGAAGCGCCCATGGGAGACTTAGAGCTTTAGGATTTTTGTTCTTTTATTTTGTACTTAAAAAGAAAAAGAAAAAGAAAGAAGCTAATAAAAGTTTGTTCGTGCTTGTTTAACAAATTTAAATTCCTAAGGTCCTTGAAAACATTGCATTGCATCGCATAAACATTGCATATCATGGCATAACATTGCATAACAGGTACATCGAAGATTGGCTTTCTCATTTTCTCGCTATTTATTTTAGCAGAAATGGCTCTTGAACAGACTGTCAAAGATCTTCAGGCTCAGAATGCTCAATTCCAGGAAGTGGTTACCAGCTTGGTCCAATGCCAAGAAGATCTGAAGAAACTCATCAACAGAAATAAGAGGGTCATTGGTGTTCTCAACATGGGTAGACGTCACAAGGGTGGACCTAACGTGGTCAGCCATGTGGAACTCTCAGACAAGAGTGTCGAAACTGAGGTAAGTGTCAAGAACAACGAAGAAGACCAACGTGAGTCTGAAAACAAAGAAGAAGACTATGAGCACGAGCAGTATTCTTTTGAGGATGACAAAGACAAACAACTCGAAGGCCGTATGAATGCTGTGGAAAATCTGAAAATGTCCGGGTTGAATTTTGATGATCTGAGCCTAGTTCCTGGTGTGGTGATTCCTCGCAAGTTTAAGGTTCCTACTTTTGCCAAGTATGATGGCATCTCTTGTCCGAAGCTGCATTTTTGAAGTCCTATGTTCAGAAGATCGATCCTCACACTGATGACAAGAAGCTGTGGATCCATTACTTTCAAGAGAGTTTATCCATAGCTCAGTTGGAATGGTATTATCAGCTAGAGAATACCCACATCCACACCTGGAATGACTTAGCAGATGCTTTCTACAAGAAGTACCAGTACAATGCTGAATTGGCACCCACTCGCATTCAACTACAGATCATGTCTATGGGTCGTGATGAGAAATTCAAAGAGTATGCTCAGAAATGGAGAGATCTAGCAGGCAGAGTTCAACCACCCTTGTCCAATAGGGAGTTGGTTGATATGTTGATGGGAAAACTGACAGGCCCATTCTTCAATCATCTGATTGGAAACTCTTCAGCCGGATTCACCGAGTTGATACTTACAGGAGAATGCATTGAGGCTGGAATCAAGAGCGGAAAAATTCAGGTAGAGTCATCTTCAAATGCTGCAAAGAGATCTTTTGGTTGTAAAAAAGAAGCCAATGTTGTGTATGGTCAGAAAAGCCGAGCCAAAACCGACCGTGCTCAATCTGTGGGGGCAGTTGTGATCTCCAATCCTACATCAACATAACCTCAGCGAGACAACACGCGTAACCAGAACGCACCACAAAGACAGTTTACAAAGATCAACATGCCTTTGTCGCAAGCATTGCAACACATGTTGAAAGCAGAGCTGATTACCTTGAGGGATCCTCCTCAAAACATCAACACTTCCTCTCCGAGATACAATCCTAATGCAAAGTGTGCTTACCACTCTAACAGCCCCGGACATAACACTGACAATTGTTGGGCTCTGAAAAACAAGATTCAAGACATGATTGAAGCTAAAGAGATTGAATTTGATCCTCCTGTCGAGACTCCGAATGTGATCAACGCACCTATGCCTAACCATGGCAAAAGTTCCAATGCTATTGACAAGAACTCTTATGTTTTTATATAGATGACTTGACTATTCCTCTGATGACTGTTAAGAAGAATTTGCTGCAAGCCGGTGTCAATCCGGGATGCCCGGAGAATTGTCGTTGGTGCCCATCTGCACCTGACGGATGTGCTTGGTTGAGAAGACGTCTTCAATGCATGATGGATAACCGCGAAGTGCTATTTTTGAAACCATCACCTGTGGAGAATCTGTGTGAAGACATGCCTAAGAATCAAGATCAAGATGTTAAACTGCACTTAAGTCCGATACCTTGGGGCAGCCAAGTGGAAAGTTCGATTACATGGTGAAGTATACTGTTCCTGAAAGCTACAAGATTCCTATTGAAGATGTTAAAGCAACCGGATGTGGGGATGATTTCCCGGAAGACTATGCTGATGTTAACACAATAAGGATTTCTTCTGCTGGTCCTGTGCCTAGAATGGTACCTCTCATCATTACTCCTCCCAGACCCATATTCCTCTGACAAAGTTATACCATGGAATTATGGAGCTGAGGTTTACTATCATGGCGTCAAGCAAGACCCTTTGATCATTGAGGATCTTACAGTTGAAGCTACCATTCCTGACATTGACAACATCACCGGATCAAGTAAGGTGACCAGAACTGGAAGAGTGTTTTCTCCAGATATCTCCTCCAAAGACATCGCGACTCCACCGCATCCCAGCTTGTCAAACCAGCCTCAAACTAGAGGGAAAGAACCAAGGACTCATCCCGTCGATCAAGTACCAAAGGAAGTTGCTGAAGACACCTCCAAACGAGAAATGGAGGAAATTCCTAAGATCATCAAGAAGAGTGATTACAATGTTGTGGAACAGTTGGGACAGACTCCGTCCAAGATCTCCATGCTTGCTCTGCTCTTGTGCTCTGAGGCTCATGCTAAGGCCTTGGTGAAATTTCTAAAGAATGCTCACGTACCGAAAGACACTACTACTGATCAGTTTGAAGTTTGTACTGCTAGCCTGGCTGCCAGCAATGGCCTAGGCTTTTCTGATGTTGATTTGACTCTTGCCGAAAGGAAACACAACAAAGCCTTGCACATCTCTGTTGAATGCAAGGGCGTTACATTGTCTCATGTTTTGGTAGATACCGGTTCTGCTTTGAATATCCTACCGAAGAGTGCTTTTGATCGACTTGATGTGGAAGGATTGGTCTTGAAGCCCAGTGACATAATTGTGAGAGCTTTTGATGGTTCTAACCCAATGACTTGAAGAGCTCATCCTACCGCTAAAGTCGGTTCCCCTCGACCCACTTTGTCATGGACATCCGTCTAGCTTACTCTTGCCTACTTGGACGCCCTTGATATATGGGCGCGTTGTTACCTCTACCTTGCATCGGTCAAGTACCCAAAGGAAGGGAAAGTTGTTACAGATGCGTGAGGAGGAATATATGGTGAGCCATCCGCAATCATTCGATACTCGAGATGGAAGGTGAATTCTTCAAACTCCCCGCTGCTTTTGAAATAGCCCAAGAGTCATTCCTCGCTGACTCTCCTATCACTCCGGTTACACAAGTTCCGCTTAGGATGGCCTCACCAAGGATGCTCAAGTGAAGAAAGAGGTAGTACTATTTGGGTCAGCTCCCTGATCTTCCTTTCAAATCTGACAAGACTGGTTTAGGCTTCACTATCAAAGGACAGAAGATGATACGCCGCGAACGTGCCGGCAAGCTTCCTTTCTGCATCAGCAAAGATGGAGTTCATGCTATAGAAGATGATGACAATGACTTCGACATCAGCGATTGGATCTTCCCAACTCCCGACAACGGACTCAGCAATTGGAAGACTGAAGACGTCATACCAATCTCCTTTAGACAGGAGTAATTGCTTTTGTTTTCTGTTATGCTTTTCGTTTTTCACACTTTGAACAATAAACTCTAAAGCCTAGTGCCTTGCCCGGGGCATTATGGCTCGTTTGTGAGGGTTATTATCTGTCATTTGCATATTTTCATTCAATAAAATCGTTGGAATTTTGCATTTAAATACTGTTTTCTTTCTTTTACTTTTACCACCCCTTCAAAAGCTATGTGTTCTTACACACACCCACGTGATACACTGCAGATTCACTCTGAATCTCGTTGATAATAGCTATGGTATTGCTAAATATGACTTCGATAATCCGATCTACAAGCCGAAGACGAAGGTGAGGAAGATTGTGAAGTGCCAGGAGAACTTGTCGATCACATGAAGAAGAACAGGTTATACAGCCACATGAAGAGCCAGTGGAGGTTGTGAGTCTAGGTACTAATGAAGATAGAAAAGAGATCAAGATAGGAGCGGGTCTTGAGAACAGTGTCAAAAGAGAGATTGGTTCAGATGCTACGAGACTATATTGAGGTTTTTGCTTGGTCATACGAAGACATGCCGGGTCTAGACATTGACATTGTGGTACAACCTACACGAAAAGAAGGTTTTCTCCCAAGAAAGCGTAAGGTCTGTCAGATGCGCCCGAGATGTCGAGAAAATCAAGGTCAAGTTATGAAGCGTCAAAGACCGGTTTTAGTCGTTACTTCTTATCCACATTGGGTTGCGAACGTGGTACCCGTGCCTAAGAAGGATGGCAAAGTACGAATGTGTGTGGATTACAGAGATTTGAACAGAGCGAGTCCGAAAGACGATTTTCCGCTTCATCATATTGATGTTCTAGTCAACAACACTGCCCAACATAAGGTTTTCTCCTTCATGGATGGTTTCTCCGGTTACATAATCAAATCAAAATGGCCTCAAGACATGGAGAAAACTACTACATAACAAGCACTTTCACAAGGTCATGCCGCTCGATCAAGAACGCTATTCCACATATCAACGTGCTATGGTGGCATTATTTTATGACATGATTCGTCACGAGATAGAGGTTTACGTCGAAGACATGATAGCTCGATCACACACTAAAGAGGAACATCTCAATCATTTATGAAACTGCTTGATAGATCAAGAAGTATGACTAAGACTCAATCCTAACAAGTGCACCTTGGAGTCGATCCTAGAACTCCTAGGGTTTGTCGTCGAATAAAGGTATTGAAGTTGACCGCCAAGGTTAAAGCTATTCAAGAAATGCCACCCCCGCATCGAGAAGGAAGTCGAGGTTTCTGGGACGATTGAATTACATTTCCATTCATTGCACATCTAATCGCTACTTGTGAGCCAATCTTTGCCATCAAGAAAGATCAAGTGGTGGAATGGAACGACGATTGCTAGATCGCTTTGACAAAATCAAGGAGTACCCATGTAATCCTCCTATCCCGATGCCGCCAAGGAAGACGCCTTATCATGTACTTGATGTTAGAGAACTCAATGGTGTGTGTTGGGCAACATAACGAGTCCGGTCGAAAGAGTATGCAATATACTACCTTAGCAAAAGTTTACCGACCGTGAAACAAGATAGTCACAAATGAGAAAACTTGCAACGCTTGGCTTGGGCTCACGACTAAGACAAAGATATGTTGACCCACACTACCTTGTTGATCTCCAAGATGGATCCGATAAAATACATATTCGAAACCACCTCTCTCCTAAGAATAGCAAGATGGCAAATGATCTTGACCGAATACGACATCCAATATACTTTAAAGCGATCAAAGGAAGTGTAGCCATCATTTGGCTCATCAAGCCGTAGATGACTATCAGTCTATGCAGTTCGAGTTTCCAGACAAAAATGTTTTGTTAGTTACTGATTACGAAGAACCAGGACCAAACGAAGGACCTAAAAAAGGATCCCGATGGACCATGGTCTTTGATGGAGCCTCAAACGCACTTGGCAATGGTGTTGGCGCCATCATTACAACCCCTACAGGCGGACATACGCCTCTCACCGCCAGATTATGTTTCAGGTGCACTAACAACATGGCCGAATACGAAGCGTGCATCATGGGTATTAAAGATGCTATTGACTTGAGAATCAAATCCTTGCAAGTGTACGAAGACTCAACTTTAGTGATCTGTCAGATAAAGGGCGAGTGGGATACGAGGCATCCGAATCTCATTCCATATCGAGAGCATGTTCTGAGTTTGATCCTCTACTTCGAAGAGATCACTTTTGACCACATTCCACGAGAAGAGAATCAGTTGGCAGACGCATTAGCTACTATGTCATCTATGTTCAAGGTCAGATGGGACAACGAAGCTCCCCAAATCATCATCGAGAAGTTTGACGAACCAGCATACTGTTGTGAACTTGATACGGAAGAGAAACCTTGGTCCTACGAAGTGAAGAGGTATCTTGAGAAGATTTGCATCCAAATTCTTTCTCAGCAACAACATCTTATACAAGCGCAATCACGACTTGTGCTTACTCCATTGTGTGGATCAGGAAAACTGCAGAACGGATCATGGAAGAATTACACGACGACGCATTCGGTACCCACTCCAGTGGACATACAATGGCTAAGAAGATTCTGAGAACAGGTTACTATTGGTCCACCATGGAAGCTGATTGTCACCGCTATGATCGATCTTGTCACAAATGCCAGATATACGCAGACAAAGTGCACGTACCTCCAGTACCGCTGAATGTTTTAACCGCTCCTTGGTCTTTTGCAATGTGGGGCATTGACATGATCGGAGAAATCAAGCCCACCGCTTCCAACGAACATCGTTTCATTCTTGTGGCAATTGATTATGATCATACATAAATTCCCCAATCGAGATGTAAGGCCGGAGGAGGATTATTGGTGTCCGAGGTGGACCTTGGATGGAGATGTGAGACCCATCCCAACTTGGTTCCCGAAATTGGGATAGGAGACCGGGGTATATCCCGGGATGTGGCCCGATCATCTGCTCGGATTGAAGTCCCAGATAGGAATGGACGTTATAGATTGGGGAAGTAATGAAGGCATGGAGTCATTAAGAGGCGTTACAGAATAAGCCATCATGACCTAAAATGGTCGAATCCTTCATCTCCAAGCCATAGTTAATGCGCTAGGGCAGTTGAGGAAGATGGAGAGGGATTCCATGAATCGTTGATATAAATAGGGCTCCCGCCATCGGGATAAGCAAGATAATCATCAGCTTGGAACTCTAGTCACTACACTTGAGCTTCCAAATCCCTAAATATCAACAAAGAGGTTTTTCCTGCAAGAACATTTGGCGCCCACCATGGGGCCTCGGTGAAATTAATCCCAGGCCATCACATACAGAAAAGTGTACTAGCACAATGTCCCAAACTTTGCCAACTGATCCACCAGATCTGACCTAGTTCTTGGCCATGATCGATGACCTGCGCCAGCATAGCGACACTTTACAAGACAACATCCAAGCACTTCAGCAGAGGAGTTTGGACGAGGCACAAGAACAGGAAGCAGAGCTCCTGGAACCGCAACCCTTGTCCCAAGAAATCTGGGAGGATGCTGTTCCTGAGAATTTTAAACCCCCCGTCTTGGCATCGTACGATGGGAAGTCCGATCCTCAGGAGCATATCATTTCGGTTAATAATACAATTGCACTTATTGGAGCAACTGACTCCCTCAAGTGCAAACTGATGGTCGGCATCTTTAGAGAGTCGGCCCTGCGTTAGTATATGGGGTTGCCCCGGTTCTCTGTGGTCAGCTACCAGGATTTCAACCGAAAGATTATCCAGCAATTCTCAACTAATCGCCATCGCAAGGTGGCTAACACCTCTCTCTTCAATGTGAGGCAGCGCCCTTCCGAGTCACTACGAGACTTTATGGCTAGGTTCAACGAAGAAACCATAAAGGTCTCACATCCAAACCAGGAGATCTTCGTGGCAGCGTTTCAGCATGGGCTTAAGGCCGGGTAATTAAACGAATCTCTGGCTCAAAAGCCAGCCAAGAGCATGGATGAGATTATTACCCGGACAGAATGTTACGTGAAGGGGGAAGAAAGCAACATGGAGAAGCGGGCCCGGGATTCCAAAGAGAGAGGGGCGGGGTGCGATGAACGCACCCGACCTCGGGACCAGACCGCCGCCCAAGATCGTACCCGGGACAGGCGGCTTCAGTCCCGCCAGCATCCGACATCGAAGCCCGGAGAGACTTTCACACCTCTGAATTCCAGGAGAGAGGATATCTTCCGTGACATAAATCATCTAAATTTGCTCCCTAACCCTTGGAAGTACGGGGCTGACAATACGGTGTTAGGAGGAGATCTAGAGGCATGGTGTGAGTATCATCATCTAAAGGGACATACCACAGAGTCCTGCATTCAGCTATGAAGGGAGATTGAAAAGTTAATCCAAAGGGGCAAGCTATCGACCTACGTGAAAGAGGATCCTGAATGGACGAGCAAGCGCGATTCATCTCCGAGAAGAGACTCGGCCTCCGATTCCAGGTCTAAAAAGAAGGGTAAGGCTGTTGAGGAAGTCAAGGAGGTCAGGGCAGCTTGGCACACTCTTAACACTATCTCTGGAGGCTTCACGGGCGGTGGATCTTCTAGTTCTGCCCGGAAAAGATACGCTCGTGGAGCCGGGCACGTGCTCCGGATCGGAGCCTCTAAAGTTGAGCCTGGGGTGATAACTTTCTCGGGGGAAGACGCAAGGGAGGTTTTACCTCACGAGAATAATCCCATGGTAATTGAAGTAGAAATCAGGGACTGGGGTGTGAAGCGAGTGCTAATCGATCCGGGAAGCTCCGCTGATGTCCTCTACTGGGAAGCTTTTAAGGGGATGGGTTTTGATCCAAAGGAGCTGTTGCCCTTTAGTGGGACCCTTGTCGGGTTCTCTGGTGAACAGGTGCAGGTTCTGGGGTATCTTCCTGTGCTCACCACCTTCGGGAGTGAAGAAAATGCCAAAAGTGTCCGCGTTAGGTACTTGGTGGTCAATGCATCATCGCCTTACAACATCATTATCGGACGACCTTCGTTCAACGCTCTTGAGGCGGTACTGTCGACGCTGTACTTGACCATGAAGTACCCTCTTGGTAATGGTCGCATCGGGGTCGTCCGGGGAGATCAGGGCCTGGCCCAGAAATGCTATAAAGATAGTTTAAGGACCAAGAAGAGGTCGGGTCTAGCGGAAAACTCCACGGAGCATGAAGTTGGCATGGTTGACATTGATCCGAGGGAAGGTTCAAATGAGGATGGTCTTACCCCTCAGGAAGAGACCAAGGATGTCCAGATCGGGCCGTTACCGTCACAGATCACCCATTTGGGAACACAACTTGCTGAAGAAGAAGAGGCAGAGATAGTCCAGGTACTGAGACAGAACCTAGACCTTTTTGCTTGGAAGCCGTCAGACATGCCGGGGATAAGCCCGGAGATCATGTGTCATCATCTGACACTCGATCCGGAAGTTAAGCCGGTGGCACAGCGGAAGCGAAAGATGGGAGAGGAGAAGAGACAGGATGTCTCAGAGGAGGTAGGGAAGCTGGTTAAAGCTGGGTTTGGTAGTGAAGTACAATATCCGACTTGGCTGTCCAATTGGTTATGGTAAATAAGAAGAATGGGAAGTGGAGAATGTGCGTGGATTTCACTGACCTTAACAAAGCATGCCCAAAGGATCCTTATCCTGTTCCTCATATAGAACGATTGATTGACGGTTCTTCCGATTTTCGTCTCTTGAGTTTCCTGGATGCGTACTCCGGGTATAATCAAATCCGGATGAATCCGGCCGATGCATCAAAAACTGCTTTCATGACGGATCGGAAGAACTTCTACTATAAGGTGATGCCTTTTGGTCTGAAGAACGCTTGAGCAACCTATTAGAGGTTAATGGACATGGTCTTTGCCTCCCAGATCGGACGGAATATTGAAGTATATGTGGACGACATGGTGATAAAGACCGCATCAGGAGATAGTCACGTGACTAATATTAAGGAGACTTTCGTTGCTGTTCGGAAGTTTGAAATGCGCTTGAACCCGGACAAGTGTACCTTTGGGGTTGAGGCCGACAAGTTTTTGGGTTTCATGTTAACGAGTCGGGGAATAGAGACCAACCCGGATAAATGCCAGGCAGTTATCAACATGAGGAGTCTGACCTCAGTACATGAAGTCCAGCAACTAACTAGTCGTTTGGCCGCATTATCTCGTTTTTTGTCTTGTGCAGGGGACAAGTGTAACACGGTGAACTGACTTTGTAGGTTTTTGTATCGCAAATGTGCGGATAGCAAGAGTCGCCACCGACTTTTCTTTTATCCAATTAAGGGAAGGTAAAAAGTACAGAAAAAGACCTTCGTTAGATTCTGAGTAAGGGAGAAGGTTATGAAAAGGAAGGTATTAGCACCTCTTTCCATCCGTAGTTATCTACGGCTCTTAGTTGCTCTTAGATCACTTTAAAATTGTGCTTTCGGTGTTTGACAAAAATGTTTTGAAAAGGCATTTCGCTTGACTTTGTAATGACTCATGTAGGAATGTATACAAAGTGTTCTAAATGTTTCGCTTTGAAAAGAGTTTGAACTTTGAAAAAAGTGAGGTGTGAAAAGTATTTTGATGAGCAAGCAACTAAAAGTCTTATTACCTACCTGTAATGGTCGCTGTTGTTGTTTTACGCTCCTTTAGAATAGTGCTATCCATACCATTAGTTGGTAGGTAACCCTATTCGCTGGATGTAAGCCGGACATTCGAGGGACATCGGATGGTCATAGAAGGCAACTTGTAGGAAGTATCCTAGCACATTGAAGGACTATCATCATTTTGTAGGCGACAATCGAGGGTCAAGATCATGTATTCGGAGGCGACATCGTGGGTCTTATGATCTTTGTATCGAAGGGACTATGATGATTTGTTTTGAAGGCAACGGTGCTAGAATACCTCTACATTCGAGGGACATGACCATTTGAATTCGTAAGGCAACGAGAGAGAATTACCCTAAGGGGTGCATGTGTGAAAGAAGTGTGTTGATTTCAAATTCATGTTATCTTGAAAATTAGAGTGAGCTATGTTCATTTTATCTTGCCATACACGCCTAATTACTAACAGTTTATAAGGTGCAGAAATTAAAATGCGGAAAGATAAATCCTACGCTATTACATGGCTTTGGGGCAGATACATAATTTAAACTTGCGGAAAATAAAAGTCCTAATTAAAACTATTACATCCCATGAGCAATTACATAATTGAAAAAAAGAAAACGATAAAAAGAAATCGTCCGGAACGGGATAACCTGTGAAAAGATGAGAAATCGGAAAATACGAGAGAAATCGAATAAGAGAAAAATGTTAGTAAAAATGCAAATTTTTGAATGAGAAAAATATTTCATGCTGGAAATAACATAAATATGCTAAAATAATTTTTTGGGATTTTTTGGAAAAGATTTAATAATTAAAAACTAATTAAAAGTGATTTAAATGATTAATTAGGTATAAAAATAAATATGCATGCAAAATAATATTTTTTAATTTTATAAATTAAATAAACATTTTCTGAAAATAAATGCAAAAGGAAAAATATTTTTGATGATTTTTAATGTATGAATAAAAATATTGAAATAAATTAAAATGAATGCAAAATATTAGAAAATAAGAAAATAGAAAATATGAAAAGAAATTGAGTTTGTAAAGAAGAATAGCAAAACCGGTCCTGGCATGGTTCGAACAGGGGACATTGGAGAGCATCTTTCAACAGGAAGCGCCTTAACCACTAGGCCACTTGGCTTTTGGTGTTGGAAAAGTTGAAAACAATTGCATTTGAATGATGACGCGTCAGGGAGAGGTTTGAAAACGAGTCAAGATGCGGACCCCACGTGAAGCGAGCGAATCGAGCAAGCCATCGTACACGCCACCGCCGGTCTCTTATCCTGGTCAACGACGCCGGAGCCCTAGCTCCGATCGTCTTCTCCGGCGATCCAAATTCTCCAACCTGCAAAATACGATGAATAAACAGAAAAAGAACACCCTACCCCCCTAAATCGACCCTTCTGAGTCCACTGGTGGTATTAGTTTTGGCTAAAAACACTTGTATTAGGCGCTCGATTCAAACAAATGAATGCCCTAACCATGGCATGCCGAAGTTTCACACGTTTAAGCTTGCATGAGATGGTTTGTTCCTGACCTAATAAACATCCTGAGTCCATACAAACACACAAATAACATTAATAATGCATGAAAAACGAAAATCGAAAATAAGAAAAAATCAAACTGGTGAGAGTTCAAGGGCACGATCTGGGCAGCCTGGGCTTGATGTAGGAGTATGGATCGATTCCTGGGAACCTCTAGAGCAAGATTGAATGCTCAAATGGTCGAAACCGCTGGAAATGAAACACGATTTTCACTATTCTTGAAAAATTTTGGCAAAGTTTTGGTTGTTGTAAGGGCTAGGGTTTCGTGTCTTTTGCTGAGCATCTTGCTTGGTATTTATAGAGTGATTTGGGATGGCAAAGAGGAGGAAAAAAGATTTGATCTTGAATGTGCATTTATATTTTTTCAAATAAAATCAAATATTGGAAAAAATTTGATTTTTTCATCAATGTGAAGGCTATCACGAAATTGGTAAGAATCATGGGCTATCTTGGACCTCAAGCATGATATAAAATCATTCTCCTTAAAAAAATATCTTATTTTCATATTTTATATAATTTAATTTTGAATTAAATGGTTTAAAATCCAAAAATAAATCAATAAAATAGAAAATTGCCATGGCCAAGCATTTATGGGTCACAAATAATGTCATGAACAAGTTTGGATCAAAAGATTATAGGCCCATTTGGAAAATTTTGCATTTTGACCAAAATGTCCTTTTGTGCAATTGTCCAAAATTGCCCAACTTCTGAATAGTGTATCTTGCTCAATTTTCCACATTTTTGAGTGTTCTTGGACTTTTTGGAAAGCTCTAAGAGTCCTCTAACCAACCTTTTTGGTCTCATATCAATTGGAGTTTCCATGCTCAATATATCTTCAAAACAAAAAGTTGACTTTTTGTTGACTTTGAAAAGGACCTGTAATGTTTTGATCCATACCTCAAATGAAGCATTTTTGAACATTCTTGTGAGACATGAAGTTGTAGAGAATTGAATTTCCTTCAAAACAAGAGGTGGTGGAAAAATTTCGAGAAAGTATGAAGAAGTTATGCTCACCAAAGTTTGGTTGACTTTTTCTAAGAAACCCTAATTTGAAAGTTCGACTTTGAGCAAATCTTGAGTTTTCTTGATGAATCATGATCAACCCTTGATCAAATGATGAATGTAACTTCAAAATGAGGATGTTGACCAAAAATCATGAAGTTTGACAGATGTTGACCATGCTTGACTTTTTGTCCAATACAACCGATTTTCAACCATCCGAGCAATTGTCCGAGGAAACTTGACTTCAGGAAGCTTGAAACTTGACATGGAGAACTTGAAGCATATGAGGAGGCATGATGAACATTGGAGATGTTGGAAGTCCATTTTGATCTGAGAATCACCAAACCCTAGTTTGGGTTGATTGTCTAGGAGAGGGTTTGTCCGATCAACCTCGAGGAATCCTCGAGTATGGATGTATGGAATGTTCGAGAAGATGGAGGGCAAATTTTGGGTATGACACCTGCCCTGCTCAATCTTCTTGTACGAAGGGTTAGATTGGCATGCGGCCTTCGTGACCGGAGGTAGAAGATGATTGAACACCGAGTACACCCGAAAATTTGCACTCACTGCTATCGGGATGGGCTTACAGATGCCATTTGGAGAAGCCGGAGATTTCACTGGGAATGAGTCGCACTAGACCGAGATTGTTGATAGGAGAATTGACGGGATGGGCTTAAGATGCCATCCGAAAGATCGATGCCGGGAGTGAGCCGACGCTGGCTCAGATGTTTCGAATGAAAGGAGCATGGAGATGGGCTTAAGATGCCATCCCGAGGAGTCGACGTTAGACTTCGTGCTCATCTTTGAATGAAGTTATTGGTTTGTATTGGTTTTTAACCAAATATGCAGATTCGAAGTGGAGAAATGTTGACAAGTAGTCGGAGATGGGCTTAAGATGCCATCCAAGGCAACCGAGTCGATACCGCATCAGAGTTGCCGCTGATAATAAGAAGGAATCGTATAAATCTTCGTGCCGACACCCGAGGGAGGTAGTTGGCAAAATGTGGATATCTTCCTCATGCATCGGTGGATCCACCGCTATCGGAGGATAACTTGTGATCGCTCGGATAGGTTTCGCCGGCTTCGTAATCCCGATCCGTTGTCGGAGGACAACAAGGCGCTGCTCGATAGTTTTCCGTCGATTCGGCTTAATCTCGACCATTGTCGGAGGACAACTAGGGCGGTCTTTCGATAGTTTTCCTGCCGAGATTCGGTTAATCTCGGACCAATTGTCGGAGGACAACTAGGGCGGTCTTTCTATAGTTTTCCGTCGAGATTCGGGTCTTAATCGACCCGTTACAAGTGATTTTCTGCACTGCTGAGAAAACAAGAGAAACTTTGATAGAATATTTGTTAGTCTTATAAAGTATGATGCATGACAATGCGTATGAATGACATATGCACAAATTATGACTTTTATGAGTAATGTATGAATGATAGATGTTGTGGTATTTCAAAACATATCCATCTTGAAGAAGATGCGAAGTTCTCGCTGAGATTTCGATCGCTGAGGATGGAGATCCCAGAAGAAAGATAACTTTGATTCCTCCGTGCACTATCCGACCAAGTTTCGTGCTAGATATTGTTGAGGACGGTAGAGGTATCACGAGGATCTTGCATAGACCTCGCTGGAGAATCTGAAGGTACTCTCATCGGGACTTGTCGAGAGTAATGGTAGTTTCCGGAGACCGGTTTAGAAGAGTCCGGAGGTTTGAATCTCTCGACCGAGGAATAAGAGGTAGGTAGGTTTCCTCCGTACTATCCGACCAAGTTTGTCCGATATCCGCCGAGAAAAAGGGAACGTTGAGAGATATCTGCCGGGATAAACATCTTAGTGGGATGAAATGTTAATGTCAAGACAGCGTAACCGTTTGTTGAGTGGAATCATTGTTTGGGACCGACGCCGCATCTAATCGGGTTTGTGGTGAGCAACATCTCCTGGGGATCATGCTCCTGGGAAATGTCTTGGTGACTTTCGCATCTCAATTCCTGAGCCTCGTAGTAATTACTTTTGTATGTTCACTTTTCGATGTTTGTAATAGATTTTTATTTAAATGCATATAATCATTCAAAGCAAACGTTGGACTTTATGCAAACAACAACAAGAAAAATTGTAAAGAGAAAGAAACTTGTATTTATTTGAAATGTATGATGGCCAAGTAGTTTGTACACAAGAAAGGTAAAAGCTATGCGGAAACAATCTCGTTAAGTTCCAACTATGCTAGTACTCATATATTTCAACTATCTCATCTCCTTGTCACAAGAGAAAGTGAGTGGATCGATTTCGCCATTTGAATCTTGAATGCTGATAGTCTCGAAGAAGTGATCCGACGAGACATAGTCGTACGCTTAAATCCCTACTTTTGCTAGACCGCCTTTCTTTTTTTCCCAATGATACCTTTTTCCCAAGCCGCCAGTTTTTCACTTGCCGTGTACATGTTTTGTATATATCCTTAACTTTGCCCAACCCTTTTGGTTCGCCAGATGCCCTTATTTTTGCTAGGTCACGACCCAGCGGTCTCTTTATGCGTAGTATTTTTGACTATGTCGTTCATGTGGTGTGGAAGTCTTCACCATCCATGGTGCTAAGTATCATAGCTCCGCCGAAAATACTGTTTGACTACAAACGGTCCCTCGTAGGTGGGAGTCCATTTGCCCCGATCACCTTGTGGAAGAATGATGCGCTGACTACTAGATCACCGACTGGTAGACTCGGTGCTTGACCTTCTTGTTAAATGCTCGATCATTCGCTTCGATAGATCGTCCATGGCGTATGGATGCGAGTCGTCATCAATCAAGTTAACTGGTCAAGGCGAGTCTCGATCCAATCGCTTCGCTTAACTCGTCCCGAGGACTCGTCGAGGGTATCTCAACCTCAATGGTAGGACTGCTTCCATACCGTGATACAAGAGAGAAGGGGTTGCCTCTGATGTTCGCATCAGAAAGCGATAACCATGAAGAGCAAATGGTAACATCTCATGCCAATCTTTGTAAGTCACCGCCATCTTCAGATAATCTTCTTAATGTTCTTGTTGGCGCTTCCATCGCGCCATTCATCTTAGGCCGATAAGGAGAAGAGTGTGATGCTTGATTGAATCACTGCGTGAGTTCGTGATCATCTTGTTGTTGAGATTAGAGCCATTATCCGTGATAATCCTTTCTGGAGTGCCATACCGATGATAAGATTATGTTTGATGAAACGAGCCACAACATTCTTGGTAACAGCAACGAACGAGCTTCTACCCACTTGGTGAAATAATCAATTGCCACAAGGATGAAACGATGTCCGTTGGAAGCGTGGGCTTGATCTCCGATCATGTCAATGCCCCACATTGCAAAAGGCCAAGGAGTCAGTTAGAACATTCGAGGTACCGAAACGTGCACTTTGTCTCGCATAACCGCATTTGTGACAAGATCGAGCGTATAGGTGACAATCGCCCATGGTGGACCAATAGTAACCGTTCTCAAAATCTTCTTAGCCATTGTATGTCCACCGGAGTGTACCAAATGCGCCTTCGTAACTCTTCCATGATACGCACTGCTTTCTCGTCTACACAACGAGTAAGCACAAGTCGTGGTTGCTTTGTATAAGATGTCGTTGTCGAGGAAGAATTTGATGCAAATCTTCTCATGAACTTTATCATTGATGATGCCCCCGCTGGATATTCCCGAGTCTCAAGATACCTTCACGCCATAGTACCAAGGTTTCTCCCGATCAAGCTCATAACAATATGCCGGTTCGTCAAACTTCTCAATGATGATCCGGGAGCCTCGTTGTCCCATCCGACCTTGAACATAGACACATAGTAGCCAATGCGTCCGCCAACCGATTCTCTCTCGTGGAATGTGATTGAAAGTGATCTTCAAGGGGGATCAAACTCGTAACATGCTCGATACGAATGAGATTCGGATGCTCGATCCCACTCGCCCTTAATCTGACCGATCACCAAAGTCGAGTCTCCATACACTTGCAAGAACTTGACTTAAGTCAATAGCAATTTTGATACCCATGATGCACGCTCAGATTCGCCATGTTGTTAGTGCAATCGAAACATAATCGGCGGTGAAAGGCGATGTCCACTGTAGGGATGTAATGATGGCGCCAATGCCATTGCCAAGTGCTTGAGGCTCCATCAAAGACCATGGTCCATCGATCCTTGTTCGTGTCCTTCGTCCGGCCCGGTTCTTCACAATCAGAATTAGTAAAACATCTTCATCTGAAATTAACCGCATAGACCGATAGTCATCTACGGCTTGATGAGCCAAATGATCGCTACTACACTTCCTTTGATCGCTCGAGAAGTGTACTCGATGTCATACTCGGTCAAGATCATTTGCCATCTTGCTATTCTTCCCGAGAGCTGGTTTCTCAAATATGTATTTTATCGGATCCATCTTTGAAATCAAGGTAGTGTGAGTCAACATATACTGCCTTAGTCGGCAGCAGCCCAAGTTAAAGCGCTGCAAGTTTTCTCGAGTGAGTATCTTGTTTCACAAGTAAACTTTTGCTAAGGTAGTATATTGCATGCTCTTTTCGACTGCACTCGCCATGTTGCCCCAACACACACCCCATTGAAGTTCTCTAACACCGCCAAGTACATGATAAGAGGTCTTCTTCTTCGCGGCGGCATCGATAGAGGACTTGTAGGTACCCTGATTTTGTCAAAAGCGATCCGGCAATCGCCATTCCATTCTACTACTTGATCTTTCTAAGTAACTTGAAGATTGGCTCACAAGTAGCGCTAGTGCAATGAATCTGCAATGTAGTTCAATCGCCCAAGAAACCCCGATCCTTCTCGTAAGGGAGTCATCTCTTGAATAGCTTTAACCTTGGCGGATCAACTTCAATACCTTTACCATCGACAACAAACCCTAGGAGTTTTCCGATCCGACTCAAAAGGTGCACTTGTTAGATTAAGTCTTAGTCATACTTCTTCAACCTATCAAACAGTCAGCAAATGATCAAGATGTTCTTCTTCGCCTCGGATCGAGCTATCATGTCGCCGACGTAGACCTCTATCTCGTGATGAATCATGTCATGAAATAATGTCACCATAGCACCGATAAGTGGCGCCCGTTTCACCGAACGGCATAACCTTGTAGCGTAGTGCCCCACCGTAACAAAAGTAGTCTTCCATGTCTTCGAGCCATTTTGATCCGATTGTAACCGAGAAACCATCCATGAAGGAGAAAACCTTATGCCGAGCGGTGTTGTCAACCGTAACATCAATATGAGGAAGTGGAAATCGCTCTTCGACTTGCTTTGTTCGATCTCTCGTAATCCACACACATCGCAACTTTGCCATCCTTCTTAGGTACAGCACCACATTGCAACCCATCGTGGATAGAAGTAACAACTAAGAAACCGACATTGAACTATTTCATAACTTCGCTTTGATTTTCTCCCGACATCTCGGACGCATGCGATTTAACCTTCGCTTCACGGGAAAACCTCTTTGTCGGCAATGGTGTACCACAATATCAATGTCAAACCCTGCATGTCTTCGTATGACCAAGCAAAACCTCAATATAGTCTCGTAGCATCCAACCAACCTTTCTTTAACACTGCTCTCAAGACCCGCCCTATCTTGATCTCTTTCTGCCTTCATTAGCACCCAAATTCACAACCTCAACTTGCTCTTCGTGGTCAGATAACTCGTCTTCTTGGTGTAGTACCGAAGTTCTCCTGGCACTTCACAATCTTCCTCACTTTCGCTTCGTAGATCGGATTATCAAGTCATATTTAGCAATAGCATAGTCATATCAACTAGATTCGAGTGATTCGCAGTAGGTCACGTGGGTGTGTGTAAGAAACACATAGCTTTTGAAGGGGTGATAAAGTAAGAGAAAGCAAAAATTGAATGCAAAAGTCCAACGATTTTATTGAATGAAAATATGCAAATGATGATAATAACCTCACAACGAGCCATGATGCCCGCAAGGCACTAGGCTTTAGAGTTTATTGTTCAAAACATAGAAAATACGAAAAGCAAAACAAAACAAGAGCAATTACTCTAACTAAAGGAGATTGGTATGACGTCTTCGCCTTCCAATTGTCGAGCCCATTGTCTCGAGTTGGGAAGATCCACTTGTCGGTCAAGTCGCTGTCGCCGCCTTCTATAGCATGGATTCCACTGGCCGATGCGGAAAGGAAGTTGGTCGGCACGCTCGCGGCGTATCATCCGACCTTGATGGTGAAGCCTAAACCGCCTTGTCGATTTGAAAGGAAGATCGTGAGCTGACCCCAAATAGTACACCTTCTTCAATCGCAGCTGAGCATCTTTCAATGAGGCCATCCTAACTTGTGTAACTTCAGAGGACGGAGAGTCAATGCATGACTGGTATTGTTTCAAAAGCTTGACAGGAGTCTCAAGAATTCACCCTCCATCTCGAGGTATCGGAATGATTGTAGATGACCGACCATATACTCTTCTTCACCACATACCGTAACAACCTTCCCTTTCACCGGTACTTCAACTCGATGCAAGGTAGAGGTAACAATACCGCCCCATGTATCCGGCGCCCAAGTAGGCAGAGTAAGTCGGACGGATGTCCATGACAAAGAAAGTGGAGTCAAAAGTCCGGGAACCGACTTTAACAGTGCAAATGAGTTCCAAGCACGCTCGCTAACCATCAAAAGCTCTCACAATAATGTCACCGGGTCTCGTAACCAACCCTTCGACATCAAGTCGATCAAAAGCAATTTCGAAGGATATTCAGCGTAACCGTATCCACCAAAACATGAGACAATGTAACGCCTTTGCATTCAACAGAGATGTGCAAGGCTTGTTGTGTTTCTTTCCGTAGAGTCAAATCAAGATCGAGAAGCCAGGCCGTTGTTGGCAGCCAAGCTAGCAATACAAACTTCAAACCGGTCTGGTAGTGTCGCGGTACGTGAGCATTCTTCGTAAACTTCACCAAGGCGTTAGCATGAGCCTCGTGAGCACAAGAGCAGAGCAAGCATGGATATCTTGGACGGAGTCTGTCCCAACTGCTCCACAACATTGTAGTCACTCTTCTTGATAATCTCTAATTTCCTCCATTTCTTGTTTGGAGGTGTCTTCAAGAACTCCTTTGGTACTTCCGTCGAGCGTGATGAGTCACCGGGTTCTGGGGAATGGATTGAATAGCCGGAATGCGAGCCGGAGTCGCAGTGTCCTTGGAGGAGAGATTTTGAGAAAACCCTTCCGCTCGGTCACCTTACTTGATCCGTGATGTTCAATGTCGTGAATGGTAGCTTCAATCAGAAGATCTTCAATGGTCGAGGGTCTTGCTTGACGCCATGATAGTAAACATCACCCATAATTCCAAGGGATAGCCTGTCGAGGAATATGGAACCGGTCTTGGAGAAGTAATGAGAGAGTGCCACTCTAGGCATGATCGCAGAGGAAACTTATGGTGTTAACATCAAGATAGTCTTCGGGAAATCATCACCCCATCCGTCGCCTTAACATCTTCAATAGGAATTTTGTAGCTTTCGTGAAATACTTCACCATGTAATCATATTTTCCACTTGGCTGCCCCTAGGTATCCCACACGATGGTGCGGCTTCATTCGCATTGTCAATCTTCAACTTAGACATTTTCCACACACGCACGTGTGGTTTCGTAAATAGTATCTCACGGTTATCCATCATGCAATGAACACGCCTTCTCAACCAAGCACAACCATCAAGTGTACGGCACCAACGACAATTCTCCGGGCATCCCGGATTGACACCGCTTGCAGCAAATTCTTCTTAATAACATCGAGGAATGGTCAAGTCATCTATGTTGAAAACATAAGTATTCACCAACAAAGATTGGAACTTTGTCATGATTAGCATAGCCGTTGATCACATTCGAGTCTCAACAGAGAGGATCAAACTCAATCTTAGCTTCAATCATATCTTGAATCTTGTTCTTCGTGAGCCCAACAATCATCGATTATGTCCCGGCTGGAATGGTAAGCACACTTAGCATTAGGATTGTATCTCGAGAGGAAGTGTTGACATTCGAGGAGGATCCTCAAGGTAATCATTTCGCCAACATGTGTTGCAAGGCTCATGACAATGGCATGTTGATCTTTGTAAACCGCCTCGTGCGCTGCTCGCTACGCTGTCTCACGAGGTTGGCCGATGTAGGATTGAGATCACAACGCCTCTCCGCATTGAGCGCGGTCGGTCTTGGCTCGGCTTTTCGACCATACACAAGATTAGCTTCTTACCACCAAAAGATCTCTTTAAGATTTGAAGATGACTCTACCGAATCTTCCCACTTTTGATACCAGCCTTCACACGCTGGACGTACTTGAACTACCAAGAGTTTCCAATCGATGATTGAAGAATGGGCCTCGTTGTTCCCATAAACATATCAACCAACCCTATTGGACAAGGTGAATTCACCGCTAGATCTCCATTTCTCGAAATATACCTTGAACTTCTCATCACGACCCATAGACATGCTTGTAGTTGCATGCAGTGGGTGTCAATTCAAGATTGTACTTATATCGCTTGTAGAAAGCATCCTGTCACCCAAGTACGGATACGGCCATTCTCTAGTCGATAATACCAACCAATCGAGTTCCATACTCTCTTGAAAATAGTGCATCCACAACTTTCTGCCATCGGGGGATTGATCTTCCAACATAGGACTTCAAATGCAGCTTAGGCAAGACATGCCATCATACTTAGCAAAAGTTGGAACTTTGAACTTGGGAGGAATCACAACACTGTGACAAGACTAGATCATCAAAATTCAAATTTTCGTGTTTTCCACAAAGATTCGACGTCTTCAAGTTGTTTGTACTTGTCATCTTCATCGAGTATTGGCCATCATCATAGTCTTTTTCGTGCCTGCTCGACCCTTCGCCATCACCCTTGTTACTTTGCTCATCCTCCTTCTTGACACTTCCAGAGAGCTCAATTCGACTAACCACTCTAGGACCACCTTTAGAAGGCCCGCCATGTTGAGAAGACAACAACCTTCTTCCCGTTGATGAGAGCTTCGATCTTCTTGGCCTTGGACCAAGTCAGAACATCTCTCAAACCGAGCATTCTCGAGCTTGAAGATTTGATGATCGCTCAAGAGCCATTTCGCTAAAATAAATAAGAGCAAATGAGAAAACCAATCTTCAATGTACCGTGATGCAATGTTATGCTATGATATGCAATGTTTATGCGGATGCAATGCAATGTTTTCAAGGACCTTAGAGATTTAAATTTGTTAAACAAGCAATGAACAAACATTTATTAGTACTCTTATTCTTTTTCTTTTTAAGTACAAAAGATAGTTCAAAACAATAAAAGAAAACATATAAATCCTAAAGCTCTAAGTCTCCCATGGGCGCTTCCTTGGTGCCGAGGTAGGCGCTGATGCTTCGCCTCGTGAAGTAGCTTTGTCAACTCTAGCACTTTCTTCTCACTTGCATAACACCGAGCTTCAAAGGTATCCCTTCTTCTTTAAGTCAATCCGTGATCTCTTCAAGTCTTCAAAATCAGTAGGCATGTCGGATGGAGAACAAGATAGGGTACGCCACCATAGCAACAGTTCCATAATTAATCGGTAAAACAGCGTGAATGGCATCATGAGGTTTTGAGCTCGAGCTCGCACCCATTTGAGGTAAGGTTCCCAAGGAATGGAGTTCGTGCCCCAAAGTCTTGGTATCGCCTTCTTACCATGCCCCAAGCGTATAAACCTTCGCTTAATTCGAGATCGTGATTGTAGTCGAACACAATATCTTGAGAAGCATATCATGCGGCCATCTCTTCGAGCAAAACCAAACCGACGAGAGCTAGAGAAGGGTGTAGGTAATACCTCCTTATACCAAGTAGTGGTACATTAGGGAATTCTCCACAACGCCAATGAATGTGAAGTCCTTTTGAGAGAAAAGACTCCAACGGATATCCGAATGAGAGAGTGACATTAGTCTTGAGACCATCTCAACCTTTGTTCGCTTCAAAACTGATGGAGGAAGGTGCTAAATAAACCACCAGAAAGTAAAGGTATGCAACACATGAGAGTTCCTTGTCTCTTAGTAGTACGAGTGTGGAGAGAATGTAGGATATCTCCAAGGTAGGCACGGATTATGGGTAAGAAACAACTTGATGGCGTTGACATCTATGAATTGATCCGAAAGAAATAACCAAACCATAGATTAGCAAGGCCACAATGTCTTCAAATGCATGGAAACTCATAACTTTGAGGAATTCTCGCTTTCTTAATCGAACTTGGCAAGTAAACCCTTAACTCCACTTCTAGTTTCCCAATTGGCTTCAATGTCCGAGCGCTTAAGATGTAAAGCTGATGATGTCTTCGCATTCAGGAACCTTTTCTAAACCGGTGAATGGCATTTGGTCAAGAATAGGTATCCCAAGTAGCTTAGAGAACTCTTCCAAGGTAGGAACCAATCGATAACTGGGAATGTAAAGCAATGGTGTTTCGGATCAAGAACTGAATAGGACATGCATCATATCTTCTTCAAAACCGAGATAACCAAATCAAGTAGATAACCATGTCTTTGATGAATCGAGCATGATCGGAATTTCAAACCAATTCTTTGAGCCGAGAAGGTATACCCATGAAGTTGATTCGATAGTCTTTCTAGAAGCCATAATACCCTACAAAACAGAAAGCAAAGATAAATCCCTAGGTCCTTGAAATAGTTAGAAATGATATGCAATGCAAATGATGTCATGCTTATACACACAAACAATTCACACAATGAGCCTAGGTTTAAGGCTTGCATGAGGTATAGGTGATTACCCCACCAAAAGTTTGAGTTGGTTCATCCTGTCCTATAATAGTAACCGGTTCTAGGAATCTCACATCATTGATCTTTCTCGTAGGCGCTATTTCAATACGACTACCAAGTGGTCGATCAAAATATCCCAAAAGTCTGATCTTAATGAGCGTAGCATCGAGTATCAACCAACCTTGCTCATACAAAGCCGCCATCTCACTACCTTCTAATGGCCAAGATGGGTCAATTAAGGTTCTAAAAGTTTAGTTAGTGCTTGATGACACCACGCAGGCCAAATACTATCCTCAACTTGGGAATGAAGAGTATCAGACATCCAAAGTGTCACACTAACGTAGCCATCATGTTGACCGCTTTCGATATACGCCTAACGGTCGCGACGATTTATTGCTACTTACCTAAAAGGAAACCCGGATCCGGTGTAGGATCCCCTACAAATATAATACCCAAGCAACCCTTAAAGATAAAGCAAGCAAGTCAAACAAAAAAGAAAAGTGATCTAGAAACCCTAAGGCATTCTCTCTTTAGGGTGTCTCCCTACAGAGTCGCCAGCCTGAATACTGAACCGACTTGTAGGTTTTTGTATCGCAAATGCGGATAGCAAGAGTCGCCACCGACTTTTCTTTTATCCAATTAAGGGAAGGTAAAAGTAGTAAAAGACCTTCGTTAGATTCTCGAGTAAGGGAGAAGGTATGAAGAAGGTATTAGCACCCTTTCCATCCGTAGTTATCTACTGGCTCTTAGTTGCTCTTAGATCACTTTAAAATTGTGCTTCGTGTGTTTGACAAAATGTTTTGAAAAGGCATTTCGCTTTGACTTTGTAATGATTCATGTAGGAATGTATACAAAGTGTTCGGAAATGTTTCGCTTTTGAAAAGAGTTTGAACTTTGACAAAAGTGTGAGGTGTGAAAAGTATTTTGATAGCAAGCAACTAAAAGTCTTATTACCTACTCAATTGGTCGTTGTTGTTTACCTCCTTTAGAATAGTGCTATCCATACCATTAGTTGGTAGGTAACCCTATTCATTGGATGTAAGCGGACATTCAAGGGACATCGGATGGTCATAGAAGGCAACTTGTAGGAAGTATCCTAGCATTTCAAGGACTATCATCATTTTTCGTGAGGCGACAATCGAGGGTCAAGATCATGTATTCGGAGGCGACATCGTGGGTCTTATGATCTTTGTATCGGGGACTATGATGATTTGTTTTGAAGGCAACGGTGTAGAATACTCTACGCTCGAGGGACATGACCATTTGAATTGTAAGGCAACGAGAGAATTACCCTAAGGGTGCATGTGTGAAAGAAGTGTTGATTTCAAATTATGTTATCTTGAAAATTAGAGTGAGCTATGTTCATTTTATCTTGCCATACACGCCTAATTACTAGCATATAGGTGCGGAAATTAAAATGCGAATATAAAATGCGGAAAGATAAATCCCACGCTATTACATGGCTTTGGGGCGATACATAATTTAAACTTATGGAAAATAAAAGCCCTAATTAAAACTATTACATCCCATGAGCAATTACATTATTGAAAAAAGAAAACGATAAAAGAAATCGTCCAAACGATAACCCGTGAAAAGATGAGAAATCGGAAAATACGAGAGAAATCGAATAAGAGAAAATGTTAGTAAAATGCAAATTTTTGAATGAGAAAATATTTCATGCTGGAAATAACATAAATATGCTAAAATAATTTTTGGGATTTTTGAAAAGATTTAATAATTAAAAACTAATTAAAAGTGATTTAAATGATAAATTAGAATAAAATAAATATGCATGCAAAATAATATTTTTAATTTTATAAATTAAATAAACATTTTATGAAAATAAATGCAAAAGGAAAAATATTTTGATGATTTTTAATGCATGAATAAAATATTGAAATAAATTAAAATGAATGCAAAATATTAAAAATAAGAAAATAGAAAATATGAAAAGAAATTGAGTTTGTAAAGAAAAAAGCAAACCGTCCCCGGATGGTTCGAATAGGGACATTGAGAGCATCTTTCAACAGAAGCTTAACCACTAGGCCACTTGGCTTGGTGTTGGAAAAATTGAAAACAATTGATTTGAATGATGACGCCGTGAGGTTTGAACCAGTCACCGCATGTGACCCCCCGCTACGTGAGCGAGCGAATCGAAGCAAGCCATCGTACACGCCACCGCCTTTCATCTCAAATAACGACGCCGAGCCCTAGCTCTGGCCGTTTTCTCCTACGATCCAAATTCCAACCGCAAAATACGATGAATAAATGAAAAAGAACACCCTACCCCTAAATCGACCCTTCCGAGTCCAATGGTGGTATTAGTTTTGGCTAAAACACTTGTATTAGTGCCTCGATTCAAAATGCCTCTAATGCCCCAACTATGATGCTTCGAAGTTTCACACGCAATTGCAGATGGTTTGTTCCCGACCTAATAAACATCCCGAGTCACATACAAACACACAAATAACATTAATAATGCATGAAAACGAAAATAAGAAAAATCAAACCGTGAGATTTCAGGGCACGATCCGCGTACTGGCTCGATGTAGGAGTATGGATCGATCTTGAACCTCTGAGCAAGATTGAATGGCTCAAATTGCCTGAAACCGGCTGGAAATTGAAACACGATTTTCAACTATTCTTGAAAATTTTGGCAAAGTTTGGTGTTTAAGGCTAGGGTTTCGTGTCTTTGTCGAGCATCTGCTTGGTATTTATAGAGGATTTGGGATGGCAAAGAGGAGGAAAAAGATTGATCTTGAATGCATTTATATTTTTCAAATAAAATCAAATATTGGAAAAATTTGATTTTTTCATCAATGTGAAGGCTAGCACGAAATTGGTAAGAATCATGGGCTATCTTTGGACCTCAAGCATGATATAAAATCATTCTCCTTAAAATATCTTATTTTCATATTTTATATAATTTAATTTTGAATTAAATGGTTTAAAATCCAAAAATAAATCAATAAAATAGAAAATTGCTATGGCCAAGCATTTATGGGTCACAAATAATGTCATGAACAAGTTTGGATCAAAAGATTATAGGCCCATTTGGAAAATTTTGCATTTTGACCAAATGTCCTTTTTGGCAATTGTCCAAAATTGCCCAAATCCTAATAGTGTATCTTGCTCAATTTTCCACATTTTTGAGTGTTCTTGGACTTTTGGAAAGCTCTAAGAGTCCTCTAACCAACCTTTTTGGTCTCATCTCAATTGGAGTTTCCATGCTCAATATATCTTCAAAACAAAAAGTTGACTTTTTGTTGACTTTGAAAAGGACCTGTAATGTTTTGATCCATACCTCTCAAATGAAGCATTTTTGAACATTCTTGTGAGACATGAAGTTGTAGAGAATTGAATTTCCTTCAAAACAAGAGGTGGTGAAAAATTTGAGAAAGTATGAAGAAGTTATGCTCACCAAAGTTCATTGACTTTTCTAAGAAACCCTAATTTGAAAGTTTGACTTTGAGCAAATCTTGAGTTTTTTTGATGAATCATGATCAACCCTTGATCAAATGATGAATGTAACTTCAAAATGAGGATGTTGACCAAAATCATGAAGTTTGACTGTATGTTGACCATGCTGACTTTTGTCCAATACAACCGATTTTCAACCATCCGAGCAATTGTCCTGAGGAAACTTGACTATGGAAGCTTGAAACTTGACATGGAGAACATTTGAAGCATATGAGGAGGCATGATGAACATTGGAGATGTTGGAATCCATTTTGGTCCAGAATTACGAAACCCTAGTTTGGGTTGATTGTCTAGAGAGGGTTTGTCGATCAACCCTTGAGGAATCTTTGAGTATGGATGTATGGAATGTCTTGAGAAGATGGAGGGAAAATTTTGGGTATGACATAAGTCCATCCACTTTTCGCCATATCGCTAGTGCACGGTTCGAATGGATGGAGGCATGTGAGAATGCTTTCCTTGAAGTAAAGCATCATGTCGACCCCTGCTAATCGCATCTAAAGAGAACTCATAACCAGTGTTGTAATTTCTTGGCGCAATGTATCGCGCGATTAGTCCGCATTGTCAGATACTAAGCTGGGAGTCACCGGTGTACTTTTTAAGCAAAATGTTAAAAGGTCGAGATCAAAATTAAGATTGTGAGATTAGCATTGGTACTGATAAACCGGCCGAAGTCAGAGATTACTTTCATGGCCACCCCGCCCGCAAAGACCAATTTTCCGTTAAAGAAAGTGTTCTAAGTCGATTTAGCCGGGAGGATGTGTGTCCGGGCTATGGAGTTTCAATATGAAATCGGGCCAGCCTGCTGCATCACAAGTCCCAAGCCCAATTTTATGGTGGAATTTACTCGGCTCGGGTTGGTTTCTTCTCCGAGGTGGGTTTTGTCTGTTGATGGCTCCTCTAATCCGAAGGGGAGCGGCGCGAGAGTAGTTTTAGAAGGCCCGGGAGAGATGGTTTTGCAGTATTCATTACGTTTCGGTTTTCCAACGAGCAATAACCAAGCAGAGTATGAAGCTCTTCTTGCTGGGTTGAAGTTAGCTCTAGAGGTCGGAGTAACTCATCTACTGGTCCGTACAGACTCACAACTGGTTCCCCAAGGTGGACTGATCTTTCGCATAAAGGGCCTCACTTTGGTAAATATGCAATAGGTCAAGCCGCTAAGTAGGTTCGCCTTGAAATATGTCATGTGCCTGTGGAGGAAAATACCCGAGCCGACCTTTATCTCTCGCTTAGCCGCCTAAAGGCCCGGCAACAAGCCTGTTATACAAGAAGTGTTACCTGCGCCCAATATTGAAAGAGAGGAGTCCTTAGTAATTGACGAGGAGGACGAATGGATGAGTCAAATTATTCGCTATGTTCAGCAAGACGTGTTGCCAGGAGATAGAGAGAGAGCCAAACAGATCAAGAAAATCTTAGCCAGGTTCGTGATGGAATCTGGGAAATTGTACAGAGTAGGGCGAGTAGCCCCTATGTTGCGATGTGTAAATCACGGGGGTATTAGAGCTTTGGCCGGTCGAATCTTGAGAGTCGGATACTATCGCCACTCGATGAAGGACCGCAGGTGGTATGTATGCGGTTGTGCAAATGACATTTGCTCCTGCATCCACACCGTCCGAATCAGACGCCGCTCGGTGCCAGGCTTTCATCGCTGGGGAATGACATCTTAGGGTCGTTCCCAGTGGCCCCGGGACAGTTGAAGTTTCTAATCATTGCTGTTGACTATTTCACTAAGTGGGTGGAGGCCGAGGCGGTGTCCCGGATATCAGCAGATCGGATACGATGTTTTTATTGGAGGAATGTTATTTGCCATTTCGGTTACCCCTGTTATCGATAATGGAACGATTTTTAAGCGCTTTGGTGGAGTTTTGTAGAGCCCGAATCAAAATAAGTTCATATCCGTAGAACACCCCCACAAATGGACAGCCGAGTCACCAACAAAGTAATCTTGAATGCATTAAAGAAAAGTCTGGACTCCGCAGGGGCTATGGGCGCAGCGGCTCATGAGGTATTGTGGGCATATCACACCACACCACTCCACGACGCCGGGAGACCCCTTCGTGATGGTTTGGAGTCGATGCCATGATCCCGTGGACGCGTCTTGCCATCTGGAGGCGTGAGTACTTTGAGGAGGAGTCCAATAAATGTGCTTGAATGAGGAGGCGCATCTGTTGGAGGAGTAAGATGTACGCCGATGTCGTGAGGTTGCAAAGAAACAAAGAATGACCGTATCGCTTTCAACTTGAAAGTGAAGCAACATGTTTCGAGGTGGAGATCTAGTGCTCAAAAGGTAACCGATCCACCAGCAAGCTGATCCTAATAGGAGGGCCGCTCAGGTCCCTAAAATTGCGCAACGGCTTATAAGTTGAGACACCGAAGGGCCGAAAGGCCCAGACTCGAATGTTGTTAGTCTTAGAAGGTATTTCAGTTAAACGTTGTGGTTATGTAAAAATAAATGGTGCACTCTTTTCCCTAGGCAAGGGCTAGGGTTTTTAATGAGGCACCTATAAGATGTTATTTATTTTGTAATCATGTTTGTAAAAGGGACATCTACTGTGTGAGTCACGAGCTCGGGTCCTATCTCAGACATCCTTTAGTGGCGCTATCGGGGTTCGGCCACGCAGCCCGTCCTATCTCGGATCAACTCTAGTGGCGTAATACCTCTACTTTCGTGTGAGTCATAGAGCTCCGGTCCTATCTCGGATCAACCTTAGTGGCGCTGAAGCCTGGGTTTGTCACGCAGAGCCCGGGTCCCATCTCGATCAACTCTTAGTGGCTGTGAATACCTCTACTTTCGTGTGAGTCACTGGAGCCCGGTCCTATCTCGATCAACTCTTAGTGGCGCTAGCCTCGTGTCTGCCACACGTAGCTCGTCCTATCTCTCGATCAACCTTAGTGGCGGTAATACCTACTTTCTGTGTGAGTCACGGAGCTCGGGTCCTATCTTGATCAAACCTTATTGGCGCTACTCGTTCGCCGCAGTAGCTCCGGTCCTATCTCGGATCAACTCTAGTGGCGGTAATACCTCCTCTTCTGTGTGAGTCACGGAGCTGGTCCATCTCTGATCAACTCTTAGCGCAAGCCTCGGGTCTGCCCCTCGGCAGCTCGGGTCCTATCTCGTCAACTCTTAGTGGAGGTAATACCTCACCTAAGTGAGTCACTAAGCTCGGTCCTATCTCGGATTAATCTTAGTATGCGTGAAGTCGAAAGTACGCCACGCAGAGTTAGTCCTATCTCGATCAACTCTAGTGGCGCTAACCTCTAATTCACCAACCCGCCAGGGGGCCTGAATTAACGCTGATACGGTGCAACTGTGTGAAGGATTACATTGGCGCCCCGAACAGCTGTTACGCGTTCGGCAAAACCATCAGGGTTGCTTGCTGCACCCTATGGCTTGGGGGGCTAGTAGCATAACATAAAATTGTTCACAACTATATGCACGCAGTTAGGCAGATAAACGATTTTTGACAAAAACACATAGAAGCAGTATTAAAAGCCCGAAAGGGCGAAGTTCAAAGGTACGAAATTCATCCACCAAAAGGGATGACTAACTACGAAGTACAAAACAAGAATTTAAGGAAATCAGGTGCTGGGGTCGGCAGTGTCCACGTTAACATTTTCCTCGCTTTGTGTGGCTTCACTGTCATCTTCATCGACCTCCACCAGTTTCCCGTCAACAATAGCCTTAAAAAGTCAACTTCCGAGATGTCCAAATCAGGATACACGCAAGAGACTTGAGCTTTAGCTCGGTCAAAAGCCAAGTCCCCGGCATTCAGCACGTCCATTCGGGACTTCTCCAGGGCATCTTGCAAGTCGGAACGGGTCTTCTCGGAATCCTAGAGCTTGGCCGATGTACCGCTAGTCAAGTTTTGGCCCGGCAAGTTCTTCTTCTAAAGTCAACCCGCTATCTGAACGAGCTCTTGTTCTCTAAGGCCGTGATACTCGCGGAAGCTTCCATGATCTTGTTCTTGAGCACGTTGTTTTCTTCATAAAGGAACTTCTCGTTGTCGTCTAGCCTTGTGATCTCCTTCTCCAGGTCGGACTTCTTCTGCTCCACATCGTCACCGATTCAACAGCCCGGTTAGTACGACACATCTCATCGTGCACGAGCTTAGCAAGCGTGATCCGCTGCGAACCTAGAATCCTCACCATACGCTCTTCAAGAATATTGAGGTGATCGATAAAATTTGAGACCTCAAAATCGCCACCGTAACTTGTTCTCTGTGGGAGGCCTTGGAATTGTCGCCGGTTTCCTTTAGCAGGGTTGACATTTCCCAATCTGCCGAATTGTTTTTGTTCCCCATAATAGTTTTGAGCTTCTTTGGGGCAGGTTCAATGGTTGGTTCAGGCTCAACGGGGCGCTTGACCGGTGAGGCGGTAATCACAGCATCTTCCAATACATTTGCTCTGGCCGTTGTATTCTTTTTCTTCTTCGAAACATGGATTTCACCACCCATTTGACTGGTCTTGAAGGCCGCCATCACCATCCGGAAGCACGAAGCGCCATCGGGCCTTTGTTCCTACACGGACATGTCCGCTATTTGTCTCATATTAAAGAAGAGCAAAGGAGGATTAGACAAGTATGACGAGGATAATTGCAAGAAGCTTGTTAGAAATTACTTACCTAGGAAGTCGTGACTTTCGAGGCGGTGGCAAGCAAGTCCTTGACCCCGACATCAAGGAATCCAAAACTTCTAGGGAAAGGGTCTCGGATTCGTTTAGGCTATCGTAATCAAAACCGGAGATAGGTAACGGGTCGCTGGTCCAGTACAAGGGAAATTTGTGGTGCCCATCGACACCGTAAATAACTTGAGGACATCGGGAGCCACATTTGACTCGAAGGAAGCGTTCTTTGTAACCTTTGAAGTTTGAGGTGTAGGCTTGAAGAAAGCTCCTTTTCGGGATGCCGCTGATGGCAACCCAGCTCTCAGGCTCGACGCTTTTTTATCTCAAAGAAAGCGAAGAATAGACAGATAGTGGGGGCTATCAAGAGTGCTTGACAGATTACCTCAAATGCCCTGATAAACCCCCAGCTATTTGGTCGGAGTTGAGGGGGAGCAACATTCATGGTTCGTAAGACGTCGGTCTCAAAGTCGGAAAGGGGGAATTGGATACTAAACTCTTCTATGACCCCGGTGTAAAATTAGAACCATTCGGAGTCAACTCCTTTGGGCCGGATCATGCAAAAATTTTCCCCAGATTCACAGGGTTCTAAAATCACGTCATCCTCGTTCCCTGTGGATGAAACGTTCCAGAGAACGCAAGGTAGCAATCTACGTTTTTATCAAGCTTGCTTAAAGCCTATGGCTTTCCTTGATTAGTTTGTTGGATTCCATTATAAGCTCCACCGAACCTCAAGAGTCGTGGTCAATCACCGCCAAGTGAAAACTTCAAGAAACCCCGTCCAACCCTTTTAGTTCGGCCATTCCTCGAGCATCTCTCATTTCACGATGCAATCCTCAAACAAGATTTTATGCTCTTCGCTTAAGTGTATTTACTAATCGAAATCATCGACTCTAATAATGACCATTTTCTGATTAAAATAATAACAAGATAAAGAAAGGAGAAGGAGAATACCTGAGTGGATGATTGAAAGACTGGAAGAGGGTTTTTGAAGCAAGTGACGGCAGGAATGCAGTAGGGTTACTAAAGTTATGGAAGGAAGATTTATTGGGAAAGGAATAAGGGCAATATAATAGGAAAGAGGAGGAGAAGGTGTATAGGTAGTTATACCCTACTTAAAGGATAATCATTATGGCTACAGGTGACTGTTGGGATGGAAGCGTGTGGGTCACGTGGAGAATTTTAAAAGATTTCCGGGAATACATCTCGCTGTGGGCTTATGGTTTCTACACGGTTGGTCAACACGGTTTCAGAAAGCATAAAACCGTAAGACCAAGGGGGCTTATGATCATACATAAATTCCCCAATCGAGATGTAAGGCCGGAGAAGGATTGTTGGTGTCCGAGGTGGACCTCGGATGGAGATGTGAGACCCATGCCCGACTTGGTTCCCAGAATTGGGATAGGAGACCAGAGTATATCCCGGGATGTGGCCTGGTCATCTACTCGGATTGAAGTCCCAGATAGGAATGGACGTTACAGATTGGGGAAGTAATGAAGGCATGGAGTCATTAAGAGGCGCATTTTAATAAGCCATCATGACCAAACGGCGAATCCTTCATCTCCAAGCCATAGTTAATGTGCTAGGCGCTTGAGGAAGATGGAGAGGGATTCCATGAATCGTTGATATAATAGGGTTTCCCGCCGATAAGCAAGACAATCATCGCCTTGAACTCTAGTCACTACACTTGAGCTTCCAAACCCTAAATATCAACAAAGAGGTTTTCCCCGCAAGAACATATTATTTCACCAAGTGGGTAGAAGCACCGTCAGACCGTTACCAAGAATGTTGTGGCCCGATTCATCAGCATAACCTTATCTGTCGGTACGGCATCCCCGAAAGGATTATCACAGATAACGACTCTAATCTCAACAACAAAATGATCTCTGAAATCTGCACGCAGTTCAAGATCAAGCATCACAACTCTTCTCCATATCGGCCTAAGATGAATGGCATAGTGGAAGCCGCCAATAAGAATATCAAGAAGATCTGTAGATGTACAAGGACTTACAAGGATTGGCACGAGATGTTACCATTTGCTCTCCATGGTTACCACACTACAGTACGAACATCTACAAGGGCAACCCCTTTCTCTCTTGTATACAATATGGAGGCAGTCCTACCCATCGAAGTTCAGATACCTTCAACTAGAGTCCTCCAAGACGCAGAGCTAGGCGAAGACGAATGGGTCCAGACTCGCCTCGACCAGATCAACTTGATCGACGAGAAACGACTCGCATCCATCTGCCATGGACAAATCTATCAGAAGCGAATGATTAGAGCGTTCAACAAGAAAGTCAAGCACCGAGTCTACCAAGTTGGTGATCTAGTAGTCAAGCGGATCATTCTTCCACAAGGTGATCCCAGGGGAAAATGGACTCCCACCTACGAGGGACCATTTGTAGTCAAGACATTTTCGGGCGGGATATGATACTTAGCACCATGGATGGCGAAGACTTCCCACACCCTGTGAACGCAGACATAGTAAAAAAATACTACGCATAAACGAGACCCGCTAGGTCGACTGTCCTAGGCATAAAGAAGGGCATCCTGGCGAACCAAATTAGTTCGGGAAAAAGTTAAGGATATATACAAAACATGTACACCTGCAAGTCGAAACCCGCAAAGGCTGGGGCAAAAAGGGTATCCCAGACTGAAAACCCGAAAGGGCGGTCTAGGCAAAAGTTAGGGATTTAAGTGTACACTATGTGTCGTCCAGATCACCTACCTACAGACTACTATCAGAATTTAAGATTCAAATGGCGAAAATTAATCCACTCACTTTCTACTGACAACAAGGAGATGAGATAGTCAAAATATATGAGCACTAGCATAGTTGAAACTCAACGAGATTGTTTCCACATAGCTTTTACTTTCCTTGTATACAAACTGATTGGCCATACGCCACCTTTCAAATTAATACAAGTTCTTTCTTTTTACAATGTTTGCTATTGTTTGTTTTTGCATAAAGTCCAATGATTGCTTTGAATGATTATATGCATATGATAGTAAACGTCTGTTCACAAACATGCGAAAAGCGAATAAGCAAGGATAATTACTACAGGCTCTAGGAATTGAGATGACGACGAAAGTCACCAAAATGTTCCCCTGCAGAGTACAATCCCCACAGAGGTATCGCTCACTACAAACCTTCTCCAGGGGAGTACAAATTTCCTTCCACTAGTCCCGACATTCCAAGTTTTATCACGTTAGTCCCTGAGAAGTGGTTCCAACCAACTTAACCTTGTTACGTCAGTCTCCAAGCAGTAACGGTTCATCTCCAGTAGAGATATTTATCCCCAGCAGAATATCTCTCGACAATTATCATTCCCCCGGCAGCAGCAATATCCAGACTCGAGACCTGGTCAGATAGTGCATCGGAGGAAACCTACATCTCTTATTCCCCAGCCGGAGGCTTCGACAAGCCCCAGATTCTTTAAGCCCCGTCTCCCAGCAACGATCAGATACTCCCCAGCGAGATCTACGCACAAGATCCCCAGTGGAGTGTTTCCTAGTTTCTACTATCCTCAACAGGGTCTAGGCACAAGATCCCCAGTGGAGTATCTCTCGGTTTCTATTGTACATTGATATCTAGGCTCGAAACTTGGTCAGATAGTGCATCGGAGGAATCAAAGACATTTTTCTTCTCCTCCAAAGCGGGGTTTTCATCAATTTCATCCCCAAGCAGAAGTTTGAAATCTCCAGCAGGACATTCACATCTTCTTCAAGATGGATATGTTTTGAAATACCACAACATTTATCATTCATACATTATTCATAAAAATCATAACATGTGCATATATCATTCATACACATTGTCATGCATCATAATCTCCATGAAACTAACTATATCCTTTCTCGTTTTTGTTTTTCCTCAACAAAAATCACTTCTAAACGAAGGTCAAAGATTAATTAAAACAAGACGGAAACCTATCTCGAACAACCGTGACAACCGTCCAGATTACTCAAGCAAGACGGGAAACCCTATCCGAAAACCTATCAATCATTTCCAAATGGAAGGTCTAGGATTAATAACCAAGCAAGATGGGAAACCCTATCCAAACCACCACCCAAGTTGTCCTCCGACATGCATGGATCGACACCGAAACACGATGGAAGCTTATCCACATTCGCCAACTATTATCCCCGTAGTAAATCTGTGGATGAAGGTTTATTCTGACTCTCTTATTATCAACAATAACCACAGAGTCTCAAGTGCATTTAATTTAATTTGCCTTGGATGGCATCTAAGCCCATCTCCGATATTTGCTCGACATCTCCAC